>CM067482.1:16496064-16629113 GCA_034552555.1 Semaprochilodus insignis
TATATATATATATATATATATATATATATATATATATATATATATATATATATATATAAATAAATAAAGTAACCAGACGTGTACGAAGTACCATGGTACAGTTTAAAAAGATAATCATTTGTCTTTGTCTCCTCTGTATTCTGTTTATGTCTAATAGACTCCTCTGTACGTTGTAAATCATGGAGAAGCAGGACCAATACGTTGTAACCGCTGTAAGGCCTACATGTGCCCCTTCATGCTCTTCATTGATGGAGGACGGCGTTACCAGTGCAGCTTCTGCAACTGTGTTAATGAGGGTCAGTACAATACTAAATGCCTGTGTGTTTTACAGTGCACTGGGCAATCCTTTAAGATGTTAACTTTTAGGTTGTCATTAACCACAAGAGTTGAAGGGCCTATATGGTACAATTTCCTTGAGGTCAGTTTAAGGTGTTTGTGTGAATTACTTTTGTTCTGATAATCTGTCCTGTACCTCATTCAATAAGCAGTTTGTGTTGAAACACTCCCTATAATATCTATGTGAATGGGTGGGACTAAACTAAAGTTAGCTGATTAAGTGGATATATAAAATGCTTTGGTTTAGCAGACATCACAAAAACAATACATACAAAACAGACTGAGCAGCTTAATTTTTATTTATGGATTATTTTAACTCCAGAGGGAATAGACTGTTTATTGTGAAATCTCAACCGTGTTTATTTGCTATATTTAGCTGTTTGATTTCCAAAAAAACGTAAGGAAAATCTAATTTCTATGACATTGACCCATTAATAATGCATATAAATTTCAGCAAGCCTGCAGTATTGTGGTTAAATATTGTGAAACAATGAGTCAAAAATGCATGTTTCTTATGAAGTTATTTCTTTGATGAGAGTAAGAAGTAAAACATGCACCCTCCCCCATAGTTCCTGTACAGTACTTCCAGCATCTGGACCATATGGGTCGAAGAGTGGACCTGTATGAAAGACCGGAGCTGTCCCTAGGCTCTTATGAGTTCGCTGCAACTCTGGATTACTGTAAGGTAATGTTTTGTTTGCAGCCCCCTGCATAAGCTTTTAACACTGAACTTTTGTCGGAAGTTTGTGCTGAACATTTATGACTTGTCCACATGTCCACATAGTGCACCGTTAGGCTACAGTGTTAATATGACTTAGCTGAGTAATACAGGGCCTATTTCGGGATAGGAAAAGCATGTTTTGTACCTTGTGGCAAACAAGTACCTTGAACGTAGACAATTAGAGTAGCTTTATCTGGTGTTTATTGTGAATTAAAGCTGATATTAATCAGCAAGTATCAACAAATTAGATTCAGTCAAGAAAACATCTGAGAAAACATTGTCCCAAGTCTTTGATTCTGCTTCAAGGGGTCAGCGTGCCCCAGGAGGCAGCTGAAAGAAGTTCACTTTTTGGCAGTCATGTTGCATTTTTCATTCAAAGATGGGTGATTAAATCTCGGGCCCAAACACTGTATCAGCCCTGCAGCAATCTGAAGACAAAGGTTTATTTTCAGAAAGAATGCTGTATCATGTTACAAGCAGTGACCATATGCAGTGGGAAAATTCCACTTTAGGGAAATATTTGTTAGTGAAGTAAACTTCTGGTGACTACATGCTTAAATAGACTGAGTTAAGTGTCACTGTTTTAAGACTGGAGCTCAATACAGCTTATTTGCTAAAGATTGGTCACATTATGATAGCATTGTGAGATTCAACCAATTAAATGAAATCAAATCAAGGACAAATCAGCAGCAGACTTCAGTAAGACCCCAGTGATGGTCTTGGTTTTGGCTGAACACTTAAGAGGCTACATTGTAGCCTGACACCATTTCAGTTGCCTGACTGTAGCCATCACACTCTACTGTTTATTAATGTTTAGAATTCTGTTGATGGCCTGTATTAAACAAGCGTCTCATAGGTGATACCTACTGCACAGTGTTAACTACATGGAAACAAAACAAATAGTGAGCATTTGGTCCTGCTCCTACTGCCCTCCATTTCATCAGAATGTAAATGATAGAATGAGTATGTGTCGGTTTGCATGCTTTTGTTGGTGCCCGTTTGCTTGTTTTTAGAATTACCGATGAGTGTGCTAAGGTTTTGAGGTAGATTTCAGAAATTAAGTGTTTCAATAACAACGCCAGTGAAATAAAAACACAGTTGAGCTTTGAAATGCCTGGCTGGGCCCTAGGAGGTCATGTATTTTTTGCCTGGCTTGGGCAAAGAATGCAGGCTCTTAATGGAAAATGAAATGGCCCGTTGTTCTTTTGGAAAATTGTTGGCAGTGTTGTAAAGTTGAGCTCAGCTAGCATTTTAGTAAATCAACATTTGCTAGTTCTAGTTTAGACTGTCATTGGGTTTAGAGTAATAAATACAAAATGTATGTATGTTGTGATTTTATCTTGCTAGTAATTTGGTGCACTTAACAGATGGCTTCATTTCTTCCTTTTCTCAGAACAATAAGCCGGCAAATCCCCCAGCTTATATCTTCATGATTGATGTCTCCTATAACAACGTAAAGAGCGGACTTGTCAAACTGATATGCGAGGAACTGAAGACGCTTCTGGATCGACTTCCGAAGTGAGTGAGGAAGCTACTTTTACTGTCTTTTGTCGTAATTTATTTCAGATGTGCACAGTTTGCATCTTCTGAACATTAAAGTGGGTATGTTATTGCAGAGAAGATCTTCAGCTGCATTTTTCAACTTTATGAACAATGATTTGTTCTTTAATGTACCAATGTACCAATGTACCAATTTTAGTAAGTGGCATGAAGAACTTTTAAAGATTAACTGAGCTAAGTAAGTTTTGGGGATGAATCCGAAGATTGTGAGTGTGGTAAGAGAGAGTACTCAAACAGAATGGTCTACTGTTCATACAAATTTTGCATTTGAGACCTAAACATTGAGCCTTCTTTTTGAGCCTGTGTGTGACGTTAATAAATAAGGATGTATGACATGGTCAGAAAATCCCCTGGGAAATCTTACGAAGCACCTCTGACTTTTTAATTATTATTTCAGGCCTTACAGGGAGAAAGCATGCACACCATATTGTGTCATGTTTTTGCCTCCTGACTCAGTAATGCTACTTTATTGAATGTTAACCATAAAATATTACATAATGCATCTTTAAAGTACCTAAAGGTTATTCTAAAGATTCAAAAAATATTACTCTTTTAATGCCGGCGTGGCATGGCTTCTGCTGTGACATGTATCAGTATGAGGCTTTTCATAGTAATTTTAAGATGGCAACTGATTTCAGATGTATTGCACACTTTTCATCACCACACTCCTCTGTGCACTGCTGTAGTGGTCGGCTACCAAGGTTTTTAGAGCACACTCATGGCCTTGGACAGTAAAGGTCCTCACTGTTTTGTCAGCACATTTCAGGTGAAACATGGGCATGTCTTAGCAGCTTGTCAGCTTGGAATGCAACCCAATCCACCCCAAAAAAAGCCCCCAGTTCCATGCCAAATATGGTCACAAAGAAAAAAGTGGGTGAAAAACAAAAGCTCTATGTTGCTAAGCATTCCAATATCTCATCATTCGAAAATTCCTGCCTGCAAGGTTTTGTGTGGGGGCTGATAGAGGAAGGCCAGAGCAAGTCACGGTGTCGACTGCAGTGCTGTACCTAGTCCAAATCTCTGAAGGGTCCATGGCGCACATGGATCCTATCTGTGCCATTTTTTTATGGCCTGCAGCAAAGGTGGGCTTTTGATTTACCACCTATGGACTCCAAATTCTGTCCTCCTTCTCCACCAGCTCCTGTGGGTATGTCCATATTTGTTTGGAAAACTGACCTCACCTCGCAAGCACTCTGGTGGTGCACTCCAAATAAGCCTGCGGTATTAAATCTGATTTCTCCCCTCTGTTTCTGGCTTTGCTCACTAGAGTGCTTGCACTTAATGAAAACCACATTGGACACCCAACGATTTTATATGGCTTACTTTACCACTCTTAGCTCTCATAGTAAAGAACAGAGAACCTTTCGAAAGGCCAGGCAGCTAGTAGCTGAACACAGTGGTACGTTTTTATGTCAGCAGTTTCATTTTTCATCAGAACACAAGCCTGAAAATATGCACCCAGCTGATAGGGACTAATGTTCTGTTTTGAGGTGATATTGGTTTTGAATCTGTTTTTTGTATAGATAATGACAGGGCTGGCACGCAAACCCTAAGTGAGTCAAGCCAGCAGCATGTTTACAATCTTGCAGATTTTTCCAACCAGGACTATAAATTCAAGATATAGATGTCAGAAGAAGTCAATGTGCTTGACCTTTTAACCCAGCTCAAGTACAGTTTCTGTTACATGGCTACCAGCTACTTGGTGGTCTTGCATGTCAACCAGTAATCAGTATCTTTTGTATGACATTGAGTTGAAGAATCATAACAATACAGCACATCGTATGTCATATCATATCGTGCCACAATATGCTTGTATGTGATTATTGTGGATATCAATAGTACTTAAAGAACACTGACTAACTACTTATTACTTTTACTATAGTATTTTTGAATGTGTCAGTACAGTTTCTGTTTTGTCTCAGAAAAACTAAATACTGAGTAGCATATTCTGTATAGTGAAAATGTTGTAAAGTATTGTGATATAATATTGTCCACCCCTAAAGGCTAGTGAGGATGTAAGAAAATATTGCAATATTGTCTTGTATTGATACTGTAGTGATTCTTAATCACACAGTAATGATTTTAATCAATAGATTACAGTAAAATGTGTAATGTAAGGGCGCACTGCAAAGGTAGCATAACATCACCAAGCCTATAGATATGGTGGTGTGTTTTTATTACCTTATGACACTTTTCCTAAAATTAGATTTAAAAAAACTCATGGTATATGACTTTACTTACAGCATTGCAGTATATCACAATATATTAATATTGTAACTCCTGTATTGTGATGCATATTGTATCACCTGGTTCTTGCCAATACACAGCCCTAATGACTACCTTGCTAGTTTGTGGCTACAACTTTTATTTTCAAATATTGTACTTTCATAATGTTGCATGTTCTAATAAACTCAAAACGGAAAGATAAGAACGTTTTTCTTAGGCGCTCATTGTTTTTGCTGTATTGAATCAGAACACCACTGTATCAAATAATGAATTATGTGAATCATTACACCCTAATTACATTATGTGCATATTAGCTTCAGCATGGAATTAGGGTTATAAACTGCTCAATTTGGCTTTACTCCAGCATTTATTGCTTCAGGCTGCCTAAACAAATCATCTGAATTTAGAGGTATGTTTAGTGTTTGCAGAACTATTTTGATGCTACTTGTACATTGTTTCCTTCCAGTTGGAACGGTGTACTTTTGACTTTTGCTCGCTTACTCAGATCTGTGATAAGCTTAAAGAGATATGAGTGTTTCTAAATTGAAAACTTAAAAGTCCCTTCTCTTCGGCATGTTCTGCCTTTCTCTCCACTTTAGTACTTGAACACAAAATCTGCATGTCTATATAAAGCTTTTGAGCATTTCCCCCCCTTTTTTTCGTACCATTGAAACCATTGAGAAGCTCATTTGTGCTGCTGCTTTCCAAAGCACTATGGGTATGCTGTTCTAAAGGTCCGTCTAATTAGGAAAGAGACAGAATAAGAGGTGCGTACCCAGAATGACCTCATTCCATTATGTCTGACTTTTCTTTTTTTGAGGAGTTGTTTTTGCACAAGGAATGTGTTCTTGGCCATATTAGCTCATGTTAGCTTTCACAGTGATTTATGGTAAGGAAATGGCTCTCAGCACTACAAATACACAGTGCTCCTTGAACTGGCTACGGTAAGAGAGAACACACTTCTCATTGTGTAAATTTGCCTTCAAATCTGACATTGTACTGACAAAAACTAGTTTACCTGCCATGTCTGCCTTGTTGTGTCCTCCGATGTTTTCTTCATAAACAGTTTGGAGCTGCTTTTATTCAACTTCAGCGTCTTGTAGAACTCATACATTCTGGCCATTCAGAATAACACAGCTATATTTGACCATGCCTCATTTTAGCAGATTAACCAGTTTCATAAGATTACCCCATTGAATTATCAATAGAGCAACTGGGTCACCAGACTACCTTTAAGAGCCTTGAAGGCAGTTCTGCATGTTATACAGTTTTTAATCTTAGGCCTATTATCTGGTAACTGTTATAAATTATTCAGCAATCACTATGAAACAAATAATACACAGGAATATGGGAGTGAGGAAGTCTAGATCCACCAACATGTCTCTGGTAGTGTATAAGCTCTAATATAATTTATGTGGAGCATATCACATAATGCATGCGTACCCTCAAATGTGTAGGGAGGAAGGAGCTGAGAGTTCATCCATCAGGGTGGGCTTCGTCACCTACAACAAGATCCTGCACTTCTACAATGTGAAGAGTGCACTAGCTCAGCCCCAGATGATGGTGGTCTCAGATGTAGCAGAAATGTTCGTGCCTCTACTTGATGGATTCCTTGTCAACTTTCAGGAATCACGAGCTGTCATTAACAAGTAAGCTTTATTATTATTGTTATGTTTATTATTTGTAGTAATACCGGTGTCAGCGGCATTGTTGTTGTTTTTGTGTTATAGAGAGCTTAAAGTATGCATGGCAAGTACTGGTGTCATGTTTGAAAACTTTGGCAAACATAGCCATATAGTTGTCGGCAAACTCACCACTGCTGACAATTCGGGCAACACGGAACCTCTGTCCACCCACCAACCTTTCCAAAACTGCCTTTATGCTTAACAGATGAGTTAACTGCATGATGGTTTTTCCTAATGTACATTTAAAGCAAGTTGTGTGGTGTCCTAGGTTGTATTTATTACTGTTTTTTGGTTGACTCCCTTAGTTAATAATTAATCTTTTCACAGTTGAGAAATAGCAAGTGTTCCCTGATCCAGTGCGAAACAGTGATCACATGAGAAATCTCTTCAATAAAGACGCACACACACAAACCTGCTTTAGACTCAGCATCAGGATCATATTACTAAACTGACTTGCTTTACAAAAGCAGGAATGAACATAATTTAGAATTAGGGTTTATTTTATTTTTGTAAATATTTTCTTATGTCTTTCACAGTCTGCTGGACCAAATCCCAGACATGTTTGCTGATACCAATGAGAGTGAGACAGTTTTTGCCCCAGTCATCCAAGCTGGTGTGGAGGCATTAAAGGTAAGTCAATAAAGCTAATTCTGATCATTTATGATATATATGTATATATATATGAATAGAGCTCATATAATAATAATCCCTTAGTGATCTGAATCCTGATCTGAATTTGTGCTGAAAACGCTTGCTATCACAATGCACTAACACTAAAGGGAGGATTGTGCTTCTTTTATGTAGAGCTAGAACACATAGACACATAAGCATTTAGAAAGCTCACATTCCACATGTTGCTGCATTTTACCATCCCAAACACATTATAGTCTTTACATTCAGTAAGACAGGCTTAACCCCACGTGTCTTCGAATACAGCATGTCTTAACCAAATAAATATTTTCTCAGCCGTCCTCTGGCTCGGCAGTTTCAGAGAGTGTTTGGGCTTATTGACTGTCTTAAGTGTAATAACTCACTAATCCCCAAAGCCTTTAAGAAAAATGAACAGCTATTAATTATTCATTAATTATTCACTTCTCCGATTGTGCTGTACATCAGTGAGAAGTGTAGGTTCTGTTGAGCATGTTCATTCTGTCTCCTCAGGCAGCTGAGTGCAGTGGCAAGCTCTTCATTTTCCACTCCTCACTTCCTACCGCGGAGGCTCCGGGCAAGCTGAAGAACCGAGATGACAGGAAGCTGGTGAACACTGAGAAGGAAAAGGTGGCCCATTCATTCATTCATTCATTCATTCATTCATTCGTTCATTCATTCATACGTCCATCAAATCCTAACTATGAAAATGAGATCAAAACTATGTGGCACAAAAAAAGGAAAAAAAAGAATGTAGAGGACCTGAACTGAGTTGGAATGTGAGACTAAGATGTCTTTGTGTGTTTGCAGACCCTGTTTCAGCCGCAGCGGGGTGTGTATGAGCAGCTGACTAAAGACTGTGTTGCCCAGGGTTGCTGTGTGGACCTCTTTTTGTTCCCAAACCAGTACGTGGACATGGCCACTATGGGTGACATCCCCACACACACTGGTGGCTCAGTGTACAAGTACAGCAACTTCCAGGTGTGTATCCCCACATAAATAGAAGAGCCCGAATTAAATCAGGTAGCCAATTAAACAGCCCACTAGTTATAGTTATAAGAAGCTTATTTTATGTTCGAATTAATTATTTTATCATAAAACTGCTAATTTGACAATCATCAATTGCTAGTTTATATTACAGCCAGCAGTACAGCCTAAACACAGCCTAAAATGTAAAAAAAAGTTCAACGCAAAGGATGAAACAAATCAGAAAAATAATGCACTACAGGACATAAAACAACAGTTGTTTGTAGTTGTTATTGTGGTGTTGTGAAATACTGCCCTCTAGTGGTCATATTTGTACCTACATCTCTCACTCACAGGTTCAGGTAGATGGTGAACATTTCCTCAGTGACTTGAGGCGAGACGTGGAGAAGTCCATTGGATTTGATGCCATCATGCGTGTCCGTACCAGCACAGGTACTACTGCCACTATCTAATAATAAACAACCCAAAAAACAGAAATGGGCAGTGTGCTAGCAGGGCAGATGAAATGTATTACATTAGCACAGTTCATTTTCTTTTAGCAGTAATTGTAATGAATCAGTGAACACATTTGAGTGAAGTAAAAATAAATGCACTGATTTTTTCCAGTGTATGACATTATTAGAAAGTTTTGCTGAGTCCTAACATTCTTTATGTGCTTCAGGTTTCAGGGCCACAGACTTCTTTGGTGCCATCTACATGAACAACACAACTGATGTGGAGATGGCAGCAGTGGACTGTGACAAGGCAGTCACTGTAGAATTTAAGCATGATGACACACTGAGTGAGGAGACTGGTGCACTAATACAGGTCAGTGTGACCACAGACACTACCGTACATTGACCTGTTTGTTCCCTTTGACAGGTGTGCATGATATGTAATTTGAGACCTGTTCGTTTCACTTCATGAAAATGTAAAAGAAGCAGGTTGTGGGGCTCCATCAGTTTATTCTTCGGCACTATTCCTATTTCACTGTGAAGGATTTCTTCAGTTTACTTTTCCTAATACACCAAATTAAACTTTTCAGAAATATATACTTGTAAAGAAAAAAAAAATATTGTTACCTAATTTGTGTATTTCTCTCCTGCTCGCAGTGTGCCCTGCTGTACACCTCTATCAGTGGTCAGAGAAGACTGCGCGTCCACAACCTCAGTCTGAACTGTAGCTCTCAGCTCTCTGAGCTCTACAAGAGCTGCGAGACTGATGCACTCATCAACTTCTTTGCCAAGTCAGGTAACTCACACCTCTGCTTTTAGAGTCAACACTCCTTCTAATTAGGGAATTCAGCTACTTTCATTCCTACTTTAATGGTGTCTATTGGGAAATTGTACTTGAATCAGTCTTAAGTACAATATCATTTAAAAGTTTGGAGCTACTGATTTTAATAATATAAAACCAACTTTGTAATATATACAAAATGCTATTAATTTAATGTTAGTCAGCTATAACGCTATACCAGCTATAAAAGAAGAAAAAACAGATGATCCATAATAATGAACTATACTACAGTCCCCAGAGATTATTTGTATCTCCAAAGTTATTATTGCATGTATAAAAACAAATGAAATTCTTATGAGACGTTTCATTCCAATTCTGTTTCTCTTTGGTGTTTCAGCATATCATGCAATTCTAAACCAGCCTGTGAAGACAGTGAGGGAGATTCTGGTGAAGCAGACAGCTCACATGTTGGCCTGCTACAGGAAGAACTGTGCCAGCCCCTCTGCAGCCAGTCAGGTCTGACAAATACAACACACAGCTATTCTCAGAGGAGAGAGGAATGCTTATAACATGATAGAAATACCATGATAGAGATTATCCTAAAAAATCATGTCTTAGTTGTACAAACATCTTGAGCTATGGGCATGAGCCATGGGTATGCACTGTATCTGTGAATGTTTTCAGACAGGCAGTGTTCAGTCGTTGGGTGATTATAAATATGCTTATATACAAACTACTTAATGTATTAAATTAGTGTAGGGCCAGATCAAATGATTGTTTTTGATTTTAATAGTTAGAGCCCAAAATATATTTGTATCACAGAGTTGACTTTTTAACTCATCCTTTCTTTTCCCCTTGTGTTCCTGTCTGTAGCTGATCCTGCCTGATGCTATGAAGGTCTTCCCAGTGTACATGAACAGCTTGATGAAGACTCCAGTGCTGGTGGGCAGTGCAGAGCTCTCTACAGATGAAAGAACCTTCCACAGACTCAGGGTCATGTCTATGGGAGTGGAGGAGAGTCAGGTCCTTCTTTACCCACGTCTCATCCCAGTGGTGAGAACACATTCTTATTTCATGCAGTTGATGGTGGTGCCTACAATTATACGCACAGTCAGGTGCAGACGGTACCTGGCCAGTAACAAATTTCTTAGAAAGACAGATCATATAGCACAGTCTACTTAAAGGAACTAGGCCTTATGTGTCTCTCCCCTACAGACTCGCTAAAGTTACTGTTTAAAGACATATTTCAATATATATTTATATATTTCATATATTAAACTATATACATATATATATTTAAATATATTTAAATTGACACTCTGACACACTGTAGTTCTGAACAGGCAATCTGATTGATTGATTGAGAAGGGTTGTTTTGGTACAGCAAGGAAATTCAGCAGACATTCAAATTGATCAATAATGAATTACTCTGCTCCATAAAATAACATGATGTATGTATTTCCTCTCAGCAGGTTTCTGACTTGTGATTGGCCAGTCATTATAAGCCTGGTAGATTTTGCTTGTTTGTTCTATAGTTCTATGTCTTTGCCTGTAACACAGAAGGTTGCTACTTTTTCGTGGTGTAAGGAAATGCCGATATTAAGGCACACTTCATACAATATAACACTCAAGGTTGTGTGTTATGAATAACATAATAGCTGTGGTAATCTGTAATACTTGTATCTGCAGCTGAATCACAGCTGATGTCATTTTATTTTATTATGAAAGAACAAATGCTACAGATACAGCATAATGTTGTTGACTGAAAACTCATTCATGAAAACTTTCTACCATAGTACAGATCTTGCATAAACATTCACTGATGAACTTAGAAGAGGACAGAAATCCCATTAGCTCCAACCACATTAATAATGGCTAAGTGCAGGCGAAACAATGTCTGTGGAGATCAGCCATATCCTACAGATGGAGTGTGCACTGGACCATTCCTTTAATCTCTATTATCCAAGGGTGTTTGTTCACAGTGCTCTTGTCTTTTAGCACTCCATGGATGTAGTAAATGAGGCGGTGCCGGCTGCAGTGCGCTGTTCTGAGGAGCGTCTAAGTGAGACCGGAGCATTCCTGTTGGACAATGGCCAGTCTCTGTTCCTGTGGCTGGGCCAGGCCTGCCCCCCTGACCTCATCCAGAGCCTCTTCAATGTTCCGTCCCTGGCCCACCTCAGCCCTGACATGGTCAGTACACAGAAACATCTAGCTGCTCTGAGACAATTTAGTTAACCCCATAACTGCAGGCTAACTATTCAGTTACTAATTTTAAGGCTTGTGTCTAGTAAGTGTGATGAATTGTTCAGTGGTTACTGTACAACTGAAGATATTATTAGTAGTTATTAGAGTATTAGTATTAGAGTGAAGAACAGACACATGGACCTGGTAACATGTCATAAGAGTTTAAGGAGTTGCCTTAGGGTTTTATAAATCATGCCAAGAAAATGATACTGCTTTTGAGTGAAATACCAACCACTGAGTTGGGGAGCCAAAGATTAATACCATTATGACACCTAACATGCTTTAGTGTTTTACATTGGCTCCATGTAGCCTGATCAAAAAAAGAAATTAAAACAATTACTTGTCATATGTCTTGAAAGAGGACCCGGTGATCACTGACTGACTCTAATGTTATTGCAGGCTTCGTTGCCAGAGCTGGATAACGCCCACTCTATGAAGCTTCGCTCCATCATTACTGCCATCTCCCAGCAGAGGACCAACTCCATGAGGGTACAGCACAGTTTTTGCACTGAATTTGCATAATAGGAATACGATTTTTCTTCCTGTTTTTTTTTTTTTTGATCTATGTGATCAAAATAACAGAAACATTTTCCACAATGTTATTTAAAATAAACAATATACAGTATATCTACCCAAAACAATATATACTGTACCCAAAACAATATATACTGTATGTACCCTGTGTAAGTTCTAGCCACAATGTTCTCCAAAAAGAATGTATATTTATTTTCACAACATTCGGCCAACAACTGCATATGCAGTACAACACGCAATCAGGCATTAGAAATGATGTAGGTTACCACGTGGGCTTCCTTACTCCCACTGGCTGTGTGCAGTCACTAGTAGATAGCAAAACAGCTGACGTGCCACCTCCTCTAACAGCTCAACTATGTTAGGATATCCTGTCCTTCTTTCAAACTGACGCTCTGGGAAGGTTGTTAGATTAAGAGGTTCATAAGACCCTTAGATTAGAAAACTCCATCCCGTGCTGTCCGTCTGCTGTATTAGTTCTGGAAATTCTTTTGGCTCTACACTCACCAAGCACTTTTTTAGGAACATGTTTTTACTACACTCACTGTCCATTTTATCAGCTCCACATACCATGTTGATGCACTTTATAGTTCTACAATAACAGACTGTAGTTCAGCTGTTTCTTAGTATACTTCCCTGTTATCCTGTTCTCCAATGATGGGGCACCACAGAGCAGATATGGATCAGACACAATGGTGCTGTAGGACTTTTTAAACACTTACTGTCCAGTCTGGTAGACACATCTACATTGTTGGTTCACCCTGTGGATGTAAAGTCATAGATGATAGCTCATCTGTTGCTGTCCATTTCGTCTCGGTTATCTTCTAGCCCTTCATTAGTGTATTAGTGTAGTTGGTTGTACTCCAGTGAGTGTACATGAAGGTAATGACACTGTCTAATCCCAGGTCTGCTGCAGGAGGTCTTTATTAACGTCTTCTACTTGCAGGTGGTGATTGTAAAACAGAAGGACAGATCAGAGATGCTGTTCCGTCAACATCTTGTGGAGGATAAAGGTCTACATGGAGGAGCATCATACATGGACTTCTTATGTTACGTCCATCGTGAGATCAGGCAGCTCCTCACCTAATACACAGACACACACATGCACACTCGCACAGAGGAAACATACCTGAGAAAGCACACATCTTGAACTTTGTACTGTTCTCAGAGCTGCCTTTGGATGACCATACTACACCTTCAGAACTTTCCATACATGTGTGCTTCTTTTGTTCATTTTAACAGAATTCCAGTTTGGGAATAAAGCATTTCAATTTTGACATGATTATATGTACTAGGGTTAAGGTTTTTCAGATAACATAGGAATTTGGTTCATTTTGGAACACTCTTTTCCTAAGTTCTATATTATATGCCCTGCTTATTTTATCAATGAGAGAATGAAAAATGACATTACATGTCTAAAATCACTCACAATGTCTATTTAAAAATACTCAAGTCAAGGAAAAGTCCCTTTTTCATTAACGTAACATGGAAAACATGCTGTCTATTAAATTAATAGGTGACAATGTTAGATATTAGAATAGTTAGAACCATTAAAACAAATCAGATTACCTGAAATACATTCAGAGTTCACAAAAAACAACAAATACTTATTCATTTATTCACCAAAACTAAGGAAAATCATTCCATGCTTTACTTTTTGTTCTTCCTATTCTGGAACGTTTCCTGACTTTGTCTTCTTTGTTATAGTGCCATTCGTTCTGTAGTTTTGCACGCCATAAACATGTATGTTTGTGCATTCAGTAGCCTTACAATAGTGTATGATCTAAGAACCAAAAATAACATTCAATATGAAGCATAGGTTTTTTTTTTTTGTCTTTTTGTCTTTCTGTGCTTATGGACTATGTCTGCTTTGATTATATGGAAATCAAGCTAGTCAGGAAAGTTTATCATATTAAAATTTGCCTTATTATTTTTTAAATGGTACTTCTCTAGAAGTGTACTGTATATTTTATTACGAGTTGAGATGTATTTGAAAGACTATGGTTTGTATGCAAATATACCTCAGGTAACTCATGTACTTCACCTTTGTAGAGCATACGTACACTTGTACATGTACCACGTACCTGCTAAAGTAGTGTAAACTAGATGGATGTGTTGTTATTTTTGATTTAGGAAAGGTGGATTCATATGTTGAGACAAGGATGCCGTGCCATATACATTTCAGTTTAAAGTCTTTATAAAGTATTGTATTAAAGGTCTAGTCTTCATTGGAATGGTGTCTGAGCTAACCTGTGTGAATGCACAAAATGGCCTTAAAATCACTACTGGTTATATTGGTAATCACACAACATCATTCACCATAAAAAAAAAATCATTGAGTTTTTAAAAGTTTTTAAAAGAAATAAAAATAGACTTTACTGAACAGTACCAAATCAGGCAGAGCCTTTCAAAGACTTACTGGAAATAGAAACTATATTATTAAAACTAATTATTAAAACATTATATAAAAACATTTGTTTGAAAAGGTGTATCTTTCAAGCTATATGCTATGGCCAAAAGTATGTGGACACCTGGCCATCATACCTGCGTGAATGTGTTGGACATCTGGGCATGGTGACCCATCATTCAGCTTCTGATTAAGTTGATATTGCTTTCAAAGGCTGTGGTGAGTGTTGCTGCTGAGGAAAGATGTTTTTATGCATCTGCGGTACATTCTTCAGTACTTGGTGACGCTGCTCTGAATGGCTGAGCTGTTGTTGCTAGATGCACAATAATAGCATTTCCAGTCAACTGTGGCAGATCCATTAGGGCAGAAATTTCATGACCTGGCAATGGTGGCATCCTAGAACAGTGCCACATTTACAATCAATGAGCTCTTCAGGCAAACCCATTCGACTGCCAGTGCTCATGAATGAAGATGCGCTCAGCTTTATATACCTGTTAGTAGTAAGTGTGGCTGAAATACCTGAACTCAATAATTAGCTGGGGGTCCACATACTTTCACCCATATAGAATATGCTTCTTAAGACAGGACAATTTAAAATATGCATCATCATCATGCAAATTACCAACAAACCACTGCTGACTCATTGAAGTAATTGTTTTAACTGAATGTTTTTTTAAAATCAAGTAATCAAGTTTACTCAGTGATTCACGATGGCCCTAACTGAATTATGGAACACATTCTGCATGACTGAACACCGAAGGGCAGGGAACAGATTCGCTTCGGTTTCTCTGGCAGCAGACAAAACACAAGCAAGTGTGTACATTCGGAGCTGTTTATTGAATCTATGCCACAAAATGCCTCTATGTCCTCTAGTACCATAAGGACATGTGATATGCACAGAGAGCACTAGATCAGCTGCATTCAATACTACCCACCACCAAGGGCCATTCACTAGCACGGTGAAGCGTCCATCTTCGTTCATAAAACATGCAGCTGCCAGTCTTTCACACAGCATCCCTACTGGATTTTCCATGTTCAGTATCAGTTTCAAGGCAGAATCTCTACAGCATGTGTGCTATGACATCATGTTTCCAAAGGCAGTCAGATGAAGGTTACAAGAAAGCATAGACGGGTTAAAAAAGGAAAAGGAACAAATGGCAAAACCTAAATGAGCTTGCTGTTTGTTAGGCTGTAATCCTTGAATTATGGTTCACTTTAAAACGCTTTGGTACAACTTGCACACACAGTAAGTCTCCTCTAGGTGGCACCATGTTAATATGGACATGACATCTCAGTCAACACTATGCACTTTTAATTTACTTAAATGATGGAGGGTTTAAAGTTCTGGTGAGCCCATTTTACCCCCAGAAAACAATAATTAAACTGTAACTGAGCTGCTAATGAAGTGAACATTTCACTGTCTACTGGCAAAACAAATCGAAAGTTTACAAATGTATTAGAGAAGTGCAGCGTTTTCTACATTTCAGTTACTTATGGGATCAGAATATATATGAACACAAACGGCAAAAGAACCATTCAAGTGCCTGTTATAAGAGCTAACAGCAGTTTTATGCAAATGGTTTTGCTCATAAAAGGCGTACGCCATAAAATAATGCTGCTGGTGGTAACTGTAGAACATAGCAGTCAAAAATTTTGCCTGCGGACTTAGTGCCGGGTTGCCAATTGCTCTTGGATGCAACTGGGTGACGGAAAGCATACATCTGCTACCCAGCATGCTTGCTGCTCAGTCCGCGCTGCAGCCAATCGCAGCCCAACGTCTTTGATTTAGACGGTGGAAGTTAATCAGTACTAATGCCGGAAAACAGGAGGAATGAAAGCAAGAAATAAGCAGACTGAGGGAGGGAAAAAAAGGATGAATCTGCCTTGGAACGACATAAAAGGGAAGACATGAAAGGAGGCTCCAAACTTGCTTGTAGCCTGTAAAAGAATGGAATGAAAAAGCCATGGACTGTTTGCTGGCTAGAAATATATCTACAACAATAAAGACATACTTCAAGAATCAGTCCAACCAACCTGAAATTAACATGAAAACAAACCTGTATCTTCAAGACTGTTACAGAATTTAGCAGAATTTGTGCCTATCCCTGACAGGAGTACACACATCAGTGCCTCTCCTGTGACTATGGATGATGTATGTTCTTAGCAGACACACAGATACTGATAAAATCACAACAAGCTCAAACCAAATACTGTAGAGCTAAGCAACAAACAGTGCTGTATTCCTCAGTACAGTGTTAGAATCCTAGTAAATAAAGCCAAACTGTAGTACTGCTGCTCTGAGAACAGCCTGGAAAAAACAACAACCAAAAAACACAGAAATGTAAACATGATAACAGCATGTGATCTTCAGACTTTACATACAAACACATATAAGCAGCATTATCTTGTGACAGTATTACTCCTATATTAAACCTACACTATAACACTCCGTGCTAGCTTCCAAACTCAGCGTAACATATGAAAACAAACCTGGAATCTATTATTTCATATACATATTATTTATTATTTTTTTTGTTCTGGTTGGCAAATAATCATGAACAAAGTTGAAAAACAGTAGATATCTCTATTAAATACAGCTTTAAAAATGATACAGTATCTCTTTCTCATACTCTGGGTATGTCTTTTGGACCTTTTGTGGCTTGGATCTGCAGCTAGGATAACATTTTGGAATGTTTCTGTAGAAATTGAACAATATCGGTTGCATAAGAGAAAGTTCACATGGACAGTAAAGTCAACTAGAAACAGAAATAAAGGCCAAAGTAGCACAAAGGAACTCTTACTCGGAAAGCTTTGAAATGCTTCATCATTTATAGTGAAGGGACGGGGAGCTTCAGTAATGACACCCTAAATCTGTTTTCTCATGCACTGCTTGTACAAAAACATGCTATGCTCAGTAAAAAGGTAAACTGGCTGAGGATAATGCACCTACATAGAGCTCGAACACGGTCTCTCAGATTACTCGTACGATCAAGGGCAGAAATAAATGTTACCTCTGTTTATTATCTTCATTAAAAATCACAACTTGTGCAATCTAAGTTATAGAAATAGGAGGCAGACATTGGAACTAGGTCCAACAAACAAGACTTATGCCAAACATATTGATTAGATATAATGGAAAAAAATGGAACATGGCTTGAAGACTAAAAGGCCCATATCAAGGAAAGACTAATTTTCCTGTAGTATGTAAATATCACTAGTTTCAAAAAGATATGTCCAAACCTGCAAATCTGCAAAAACAGCATGTTTTAAATTTACTGCTGTTGTAATGTCACAAAAATGAATGCATTTAGTTCAGAGGTCATCAAATCCGAATTCTCTAATTAGTGGTAACTATGACCCCAGGTGGCCAATCATGTTACATAAACAGTTCAGTTAACAACCAGTTATTAGGAAATACAGGACGGAAGATTGGAATCAGGGTCCAGACTTGAAGGCATCTGATTTAGGCTATGTTCACAGCACCAGGCTGAAGTGGCACTAATCCGATATTCTGTCCTAATGTAACAGAGATCTGCTGTTTCAGAGTTGTGTGGACACACTAATCCCATCTTTTCAAGTCCTATCTGAGTCACTTTCATATGTGGTGCTAGTTTAGGTACATATCCAGTTTGTGGCAATGCAACCTTAATGAGAACAGTCAGACCAGAATCCATGTGGAGTTTTTTTTTCTACTGCACATGCGCCATCATTCAGCGGTGGCTGTAGTGCAGCAACCGATCTGACCCCTTTTTGTCTTGTCAGCTTTGTCTTGCTCTAATAATAAGCAACTGAGAGCTTTTCAGAGCTAACTATTATCGTAGCTAAGGTTTGCTCGGCCGGCAAGTTTGTTTGGTGTCGCATATAATTGACTCCTATGACGTTATCATTTAGGATGTGCGCATGCAGGTCATTGCAGGACACCAGTTCGTTCACATTAATGGCAGATTTGAGATACTATCTACATAAATGTGAACCACAAAATTAACGAAATCAGATCTGAGCAAAAAATCTGATTTGAGTAACAAGGCTTGTAGGCTATGTGAACATAGCCTAAAAATGATCCTTCTATATAGCCTACCATGGTTTAGCTCATCCCATTCATGTTGAAGTGTTTCAAGCAGGACTGCTTTTCTGAGGGCAACCAGTTGGAACAGAGGTTATTTACATATATCAGTCTTAAAGGCACAGTAACAAAAACAGCCTGTTGGATTCTAAGGGATGATTCTGATTCTGATTCTGATTCTGAGGTTGGTAATGTTAGGGCACGCAAATGCTAAGACAACCTCAGGGGGGAAAAAAGGTACAGGAAGAATGTGTGATATGGGCCTTTTAAAAGCAGTCCTATCCAGCATGACCTCTTATTCGACAAGAAAGGTGGTGTGCAATGTACTGTTTGCACAGAATCCTTTAATAATTGCTGGGGGAAAAAACCTTAATTCTTTAATTAGAAATGCTGTGATGAGGGGAAGTGGAATGTGGTTCGAGTCAGAGAGAACAACAGTTTATGGACTGACTGTGTGACTTCCATTCAAATGCATTTGTCTTGATGAGGAAATCGGGGCATGTGGAGCAGAAAGGTCCCAGTCAGCGCTGGCCAGCCACCAGAGACTTTTTGTCCATTCAGGTATTAAATGACATTTTCAAAAAGCTGCATCGATCTCATGATGTTCTCATCCTGCAGAGGACAGACAAGCACAGGTGAGACATTTCACACACGACAGGACGGGTTCATAAACACCGCAGGATGTTACATTTTAACAAGGCATCCCACAAGCCTGGATCCAGCCATTATTCATTTTTTTACCCCAGTGAGGACTTCTAGCTGTTAGCTTTCAAACCCAACTCAGCGTTCAAGCTCGGAAACTACGATTTCATATGCATAGTAGGGATGCACTGACCCGGAATTTTTATGCCTCATTCCCATTTCTCTCCAGCGGAATTGGTAGATGCAGATTTTTTTTTTTATTAACCCCTCTTTTTTTAGTTTAACCTGAATCTCACACTGTGTGGGCTAACTGTGCCTGATGCACATTTCCAAAGTCATAGCATAAATAACAATACTTTAACAACACAAAACATTTTCAATTCTTCTGCAAAAATTAGTCAAACTCTTTATACATCATGTATCAGCTAAAATCTTGTATCAAAAGTAAAAGGCAACTGACTATTTAGCACAAAGTCATGCAGAATTATGCTTGCTATGATATTTTGATAACTTTGATATTTTGCCACTTACCTGCATCCCATTATTTTCATTCTAACATAACAACACAGATCAGTCAAATTAAAAAATAAACTGGCCAAACTTGTTTGAAGCCGAAAAAAAATATAAAAAATATTATTTACTGTTAAGTTTGTTCTGTTTGGCAAATACTGCTATATTGCCCAGTATTTGTATGTACATTTATAAAACGTCTTACGTTTTGGCAGCAGTCTATAAATTCGTCTATGGTGACCACTCCATCCTTATTTTTGTCCATTTTCTGTTGTGAAAACAGAGAAAACAAATTTCATCATCACCAATCCATGCTGCTCTGTCTGCACATGACTCCTTCCTCTTCTACACAGCATGCTCTTTAACAACACTGACACACAGAGCTGCAGCAGTATGTTAGAGAAGAGTCCATTGACAATGTCCATTTGTCACAGTAAGTATAGAGACAAGAAGATCTGACTGGATGTCAAATTCAGAACACTGGTTACAGAATCCATTTCTAAAGCTGTATTCTGCATTAGTTTCACCATGCGATTTTAATCCACGCTAATCCAGGTTAGTTCTGCAATGTCCATACAAGTCTGCTAAGTTAGCAATCATTCTGGAGTGAATTACCTTCTATAATTCACCAAACCTGGAGCTCCTCGTAATACGGCCCCTGATCTAAGTACCTCACAGTAATGTTTTTATTAACCATCCCAAACAACCAGTGAACCTATACATCTGCGCTTGTATAGATATCTAGATATCAGCACTGGCCCCCTGTTCGGGCAGTGTCTGAGCTCATGGTGAGTTTTAGGCTCTGAACTTCCTGTACTAGCTGGAATATTATCCAATGGAACACTAAGCACGGTTGTAAGTCGCTCTGGATAAGAGCGTCTGCTAAATGCCTTAAATGTAAATGTAAATGTATATGTGATGTCGAATGGTAAATCTTCTTTGGGCTGTGTTTTGGCTTTCAGCAGTACCAATATGGCAACAAAACACTTTTGGAGCGATTCTGATATCCAACTACATGCTCGATGGACTAAAATATTCTTCATCTTCTAGATGATGCTCATATTTTCAGGGTGAGTGACCTGGTGTTTAAAAAAGCAAACAAACAAACAAACAAAAAAAGCCACAGCAAGCCTTTTGAGTTTTACATTCCGTTTACGTCACGTCTTATTCTGTGAGTTTATCGGCCTGTTGCAAAGCAGATTACTGGCTGACTCATGTAGATCTGGAGTTTTCCCATGATCTGATTACCCAAGTACATGTAAACATGACAAAATCTGATTTTCTGCAGTTATCGGATTATTATTATGTAAACACACTCAACGTCCCGGACATCAGACAGAGCAACCATAACCATTTCATGTAATAACTTTCTGTGAGGGAGCCTGTAGAGGCATTCAACTCTTCAGAAGTCAAGTAAGTCCGTTTCTTAACCACTCTAAATGTCTTTGTTTACATCTGAACCATTTAATTAGGCAAAATATTTCAAGTTCAGAACAGGGCTAGTGTTATTTAGAAAGGACTTTTACAGCCATGCTGTGCTTATCTAACATTAACTGGATATTTATTTTTTGTTGTATATTCAGACAACAAGTGTAATCTGAATGCTGAAGTTAACATTCCAGCTATGAGGTTTTAGGGCAGCTTTACAAATGATATTACCAAAATGCCTTTGGTGAAATTAACCCAGCTCCAGTTGGGCTTTACTTGTGTTAAACATATAACTGTCACAATGAAATGTCTTAATAGTCAACTTTCCAACTTCAATGTGTTATACAGTAGTGAAATTTTATCCCAAGTAATGGTGGACCATTTCTATTGATCCAGCCAGCCTTTTATAATCACAACAAAAATGCAAGAACACATTCATTCCAGCTATCATGCTCATCTCACCTGGAAAAATATCTCCACATGTTGTCTTGGAGTTTCCTCTTTGAGAATAGGATATGTGCATTTGCCCATCATGTCATAGATGGCTTTCATGATGTCTAACATCTCCTGTGTGACAGAAATCATGAATAATTGCTATCCCACGAAAATATTTGATCAAAAAACTCCCAACAAAGTTTTTGTTGCTTTAGGACTTATGGTACCTCTTTTGTTATATATCCATCTTTGTTAATATCATACAGGTTAAAGGCCCAGTTGAGTTTCTCCTGCACTGTGCCTCGCAGGAGAATGGATAGACCCATTACAAAATCCTGCAATCAAATCAAGCACAAGGACAGTCAGAATGATTAAATCCTCTCTTCAGGTAAAGGAATAAGGGCACATAATTCACCCAATTGTGCTTTACACAACATCATAAACTATGAAGGATCTTTTAGACCGGACATCCTACATAGGTTTGTCAAATTACCAAAAGGGATGAGGACAACTCTAAAGCAGAAACAGACACAGGTTTATAACTGATCATTGAAGTATAAATCCAAACTTTCATTTAAAAAAAACAAAAACAAACGCTAATAGTGATGCTGTAGGCCATACGATGCTTGTTAATAAATAAAGCTTCAGAATACACATCACCTGTGTGGAGGCCAGGGACACTTCCTACGGCACCCTGGCCAAAAACTGTGATTTTATGTAATAAATATTTGAATAATAGGATCATTGTGAGTTTGGCTTCTCTGACTTCATTCCATGTGTTGGTTTGAAACACAGAATAAATAAAATACAGTGTTAAGTGTTACTTACTTCAAAACTCACTGAGCCATTATGGTCTGTGTCGAATGCATTGAAGAGAAAATGTGCATATGTGGACGCATCTGAAACAGCAACCAATAACAACTTAGCGTTAATACAGTCAGATACAGTCAAATGCAGTTCATAGCGCGTCGTCTCCTGTGTTGTGCTCACATATAATTAGTGCTGGGTAATATTTGGTCTATGGTGGTACACTGGTATTAAAGTCTACTCAAGTTATATACTGTTTTGTCAGTATTGATAAAGAACTGCAATGTATGTCATGTACTGGGTGCCCCACATGGTTTTCAAAGACCAGTTTAAAATAGACAAAACTGAATAAATAGTTTCTGCTCTTTCTGGAAATGTACTTTGTTTGGTTAACGCTTACAACCCTGTGAATGATCCCCTTTGGTTTTTCTATGTGGAAACAAAAAAAGAGGTCATGGGGTAATCTCCTCTTTTATTGGTGCTCCTCAGTGATTTTCCTGCCATTTGGATAGGCCATGTTAGTGTTTTCTCCCTCTTGCCCTGAACATTTTACAGTCAGAATTATCTGATCAGCATAAGTACCTGATAAGCATGAGCATAATTACCTGATACATAAGCCCTATTCAGATAAGATTAGTTTATCAGGGGCATCTGTTAAAAAAGAAAAGTAGAAAACTCTGAAAACTCTGAACAAGAAGGATGGATTCACTCACTTTATTAAGTGCCAGTATTGCCACATTTAAAAACAAATAAATGAAAGTACAGTGATGTTTATTCATGTTTCATGTATTGCACTACACTAAATCCAACTAAACAGGACTAACTGAGCTCTCTTTGTAATGAAACCTGGAGCACAGTGTGACATAATGTGACTTCATTTATCACACTAATGAAATACGTGGGTATTTCGCCTGTATTAAGGTCTGATATTACTTGATACTGTGATGTTTTCACACATTATTGATACCACCCAGCACAACGTTATACATGTATATGTTGTATGTTATCCTTGTCATCTGTTACGCCCATGTATATATGTTAGCTGCTTTTACGCCCATGTATATATTTTAGCTGATTTTGTGTTTCCAAAAGGGCCATGTTTTCATTTGAGGAAGAGAGAATGATGTTGGAAAACAGTTTACTAACTCTAGGCCTCTAGCTTAATTCAGTATTGTTCACTTTATTAGTATTCAGCACAATTCCAGTAAGCACTGGCATGTGTTATTTTGCCATTATTCATCAAACAGCACAATGCTTCATTTGGAGTTGTGCAATAGAGAGGTAATATCTTCCAGGCTATTAGGGTGGTGGTCCAAAAGGCAGTCAGCAGAAACAGAGGCAGGTTTTGTCAGTATTATGCTTGTTAGGTTTTACAGAGTGAAACATATGACACATCTTCAAAGGTTTTGTCACAGAAGAAGCTCTGGAGAACTGCAAATCCCAGAATTACCTGTTTGTTTCTCTGACTGGCTGTCACAGGGCTTAATAGACAAGAGTGAACCACAACAGCGCTCACTTTCACTGCAATATTTATACTCAAAAAACACTGATCACTGTACATGTAGCGTTCACTGAGGATATGGCTGGGTAAGTCTTTCTCTATTGCTTGGAGTTATTGCTTTATAGCGCTTTATATATTTTACTTTGTCTGTTCCATATTTATCTGTTTACTACTATTTTTTAAGTGTTTATGACCACATTCATTACCCATTATAAACTAATATGAAACCATTCTCAAAACATTTCAAGTTTGGTCTATCGTAAAGTGAGTCTACCTTAAACAAAAGGTCCAATACATCCATTTACATTTATGGATTAGAATAGAATACTACTACTAAAATAAAGGTAAAATTTTACTTGTAAAATATGTGACACGTTTGAACATATTTCCTTTATTTATTTCATTTATATAAAATCCAGTTCAACCAATACCCACAGCAATGAGGCGTTTGCTAAGCGTGGACCTCGGAGTAGAAAAAAAGGTCATCACGGAGTGGGAGGGGGAAAAACAAAAAAACTGCCGTAAAAGGACTGGAAGCATGAACATGCCATATTCAAAGCAAGAAACTAACCAAGCAGACCATATTACATAAACACAGTAAGTACAGACACTTATCAAACTCTGAACAGGGCTTATTAAATCTGTAGCCATGAATGCCACAATAATAAAGAAATAACTGTGAGCATATTGAAGTTATTTTGGAGATTATTGCATCTTTATGCAAACATTTGTTGTGCTTATCCTAACTGGCAGGACCAGACCCTGTACTCTGCACTTTAACCTGCTTGACACCAAAAGGAAACTTAGACAATATTGTAAACATTAACAGACAAAAACTTTGATATTCTAAGTGACAATGAGTTCTGACTTCTGGCACATTTTATATATTCTATGTTCTATTTATGTTTTGTAATACATTAAACAGCAAACAATTAGAAAATGTTCACTAAATTTTTCATTTGACCAAGGAAGGTTCTATTAATATTGCTGAACATCAACAAGGTTTTGCGGCCCCAAAACTGGTAAATAATATATCATTGCTGTTGGAACAAAGCCTTGTGTCTACAAAAAAGGTCACTTTGTGAGGAAAAAGGAAGAAAAAAAAAGTTCTTCTTTTTTTATAATAGTACATGAAGAAATTTTTTATTCCAAATAATTCTGGACCATTTCTATTGGTATAATTGCAATGAAATTCACAGTATAAAGGGCAGTTGGCAATTTCAAATTACCTGAAAATATGAAAAACAGAAAAAATGTAGATACAATGTTTGTTCTGACAGCAGCGATATCACTTTATTGCTTTCTTTTCTCATAAACGATTGCTACTGACTACATGCTGTAGAAGTGTAATACGTTACTACTATAGCCTTCTTTAAATTGGAAAGCACATTGTAGTAACTCAACTGAATGTGTTTGTATATGGGAGGGAAAATGGGAAGTAATATCTACACATAAACTGACCTCCTTGTGGGAAGAACTGAGAGTAAATGTCCTTAAATGTGTCTTCATTGACCACACCACTTGGACACTCCTGTAAGAAAGGAAATCATTATTTCAATATGTAGCATTATCTTCAAAAACAGGTTCCCTTAAAGACTCATAGCACAGAAAGGCCCATTATGAATATGTATACTGAACTGTGGCCTACATCACAAAATGCACCATATACATTTTTGTCATACAATGACCTCTTTTCTAACCCTCTTTCAGAACAGCTAAATGCAGCACACTTTAGAAAATGTGAATTATTAAAAACATATCAGTTTTATACTTGAGGACAATGTGCTATAAACTACATGTGTGCAATAATGGGATCTCATTCCATAGAGCTGCTCCCATAAGGACTGAGGAAGCCATTGTTGTCTAGAGGCTTTATTCATGTTTCGCAGTGTTGTGAGAGATGACTATTCTTCATTGAATCATTACAGCTGATTCAGCGGATGTAATGAATGGTGAGACTCACCCCTGATTTATAGCAAGAGCGCTCAAATGGAATTTGCCCAAGCGCTTACCAGATAAGGCAGCCTGAGTAGAGCATCATTAATATAAAGGAGGAGAAAATACCAGCAAAGCCTTAGGAACGCTGGGGTTTTAGAAGAAATCCATCTTTACTTGACTTTCAACGGCCCGTAAAGGTTATATTTCCACTGCTTTAAGTATTGAAACATTAACGCTACAAACTGAAAGGGGTCAGATGTCAGAATATCTCATTATGATATTATTCTGTAAGAGCATTTTAATATTCTCAAACAGGGGATTTCTATACCTACAGGCCACAACAGTTCTATTTCATTCAAATACCATTTTTTTCTACATATATCTTTGATATACATGCACATACACAGTTGTATGCAAAGTTTGCGAAATTCAAATGACAAATTTTTATGTTTTTTTTTTTTTTTTAAGTGAAAAATAAATACAAGGAAAATTATTTCATAAAAAAATTTAAATAAAATAAAGTCATAAAATAAAGTTTTTTTTGCAAATGTCAATGCACAAATACATGAAAAATAGAAAAAAATTCAACACTAATTATGGCATGTGCAAAGGTTTGGACACACAACTAAGTCAGTACAGCATGCAAAAAGGTTGAGCGCAAAGCACTTGTTTCCAAAAGGTCCCCTTCAACGACTCTTTAAAGCATATACAAGCAGTTTACAACCACTCCTGTCCTTTGCTGTCACATGGGAGTTTTGCTTTCCCTTATGACTGCCATACAAGCAGTTCTGTATTCCCTTGAATGCCACTTCTTAATGACATTTTAGACAGCAGAAACTGCCAGCCGGAAGTATTTTTTTGACAGAGAGTACTGCACGGGAGGCCATGATACTTTTTATTTAACGCAAAGCAAAAAAAGCATATAGAGAGCACTGAACTCATGGGAAGGTCACCACCAGCTGTACACCTGACAACCACATTAACCACATATAATGTCCCCCTTTTTTTTATCTTTTCATATCCCTCCCTTACTCCCCTGCTTTGTAGGCATCAATAAGTTTCATTTTCAGACACTCTGGAATTGTCAGTTGGTAAGTCCTAATGTCAACTCATGACCTGCCTAACCAGTCTTATGGCCCTTTATGCAACCAGTTAATTAAGGCCTAACAAGCTAATTAAAGTTCTGAGACACAAATGAAAGTGTGTCTAAACATTGGCACATGCCATAATTACTATTTGATTTTTCTTTTTCTATTGAAGTTAATCAAATATAACTGCAGTAACTGCATTAACATTTGCAGAAAATGTCATTTAAATGAAATAAATGAATGATATGTAATCACATACAGCATTGATTTCTTTCAATGAAAAAAAGACACACAGTGTCGTTAAGGTGATTCTTGACTGAGTGAGTCAGGTCCATGAGGTGCTTGACATCTAAAAGATCGATTTTCCAATCAAAAGAAAAAACAGGTAATGGCTTATAGCTTGATTCAGTATTGAAAGTTTTATTTTGCATTTAGCACAAAGCTAACCTGTCTGCTGTTTTATAAATCTTTTTAATGAAGCCTAAGCATCACCCCAGGCTGACCATCTTTTCATTACTATTAGCTTTAACTGGGATGGGAAAAATACGATAATACTGAACAGGGGGAGATTTGCTTTATGAAAACTGTATATAGGAAAGACCCGTTAAACTGACCACTCTACAGAGGAAAAGATATTGACCTCTCTGGTTTCATTACATTAGTCAGTAAAGTCTGGTTTATCAAAAGGACTAGCAGGAATATCACTGTAAGATGATCACTGTTCAAATATAGCACTTTTGGGAAATCGAGCATTACTGGATTTTATTGCTACTTTATATTGACGCCCTCTCTCTCCAAACACCAGCAAACAGCAAATCTAATCAATCACATTATAATCATACTTTTTTTAAAAGGGAGTCTGTATCATGAACACAGAAATGATCTCAAAAGAAGTCTAATTACACACCAGGGACAGACTTTGCACATGCATTAGTGTGTCCATTATCAGTCTGAAGCAGTAGGAACAGTAAGTAGCTCTAATTCGTTATCCACTACAGAGCAGCTGGAAACTCTGGAGTCTTATAAGAAATACAGCACAGTGGCCTCATAGATAATAGAATATTTTAGCTTAAAGTCTTGATCTCAAAGTCCATCTGGACACTATTCATTACGTTTTACCTGTGGGTTTTATACAGGAGTACAGTGTTAAGCTCAGGAGAGTCAGGAAATTATTATAGCACAGCTCCTGGTTTTTAGGGCAAGGTAAACAACCCAATTACAGCATTCCCTCTGGTTGTGTACAGAATAGCTGGAAGCAGACCAAAGAAAAGAGAGAAGCAGTGGAAAATCTGCAAAGGCTCTGCAGACTTTAGGTCTATTTAGCCTTTAGTCCCAACAAAACACCAGCCTTTAGTATTACTACAAACTTCAGGAAATTGTAATCGTAAGATCTCCCAATACATATTACTACTTTAACCAGAAAGGCTACTTTTCTACTGAGACCCTTAAACTGATAGTAATGCAAACTGAACTAAACATTATAAACATCTCTTTGCTTCAAAGGAATCCTCCAGAGTATTTCAATCTAACCTCCATTAAGCTTGAGCTTGAGCTCAGTGTAATGAGCCACTGATGCAATTGCCATCAAGGTGGATGCCAGAAAAGGTTAAATGTTAGAAAATATACCATCAATGTTTTTAGAGGTGCCATAGAATGGAAAACTGGATTTGGATTGGCATAGTGGAATAAGGAGGGTTGGAATGGAACTAAAATACCATTAACTTACAAATACAAATCCTGGATTTACAAAAGAGGTCAGTAAAACAAGCCTATTCCAAATCCTAGACTGTTACGACAGTTTTTTTTATATAACCCCAAACACAACCTGTAAGTAGCAAACCTGCTGTGTGATTTTTTTAATGGTTGAAGTCAGACCATTTTAAACTGAAAGTAGTGAGTAGCCACATTAATTTACTTTGTGTTGTTGTTGAGATCAAATACAAGTATCTAGTATAGGTAATGTCAGCTACTAGCAAGCTTCAAGTAACTAGCACAGCTAACTAAATAATATGATGACCCATCTTATTTATACAAAGGATAATTTTATTTTCCTGTCCGTGTCTCATATGTTCATATGTAGCCAATGTCCATATCAGTCTAAATACAGTATGTTGTCCCATTTCGGAACATTCTGCAACATTGCCAGGCAGCACTTATGTTTTAAATCCATGGTCATGCTTGTTAAACAGATAAAGCCAGGCTGCAGGCTTCCATGAGCAACATACCAACATACCTTCCCTTATGTGGGTTAAAAATTATGCTGTTATGTAAAACACTAAAAAAAATAGTTTTATTAATAGCCTAATAATAATAATAATAATAACAACACTAACAATAATAATAATAACACACTGTAATAACAGTAGTATGGAGGTTGACTTCACAGTAGGCTTTAGTTTTCTTTTTATTTTACCAAGAAGCAATTTATAGGCTATGTATGCACAACTTATCAAACTTACAGCAAATACTACTAAAACCATATTAGTAACAACAAAACATAAGCAGGAACAACATTGGCTTACAAGTTTCTGAGCATGCTTTCTAAGTATGCTTATTTTCTGTGATTGAAGCAGCCTGCTGTGTAATGTTACCACATTAGTGGCTGAAACCGGAAAGGGAAAAAGGAGCCGCAGATATCTATTAAGAGGATTTACAGCCTCTCAGTATTCACGGCTCTTTGTTTTGAAAGCATGCTTACGTGATTGTTGGAAAGCAATATTTCCATATTCACTGCCTCCCACATGATATTACTGTCAGTCTGCAATGGTTACAGGTCGTGATTAGACAACAGTATATTGTACATAAGACTAAACTCTATCTGCCACATCTGTAACAGGCAGTTATCAATGTCAATAACCTTCTTAACATTACAAATAAGCAAATAACTTGTTGGTGTTCCTGTTGGTTTCTACTATAAGTGTTTTTTATTTTTTTGAGGGTTTTTATTTTTTTAGGTTTTGTACAAGGAAAATGATTCCTATTATTGTCTCTGGTATGGTACAGATGCGGAACATTGAGATTATGCTGGAAATGTCCTTTAATTTACCAATTCTTGCCACTACACTTGCAGAAAACTAATTTCAACAATTTATATTCTTCATCTCAGAAAATGATAACCTGAATTCAAAAACCAAGGCATGTGAGACCCACTCCTGTGGAGCCAATGTGCATGTTTAGTAATAAACTCCTAATGAACACTTATTGAGAATCATGAATCAAAGCACTGGTTCTGCTTTTACTGGCTTAAGCAGGCATGATTGCTTGAACTTGAAATGAACTGCCTTCCTCCCTCTGTGTGTTATATTCCAGTTCACGCATGAGGCCAACATCATCAAGCAGCTCTGCTGAACTCAGTCTTAAAATAACCAGGTCTAGAAGTGTTTGTTCAAAGTTCTGGACCATTGCTGGAGTGTCTGGCCCAGTGCATTCGCACTAGCAAGATTTACAGAGCAACAGAATAAAGTGGAAGTGTGTGTGTGTGTGTGTGTGTGTGTGTGTGTGTGTGTGTGTGTGTTTTGGTTCAGTTGATACCTAAGAACACATTCAGTTCATCGGGGTTCCCACTTGGGATATAAAGTTAGAAGTTAAGCAGGCCATAGAGGCCTAACTTTTCCTGCCCTCTGTTCTAAATCAGAGGTTTGCCCAAAAGAGTATGCATCCCCTGACAATACTGCTTTATTCTGAAAAGAGCTAGAAGCTAACTCCTCATGGTGCCAAGAAACTTCAAGCTGCATAGGTGGATCTATAGAAAGGCAGGGGTGCTGACAGCTGCTATCCAAACGGACAATTACCACTGCACCTCTGCCGCCCCTAATGCAAAGTTTAATTCAGTACTAAAACAGGCAATGAATTCTGCAAAACATATTTTATTCATGCTGTGTCAATAACTCAAAGTAGCGTACCAGTGGCAAAAAATCTTGACGTGCCACTCGATAAGTGCTGTGCGCATACACAATCCACCACATCCGTCACTAAACTTATGGTTCTGAACTTTTATCATTCATCAATGTGATGGCTTTCTATGCAAAACAAAGAAAGAACATGAATATTTATCCCCATGCACCCTCGGCTTACTGTTCAGTTATTATGATGTATTATTCTGTAACTACTATGAATTATTATGCTCAATTCTGTACTACAAAACCACTATGTAAGTCACACGATTATGAAGGTGAACCGCTAAGGTTTAAAGTGCCAATATTTCCGTAAGTCAATACAGATGTAAGTAAGAAAGTGCTTGAAAGTTATTTTAAAAAGACACATTGACTGAGAAACAGTTAAGAAGTTAAAATATTTTTAATGGAAGAAAAACACACATACTCATAAGTCCAAGGATAAATGAGGTCCAAGGATAAATGAGGTAATATACCAGCTTAGGGCAAACTCCTATGAATCAGAGCACTTACAAAGAAAAAATAAACTGCAGGTACATGGTATGCTTAAAGAGCAGATCTCCACCTACAATAATGGAATGGAAATATCCAGACAGTCATACCTCTCTAGAGTAGTTAACAAACGCAAAGTTAACATTGAAGTATTTTGTTTCTATGCTAGGCCAACTAATTAATCCTAAATGTTTCTGCTTGCATTTCAGATAGTGTTTTATCTTCCAAGACCTGCAAATAGTTTGCAAAATAAAATATTTCCCTTGATAGAAATATGATCTTGACCTTGCTTTGACTTTACTTTGAACACAAACAAAATCCATCTTAAGGAGTGATGTTTTAACCGCTGTAAACTATTCTTCCAACATTTTCTAACCTTCCTTAGTCTTAGAAAAGTTGTTCTAATCTATAATAGTTATATGAGACATTTCAGTTAAGCTTTCGTTCAATACATACTACTGTGGCAACACTGATTTGTGTTCTCAGTAACCTCAGGCTTAGAACAGATGTACAATCCTTCTATTCCACTCATATTGGATCTTAACGCAGCTTTTGATAGCGTTAATCACAAAATCACACTCAAAGTTCCTTCTGAAAACCAAAACTCAACTGAGAGGCTTACCAGCTGTGTCTCAGATATATTTCCCAAAACTAAGTACTACAGCTAAATCAAGAAGAAACAAGATCCTTGGTACTGTTTTATGTGAACTTTAGCCAAGCTCGGCCATAGAAGACATTAGCTTATCAGCAGCAATAGGAGTCAGTCATAAATTCAGTGCAGTGGAATCTAATCTACCAAGCTCTGAAGCTAAAGTTATTTTCAGAGCACAGTTCATCAGAACAGAAATAGTGCCATATTAACGAGCAGTGCCATATAATAAATGTCCAGTGCATTATGGGTCCGTTTAATAGAAAGCTTGTGTTGGGTTGTGTGGATTGTAAACATAGAGATATTAAAAGGAAATATCTGTGCTGAGTGAGGAAATACAGAGTGTTTGTATTAGTGTAATAAAGTGACAGATGATATTTAAAGAAACGCTTAGTGGAAAATCAAACCGACAGTTTCACCTCTAAACCTAAATGTAGTCAATTGATTTTTCTGAATAAAATGTAATGAAAATGGGACTCCTAACAACTGTGCAAGACCTCGTATACCACCAAAACTGTCACCATCAGATACAGTATTTAAATCATAAAACTTTCAGAGAGAAGAAAAAACTCAATCAAAAATCAGTCTAAACTCTTACTTCAAATTTGACACAATCTACAGGTGTTTCTGTCTAGCCTGCCACTGTGAGAAGACAACTTAACACTATGAGTCTGAGAGGATGCGTAGCTTTCACTTAAAAGTAAAAAATAAAATAAAATAAAATAATGCAATTAACGTTTATGACTAAACTTTAGAGGTGTGGAAAAATATCCCTGCAGATTTCATCTTTCTTTCTTTTGCCTCGGCATTTTGGCTTTCCATTAGGCAAACATGATAATAGTATTAGTTTTGGTATCACCTCCACTGAGATGCCAAAAAGTGATGAAAAAACGCAGCAGACTGCTACAAGACATTTTCCTAATTTTATTTCCATTTCTGTGTATACGTTTACAGAAAACCAGCAAGCAGTGGTGGGTGATATGGCAAAAATGTGATTTCATGATACTTCAGGAAGGTTTTACTATATATAAGTCACCTTTTTGTATTTTAGGTTGGCCACATTCAAAACTATGAATTCAACATTTTACATACCGTTGTACACTAACAACCAATTAAACACAACTACTCTCTCTGTACTCAAACATGCAGCTGAAAATTGATTTTAGTACTGAAATCCACAATATGCACAGAAAAGCTTGTGACATCATATTGTGGCAATACAATCTGTCATATTGCTGAGCTCTAACAGCAAATCAGCAGAAAATAACTGAATGGTAAGATCCAACTCCTGCAGGGACATCCTAATTACACTGGCAACATGACCTAGTTAACATACTTAACAGCATAGTACAGCTGTAGAAATAAAGGTGAGGTCACAGGGAGGCCAATGCGCACATGAGGATAGTGGATTTCTGGATTCAAGTCAGAAAGAAAAAAATAATCAGGAAAGAATCTTCAATGACTGAAAAAAAGAAACTAACATTATTGTATAAATATTAGGTCAAATTAAAGATTCAACTTCTAACTATGGTCTGATTTCAACATAAGCTTTCTGAAGCTATGACAACAAGAAGTAGAATCTGGTTTCTCTATTAACATTACCCAATTTCAAAATGAGTTTTGATTGCAAAAGACAATAACTTCACATGAAATAATGTAGTTCCAATATTGACAAAAACTAAATGAAACAGCAACAGACGCCTGTGGCAAATGCACTGAAAAGAACAGAAAACTAAACAGAATCATGAAAGAAATCAACTTGTTATGGTTTGACATTTTTTACACTATGATAATCAAAAAAACTACAGTTTCATGATATCGTGGTATTAAGCAACCATTCAATGAAATACACACATTAACACTCACAACAAAATACAATACAACAGTATTTAGTGTGTCCACCTTTGAACTAATGATAACTAATAATACTTTGAATCAATGACCACTCTATTTTTTCTTTTTTCAATTTTATAAAAGAAACATGCCAGGATATTATTCCTCACCTCCAAAGTTAAGTTCTAAGTTGGTTGCATTTTTGGCTTCTCACAATTCAAGTAATCCAAACACATTCATTGATGTTGAGGTCTGGTCTCTGGGTTGGTCAGTCTATTTGAGAACACCAGCAGCTTGTTTTTTTATTTTTTTTATTTTTTTGTGATTTTCTTGTTTTTCCATCTTGTTCCTTTTACTTGTTATAGCGCAATTTCCATCCTTGTGCAAGTGGATTATCTTATATGTAATCTCCTCAGACACATCTCTTGAAAAATGATTGTCTTGTACTAAATGCATGTTTGACTGGGAATGAAAAAAATGAAGAGCGGTCTCTTATTTTGCATAGAACTGTATGTGAATTACTGGATGCATAGATACACTTCTGTTCATAATTGTATTATCATATAATGCACAGTTCTGTGATGTCAAATGTAGAACTGCACATACCAATTTTTTTAACTCACTGTTACTGACATATCTTTGTTTGCTTGCTTTATTTCCAAAGCTAGTTAAACTAGGGAGAGTGTTGCAGAAACAGTAAGTGCCAAATATCCAAATATCCCTACTCATCTTTTTCCTAAATCATGTTTCAGTTGTATTTTCCAAGTGTGAGGCCATGTTCAATTCCCCTAAGTAATGTACTGCCATGATTGATGAGTACAACCATAAACCACACAGCATTTATCATTCTATCATCTATCATACATTATCATACTCTAAGCGTTCATCTTGAGCGCTACCTTGAGAATGAAACTACAGAATCTTCAAATTAGATTGTACTATAGCAAGTAAATAAACACCCCACAACAGCTTACGGTGACTAATCTAAGAACAGACAAATGTGACATAAAGGGGGCCGTGTCTGAGGGGCTTTGTTGTTGTACTGAGCACTGGTTAATTAAAAGGGAATGTTTTGTGTAGCTGTCATCCTCTGGCTCTTGTGCGCACAGGATGAGAGAGAGTCAGAGTAATTACCATCTAAAGAGATCCTGCTTTTCCTACACTGCCATCAACTACTTCAGCTGCCTACCTGTCAAGAGTTCTATTAACATCTTTTGGACTGGAGGAGCAACATAAGGCTCATTACAGCTTATAAATAAACAGAGTGTAATTAAAAGTATTCTTCTGTGTAGTCATCCATGATCATTCAATAACTCGCTTACATGGTAACATCCTTGTGTTTTGAAATGAAGTTGTTGCTTCAGACAGTGTTTGAAAGCGTCTAATAATTTTGATAGGGCTACAGCACTACGGGCAACAACTCCAATGATGATTTTGGAGAGGAAAAATGAAACGATATCATGCTTTAGAGCAAGCTTTGCTTACATGCCCTTGAAAGTCTGAAAATACAGACAGCTGAGCAAAGAGAAGTGGCCCAACAGGACCCATGCACTACAGCCTGCATTAAAGTAATCAAGGATGAAGGCCACTGTTAGGTATTCCTGTCCAATGTAGAACATCTGCTGAAGCTACTATGCTTACTGTTACTTCTTATTCTATAACAGACTGTTTATGACTTCTCTGATTATACACCCATCAGCCATAACATCAAAACCACCTTGTATCAATTACCCTGTACTACAATAGTCAGGACCACCACAGAGCAGATATGTGAGTGGTGAATCATTCTCAACACTGCAGTGACACTGACATGGTGGTGGTGTGTTAGTGTGTGTTGTGCTGGTGTGAGTGGATCAGACACAGCAGTGCTGCTGGAGGTCTTAAACACTGTGTCCACTCACTGTCCACTCTATTAGACACTCCTACTTTGCTGATCCACCTTGTAGATGTAAAGTCGGAGAGGACAGCTCATCTGCTGCTGCACGGTTTGTGTTGATCATCCCCCTTACCTGCATGTGTTTTATTGACATACTGATCATACACTTCTTGTTAGAAATCGCTAATCACTATTTTTAATACAAATTTCAAATTATTTGCCCCATTTGTAACTGGACTGCGAACCAGTTCAGATATGGCACATGTGCAATCTCACAAAACTAAAAGCAGCATATCCGGGTTCAGCCCAGCAGTTGACACGCACTATGAACAGTTGGGTCATGTTGCTGGGTACAATAATTCAACATATCTCACAGGTTCAGAGGTTCCAGTCTGATACTAAATCTCCAGCTCTCTCCCGAGAGAGAATTCAAAATTATTGCAGTTTTAAAAGAGTGTCTCATGAACACCATTTTCGAGAGAAAGCATACATACACTTTGACCCTGTCTTCTGACCAGAAGTGGTATCTTTTGATCCACGACCAGACTGAGATGTCCAGGACAGAGGGCCAATTCCTATGACTATAACTGTCATAGAGGTTTTAAAAGCAAGACTATATACGGCCCCTCTGCGGAGAGTGTGCCAGCTGCACATTACCCAGTTTCTGCCTTTGTGCTCAGGTTGAAAGTGAGAGAAACACATTCCATCTAAAAAGCCATCTACAAACCTTTAAAAACCACCAGATCACTTAGAGTGAATTGGACAGGTGCCCGATGAACTGCTTGACTAAAAAAGAGGGGCTTTTAGCACTTCATGGAAGGCGTTGTACAAAACAGAGAGCAGAAAATCACTGAACTACAGCTGGCAATGAGAATAACATGATTGAACCTAAGGGCTGAATACAGGAAATATTAGAACGGCCTACAGAGCAAATCACTTCAAACTTTCTTGGAGATATGAGGTTAAATTACATCTGGTGCTGATTATTAAATCTACTGCTTCTTATGCTGTATTCATGACAATTCTTTGTTTTCTAACTTGGAACACCTTAATTTTCACCACAGAGCATTTACATAACCCCAACCATTAAGGGTTATAAAAAAAAATACAGTAAGTTAGCACACTAGCACAGAGCAGCCTAGCCTTATTAAAGTAGCATGATGTATAAAAGGGTAATATGGAAAATATTTAAATGAGGCCAAAAGTCATGTTATGTTTTATGTAAGTGACCACAGGAGATTTTTCTATTGTTCTTGCCAGTGAAGTTGCCATGTATTTCACTTCTTTCCAGATACATATCATTGTAAAATGTAACCGTTTATTTGTAAGCTAATTAGTCTTTGTGCTAGTAACACTCAATAATACATAAAAAATAAATTGGCTGTAACTACATTCATTGAACTTCTAATTGTAAGTTGTCAACACAAAAGATGTGCAATATTATGTTAACTCATTACGTTAAGTTCCATAAGCTTAACATTTTAAGCCAGCCATGTTACTATTTAAGCTACTTTTCACCAACTTTTTCTCACCAATATTGCCTAAAACTTATGTTTGTTGAAAAGGGTTAAGACAAGGCAGATTCTGGACAGGCAGCATGATCATCATACCCAGCATTAAGATTAAGACTTTAAAGAGGACCTGACTTTCAATTTTCTGTTAAACTTGTTTAAATGTAGATGCTTTTGACTTTCACTCCAGCTCCTTTTTGGCTCCATACTAAGGATGGGAATTATGAGTTGGATGACTGCTCAAGGGGATTTTTCTCTCCTATAGAAGTTTTAGATCCTTAGTATAGCAGACTGCTAATATGTAGCCAAAATTTGCATGTGCTGCTTCAAGTATGGTCTCATGGTAAGATCCCCCTATTTATGTCAACAGTGAAATAATGTAGAGCCCATGCACCACGCTCAAACTTGCCACCTGACAATTTAGGTTGAGTTAATTGGGTGTTGTTTCATTCCAGCGTGTACCAGAGGTGACAGAGGGGACATCTTTTCTGCTGCAAGGCCACTAAGGAGACCTTTACCTGACCTGATTAGAAGAAAATGTGTTATATCATTTTCAATATAGCTGTGTTGACATCATCCCCAGCCATGTGTAATTTGACGGCTTTCCCCCAGTTAATTCTTGCAGCCAAAATATTTTTTTCCTGGCCAAAGGGAAAGTTATCCACTATCTTAAATTGAAGTTAGAGATAATAAATTAAAATAAAAAAAATAAAAATGTTATCTTGTGCACATCCAAAGCCATGTATACTTGCATGTAATATTAAGCATCTACCTTTCTTTCAGCTCACTCAAATGACAGACAAAGTGGATAGCACTACTGCTCGGCAAAGAAGAGTTAAGATTCCCTGTCCAGGTAGGAAGGCTACTACTGTACTAGTACTGGTCTTCTCAAGACTTCTCATGCTACTCCTTTCACACATTAGCTCATCTTTCCTTCACAAGATTTAGAACTCTGCTGGTCACCATAACCACATTACAACAGTTCTCCATGATCTCCACTGGGTTCCTGTGCTGCATTAATTTCACAAATCTTCTGTACTCCCCACTCATCTTCAGCTGATTTGTTAATCATTTCTCCGTCCAGTTTGCTCCTCGTCTCTTTAACTCTCTTTCTCCACATATGTCAGTCTAATTCTCCTTCATAACTTGAAACCAATCTCTTTTCTCCAGCTTACAACTTACCACCAAACTAATATTACCTCTCATTATAACTAGCCAGTCTTCTCTGTTTTCCTTTTTGACTTCTGGTGTTCTGCCTTCTGTTATAATTGTAAGCAACTTCGGTTTCTGGAACTATATAAGTTCAATGTATTTTTATTATCATTACTACTCTATTAACCTGCCACTCACCCTTTACACAAGTGCATCCGTTAAGTAAATACCTACATTACTTACATTTAGAGTAATTGGCAAATGTCTGATTTAGATAGGTCATGGTCATGTGAGACATGAGTGAGACATAGCACATAGTTGGTCGAACCTTTATAAAATGTTCTCGTTCAGTATGTGTTCTTTCTACTGTGAAAACTGAAGTTCGAGCTCACGTTCTTGAAGCCGCGGTAGAGGATCTGCAGCTCCTTGCGAGAGAAGCGGGTCTGAGCCTCCAGCTGTTCCAGACCCTCAGGCCGATGACGCACTGCCGACAGTTCCAGCTCATCCTCAACACTGTCTGGAAAACAATCAAATACACACAAGTCAGTCACATCTTCAACTTTTGATCAACTAGGAATCAGCTCAGAAGGTTCTGTCACCAACCTCGTAGTCTCACAAGACTAAAAGTCTCATCTGATAAAAGTAACGTTTTGCGCTGGAGTATTGTATAGTTTAATCAGTATTGACATTTACTGATATCATTTTTGGTTATGGAAGTGATATCATGCCATCTTTAGTATACTTCAGATTATTCAGAGTAAGATTATGCTAGATTTATCACTTATATGACAACAAAAATAAAATCACATTAATCTGAAAAAGTAGAACAGTCCTAACATACTTATGATTCTGTATGAGTTCAGGAACAGCCCACTAACGCCAAGTGTTTTCATTATTTTGATTACCATCAACGACGCTGGCTGAATTTGTGAACATCCATGACGTGTTTGGAGCAGAGCTACTTGTGGCTACCAGGCAGAAAGCGCAGTGATAGGCGTAAACAGGACAGTGTCCTTTTTGCTCAGTGTTCCAAATACATCTCTCCTCCACATCTGCTGTGTTTGCTCTGTGTCTCCACATCCCATTAGATACCTGATAAAAGCTAAAATGAGTTCAGATCACAGGAGCCAGCTCCCTTTAGCTCCTGTTAGAGCTGATAATCCGGGGCTTTGGTGTCTGCTGGGGCGCTGAACCGTAGTAAATATCTCCAAACCAGTGAGGTCTGTCATGGGTACACTCTGCACAGCAGGATCATTGAGATGATAACTCAAAGAGCCGTATTACACTTGATTTTCTGATGATTAACAATGTCCAGTTCTGCTGCAAACCTATCCCAGTAGAGAGATCAGCCCGTAATTACAAAACACATTATAAAGCGGAGAGTTCCAGTTTTAAAATCAGTTACACAGCCACATTCAAATTATACGGTGTTGTGTAAATCTCAGAGACCGCCCTTATTATTTACTGCATTCAAATTTACTGTTCAAAACATCTATTAAGTACAAAGAAGTGGAATGTCAAAAGAAAAACAAGGAATTTACAAAACTGGATTTAACATATTATTAAACAATATATCCAATACAGAATTCCTAACAACCATGCAAAACCTGACTGTCACCTCCAAAACTGTCACCTTCAGAAAAACAGTACTTAAAACTTTCACTTTTGAGAGAGAGGAAATATCCCTGCAAAAAATATAAGTATTCAACCTGAAAAGAATGGAAGCTGGATTGTGTGTATTTTTGTTATATGCTTTCTGTCTCTTTTCCTGATATGAAAAAAAAAACAAAAACAAAATTATACTTATTAGTTATTATACTGTACTGTAGGTACTTTGAGTGGAATTTGGGGTCCTTAGGGATGGGTCCTGAAACCTGTTTTTGCACTGTATTTGCACCTTCAAATACAGCCTTCAAGCCCAAGTGCTGTAACAGCCAGCTCCACAGACAGCACTAGCACCTTGCTAACTCATCCAGTACAGTTAGCAATGAGGGGGAAGCTAACCAGGCAGAAAATCTGAGGAGTTTCACAGAGCAGTGTCGGAATTTGTAGTAAAAGTGCTACATCGGCATTAGAATAGGAACTGATAAAGTGGTCTCTGACTTTTGCACATTACTGGACACATATTTAACTGCAAATACGAAATGGCAGACTAATACTTAAAACTACTTAAACTGCTCAGTGAATTCTATATTAATTCTATCTTTTGTTATTCTGCATTAATACTATTACACAAGAATAAGCAGCACAAAATGTTTTCACCTCGTTTAGCTGGATGTCCAGCTGATCAACCATCTTGACCACTTTTACGCTAGAGATAATTTAGCTAATAACTAGGGATTTACCGAAATGAAAATTTTGGGCCGAAGCCGTAACAAAATGAAACATTTAGCCAAGGGCTGAATACAGAACAGGTTTTTTCACAGTCCTTAATTAATTTGGCCACTTTTTTCATCACTACATGTATTTTAAATAGACTACATGTATTTTGTTTTGGTTTTCAAAGAAAAAAACTATCACTAAACTGCAGTTTAAAAATATTTATTCAACACTGAACATTTTCAAGTCCAGACATTTTATCCCAGCATACCCACCAACAAAGCACAATATGACACAATATGATATATTAGCAAAAAAAGCAAACAAACAAAAAAACCATCCCAGCCGACATGTCTGCAGAATTCACAGAGAGCCCCTCACTCCACGCTGGTCTTGTTTTTATCATGTTGTTGTAAAACTGGAGTCTGTGTTTCTTTAAGGCGGATGGGGGGCGCGCATGAGAGAAAGTGTGTGTATGTGAGAGTGAGCTGCTGTCTGTCTGCCTTACTGTATTGGCTCTGTCTGTTCTTTACTCTGTCTGGAGTTCCATTTGACTTGAATGTTTAAAACTGAATAAAAGCTGGGAAGCGTGCTCCTGTGTGACTCGCAGCTGAGAAATAAGGCGTTAAAGTGGGTATTAGTCTAGAGCATTAGCACCAGCCCTGTAGCTAAGTACAAGTTCCACTCTGGTTCCCGTTTACATTACGGGAACTAGAAAAAGGTAAAGGCCTCATTAAAAAGATCATTGCTTGGGATAAATTATTTGATCTTTTTACTTATTTGGCCAAACACCGAAAGTCTTTTTTTTTTTTGGCCGAATAATTTCATTTGCTGAACATTTGGTGCATCCCTACTAATAACCATAAAATACCAGCTTCTGTAACCAACTACCAAAAATTGGTCTTAGCTGGATTTATACATTATTTTATCCAGCTAAAAAAATTGGCAACCATAAACTGTTAAAGTACACTGCTGGGCAAAGGAACAGTGTATTACAAATGTCATCAATAATCATGGCTAATGATGCATAACAACACCTCTTAACTGCAGTGACATCACTGTGATGCACCACTTCCTATGACTTATTGATATATTTTGGATCCCAGTTCAAATGTTCTGAACCTCTCCAACAGGAACGTTTTCTCTGTGCGTTTTCTGCCTCTGAAGTGACACACAGAAACAGAGCTCCACTCGTGTTGCCAATATGGCTTAAAGGAATTCTGAAACAAAATCTATTGCTGCTTCTGTTGACAGGAAGACAATACACAGTACTATTTGGTGTGGGGCTGTAACAAGACACCAGACTACTGCAGGGGATTGATCTAAACACAACCGATTCAGTCCGATTGACTTAAAATGTGATGAAATTAAACACAGCTCCTCTGAACTCTGCAGCTTTGTGTTTGTTTTCAACTGCCTCTGGTCTGTTCTGCTAATGCAGAGTAAATCACAAACACTATGTTGAATAGTGTTCAGCTCTGGGGAAAAAAAACCCCAATATATATATATATATATTTTTTTTTTTCCCAGAACTGAACACTATTCAACATAGTGTTTGTGATTTATATATTACAATAATATAACAATGTAGACAAAGGTAGCACTCGGTTACTTTTGCAGCTTAACTTGCACATATTATATCAGAAAGTAATATAAATATGGTGCATAAGCAGGTGAGGAAAAGAGGCGCACTGGCCAAGAACATGGCTGTTGCCCAGTGACCACTGTTTTGATGCTTTTTGGTATAATACAGTCCGATTCTTGTGTGATAGCCTGAGCAGTAGGACGCGGGCCACTGTGTGTCAAGGTGATTACTGAAACTCTTGATGCGAGGAACATTAATGGCTCATATGTGACCTTGTGATGTATCCCATCATATGCTGGGGCAGACAGGCAGAACAGACCAATCAGAAGCCTAAAAACAAAGGCTTTACCCATTTTCATCACTGTATGAAGAAAACAAACCCGGCTATTATGTCATTATAGCATTGCAACATAATATAAGTACTGAGACAAAATTATTAATTAACCATGCTCCACCCATAATGCATTCATTGCATTATGTGTTCACCATTTGTAAGTAATGGCTCTCACTACAAATCTGAATAGGTTTAGTCTTTATTTAGTTTCAGTTTTAAGTATGATACAGTTAACACAGATCAACACACCTAAAATCTGCACCAGCTTTCCTTAATGACAGCAGAACACTGAAAGAATCTTCTTCTCTTATTTACACTCTACAAACTGCAAACTAAAACTAAGAGTTCTCAGTAATTCTATTTGGTTTTAGTTAGTTTTAGTTGGTTTTCCAGTGGACACTGTAATTTTGTTTTGGTGTTCGTGCCTATTGTGCATTTGTCATTTTTATGTTTATTATTTATTATTTTATTATTGTTACAGTCTCAGGAAACACAGAGCAAACTTTCTGTATACTAAACCTGAATGTTATATTAAGCATCTAGCAAAGCCTAAATAAAGAATTTTACGACTTATAAAAACTGCTGATCAGACCTATCTGAGAACTGTGTGGGTGTGGCTAATGAGCAGTTTGACTGATAGATCTGTCCAATACTCCTAACTCTACCACTCATACAGGACTAAAATCACTATCCAGCTTTTATGTAACGCTAACTGGATTAAAGTCATGGCAATATACAAAGAAACTGACAAACAGACAAGCAGACAGATGGACAGATGAACAAATGGAAGGACAAAGCAATGCATGAATGAAGGAATGAATGAACATTCACGTATAAACAGATGTCAAGTAGCTATAAACAGGTGGTCTAGCTTGCTATCTTTTGGTTATGCTGGGTTAGCTTTAGTTCGCTAAGCTTCTCTGAGTCTGAAATGTTTTGTGTGAGTGGAGCAAGAGACATCAGCCTTCTGATTGGTGAGGAAATGCTTATGAAAGTATTACTCAGGATCAGGACCACCCAGTTTACATCGATAGGATAGAAAATGGTGAAGTACAGCAGACATTTATTGGTGATTGGAACATTAATAAACGGTATACTATGTACATGTTGACAGTTATCCTGCTAGAACAAGGTTAACCTAACTAGAAAGAAAACCCAGATTTCGGATCCCTGAGTCTTTTACAAGCATATTATTTTTTACTGCTAGCTTTTGTCTTTGTGATAGTTTTAGTGAACTTTAATAACCCTTTTCCAGACTGATGTATTGTAATAAGTATCAATCACAGCTCTTGTGGAATTTCTTTTGGTTGTGGTATAATGTGCTGCTTGTTGCAACCTTTCAGCATACTTCACTTTCAAAGTAATGCTGAGATACAAATCAGTAAGCAGTAAGCAAATCCAGGTGTGTAGCTGATCCCAGTTATTGACTAAATTGGCAATTACTTTTTAACACAGTACGAGTACCACAGTACCATCTAAAAAAAATGTGTCTTTGTCACATACTGACCTTTGAAGATCTGGAACAAGGAAGTGTGACAAAAATGCAAAAATAGAAGAATTCAGGAAATATCATAGAATTTAGAATACCATAGCTTAGAACTGTAGTGCAGAAATAAAATTTTGACTGAATGACATTTTTGCCAGCGCTCTATAAAGCTTCTCCAACCTAGCAGCTGTTGCTATGAAGAATGCATCATGGGCAGATTTTTTTTTCCAAACTCATTCAAACATGTAATGCTGTACAATGTTAGGACTGGCTAGAATTCATTTGAAACTTTCTCAAAGTACCGTCAGACTCTGTTAACTGTTTACTATTCCAGTCCAAACATCATCTTGTCCTAGTGTCAACAACAGGACTGATGTTAAGAATGTGTTACTTGATAAAATCAATAAAAAGTGTGATAAGGGAAAGGCTTCAAAGTGAATAATATCACTTCGTTGCCAGGTCCACTGATATCCAGCCTGTTTAAAAACACAGACACTGCTGAGAGTGAAGCAGAGGAAATCAGCAGTCTGGAGCGATAAGATCCGAACCGCAACTGTATAATATAAGCTGGAGAGTCAGTGCAGCAGGTACACCGGGTACAGACATATCCTGGGCCTTACATCAGGGGAAAAACACAGAGCAAGAGAGAATCAGAACGGAGAGAGATAGATGGAAATGAGGCTCGGAGAGATAGAGAGAGAGAAGGGCTCATAAAGGGACTTGGCATTGGAACAGTGCGGTGAGAGGAGATGTGAGCTTTTGAATGTGTTTCCAGGGAGAACTTGCTTTCGATACTGGCAGACGGCTTTTTGGCAGCAGAGCACAGGAAGAGCTTCCGGAGACGTGCGCTGACTCCCCGCCTGTTGCCGTTCTGAGGGCAGGCGTAACCTAGGAGATACAGTATGAGCATCACCACGGATACCAGCATCCAGCGAGACAAGAGGTCAAAAGCATGCACGACAGGTGGATCCGGAGCACGGGCGGCTGGAGATGTGTCCACCCAGGGTGGAAGTGATGTGGGTTAATAATGGGTTGATGGATGAGTGTCTCAGTAGCAGAGGAAATGGGATGCTAGTTGAAACATAAAAGCACATACGAGCTGAAGGAAACACCTTACCAAGGCGACGGCACTAGATCACAGTCTAAACATCTCACACATTGAGAGCTTTCATAATCCTTCTGACTAGTGTCAGGTGGTAACAGTTACACAGTATAAAGGTTCCTAAATGTTTCTGTTCTTTGGTTCTAGAAAAGAAAGCTTAATTGATATAGAGTCTTTACATTATGTAGAACTTCTTTAAACTTAAAGAACCAGTTTTATGAACGAGAACCCTCCAGTAGAAGTTTCTTTAAGGAACCAAAACTGGTTCCTCTACAGCATCATTGCAAGTAACCCTTTTTGGTACCCTTCGTTTTAAAAGTGCAATAAACTGGCAAATAAATAAATTAATAAGTACTGAACATTATTTTCAACTTACATAAACAAGCATCTATCAAGTATGAGAGTAGTGCTGTGTCTGTTGTGGTGCTACAGTCGAGCTCACCTAGCAGACTGACAGATCCACACAAACGATATTACAGGTTTGATTCTGGCTGAACGGATGCTGCACTGACAAGTTTAGAGGGCAGAGACTTAAATTTAAGGGTGTGAAATGGAGTGACCAGTGCTGGAGTGATGGCAGAAATTGACCTGTGGCTGTGGATAAGATGTTTCTTTGTTTTGTAATTGAGGAAAGCTTTCTAAAGGCTAATGAAAAAATACATCCATTCAATTTAACTGACTCATATTGAGATAGCACGACAGAATTTACATATGTGCGTGTGTGTGTGTATGTGTACACGCACACACTATATAGACCACAACAAACCATACCTCTTTAATATGAAAACAAAGGAAAGAAATCAACGTAGCTGTGAGCCAGTACTAAAAGTTTAAAAGACACTGTAAGCGCAATACTGCAAATGCATAATCCATGAGAATTCCTGGCGATAAAGAACAGAGATATGAAACTGACTGCAACAACTAACGAACAGATTCATTAGTTGAACTAATCTATCATTATTTCCTAGTGATAAATATGATGAATCACCACATCTTGTGCACACAGCCTATGAACACTCTGCAGCTACAATTCCACAGAGCCTCTCCATGTCATATAAACTGCACCGAACTGAAGTGAGAAATATTAAACAGTAAAATAACCAACATTTACAAAGGAAGGTTTTTTTGGCTCTAGCTGTAACAGCTGAACGCATCTACCTGGTAGCTGAGGGGCTGAGACTAAAAAAGGCCATGAACTGATGTAAAGGCTATAAGCAGGTCCCTTCTATGGATACACATTGATACCAGACAATGAAAGGACGTGCCAAGTCATTGATACTGAACGAGATTAGAGTTCTCTTACTCACGGTGGATTAGGCTACGTGCTCAGTAAAGCAACTAAAATAACCACACACTTCCATACAATCATTTCCAAAAAATCGCTGCTCCCTAGAGGTGCTGAAATCCTGTCAGACTGTATCCGTATCCGATAAACAGAACACCTTTGTACGTTGTTTCATGCTTATTGTTGTTCATTCATCATAAAACGGGATATACAAAGGTGTCATTTTTCGTCATAGATCTGAAACTGGAAGACTGATTAAAAAGCAAAATATCTAATGATTTAATAATGTAATCTGTGATAAACAAACGCTGCAGTTGTCATGTTTTCTAATAGAATCTCATTAAATACCATGTATCATGAATTTTCATCACTTTTTGGAGATAAAGAAGCTTGATGTAGAATATAGGTATTATTAAAGTCCAACTAATCACTCCTCAGTCCATTGAGGGAAACTAAGCTGCCAAAACAGTCAGTTTTGAATGAACCGTCTCTGTGATTTCATAAAAATCAGTATATAATAATGTAATCTGCCTATTCAGCCTGCCGCAGTTATAAGTAGCATCTAAGCCAAGACTGCCTTTGGAAGAGCCGTGGGAACAAAAACAGCCTATTAATTAACTTGATGTGATGAAAAGAAGTTGTGAATATGTACACTTTAAATCATGGCTGATGTAGAGGTCGCTGTCTAGATCTATCTCCATCTTTGTAGTAGGCTGTGCTTTGAAATGCACAAAACAGAGCCTTTCCACTGAGCTTCCAAGGATGTATTCTGAATCTCACAGGTAAAACAAAACCTTGTCTTAAAGCTCTGAAGGGCACACGGCCATGGATCAAGTAAAGTAAAATAGGCTAACATCTTAACAGACTATAGCCCAAAGTGCCGGCATCAATGTCTTGGGGGGAGCAGAAATATCAAGGCATACCTGACCCTGAATCTTTTCTGAAAAATTCAGCGCCAAGCTTTAAAGAGTGGGAGTGGGCGGGAGACATGCTTTCATACACTGCTAAGTCATCCATCATCCACTAAAACCTGTGTAATTACCAAGAGTGCTGGGACAGCGAGCAGAAGACGTTGTGATGGAGTAGCTGTATGAGCCCTGAATATGGTAAACTGAATCAGGCAGATAGAGCTTTTGGCAGCTAGGTGTAGCCCTCTGAAGAGCAGATAATTTGAGATCATTCAGATCACTATTTGGCACCAGCGCTGGTCAAACTCAGGGTTGCTTCCTGCCCTGTTTGGCTGGGTGGCACCAGAGGTGGTAAAGAATGGAAGAGAAGGAATAAGTCTGGACAGGTCATGTAAACAGGGCAAACAGGATATCCTGCAGCACTGACTTTCTAATGTTCTCGCCAAACCTCCTTTCCATTGTTTGTAACTGTTTGTAGCAAATATACATTCATAGCTTTAAAAGTACTGTAATATTAAAGTGGGCAAAATAATTATATATATACTGGCCTAAAAGTGTCTGAACATTTGTGCATTTGAGGCATACTTAGAAACTTGTTGGTGTTTTCTATAACCTGTCTCTGATGCCTTCTATTTGCTCATTCCTCCATGCAGAATTCTTTCAACTGTGCAATATTTGAGTTTTTGCACGTACAGCCAATTTTATATGCCCCCTACAGCACTTCAATGTGACTTTAGATCTATGCTTTGACTAGATCTACGCTAACTCTCAATTTCATCAGTTTCAAGCATTCTTTGGTGAATTTGCTTGTATGTTTGTGATCATTATCCTGTTAGCAGGTCAGTTTCTTCAGCTTCAGCTTATTTATTTATTTTCACAGATGATCTCACATTTTCCTCAAGCACTATCTAGTACAATAGACAATTTGTGACTGATCCTATGATTACAAGTTGACCAGACCTTGAGGTAGCAAAGCAGTCCTAAACCATGACACTTCAACCACCATCATTTTTTTTTTCCTAATCAAAGGTTGTCTTTGTTTTTTGCCAAACATGGCTTCTGGTACTGTGGCCAAACAATGGTGTGTCTAGATATTCATTAGAAAACTTTATTCTTGCTCCGATGTTCTTTTTAGACAGCAGACTTCCTCCTCGTGCATCCCCCAAATTTGTGCCACCTATTCCTAACAGTACATTGACATTAAAAGCGATCAGAGCTTCTGGTGATTTTTAGGTCCTTAGAGACTTCTTTTAGCATCTTATGGTCTATTATCACAGTTCTTTAATAATGTTCTAATCACGAGCATTTGGAGCATTTCTGTTTATTTCACTGGCATAAAGGATGACAAAAATGTTCCGTGTCATGTTACATTATAAGTGTAATGTTACATTACATTTATCTATCAACATGGAATGAAGACTATATATATACTGAATATCTGTATGTCCAAATACGCTGAAAAAGTCATCAAAATCATTTTGTGCCACATAATTAGTTCTTCACTTGATTGAAAAATTTATAATTTACACTTAATAGCAGTTTTGACTAGAAATGGAATAAATCAAAGGGTCATCTTTGACAGTGCTTTTAGTGGCATAGCTGTCTAAGGTTATGTTCTATCAAATGATCACACCTAGCTTTTTATTTTAAAGATAACACTACTGTCCTTTTCAACTGATCAAACGCTAAAACACAACAGATCATGACACATACTGGGTATTGTGAAAATTATGTACGTTTGGCTTACAGTCCACCCCTAATACACAATATATGATATTTACATATGTGTAACATCAGGCATGCTCCTCATACACATGCAGCATGTTACTTTCATAAATATCTATCTGGAGGTTCCAGGGCTATTGATAAGTCACTATATGTTCATGCCACACAAATATAATGAAATCAAAAATACTCATAACATTTTAAATGTTTTATGAAGATGCTGAGGAAAGTTTATGGACATCTTATGAATGTTTTATGCGGTTGGAGCAAACACAAAATGGTTCTTACATCTATAAAAACAAGCAAGTCAGAAAAAGCAGTCATGATGTACTTTTGCCATTTGGTGAAAAATCCTTCAGACAGACACCCCCTGAACTTCACTCTTCTGTGATCTTCATACACGTTCAGTGTAAACATCACTGCTGACCAGAACATTGCACCCTGAGGTTAAACTGGAAATGAAGTCAGAAGCTTTGAAAAGTTCACAACCAGAACAATAAAGGTTTGGGCTGAACATGATTACCAAGGGATGCATCAAAACTGCTTTTGAAAAAGCAATAAAAGACATTTGTAGCTAAGAGTTCTCTTGTTCATGTATCGATCATATACAGAGGCAGGCAGAGTAGCCTAAAGCTACACTCAAATAAAAATGACGTTACCTCTGTGAAATAATGATTCCAGTAAAAGCAAAACCAGCTTTCCCAAAACAGCCTGAGTAGAAGTACAAAAGCTCCAGTTCAACCAACTTAAATTGAACCTGAAGTCAAAAATTACCTCAAAATGCTCAGCAAGCTCTCATTTATAGTCTCATTTATACTGAATTATTTCTGAGTTTCACTCAAAAATACATGACAGTACAGACATATTAGAATTCTGTATTTATTTTTCATTCACATTGACTTTAAGTAACTATACAGTATGCTACGGTCTTATACTCTTTTTGATGCCCACTTTGTTAGGCTTATTACAATTATTACATAATCACCCAACAGCAATTATTTGAGCTGAGCTCAGTTATTTCAGCTAACAACACATTGTACAAGGGGATGTATTATGCTAATTTCAATGTTCATTATTTTATTTTCAGGGTCCACTAGAATAGATTTGCATGCTTTAATTTTCCCAAAACACAATATGTTTCTCATACTGTTCATCTGTATTTACCCTCTGTTAGAGCTCCTGCGTCTTTAAGCCCCCCCTCACAAAGAGCTTACTATGCTTTGACTGGTCAGCTCACCAACTCTGGTAAACTGCTAGAGCTGTATACTGCTACAAGACCAACCTCCACACACTATCTGTTTTTACAATGGGTGATTCTGCTGTATCAATTTGAGCCTAGTCTAAGTTATAGACACTCTGCCCCTCCGTTAATATGTAAACCTGTCCACACTGTTATATTTCTGCCAGGTGCATTCTGATTAGTTTGTTGCTCCAGTCAAGTTCAGTCTAGTGAACAGCAGTCTCAGTCACAGATGCTCTGCCCACAGCATACTTCCATGTTTCCTAAGGAACTGTTTCTGTCGTGACTCAGTTTTCCAGACTGCCACCTTTTATACATCATGCCTGTCGGCAGGATTTTTGCATGTCTGATGAATTTCTTTTTCCTGCAGTAGTAGGTGGTTCTTGGGCATGATAAGCAGCAAAAAGTACCTGACTCTCCTTAGATAACCCAGCAACGCAACACTAGTTTGAACCCGAATCCAATCATGCAGTTTAGGCAGAACAAGTTTGTAGACCAGATCCACATTCACAAGCTAGACTGGTGCAAAACGTTTCAGAGTGTGTTGTGTGAGGGCATGCCAAGACTGTGCTTGCACACACAGGAATTTGTCTACCGCATTTAACCCATCCGTGAAGTGAAACATACACACACACGCACACACGCACACACGCACACACACACACACACACACACACACACACACACACACACACACACACACACACACACACACATTGAGCAGTGAGCACACTTGACCGTAGTGCTGGGCAGCCCTATCCATGGCGCCCGGGGAAGTTGGGGGTTAGGTGCCTTGCTCAAGGGCACTTCAGTTGCTACTGTCGGTTCAGGGAACTGAGCCGGCGACCCTTCAGCCACAAGGCTGGTTCCTTAGCCTAAAGCCGATGACTGCTTCTATCGTCAGTTAGGAGCTACTTCATATTCATATATACGATACCTAATCAGACCATTTTAGGTTTGTATGTTTAATAGTTACATATAGGGAACAAAAAAAGACAAAGTGTCATTTGCAGTTGTATGTATAGCAATTATGGGTGGGCAGTGTACCAGTTTGAAAGTAAATACTGGTATATGGTCCATGCACAGTGAATCAAAAAACAGCCCAGCCCCCGAGACAAACCCAATATGAGCATAAACAGCTTAAATAACTCAACAACATGCACCGCAGATTGGCACTTGCAGTCATCCATGATTTTTTGTTTATATAACAATATAATTACGCGTTATAAATGGCATGAGGGTGCATGAGCCAAAAATCGCATCACACAGCATTGTTGTGTTCAAAATAAATTAATTTAAAGTGAGATTTGCTGAGCAGGTTCATCTTCACAGGCAGTGTATATGAGAGCTCTACCACATCATTTATCAGAGAATACTGCAAAATTGTATGCGCTGTCTGCTGCAAAAGTATATCTGGGGCACATGCACATATTGAGTGCATTGTTGGGCGCATGATGCATGCACGAACACATTCAAGTTTGATGTGTCATTCTGTGCAGTGCTAGCACATAATTTTATTTTGCAAGGCTTCATTTTAACCCATGTTTCATTTTAACCCTACCCTGTCATTCAGGGTTGCCAGATTCATCACAAATCTGGCTAGTTTGAAAGTGCAGTGCAGGTAGAAATGATACAGTGGCTGCTGTATCACTGTTTTCTAAGTATACTTGCATTTTAATAAATATGTTGTTTTTACACCTTGTTTTAGACCTTTATGCTTAGACACATTCTGGTCAGTTTCAGACTGATACAGCTCACAGACTGCTCATTACCGTATACAGTGTTTTGGCTGCTGAATGGAGAAATAATTTTTCCAATGAATAAGCAGTCAAATCAGCCACTTTTCTCAATAAAAAACTATACATTTGTGTACCCTGGACTGCACTGTGACTTGCGACTGAGTAAACATTTCAAGCCTGGTGGACCAGGAAACTGCTAAGCATGACAAAGAAGAACAAATCAGCTCAGAAAACTCAGAGAGTGAACTTAATGTGATACACCTAACATGTCTGGAATACGGATGTTCCAGTGAAATATTTTTTATACACCAACTGCAAGATGCAGAATGGAACTGAGGATGAGTGAAGAGGTATAAACGCGGGGAGCGACTGCAGGAGAGAATGACTGAGAGAATAGTTGCTGCTGTGATGATATGAATGAAATGGTAAACCATATATGTTGTATGAAACTAAACCCATATAAAGGAAGTAGTAACTAAACATTAAGTACTACAATGTAGATCACTTTTCTGAGAAACATACATAGTAGAAGCATTACGTTTTGGAACAATTTGAGTTTGAGCTCAAACTCAAACTCAGTAAACAAGGCTAGTTACTATCCACTTCTAAATAAGACAATATATGAATCAACAAAGTCCCTCAGAGACTGCAAAACAAATGCAGAGACGTCAATGAAAATTAAAAGCCAACAAATCAAGCTTGTTCCAAACTGATTGATTTAATTTCTCCATGGAATTCACTGTTTGACTCACACAAGCAAGCAGATCACTTCATTGATTAAATGCCATGCTTGGACAACTAACTTTAATTTCCTAAATTAATTGCTTCATGTACAAATGTCTGGATTTGGAGTTGGTGCAGGAAGCTGCTATGACACACTATAGCTGACTGCACCAAATCAATTCCCCACTGAATAAAGGCTTGTGCTGATTTCAGATGCTGGGTTTGCACTTTAGCATGGAGCCATATGGGCCAGAGCAGGAGTAGGGCCCACTGGTTAACCTCAGTGCACTGATGATGGATTATTATTGGGAGTAGAAGACCCCATGAAAAAACCCTGCAGCGTGTCAGGTCTTTCACGGCACTGCACAAGGAGGTTCTTTTATTACTTTCTACTTCATAACTGATTTGGAATCTATGGAAAGCGATAAAGAGCTAAAAGAGGGACTGCTAGCAATTGAAGTCCAAGATTATTGGGTTCGGTGTAAGGTGGAAAGTTAAGGCAATTTAAATCTAGTTCAATAAGGAATAAACCGAAGAACTTGACGTATGTGCTCCAGAACTATGATTAGTTTGGAACACTATGGCCTCAGTCACCAGCTGTAGAAGCACTGAGATAGTGAATTACTTACGAAAATCTGCAATTCTATAATATAGTGTTTAGTCAGTCACAGCTTGTGCTGTATTTATTGGTCTGGATAGTTTCATTTTTCCACTCTTCAACATTTTCTCCCGAGTCCAACTTGAATTTACAACTTCCCTTTTCCTGCTGTGAACCATCAGATTTCTCAGTGTTCCTCTAGATCTATTATGTACCTCAGTCTGGGCAAATGCAGGAATTCTGCATGAGCTTGGGGTCTCTGATAGGAGAACTGTGTGTGATTTAAAAAGTTTACTGACCCACAGAGACTGCTGTACTTTAGCATAGGCCAAGTAATGATCTATTCTCAGTCATGACCACCTGCCTGAGGCATTAAAAGCAGTTACAGAAACACACAGGGGAGCGTGGGGCACTGCCCTAAGGAGCCACAACTCAAGAGCCAGCTTTATAGAAAACCCAAAGCGATGGGGTAAAACACATTTAGATCTACAGCTGCTATTTTATTAGGGGCACTGCCACAGGCGAAAATTCTACAGTCATACAACCAGAGGGTATATACACCGTATGTAAAGGACCCAAACTCTGATTTTAACTCTTCAAAGTGTCCTTCTTTAAATACGTTAAGCTGCTTTTGAGTCCAGAAACAGTTCATATAGATTTCTCTAACAACCTAAAATGTTGGCACATGGTGCTCTGAAGAGGCGAAGGCCACCTGTAGAAGACAACCACTTTCCATCAACATCTATTTAACTGTAGTTTTAGCTCATTTTTGTTCATCAGTGTCACCTGAAGCTAAGGCTCCACATTAATTCTGGTCAGAATCTGTTTTGCCCTTCTCCACAGTTAACCGGACATCTGTTCAGAGTAGAAACGCTGTGCTGTTCCTGGCTGCCAGGAAGCGAATGTGTAACTGTAGCCATCCCAAGGATTGTATTTTTTTACTTGAGGACTTCAGTTTGAACTGAATACTTTTTTTCCCCCCTGACATATTGTCACAGACTGGCTTGAAGGAAGCATAATACAGGGCAGGCTACCAGAAACCAGGTCATTGTACCAGTCTTAATGGCAGTGTAACTAAATGGTAATGAAAGAATGAATCACAGCTGCTTTGGGTGCAAACCTAAATGGACATCAGGGGGCAAAATTCGAGAAAATTGTAGACTATAGGCCTTTCAAATACTGGGAAGGATATGTACTGTTGTCCTCTAATTACACTAATTGATGCCTGAAAGCCAACTAATCTTCATGCCTGAGAATGTGCATTTACTTCCAAATTCCAGGCCAAAACAGCAAAGGTTGCCTATCCACATACTGTGTAAAAAATGAACATAAATAAGCATAAAGCATCATATTTTTACATAAAAATGCACTGCTCAGCTGCACGTTAGACTGCTTCTGGCAGTGAAAACTGCCGCATGGTCCATCTGCTCTGGACTTTGGAAAATGAGGAAAAATGTGACCAGCAGTCCACAGTGTGTGCAGGTGTTCTAGAATTAGAAACTCAGGATCACATCTGTTCTACTCACAGATGAACTTGACAAAAACAAACTCACAAAAACAGCCACACGCACGCACACACACACACACACACGCGCACACACACACGCACACACACAGCACAGAGATACAGCAGCGGTAAATCATTGATCCAGCTTCCTGTGCCAAATGAACATATAAGGAACACGTACACTGTGAGCACTTCACTTTGTTCAGGACCTGCTAGACGGTTTATCTGACCGACCGGACGCCTGACAAAAAGAGAATCCTGTGCTTACATTAACAGGTCAATCCACTCTGTACAATCCAAATGGTACAGACAGAAGAATTTAAAGACTGTATGCATTAAATTATGTAGGTTTGTCTGATAAATATTACCTAAATATTTCCTCTCTTCTAAAAATAATGTAGCGCTTCCAGTATCAAAGACTCCACAGCGTTGTCCCCACAAACTCTCGGGATTTAGTAGGTGCTGTCTTTGTTCACAGGTTATCTTACACATTGAGTGTACTGTCAACAGTAAGCTCAGCTGCGTGCTCCTTTTCACTGCTGTCAGCCCTGGACACTCAGGATAACAATCCATAGATCTGTATTGATGCATCAACCAAATAATGAATGTTTTGGTGTCATCAATGTGATTCATAAGCATCCATGTATACATGTTTCCCTCTGCAAGCTTCTATGCTGTACGTGCAAGCATGCGATGCAAGCTTGTTGCAGTCCGCCAAATAAAGCCTTGCTTGCGTTCACAATAAAAGTGCTCACCGATGCAGCAGCAATCTAGCAGTCATCCAATCTAAGAAAACAAAGTTGTACACTCTACTGTTGGTAACAAAACCAATGGACGTCTAAATCAACACTTCGGTTCTAGAAAAATTAACAAGGAATGGATAGGAACTTTGCTATTACTAAGAAACTCAGGGAATACCACAAACTTATCAGCTCAGCTGAAAAGACGAAGCCGGTGGCTTAGACACAAGAGACCCTCATCATTGACCACCAACAACTGATGCACACTTTAAAAAGAGTGACTGGCATTCCCACTGGCATGTTTCACTTGCAAGGAGACCACAACAAAGGCTTTCATGAACTACTGCACACACTAAAGACAAAATACAACATATTCTCTCAACAACACTTCAGTAAAACTCTGATACCGAGTAAAACTTGCATACTGTACAGAGAAGTGCAAGATGACATTAAATATGAGCTAATGGACTCAGGGTGAGTCATAGTGGATGCCTAGACGTGCACAACAGAAGCCTATGTGATGATGATCTGCCATTTCATTAGCACTGACTGGCAAGTGAAAAATTCTGTTCTTTAAACAACACACATAGATGTAAATGTAGGGGCAGTGTTGAGAGAAGCATATGTGTTTTTCTGCAGCATAGTAGTTACCACAGGTTTAAAGGAGAAGCAGAAGTTACCTGGTGTTCATGAACACAAACAAAAACAGGCTGTGATAACTTGCTGGAATACTTCATTCAGTACAATTACAGTGTGTGTTTCACTCCTGGGCAGAAAACCAAGAGAAGCTGCAAGTGAGGTGTTCACACTCAATGAAAACAACACCACTACCACTGAAGAAATGGTCCTCCCACCACCACTGTGAGAAGAAGAGCAGCACAGACGGGTCTCTCATTGCACCACTTAACATGCTAACATGTTAGACTGTTTCTGAGTTGTGGAGGCAGACTGAAGACTTTGATCACAGGAATGAAACAAACTATAGCAAGAGAGGAAGTCCCACACCCCAGTTTCAAACAGCTGCATTTTCTCTGTCATTCTGGAATACTGTGGCATCAGCAGAAAAGTGATGCAGGATACATTGTGCTTTAAAGAAATGCCTCTGTGTCACTGAATGAAACAGCAGTGGAGACACCTAATGGTCCAGAGAGCAGGCAGGTCACTTCTAACCCTCTACGTGACTGTATACACCAACCACCCCTTAGCAAAGCACTGAATAGCCCATGTAAACATGTACACATTTCCCATTTAACAATACCAACTTATTTACCATTTCAACTCTTACTGCGACTTTGGCACTCTATTTGGCGATGTATTTGCACTTTCAATGAAAACCTGGGTTAAAGTGTGTCAATTAGTAACTAACTACTAAATACTGGTAGTGAACAGAGCAGATTTGCTGCTGTAGAGATCTACAAGAGGTCTACTCTTTGTTTAGCCTACCTCATTCCACAATCAATGTTACTTTTGTTTTCAGAGTTAATTTAGATTTACTTGTATTTGCTGCTTATCATTACTATATCTCACATTTACTTATGTTCACTTCATATTTCATTTGCATTTGTGAGGTCATAGAAATGTAGCAGATTTCATAGAAATTACCAGACATCCCCGAGGACAGTCCACATTTTTGGTGGCCTGTCCCTGGCTCGTGTGTCCCAGTTTTTAACTCTTAACTTTTAACTACAAACAGACCAGAAAGTTGTGAGAACAACTTGGCAACAGAGCAGACACGTAGACGTCCCATGTTGTGCTTGTTTTGGCTAACCACATCCACCACTTGCTCACCTAGTTTCAGAGAATGCTGCTGTGTAAAACAAACCCAGAAGCTAGCAAGTGTCAAGTGGGTCCATAACATCTTTTCATGACACAGGGATATGAAGGGATTAAAAGCAGGGGTTGAATTATGAGACTGTACTACCAGGTAGGCCTGATTTGTATAGGCATACAATCTATTTATATTCCTTGTGCTCCCCCTATACGTCAAATCTCCTGATAGGAAAGCAAGAAATATAAATCTTTAATAGGAAGATTCTAATTTATTCCTAAGCATGCTGCTAATAGTGACATTAACGTCAATCTCAGTCAGCAGCTTTTCTGGCAGCAGTGTCTTTCTCTTTTTCATCGGCCCCAAAACACTAGATATATTAATGACATATTGACCAATGAACTGGAAATGTTCCCAGTTTTCATTTTAGAAATCTGGTCATCTGAGAATGTGAGCCATTTCATATCATTTTATACTGACCGAATATCCAATCTCAGATCATGAGGTATCTAAAATCACCAGATCATTGGCTAAAAGAATCAGTGTCAGACTGCAACATGATGAATCACAAGCAGTATGAACACAAACAAGAGCAAGAAGCTACAAAGCTGAAATGGAAAAGCTGAAAACATAGACTGTATATGCAATTCAGACCAGATTGAAATGAATCACTTTAGTGGGAAAATGTGAAATGCAATGCAAGCCACAGCACTGTTCCATAGTGACTATGTGCCAAATAAAAAGTAAAACCAAAACTACATTATTGTTGTGTTGCTTGTCCTCTTGACTGAAAAACAATACATGAAGATGTGATAAATTCATGTCAGAACGGAATACAATGCACCTTGAAATGTAATCAGTGCCCAGCTTTTTCCACTGTGCAGTACTTAAAATGTATATGCCTCACTGAAATGCAATCATAACAGAGAAAAAGTGAAAAGCAATGCACACATGAGAGTGCACTTAAAAGAGTACCAGTTGGAAAAAATGAAAAGCAAAGACCCATATTGCAAATCCTCATGTAGTGTTAAGGGGTCTAAAATGACATGAACAATTCAGTAGAGTCTTTGCTATTCATTTTGGCACATACTCATGGAGGATTTGTTTTTGCATATGATCTGACTACACGGCCACTGGTTGAAACTTGCAACCAATGTCTCTCTCTGGACACTGTTCATGAGAATCACTCCATGGAAAACACACAGCTGTCATGTTTAGGTTTACACGAACCCTGCCTTCACATAATGAAAATCAGGTATTAGAAGTAGTAAGTAAATAATACATTCATTATTCCTTAGGTTCAAAGTAGAACAAATAAGATATAGGAGATTGTTTGTAATCAATTCTACAGCATAATTAATCATGGCTCAATATTTTGAACAGCTGTAAGCAGATAAACAAATACATATTATATAATAACTCTAATTTCTGCAATGTCAAGATTATTTGCTTTTGGTTCTCATCACTGTGTGAACCCAGTGTGTTCAGGCCAGTCAAAATGCTTTGAAATGTCATTGTGTTATTGTCTACCCCCTCCTTCAAGCCAGAAACCTTTGCTAAAGCTCCTAACTAAACCAGAGCTGACATTACAACACCAATCTTCCAATTTACTTGTGGCTCCTTTTGCTTTCTGCTTGTCCTGTCCAAGCCAATAAGGGAGGCCCTGTCCAGTTCTCTCAGACAAGATAGCTGTCTTGTTTGCTCAGATCCAATAACAAGACCAAAGCAGGAACGTGAAACAAACAGATCTGATCTCTGATAAATAAATAAATAAGTAAACAAGCAAATGAATAAGTCACCTCTGAATGAAGAGAATCCAGGAAAACAAATGACTGATATGTGGAAGACCAGTGAAATGATAAAAGAGTAGGCTGTGCGAAACCTGCAGAGTAACTCTCACTGTGTTAGTTAGCTATTCCGTGTGTTCTCATGCATATTCAGGGGTTGTGAAAGGGGGTCGGGGCTTTACAGCAGAGATGTGCAAGAGGAGGGAGCTGCCAAAAGCCAAACACTAATGAACCACAGATGGTCACTGGACACACAGGACAGGTCCCGTTTCCTCACCGTTAACCAGGACTGACAAAACACACAAACGCACACACCTCTAGCATCCCAGTGGACCACGGCTGGATAAGAGACTGAAATCTGCATAAAATGTCAGAATAACCTTCAATTTCAGTAAAAAAAAAAGAAAAAAAGGCAGAAATTGCACGACTGAAAAGTACATTATGATTTTTTTTTAAACACTCAAAATAATACAGGAGATACTTTCAGTTCAAGTCGAAGCTGAAAGCATGGCTATTTTATTGACTGTTGACTGTTGTTTATATTGGTGTATCTTAAGCATAGCAACAAAAACACTTAAATTCTGTACGCGACCAGCAACGGTACCATTGATTAATTGTTGCAAATAAATCTGTTTAGTGGCAGCTTAAATGGGACCAGCATGCTCGGGTTGGTTAGCTCGCCCACACTCTTCCGATTGGTCAACCGCCAGAGCAGCATCCTGCTGTAAATTCTGTCCCAACACCGCAGTGGCTATTCTTATAACAGTGTCGGTTCTGTCGTATGAGTTTGTGCCAAAGTCATGTAGAACAAGTTCGAACAAGCTAGACTGGTGGAGAATGTTTTTCAGCGTGGTAAGTTTTTACTGTTTTAGCTCTCTTTGCGTTGTGTGAGGGTGCACCAAGCCTGCTGCTAAACGGGCAATAAGCATTGTGTTACGAGATGACATCACTATGTAACAGAGAAAAGGGCTGGAACTCTAGTGAGGCATTTTAGGCAGCCTAGAAAAGTGTTTTCTGTAGGAGAGTGCTTATGTACTTTGAGCTTCATAACTCTGGAGACCCTTTACACGCATGACAAACTACATAAGACACTAAAGGAGAAGAGAAAAACCCAGAAAGCATAATAGGCACCCTTTAAACCCATACATTTTAGAAGAATAAAGCAGGAAAGTTTATTAAAGACAGCCTGGAGAAGGGAACCTGTATTTTAAAATATACTGCATAGCTGAATTGGTTTAAAACCTAAAAAGTAAAGCCACTTTCTAAAAGGTAAACAAACAGCAACATATATAAACATTTCCTAAAGGTTAATGGAACTTTTATTGCAACAAGCCTATCGTGAAAGCATAATAAAGGTCTCTTGCAAAAGGTCAAGCGCTTGTTGAAACTACCACTACTTCGACCTTGCTCATATATGACATGATCTACTTAGTGTCCATTTGGTATTATATACCAAATATATGCCCATTATTTAATATATTTTATATCTAACACACAGTGAGCAGCTGACATCAGTAGGTAAGAGACTGAGTGGGTGCACCCTGCCACAAGGCAACTTTCCACTGGCTGAACTTCACGTGTACATCACTTTTACTCACGCGCATGCTGTACGAAGGTAAAATAACTATATGCAGTTTATAAAAACAATTGCCTGGATTTCAGAGTTCCAGCCCTGACCTAAACAGAGAATACACAACAATAACCCTTTGTAGAATTATTGGAAGACATTAGCCAAATATCTTTCATACTAGACCTTAAATGTCCCTCTAACCGAAATGACTTGGCTTCCACTCACGTAACAGAAGCAAATGACCATCTATAAAGGCCAATGGAGGGCAGAGAGTCTGGACTAAAAGTTGTAAAGCACTGTGTAATGACGGTGCAGAATTCTTTATATGCCATTCTCCCATCTGCAGAGCCAAAGACACCTCCATCGCTCTCTTGCTTCCAGACACCTCCACCCCTCTCTTCCTTTGCTGGTCGTTTGCAGACTAATGCTAGAGCTTCATGCAGAGAAGACCTCACTGCTCGTCATATTCTTTATAAGGTTTGTTTGCATGATGGACTGTACACAGAAGGAACAATGAGAAGCGGTAAAGGCCAAGGGCAAAAAAGGGCCTCTATAAACTGCCATGAAATAGGATGTCCTATAAAAAATATCAGTGGGCAGTGTTGGTCCAGTCTTCAGGCTCATTTATATTTCCTTAACGTACAGAAATAAATACGGCAATATATCCTCTAGGAAGCAGCCCAAAGTCAAAAGTTTCTGATGAAGTGACATCATACAGATGTTGAAAATGTCTAACTAAGTCACACAAGCACTTCTCAAAAGGGTACGCCATTTTTTAAAGTTTCTTCTTCTTGACATGACCATAGACACATGTCGTATGACGTATTTGCTACAATGGCCCCACCAATTTCCAGTGCTGCTGCTCCGTTTCATTTGTATCTGTAATCTTTGAGAGAACGTGTGCAAATATGAATGAAATGAATGCAGAATATGGACGGAAGTCGGCATCAGTATCTGTATCTGTTTCTGTTAAGCATAAATGAGCCTTTACACAATTATTTATTTGTTGTTCTACATTTAAACTGACTACATTAAACCCACAAACTGCTTTTTTTAAAGCTTGTATAATAGCAACAATTCCATACCACTAGTAAACACAGTAGTGTGAAAAACAGTATGACTTATTATTATGGTTATTACATTGTAGTGCTTCATTAGTGTACACATAAAACCAGGGCTTTAGATGAAAGGTCTTTTATTGAACTTGGCGTCAGTGAAGATCACCATCCAACGCTTCTGCACAGGCAGTATAGCAGGCAAGTCATCAACAGTCATACAACTCTCCCTGACAATTGCTACTGAACAAGCCGGTAGCAGTACTCTACAGTTTTATATCATCAATAAAATTATTAGATTAATTTCACCACGTCCTACATCTACATATTTATTTTTTGTCCCATGAGGGCCATTTTACATGACAATTTTCCAACCTCTCTTGATTTCTGGAATTAAACAGGTTTTTGCTATCATGTCTTTGTGACTGATATTTATAAATGAGCTTTGTTCTGATTAGCTCTGGATCATGCCTCATTCGAAAAGCAGCTTGGGCTGAAACATTCCTTGTGTAAATGAGAGTGGCTAAACTACTGTAGCCTTAAAAGGTGGATATATAGGATATTTTTTGACATCATAAAAACAATGTATTCAAAGCTGGCTGTTTTGATTCTTGTCCACACATAAGAGCTGGGAATTGAATGATCTGTTATGACATTTTTACTAGTGTCTGCATGTGTACTGGTTCTTCAGTACTCGGTCAATCGTTTAAGACACCAGCATTTGATCACCGAATGCACTATATGGGTAATTATTTGGTTTCAACAGTTCAATAAAATGCTGCATTTATTAGTTGCAGTTGTACTCACATTTGTAAGCACGTTATTTTAATACTTTGGCACTTTAAAACACAAGTCCCTGAATGTGAATGCACTACCATGTAGGAGCTCTTAAGGACATGATTGAGAAATGCGACTTAATTGCCAAATTACTCTTAATTTTTTGTGTTTTCAGTTCCCAAAGTTAAGTGGATTCACTCCTGCAGATACTTGATCATCAAAATCAGTCAAAATGCATGTCAATCAAAGCAAACCCCCATTGCATAGTGCATCAAATAAAGAATAATATGATCCCTGAACATGTCTTGAAAGCAAGATCTTTCCAACATGAGCCATAGTTCCCACCATTTCCTACATCTATTCCACTTGAAAGCGAACATGCTTTGATGAAAGACATTCCTTTCTCATCATCTGACGGCAAGACATTATGTATCTACTGCTGACTTCAAAGCTTTCTCAAACAGTCAGAGGGCTACAATCAAAGAAATGACACCAGCATGTCGAGAGAACCTCAGAACTAAATGAATGCCTTGTACCCTATGATTACTGTTTTCCTTTATCTGTGACCAGATGCAATCATCCCGTCATTTGGCATATAAAGCTCTGCCCATATCTTATAGATCATTTAATAAGAGAAACATCAACATCCTCTTTAATGAGGCAGCCAGAAACTGAGACAGGTCTGCATTTCCACACAGCCCTTTTAGGATAAGAAAGTCAAGGTAGGAAAACTAGGCTAAAATTAGATATGCAGTTATCATGGATATTATGGAGATTAGACAAATTCAGACTGTGCTAGACAAAGTAAACATGGAGTCTAAACATCACAAACTACAAAAGGCTCTTTAAAGGAAAAGATATCAGAATTATAAACTATAAGCTAATGAATAATGTATAAGCGCACCTACGCCCTATGAATAAACATGCAAAATATTGGCGGCGGATTTGTAGGGGATACATTATTCCGCATTTAGCTTGCCAATTAAACTTGAAGAAAAACGATGATGGAGCACATACAGCCCACACTGTTTTTGACGAAAGCAATGAATTAGAAACTGGTATCTTGAGCCCCTCAGGCATCCACCTTCAAAGCTAAATGACCTTGCATCACATTTTCAAAAGATGTGCACAGGAAAATTACCATTACTTAAAGTCTAGTTTTAAACATGGTCATATTGAAGTTGTTCAGGAAAGATTTTTTGACCATCTGACATAACTACTTCATGTATAACATGAACAGTAAGTACTAAAATAAAAGCACTGCAATTGACAAAAGCTGCAAATCCTTGGAGATCAATTTTGCGTCATGTTTCTTTACTACAATAGATTTTCTGACTGAAATTGAGCCTTTTTTTCTTCTTAGTAATGAAGACAGACTGTGGATATGATTGGGATTTTGAACAGACAAGTCTTACCGTAAGGCAATCTGTGTGTGATGTAGGCGTTTGCAATTAGACCTGTTTCAAAGTGGACAACTTTTCAAAATGTCTGAAAAAATTAAATGGTTGAGATTTTAATAAAGCAATTCCGAGTGGTTTCATACAGTGTGAAATACATTATTGTGGAGAAACTTAACAACGCATCAACTCATATGGAAACCATCAGTTTTATGTCTAAAGCTTAAATAGAACGTTTTATTTACGATCCAAAAAAAAAACAAAAAAAAAAAAACATGCTGAACCCGTATGTGTCTTTGGCAATGATAAAATCAACTCACTACATGTACCTCTCAGCCACAAAGAAAGTGAAAAAAGTACATTTTAGACCAAAAGCTTATTACAAAACTATCAGAAATCAATGTCTTACTATTTTATGAACGTAACTTTCTGTAAGGAAGCTTCCCATTATCACCGCCACAAATATCCTCACTTTCCTTACTCTGAATGACATTATTTAACCATCTTAAACATTTCATTATCCATAACTTTTGAAACATTTACAGTATTCCCCTTTAAGTCTAACAAATAGTAGTAATGTATTATCAATAAAGGACTATGTACTCTGATAAAAGCTCTCTGTACTCCTAAACGTAAGTAATGTCATATTCCACTTATAGACTTAATGGGGATCGATACTCTGAGATAAGACGAGGGGCCATTAAACTGTACGTATTACTGTTCCACACCTTACTAAAGCGGATATGGTCAACGTCTATCTTTGAATTGATTCCAGCCACTCAGAACCTGCCTCTAATGTTAGTCCTCGGGACGGACAGCCGTTAGTTTCCATTAAGCCCCTTTAATTAACAGACCAGAACATTCCCAATTACGCTTCCACAAATGTGTGTGTCAGCTTTCCAACGGCCCTGTGATTGCAGCTAAAGCCACCTGAGGGGATGCACAGAAACTTAAGTGGAAAGGTCATGTCAGCTGCTGCCTTTAACTGCTCTCTTGAATCAGAGACCGGTGAAAGCATAAGAAGGGCACGTTGTCCTCTACACCGTGAGCATTATAGTGTAATACAACAGTGTTTATTACAACACCTCAGTGTACAGAGCATGAATAATGGACACTTCTCGTCCACTTATGCCCTTTACTAAAAAGGCCAAAACGGTTCAAATGCAATTTGTAAGACTGCTACAAGACTTTAGCAGAACAGTATATCTCTGCTAATTATCTACCTACTTTCTCATGACATTGTTAGAAAAACAATATGGCTAAGGCAGAAGTAAAGAAGAAAAAGGTCCTCTCATGTTTTAGCTCCTGACAGGCCATTACCACAGCTCATCTGCTGTGGCTCATCAGCGTCTATGGGCTAAAGTTCAGACTCAAAGCTCTGTCAGAGGCTCGTGAATTGCGCACAAGGACATGTCTGAGACAAAGGCCAAGAGAAAGGGGTCTGTCGCCGTCCTGCCCGCAACGTTCCCTCTACTAATGGCTGGCGCCGCTGTTAAACTGACATAAGCACCCTCTGTATTCCAGAGTCACTAAGGCCCAGGGTGTGTGTGTATGCGCGTGTGTACACACGCTGGAGAGCAGAGCTGAGGTGGGCAATATTTATCTTCGCTGACACCCTAATTAGTCCTCCCAGTCCTCAGTGAGCGCTATGAAACAAAGGCTGTGATAAGATCCACAGAGCCGAGACGCACAAATCAAGTAGGTGTGGTAATGCCATTTATGCCTGGTCAGGGATCTATGAGATGGCTGAAGTATAAACTAGGAAATGTTTGGTCTATCCATTATCGATTCTAGGAAAATAAGTAGTCATCGTGCCTATTTTAGTCCAGCATTTAGAGAGTGCAACTACATAGAAAAAACATTAAGCCTATATGAATGATTCACTAACGTTTCCCCACAGTTCCCAACAAATACTCAACTCAACAGTAATAATCCCTCATTTAATGAATTTCCAACCTCTCTGTGTATGCTTTAGGACTGAACATCCTTTAAGATGGACTAATGTAAATGAGACCTCTGATCTGATAGGTATTGTCTCCTTTCAATGAGTCCCAGCCTGGGATGAAACACTCCTTATAACTTCATCACAAACGGGTGGAACTAAACTACTATAGAATGAATATGCATATACACTATATGGCCAAAAGTATGTGGACACCTGACCATCACACCTGAGCTTGTTGGCCATCCTATTCCAAAATTATGAGCATATATTCATATGGAGTTGCTCCCCATTTGAAGCAAGAACAGCTGCTGGGAAGGCTTTTCACAAGATTTTGGAGTGTGTCTGTGGGAATTTGTGGCCAATCAGTCAAAAAAAAAAAAAGATCTGTGAGGTCAGGCATCGATATTGAACGAGAAGGCCTGGCTCATGAATGTGATTCCAATTCATCCCAAAGCTGTTCAGTTGGCTTGAGGTTTGTACTGTGGGGCCACTGGGGTTTCTCCACACCAAACTCATCAAACCGTGTATTTATGGATCTCGCTTTTGTATCAGGTGTGCAGACATGGACCGATCGCTGCCATAATGTTGGTCTGACTGTGATATGTGGGATTTTGAGTGCTTATCATAGCTGAACCTCATTATGTGTACTGTACCTTCTTTTATCGTCTAGTGTGTGGTACCTGACAAGAAATTAACAATGATCTTAGTAATCTTAGGCTTGTGTGCAGCTGCTTAGCCCTGGAAACCTATATCATGAAGCTCCCGATGTGCAGTTGTACTGTGCTGATGTTTCTTTCAGAGGCCGTTTGGAAGTCTGAAGTGAGCAATGCACTGTTTGTTTTATGAGCTATGTCCTCCAGCACTTGGTGGCCATGGTCTGAGAGTTTGCATGGTCTGCTGCTTTGTGGTTGAGCGGTTGTTACTTCTAGATTTTCCATTTCATAGTGACAGCACTGATAGCACAGTTGACCAGGGTAGTTCTAGCACGGCAGATATTTCATGAAAGAATGGTGGCATCCTTTGACAGTGATAATGAAATCACTGTGGTCTTAGGTAGGACCCATCTACTGACAGTGTTTGTCTTTGGAGATAGCATGGTTATGTGCTTGATTGAATGGGTGCAGCTAAAACACTTGGACTCAATAAAGGAGGGATTTTGTCCATATAGTGTACATATATGACATCATAAAAACATTTCATTCAAAATGGGCCATTTGAGCTGCTTAGTTCTCATATATGGACTGTACAGTTTTAAATGTCAACAGTTTACATGCTTAATAAATTGCTGCTACATGCTTAATTAATTTATGTTTTAAGTAATCTTCTTATTAATCTATCATGAAATATATCTAATTTTGCATTTTTTTTCACATGAATAAGTCATGAATCTGAGTTCACTGCTTTTTTCGAACACCTGGCTTTCTGTGTGGATAGAAAACCTATTAGTCAATTTCACTCAGCTACACTGCATCCAGTAAATCAAAGCAGGAATCAGAACAAACTGCCACAGTACACCACGCTGGAAAAATGAGAAGGCTATTAGGCTGCAGACAATTTTTTCAGGTCTCATGTTCAATTTCTCAGAACACAAGTTTATGAATATCCAGTAGATGGCAGCACCCAACGGAGAGAAAGCAATAATGTAAATTTATAAAATATACAATATATAAAAGATCATGTCCGACTGAGGAAACAAACAGCTCTGCCCAAAGGCTTCAGGCAGGAGGCTAAAAAGCTCCAGTTGAACTTTGGCTCACCTTGGTGAGCACCAGCCTCGCTGTCTACTGATATGTGACAAACATTTATTATTATAATCTAGTTCCAGAGAAAATAGAGGCAATAAAAATGAATGGTTTATTGATATTCATAAAGGCCCTTTTCTTAAGGTGTCACTTTTCCACTTTTCTTGGTCCCAATGTTTCAGGCCCATGGACCCTTTGTGAAACAGGGCTGAAGGCTGGGTTCAACTACACTCATAAATTCTTGGTTGGCTCTTAGCTTGAACATATGAGTCAATGAAAAAATAATGGTGTAGAACCTCTAGTTTATGGTTCTTCACACTTACAAGCCACTTACAAAAAGGAAAGGTTCATCCAATTAAACATGTTTTGTTTTTGTTTTTTTGTTTTTTTTAAATCACAGTGGCACCTATACCAGGGCCACACGTTTGCTCTGTCTTAGGAGTTCTAACAAAAACATGGACCATCTGGGAATCCCTGAGAACCAGGGATTGCTTGAGGAAGCCAAAAGTGGCTCTTCTGTAGAATCACTGTTTAGGGACCTTTATATTTAAGTGTATGCATTGTATTTTCACTGCATCCACTTTGGTAATCACAGCACGTAGTCTACAAAACGTGCGAGGCACAGCAAGTAAACAATAACACAATACAGGACAGCAATTCACCATTTCGAAACAAGGACTTTGTAAACGGGATATTGTGAGCTGATACTGGGCTGTTGGGTTTTTTAAGCTTCTAGCTTGCAGTGGGAGGGATGGGGATGTTTCTTTGACAGAGGGCTTGCTTTATGTGTGATGGGTGAAGCCTGACTGAGAAAACAAACAGGTCTGCCTGACGACTTCAGGCAGGAGGCTAAAAGCACCAGCTGAGCTTCGGCTCACCTTGGCACACAGTGCCCATGCTGTCTAATGATGTTAAACGACCCATTTAAATGAAACACTACAGCTATGACACAGAATAACCCGGAAAGCTGGCAGTGCACTCCTCCAAAAAAAACTCTGGGTTTTAGATGGCATATAATATCTAAATGGCGTAATATCTAATAGTGTGTATTATAATATCGAGCATAATGGTTTCTCATAAGGGTAGATTCACTCAACACAAAGTGAAAGTACTTTGAACGCTCTTACACAGGCAGAATATACAATGAATAGCCTTGATGTTGTGTTTGTTACTTTGGAAGATTACTTTACTATCTTGTATGTTGGTGTTTAACTAAATGAGTTCTGCACTTCTGCTGAATTATACTTCACTGTAAAGCATAACTCTGGCCATTTAGGATCATAGGCTTGCAGGACTCACATTAAAACCTCACCCCAGTCATACAACACCACTGTATCATATCAAATGTCACATTGATACATCGATAGGTTGCAGGTGGATGCTATCAAGCCAAAAATACTCTGTTTATGCGGCAGATTAAACTCTCCAGGACATTATGGAGCGGAAACTCAAAGCATGGGTTGAAGAGGGCTGTGACAAGGTTTGATTAAATCATAATTATTTACAACAGCTGTTGAGACCCGATACTTTTAAGGGTGTAAAAAAGGCTCCAGCATGCCAACATCTCTCACCTACTCTTACAACAACAACAACATCAATTAAAACGCTGGGAACATTTTTCCAAAACACTTCATCCACCATTGTGCCATGTCAGGAGCTTGGTACAGTGGACCTTCTTACATTATCTCTCGCGTGTCTCAAGTAGATTTACTTGTGTATTAACATACTACATCCACTTCAAATCAAAGAGCTTGCCTTCTGGAGATGTGCCAAAAACCCACAACAAACAGAAAACTCCTCCAAACAGAAGACACAACTAGGGCCCTCTAGGATCTTCGTAGGAATTTAGAGTAATACAGAGTATATTATAGCAATTATTCTGCCAATTCTCTGCATAATTAAATCACTAAGAAATTCACTGACCCTGATTTCTTTACAGTGGTGGTAATAGGAACCAGAGGCCGCAATGTCTACAATGCAAATACAGCCATTTAATTTCCTGTGTAAACTGGCCAGCGAACCAATACTTCTTATTAAAGGTGAAATAGTGTTAAATCAAAAACAAATAAGCTTTCTTTGGGGACTATATTCGAAATTATTTGATGAATCATGTGATGTAGCTTGTAGGGGCATTAAAGACATTAGACCTCTAGTTCCACCACTATAAACAATTCTGCCTCAAGTTTCTCTTAAACCTCTCTTATTGACTTTGTATACTTTTTAACCATTTACTCATGCAGAAATATCAGAAGCATCAGCGGAATGTTCCTTTAATTTAATTTTGCCAGCACACAACGTGCACACTAATATTTTAGCAGAAGAAGGCTATGTGGTAAAACGCATATGAAAGGCTATTTTTCTTGAGAAAAGTAGAAGAATCATCATCATCATTACGTACCATGCCAGAAAACACTGCCAATTTACCAGGAAAGTACACTTTACAATGGATTTTTAACGGATCTCGCCATGGTGACAGCCCTAAGCCCAACCCACATTCACAACACAACTTTTACTCCATCTCACCACCTTCTCGAAACAATCATTTAACAGCAGCGTTCTTCTAGCATGTAGCCAGATCTCATTTTCTCATACAAATGGAGCTACATGTCTAAACCCAAACATCCAGCCTGATCCTTTCTTACCCTCAGAGAAGCTGATAAGCCCCAGCAGATGCAGCAGCTTGAGTGAGGCGCACACGATCACCACGATACCCAGCGTCTGCAGCCCCTCCGTCTCCCACACCGTGCTCAGCATGGCCCCCTGCTCTGGCTCATGCCCTCCTGACTCCGCTCCGGCCTCCGCGCTCCAGTTCCCCAGTGCCCAGGTGCCTTCGCCTGCGGGCTTGCAGGGGCCGGGCAGCCCCAGGCACCCCCAGGCCCCCAAATCCAGGCTGTGCGAGACCCCTGGGGGTTTCCTTCCAGTGGGTGTTCCCACCCCTAGTCCTGGAGTACTCCTGCCCAGCACGGTTCAATCTTGCCCCTCCTCTAACGCACCCACTCCACCTCAAAGAGGGCTTATTAATCCGCTGTTTAGGCAGATCAGGTGTGTTAGAGAAGGCACCAAAATATGCTGTGAAATGGGCACTCCAGGACCACTGGTTCAGGAAGGAGCTCAAGAAGAGGCCGCGAGGAATGGAGCAAAAGAGGAAAGCAGGAAAGGAGGAGAACAGGAGAGTTTGACCCACTCTGCTGCGCGAGTTTGAAGCATGCTCTTATTTGAGAGGCTGTGAGTTTCAGCGGAGAGGAGGGGTTGAGAGTGAGTGAGAGAGAGAGAGAGAGAGAGAGAGAGAGGCAGGAGGAGAGAGGTGGAGCTGGAGAGGAGTAGACTGAAAAAGGTGCATCCATACAGATACAGACCTGACTTTAACATGCAAACAAGCCACGATTCACAAACATTCTCTTTAGCATACAGTCAAGAGCATACACAAGCGAATAACTGACCACTGATACCAATGAGGATCCTGTCAAAACAGTAAGATATTACAGATGCAAGGAACCAGACATTTGGAGTGTATAATGCCTACTACAGCTCCTTTATAGGAAGTTGAAATGGTTAAGAATAAGCCGCCTGATGTATAAAATCCATTCACGGTGAAGAGAGGCACATGAACAGTTTGTTGGAAGGTGGGATTAGTGGCAGGAGAGTTGAGTCAGCAGCCGGAAGGTTGCTGGCTCAATTCTCAGCACTGACTGGGTAGACCAGGTTGTGCACTTGCCTTCTGAGCATCAAGATTACCCCGGTAAGAATGCAAATTTAAAATAGGTTTAAATCTATCAAACCACTTCAGGAGGTGATCTGAGACACGTTTAACACCTGGTCATTTCATGTGGATAATCTCTATCTAGATTTAGTACTGGCACCATACAAAAGAGGCTAAACTGTTCATTCAGTTCTACTCGTGATGGAAGTTTCCCTTTCAACTTTAAGTTAGCTAGTTAGCTTATCCAAAGCTGCAGTTTGGTTAACCCTAACCCTAATTTCACTTTGAGATTTTCCCCATTTGCTACAGTACATTGCATTTTAACACACATAGTTCATGACAACGATGACTAACACAGAAGACATTTGCCAGCGAATGGAAATGAACAGTGCCATGCAAAATGTGATTTGCTTTTGAATAGACCAAAAAAATAAAAAGCAACACAGACAACTGATTGTTGTATATAGGGTATGTGCTAGACAGAGATTTGACCAAGTGTAAATACCAATGGTTAAAATCTTAACAATGCAGATGCTAGTCACATAAAACAAGCAGGTGTAGACGAGGTCTATGGGTGTCATGATAGACATGTTTTGATGGGCCAATGATTATATTCTAATAATTATATTATTCTAATTATAAACTGTACAGATATAACAAAGCAACTAAATCTAAGTAATTTGAGGGAGGGTGCATGTATAAAATAAGCCCCACCTACATACTTGAACACTGACTGGATACACCCTCAGAAGACCCTCAGGGGCGTATCAGCAGTAATCAGTTTTCATAAGCTGATCCAAATATTCCTTTTTTTCACTAATTTTCTATACTGTATTGAAATCAAAACACCCTTTAGATCACACCCACATGAAGACAATCATGCAGCCATTATACTCCACTGGGATTTAGAGTCTATTCAGCACATTCAGAGTCTTTTCTTGCTTATTTGCTTTTTTCTACAGTTATGGCTGTGTGAGCTCAAGCTGAATGTTGAGCCATTCTGCTAACCTTACATTTTTAATTACTCACTATTCTATTCCCCAAATGATTCCGAGGCATCGATTCCAGCACACAATAAGAAGAGGAAAAAATCTATTGTGTTTTGGTGCGAGCACCAGTTATCTTCGTTAAGCAGAAAAGAAAAACGAGCAAGTGGTCATAAGAATTCACTTAGGTTCAGTCTAAGGATAGTAATCCAGTCTTTCAGCCTGTGATGTATCTCAAAGGTCAATGACCAGTTCCACAGATCACTTAACTACTGCCACCTGCTGGTCATTTAAATTTGCAGTTTTTGGAGCTCTTGCTGTGATGTAGTTCTTGGGTGACAGCAGCTAGTGAAGAGAACAATAACAACAATGAATAACACATTTTAAATTCACCCTGTCCATGAATTGGAAATGATATGCTGCCAGGTTGCCTGATGATGCAAATTTTAAAACTCTATACTGCATATTCCAACATGATTAGAAAATACAATATATGTGTTAATACTTAAATATATATAGCTATTGTTCAGTAAAGTTAATAATTATTTGATGTCTATTTTAAAAAAACAAAAATCTATGGTGAATGCTCTATATTAAATGTCAGAATCAGTAGACTACTTGATTACTTTACAATCAATACTTGCTTGTAATATAATCAATGATGACCACCATAATTTAAAATATACATATTAAATAAATATATATGTACATTGAGGTATGTTACTAGGGATGAGAATTGTAGCTCAGTGTAGATATCCCATATTTTTCATGTACATACATCTCAAAGATTGATTTTATTTAAATGTGGAAATAAACAACAAAAGGGTTTGGAAATATTTAAAACAAAAAAAGTTATGATGAATAAAATGAAAGGAAATATTCAGGATTCTCTATTATTTCTGTGTCGCTACTCAAATTTAAGTAAATCTGGGACATTGGCCAAGTTAAGGCCTTTGTTATGGCCTCTGTACTAAAAAGGTCGAATTTGTCTTTGTTTTATCCCTTCCATTGAAGCAAATGTTCTCAGGTGTTTGACTTTGAGACACTACTGTAAGCCAATACCAATGCATAACATTTACAAAATTAGCACTACAGCTACCTAGATCTGCAATACAGATAATTCCAGCATTTGTTTTTGTAGTGTTACAAATGTAGTAAAATGAATGAAATGCAGACATTTTACCACAGTAGCACAGCATTACCTAAACATTCAGCTTTTCCAGAGTAAAATAATAACAATAACTGTGAGATCTGTTTACTATTTGGTAAATATCTGCTGATACCAATATGAATGTGCACCCCTATGCAGGGCTGTACCCGACTCAGTCGAATCAGATTCGCCCGTTCTGGCCGACGATTCGACTATTTGTTCATGTTTTTTCTCCATATACATTATCTAGTAATCAGTAAATCAATTGGCATACGTTTCAGAACTGATGTTCTCCTCATTTAGAAAGTCACCAGAGTCACAGGAACATATTTTTGAACTAAAAGAGACGTGGCATATGATGAACGATCTGAATTGGAGCCTGATTTAATTACAGAATGTAGCGTCCGGCAGTAAGAATGTATTCATGCTAAAATTAGCGCTTCTAGTCTGTCTTTTTAATTTCACTTTTAACAGCTTCTTCAGTAGGATGACCCTTCGTCTTTCATCTCTCATAAATAATAAACTCCTAAATAAAACCAAATTAGTCAATATTTAAATTATTTTTAGCTGAAAAGAAGAATGGTTTAATTATTATATCACCTGCCCTGAAATAATTATTCCTCGTTTATCGGCACCACATTAAGTGACTGAACTTATCTTTAAATAAAAAAAAATCTTAGCTGTAAATGAATAAATAAAATATCTGTAATTTAGGTTCTAAAATAATGGAATTATAATAAAACAGACGTCTTCGGTCCGTTTTTCCTTCACCGCAAACAGCCATTATGTCTAAAACGAAAGTCAACTCACTGGTTTGAAGCAGTGTTCGATGTCTGACTAAATGACGAGCAGAATTAGGTTTGATTTGTTCGGATTCTCTTCTTCAAAAGCTTCTCCAGACTTTCTCTGAGATGTCGTTCCACCCGTGTTTCTCAGCTTCACAGCTTTAGCTTCCTTCAGCGGTGAACCGCCAGCGCACGTTGTCACGTGGATTTAATTTTTTAGCAAGCATGCGTCATAGACCAGTTAGAACTTAAATATATATTCATTATTCTCCTTTTAATAATTAAAGTTCTTAAAGTTCTTGTGCATAGCTTTTGTCTTTTGTTTTAGGACAAAAAAATAAAAATAAATAAAAAAAACCTGGTCACTTTTGTCAGTCGACTTGAAGGTTCTCACTCAACTCAAAGGGTCTCCGACTGACGATTCGACTCGTCGACTTCTAGAGGGCAGCCCTATCCCTATGTATTACTACACATATTAAGCTAGCCATATCATACCATGACATAATGTATATGACATAAAATACAACATAATACAATATACGAGATACCATACAATACAATATACAACAATATTTTTCATGGCTTTTGAAAAGTCTACTGCTGGGGATTTTGCCATTTATTAGTGCTTAAAGACAAAATGTTGATCTGAATGAAACACTTTTATAATACAAGACCCCTTTGACATTTGGCCACGTCAAATGCCCCGTCCTCACGGCCTACTGGCCCAGGCCTGCTCCTGGTCTCGCCCTTCGGAAAACGTCTTGAAGGTGAGAGCTAAAATGTCACACTAGGCCGATGGAGAACTACCCTATTCTGGGGCTGATTTCTTATCATGCTCCACCATGGCGATATGTCTCTGAAGTGACGGCTCTTTGTTCTTCGATTTCTGATGGTGAGGAAATCGATTTAGGTGAGAGATTACATATTTTGTCTGCCGGCCTGCTCTGTCCTTGGGGGCTCTCTTATCAGCCCTGGCCTGCCTGTAAACCTGAGAGAGGGTGCTGGAGGAGCAGAGCTCTATTCCAGGTCACCTACAGCACCACTGAGTTCAGCTCCTGACTCCACACAACAGAGAAAAATAGTTCGTGTTCTGGCGGAAAAAGAAAAAACTAAAACGCAGGTTTTCCATGAGCCAATGCCAAACATTCTCTTTTCCCAGACAAGCTCCAAGGCTGAAAAGTGGAAGTGGAAAAGTGGAATGTAGATGTATGTTTGGTATCACTGAGCTGCTGCAAGGTTCACATCATCAGTAAAAGTGTAGCCACATACGCCCATTCCGCCATGTTTCACCGATGAGGTGGTGTGCTTTGGCTCATGAGCAGTTCTTTGTACTTCCATCATTACATTACTCCCATACAGGTTTATATTACTCTCATAAGACCTTTTCCCAGAACTCTATAGTCTTTCTGGCCCTTCTGTTATTGATAATTATCAGTGGTTTGCATTAGTGGTTTACTTGTGTGGAGGTGAGGCGTCTGGATTCTTCTCTTTATGGCGGTCTTCGACACATACGCACTCTCATAAAGGGTTCCAAAAAGGGAAGGATTCCTTCTAGAAGTAATACCCAGTTCCCTAGAGAATCTTTATTGGGATAGTTCCGAGATGTATTCCACTTGGCACTTAAGCTTCACTGTCATAGTTTCAAACACAATACTGCACAGTATAGAGAGAGCACACAGATATATATTCCTGAGTTATTCGCAGACTATTTAATCAGCAGTTTCATTATTGGGAGACCTTTTACTGTGAATGTATGGTTATCTTGTTGTTATGCAATCACTGCTCAATCACCAACCCACCTACTATATGCAGTAATAATATACATGACACAAAGGATATAAATCTCTATACATTCCCCAGCAATACATTTTGTACATAAACTCAAGCATAAACTAAACGACAGTACATAAACAAATATGTCTCAGAATTATCCTGAAGGTTTAGCACTAAATATGGAGCCTTCAGACTGGTAACTGCACTATTTACACTCTATATATTGCGCATTGATAAAGGTCATTATATGCATTGTTTATTCATCCTAGCATAGAGGTACAGAGCTAGAGTTGAGCAAACAGTTTCCTTCTACTTCATTCTTTCTCATATAGGCTACCAGTGAAAATCCATTTAAAACACCCAGCTATTAGTGCCACACTCCGAAATTATACTATTCTTAGATGAGGGACAGCTGCACTACAAAAACGCCATTTATCAAGCGGATGACAGTTACATGACATGAAAGAATCTATAATAGGATCATTAAGCTGTTTTGAGACCAGTTGGACACTGTTCTGGGACTAATTACACGCCACACGGTGATACCTGTTAGACTATGCAAATCAGCTTAGGTTTCCAATATTGAGGAAACATTGAAATTAGCCCGTCATATTTAAAAAGGCAGTGTGTGTGAAACGCAAGCAATTAAAGCCTGTGAACCGTGGCCGCCCTGAGCAGAGCTGCATACACAATGCTCCACCAAAGGACACACAGGTTCTCTTCATCTCTCTCTCTCTCTCACACACACACACACACACACACACACACTCACTGTTGTTTTCTTTCACTATTAAACGGGCCATCTCATAAAAGAACACATTTTATTCACATTTTTTAATGAACCTGTTTGTTGCAGCATGTAATGAGTGTTTTAAAACCCTTTAGTCTATATGGTCCAATATAAATAAATAAACCTGGAAAAACTTGTTACATGGAGCCACTGCACATACATACACCCACTGTCCTGTACACCTCAATGTATGTACACTCATTGTCCATTTTAACAGTTCCATCTACCATATATGAGTGCTTTGTAGTTCTACAAGACTGTAATCCACCTGTTTCTCTGCATACTTCTTTATCCCTTTCACAAAGTTCTTATTTAGTCAGGACCCCCACAGGACTACCACAGTGTGGATATTTTGTGGGGGGTGGATCATTCTCAGCACTGCAGTGACACTGATGTGGTGGTGGTGGTGGTGGTGGTGGTGGTGGCGGTGGGTTAGTGTGTGTTGTGCTGGTGTGAGTGGATCAGACACTGCTGGAGTGTTTAAACACCTCAGTGCCACTGCTGAACTGAGTACAGTCCACCAACCAAAACTACCCAGCCAACAGCATCCTGTGGGCAGCGTCCTGTGACCACTGATGAAGGATTAGAGGACGACCAAAACAAACTGTGCAGCAGTAGATGAGCTATGATCTCTGACTTTACATCTACAAGGTGGACCAGCAAGGTAGGAATGTCTAATAGAGTGGGCAGTGAGTGGACACAGTGTTTAAACACTCCAGCAGCACTGTTGTGTCTGATCCACTCACACCAGCACAACACACAGTAACACACCACCACCACATAAGTGTCACTGCAGTGCTGAGAATGGTCCACCACCCACATAACACCTGCTCTTTCTTCACCAGTGAAGAACAGGGTGAAAGGAGATTAACTATGTAAGTATGCAAAGAAACAGATGAACTACAAAGTGGTAATATATAGTAAGAGTGTAAATACAAGGCGGTGTACCTAATGAAGTGGCCAGTGGATGTGTATCCATAGTCTACAGCAGTTTAGCCCCACCCATTCACGCTGATATTGTAAAGAGTGTTTTGGCCCAGGATACAAATAAACAATTTCAGATTGTGATTTTCAAATTACAAGAGCTGCATTATTCATGTTAACCTACATTATCAACATTCTTAAAAACCTTAACAAATCATACATGGGAAATTTTAACCAAGTAACATGGAACTTCTGAATAGCCTGTAGATGTGTTAGAGCAGAGACCTCAACCTTAATTAGAATAATAAAAAGTTATAGAATAATAATAATAATAATAATAATAATAATAATAATAACAGCTAAGCAACAAAATACCTGTGTGTTATGACATTACAAAAACAACTACCTGGCAGTTTATAACTCAATTTTCAGGCCAAAAAAGGGATGTGTCACAGGGATTGGTCACCATTTAAATTGCAGTCAGTTTTGATCAATGTCAATTTGACATTTTGCCCAAATGGTTCAGCCCCAGGCACAGTACAGGGCAGCCAATCGGAATACAGGCACAGTACCAAGAACAGTCAGTTTAAAAGAATAAAGCAAGACTGTAAAATGGTCAAAATATTTTTTTGTGTTGGCTTTCAGAGTTTGTGTTAAAACACAGTTAACTGACAAAGAGTGCTAATGTGCTAAACAATGTGCTAGATAAACATTTCTGCTAGAACTGATATTTCAAAATCAGTTCTTAGGGCCCTGCCCCCAACACAATGTTCAGCTGCCAGTGGGGAGATAGGTAGTGAAAGAGCTGAAGGGTGGCCATTGTCTGAGCTGTACCTGTAAGCCTGGAAAGCAGGACAGTGGGCCTGATAACACTGATTTGCAGCTCCATGTGTGCTTCGGAGACAGCAGGGTAGACAGCTCCTCTGAGAGAGGCTCCCTTTGTGCTCAGAAAACAGGAGCTGAACAGGGGTGGCAGAAACGGCACAGAGTTTTATGTGCCTAATGCGTCTGAGGAGCAAATTAGACAGAGCGCTAATAACTCCACGACACCTGCTGAAAGAGTGTTTAACAATCAGTGTAGTGAATCAGGAACTCGCAGCTGAGCATGTTATTACAGCTGATTGAACACTGAGCTTTCTGACAAAATTCCTGAAGCACATTCAGTGCAAGTCTGGCTGGGATGAAATGCATATCGAATTGCACTGGCCTGTGCAAAAACGCTCTATGACACCAAGAAATAGACCATAAATTGGGCATAAGAAAAAAAATGTTACTGAAAAGGCCTGCAGAGAGAAATCAATTGCAAGTCTCCTAGAGAGGAAATCGTTAAGATGATGTGGCAGACGCTGGACAGAGTCTTGAGATGGCTGTTTACTTTTTAAAAAACTATTTATTTGTTTATTTATTTCTGCCAATTTGGTCATGGCGAATTCCCAGTGTCGCAGCAAATCACTCCCCAACTCCTTGACAGTAATATTAGTCTGGAAGGATGAAGGCCTAAGGCCAGCTCATGCCTCCTCTGATGCATACCATGTTGCCACCACATCTTGCTGAACTGCAGCCAACAAATCATTGTCAACTGCTTCCACATGCTCAGAGGGGGAGAACAAAACAAGAATATGACAGCATATTTATTAACTGTATAATGACATGGGCCATGTGGCTTTTTGCCAAGTTGAAAGTTATAGGTCTCTGTACCAGTTACAGGACTTTATACAACTGCCTCATGAACTCACTGGCTTGCCAATTAATCAGCATTCTACTGCTCAACAACAACAACAACAACTTTAATTTTTCCTTGTTTTAGATCCATCAGGTGAGGATTTGCTCCCGGGCACTCTCTAGTGGGTATGTTTTTGTATAATGGGAACAACAGGATCTCCTTATATTATCTCTGACTGGACAGCATAGTGGATAACACCACTGGCCTGAACAGGATATATTCTGAGCTTTGAATCTCTAGCCAACCAGGAATGCCAAGGATACACCAATAAGAGTTTTTGGATTAGCGACCTACACTGATCTAACTGCTTCCAGAACTCAAAAACAGGGACATTAGCAAAGGGGAAACTAAATTACACCAGGTTTTGTTTTGGTGGCAGTGTTGGCAGTACACTGCGGTGTACACTCCGCAATACTTAGCACATCCCGAATTGCAACAGAATTGTACACTGCAAAAAAATTTGATATCTTGGCAAACAGAATGATCTTAAATCTGGTGGCTATATTAGAAATTCTCAATTTAAGATTGCTGTAAGCTCATTTTAAGCTTCTTTAACTGATTCCTCAGCAAGTTTCACTTGTTTTAAGTGATTATAGTAAGCCACATTTTATTGCTAAACTGGCAGTTTTGCTTATTTTAAGAAATGTGCTAAAAACAAGCAAAACTATCTGCCAGTACAGAGAGAAAATTGGGCTTACTATAATCACTTACTCACAACAAGTGAAACATGCTGAGAAATCAGTTGAATAAGCTTAAAATGAGTTTACAGCAATCTTAAAATGAGAATTTTAGGTATCCAAGATATCAATTAGATCAATTAGATTTAAGATAACCAAGATATGTTTTTTTGCAGTGTACTGTAGGTCAAGGATTGTGATAATATTCATTCTTGGGACTTCCATTTATTCCCATCCCATTGTTGTTCTAACTTACACATGGAATGGTTAGAACTAGAGCCTGGACATAAAGAGTAAGATAAGCATTTGATTAATAATGTCAATAGTGATGCATACTGCAGGATTAAAAAAAAAAAAGATATGTAAAGTTGAATTACACAACCTGTCCCTGTCAACTCGACTACAGCCCAAACATAGATGGATCGATGTTGTTATTCTGAAGAGATTTTCAAGACTGCAAGTCTGCATATTGGGGGGGAAAAATGACTTTCTACATTCTTGCAAGTTTTAGTTTATTCAGGAACAGTCAAGCAATGACATGCTTCACTGATCCAGAATTAACAAACATAATGGCATCGAGCCATGCACACTCTTACAAAGACAACGAGTGTGTTTAACCGAGCAACACTATATAAATCAATTGGTGTAGGCGTAAGTCAATGGCCTGGCCATTCTCACTATGCCCACAAACATCAGACAAGTGCACAGAACAGCAAAGGCTAATGCCTCTTTGCAGATATGTCACTAAACAAGGTTACTGGCATCAGCAGTACAGCAGGCATCAGTGATTAGCAATGTTCAGGCTACATTGCACAAATCAATTAAGAATCTGAGAATAACTTATTAGAGTCGCAGTTTAACTTTGTTGAGTGGGACCTTTAAGATGTAATTCATAATGCAATGACTAGGGTAACCCATTATGAATTAGTCCACTGGGGCAAAAGCATGGCCCAGAACTGCAACACTGGGCAGTTTTGGGTAAAGCTGAAGCATCTCTATGGGGGGAAAGCTTAATGAAACCAGTGAAGGTAAGGTTTCAGGAGGCTGCAGGGGAATAAACGCTGACGAATGTGCGGTTCGCTCCACTAAAATGGCATGACACATTAAATAGCCTTCTGCTCATAAAGGCGTTTGCAGGAGCCAGAAACATTGCTCAGTGTGTCTGCTGTAAGAACATCAGGAACGAGGTTTATACCACCATGTAGGCCATTAATAACAATATAACTGCTTTAGTCATCATTAAGGTGGTATAAAAAGTGCTCACATAAAAATGAGATTCTACATTACATACAAATAATGTCTGGATTTTACCACTTTCACCATCTTCTTTATTGTTGGGTGAACATAATGGTGAATCATTTCTGCTAATGCCAGTATGAGATTCTAGTACTTTTCTACTTTTTTGCACTAAACTAAAAGTGACTTACATTAACATTTGTTGGAGGAGGACTTTTAAAGTTGGTAGTAAAAACATTCCATATTTTATTTGGAAATTGTAATAGACATATTAACATATGTTTTATCTTGTAGCATTTTTACAGTCGCACTTTAGTAAAGAGCCCTGGTATGGAGCTGCTTACCATTTGCCACATCCGCAGAAAGCTAAATCTGACACATTAGGCTCACACTATACATTCAGTTTAGCATCTGAAGGCCTAACCAACAGGAGAGGTAACTCCGCTATACCTCCCAACATCCATTTTTTTTCCTGACATTTTTGACAGTTGACGAGAATTTAACTAGTTTGCTTCCAACCAAAACTTGGCAATGACAAAACATGACTTTAAATACTACAGGTGTGGCAATAATATGAAATGAAAATGAACTTTAACTTATCTTTGAAAACACCAATCCCTGAGAGTTGCCTGCTGAAGCAAAGACCTAATTTCTCTTCTACTGTCTTCCACCACTGGCTTGGCATCCCATGAGACCCCTTCTTTTGCTGTAGCTCTCTCACTTCTTTAAATTGCTTTTATTTACGTCAAATGGATCCCGATACTTGCTTACTTTGTGCAGGCAGCTATTGGGGTCGATAAGTGCTTGGTTCTGTCTAGGACCATCTAACCCGATCAAATGGCTGCAGCACAGTGCATTGAGTTACTGAAGGAGCCCCCTAGAGAAACAGATCTGTTTAAAAGATGCCATCTTAGGACTCTACATCATCTGGAAGTCTTTACTGAACTGAAGCAATGGAGCAGAAATGGTTTAAGACCAGTGTTCTGTCCTAAAAGGGCTTTTACACTCAAATTTGGTTCAAATTTGCATCACAGCAACCCAGCATATTCTCTCTTTGAAGACAACTAGTAAATACAACGCAGCTTCTAAAGACGTTCTCAGCACAACAATGGGGCTTTTTACCCAGACGTCTGCAAAGTAAGACAAGGGGATACTGTAAAAGAGCAGAGTAGATTTGTTTTGCAATGTCTGGCGGTTATGAACTATAGACAAAAACAATGCAGACCATTAGACTATAAAAATAACATCTTGGTAAGCAAACATATCTTATGTAGTTGATCTAGCTTAAATGTAATGAGATATAGCTCATTTTAAGATTATTTAACTTATTTTCAAATTAAATGGTTTTAATAAGCCAAATGATCTATACTGGCAGGTCATTTAAATATGCATGAACCGGGTCAAATTATCTGTCACTATAGTAAGATAATTTGGCTCACTAAAATCATTTACATAAAATAAGTTAAATAATATATAAAATGCTCTTTATATATACTTACTAGATATAAGTTCACTTGTCTATATATATATATATATATATATATATATATATATATATATATATATATATATATATAGGTGTGTGTGTGTGTGTGTGTGTAAAATATCACAATATTTCAGAAATATGTTTTTAGAATTTTTCCTTTTATAATGGATGTTATGTCACAATATTCATTTCTTTCTGATATCTACTAAGCTGGAAGAGATAATGCAGTGCCAAATTTTCAAAACACTATAAAAGAAACATGAATCCAATTACTTCTGATTTCAAATAGTTCTGATATTTCACACATTGTGATGTACTAAATCCAATACTAATTGTGCCCTTTTTGATAAAACATGCAGTAGGGAAGTGACGTTTTTAAGTATTGATGGCATGTCTGAGTGTAAAAGTTGCAAGTAAGTGAAAGCGAGGGCTGTCACCTGCCAACACCACATACCTGTCAAGTTAATCCTAAAAGAATAGTTGTTTTAGTAGTCAGTTGAGGACTACTAGTTCAACCATCTGAAGTCAAGAGCTGCTAAGACAGGGGTTTGATCTTGGGGCACTAGGTCAGCTAGAATGTGTCCTTTTTTACTATAGAATAGGTTATTATTGTGTCCACAGGGTGCACTGAAATCATTATTTTTCAGTCAGAAATGTCCTAGCAGTGATGAGCACAGGTATAAAATCAGCAAACTATCACTTTAATATCCATTTAGACATCCTCCCAATTTCATTGGACCAAATGGCTCATGACAGCTCCCCGGTGCTCCTGCCTTTTATGTTCCACTTGACTTTTCCTTTGCTTTGTAAAAAGTAACTCCACTGCTTGAAATCAAACAGCTATGTGATGTATTTAGTGTCACAGACAGTTGGATTATAAAGAACGAGTGGGATAATCACAATAAAAGAGTTTAAGTTAAATTGAAGACAACAAAAAAGTATTTTCCCTTCAACCCCACAAAATGGGTCAAAGAGTAGGTTCACCTGGACCCAGTGATGACAGAGGGACATACTGGCTTATTTTCTTTCCTGAAGAAAAATCAGTGTTACAAAACAGACTGAAACTAGGAGACGAACCACAATAAGTCACAAGGCAGAACCATTTAAACCAGGCTGACAACATACGGATCATTAAACAATCTTATTAAACGCCAGAGGAAAAGACACCGCATAATCATCCTGAGGAGGGATTTATGCAGTTCTTGACCTGTTAGAAATTGGTCGCCTGTTTTGGTGAAGGTCATTTACACCAAATGGAAGATTAAATGAGAGATTGTCTTAATCTTTTTTAAATTATAAAATGTATTTAATGTATTGATAGTTGAGATCCCAATAGAAAAGGACCCCTGTACGACAGTATCTCTCTGTATGCAGTACATGTACTGATTTAAGAAAACATTTTCTGCTGAAGAAATAGAATATATAAATAGAATTTTTCAGAAAATACTATTTTGGGGGTCTTCATTCAGTCTTATAGTAGCGCAAAACATTAGTACAACACAAGAAGTTCTCAAAACCAAGGCTGGGTATCAAAATTCAATGCTTAATATGAATCGTGCTGCCAAAGGGTTTTTACTGGTTAAACTAAGGCAATACACAGACATGACAAGAAACGATTGTGTCAGGAAAACGTCCATGCACAGGAAGTTAGCATCAGTTACTTCTGGCGCCACTTCTCAACGGAATTACAACATATGAAAAGTTTGAAGAAAGTAATTTCTGTGATCGGCATCACAAAACCCAACCGGTACACCAAAAGTACAAAGGGAACAAAAGATTTTTAGTAAGTTTAGGATCAGTACTGAAAACATCTGAACCATACTCTCGGCCTACAGTAGTTTGGCATGAACAGGAGAAGGCATTTATTTGCCATGCTTTAAAGGCCAATATATGTCAAGACTGCCAGTACATACATGCTGGAGAAAAACTGTGTGTCTAAGATTCATTTCCAAAACGGTTGCAGTGCAGACAAAACAAGCTGACAGCAAGTCAGACCGTTGGAATATTTCTATTGAAATCTTGTCACTTTCAGTCAAAATGTCACACTCAGAATAACAGAGTTTACTGCTATGGTCTTTGGGTGATGCTGCTAGTTACAGCACATACAATAACACATACATTACTAAAAGCTAAACTCTCTCAGTTTTGCACTGTAAGACTGTAAATAACATACAACAAAAGGATTCTATTCCTATATACTTGGAAGGGACTGTAGAACAATGGAGGGATTAATTCTCAGGGTTTTGCCAGCGCACACACACAGACAGCCCTCACTTTTCCATTAAAATGGTGTTTGTAAGCCACGAGCATACACGGAGGAGCAAACGATATCTCCACAACGCAGAGCTTAGTGGTGCAAGATGGATGAAGAAATACAAATTTGTGTCTCAAGAAAGACTGCATACTCCTGCGTAATATTATAATAGAAATACATGCAAATCCACAGTATATTGTACAACCCTAATACAAAAGTTGGGAAGCTGTGTAAAATGTAAATAGGTGTAAATAAAACACAATGCAATGATTTACAAACCTAATAGGCCCACATTTTATTCATGTTAGAACACAGAACACATATTAGATGTTGAAAGTGAGACATTTTACCATTTCATGAAAATTATTAACTCATTTAGCACTTGATGGCAGCAAAATGTTAGGACAGGGGAAACAAAAGGCTGAAAGTGGTACTAAAAAAAAAAAAAAACGAGGAGCAACTTGCAACTAAGTCACATGACTGGGTAAAAAAGAGCATTTTAGAGAAGTAAAGGCGAAGGTTCACCAATCTGCCACCGTCCTCTCTGGGCCAAGGCTCATTTAATATGAACTGAGGCAAAATGGAAAACTATTCTGTGGCTGGATGAACCAAATTTGAGAGGATCTGATGGTATGGGGTTTCATTAGTGCCTATGGGCAGTTTACACATCTGGAAAGACACTATCAATGCGGAACAGTATATAGAGGTTTTAGAACATTTGCTCCTATCCAGACCACGTCTCTTTCAAGGAAGGCCTTTCATATTTTAGCAAAGCAATGCTAAACCACATACTGCATACATCACAACAGCATGGCTTTGCAGAAGAAGAGTCGTTCACCTCCCAGACGTTTACAGACTTTGGTTAAAAGAAGAGGGGATGCTAATGTTGGTAAAATGGTAAAATGTCTCACTTTCAGCATCTGATACGTGTTCTGTGTTCTATTGTGAATGAAATGTGAGACTTGCAAATCAATGAATTCTGTTTTTATTTACACTCATTTAAAATGTACAAAGTGTCCCAACTTATTTAATATTACAGATGTTTAAAATGATATAAGGTAATGCCATCTATTAGACCTGCTGTATTTTATCAAGAAGACAAATGTACAGACCTCCCCATGTATAAAAGAGACCTCGCTGCTTGATCCTGCTATACATATGAGATTAAACAAATGTAGAGGCTTCCAGTTTGGCTGTTGCTGGTTATGCTTGAAAGTGCATGGTTACTGGCTAGAGCTTTTAAAAATCTTATTTAGAGTAAAAACCAATGAGCTACAGTGATGCTGGTTACTGGTACTGCTGTAATCATCAAAAGAAACTGTAACCTAATGTATATTATGTATAACCTCTGAAGGGCCACAGAACTGAAGTCATGAATAAAGGCACAAAGCTGCATTTATTTATTAATGAGTTGATTTATCTGAATTGAATTATTTAGTTTTCATCTGGTCTCAATATCAAACCAATCCCCAAATGACCCTAAACTCAGCTAAGATATACACGCACATAGAGACGCTTTCATAGCAGCCACTGATAGGGACTAAGAAACAAAATGGCCACTCTAAGAATATATTCTACTGGAGCTCCATCTACTGGACCTCCATGCAAATGCACAATGAATCCATGTAAAAGCAGTTATAGCATGCTGGTTTTGAAAAACTGCCTTGTACATTTTTAGTACATTCAAATATTTATTTTTTAGAATCTAAAAATGCCAGATGTCTTTACAATTCATTTATGTGTCTATGAAGTTACAATTTTTAAGGTTTTGTCACAGCAGTAACAATAGGCATGCACACATGCTTATATACAGTCAACTGCAAAAGTTTGAACACCTTTTGTGTTTTATGTTTCCTAATAAAGCAAATAAACATTAATTGTGCATTAAAATGTGCAGAAGTGTGTTTGAGGTTGATGTGTTAACATGTTTATTACTTTAGAAAATCAACAAAATGTCATTTGACAGCAGAGTCCAAGTTTATACCTATGACTGTACTTTGAATACAGGAGCTAAATGTGTTGAATTATTGTCAATTAATGGCCATACAGGTTCTAACACTGATACACAGGTAAGAAAAACTCCTCTAAGATTGTCACAAAATAGCATATCTAGATACTATTATGCTTTTGAGATTTCCACCTTCACAGAAGTTTCTTGATTAGAAAATAGATCTTTATTGACACCAACATGTCTGAATTTACACACACTGCACATTCAGCTTTATGTGGCATTATTTAGACCATACTCAACTGGGCGGAGTCGGGCAGTTGGGGGGCAGGGGTACTAGGAGGAAAATTCAGTTGCTGTCAACAGCACTACCAACTTTACCCATAACTCCACCAAGTGGTAATATAACAGTATTGCAGGATAAGAGCTTAGTGAGAATGTAAATGACCCCAAAACACCTGGTTTACATCGTTGTTGGTAACATTACAATAAATATAGTTTTAAGGCATGCAGTGTGTACGTTTCCAATAATGCTTCTGGTGGGCCTGTTACACTGTTAACCTGAATTTGAACTTGATTATTAGCAAAAGTTACCTTTTAATACTTTTTTAGATTGTTTGACAATAACATATTTTAAAATCTCCTACTGGTATGGAGAAAAGTGAAGAAATCCATTTGAAATTTATGGTCTTTAGAAAACATAAAAAACTCACAAAATAATCTGTAGCTTACTTCATTAAGAATATAAGCAAGAGTGACATTCCTAACATCTATATACTCAGATCAGTCCTTGGGATCCAAACTGGATTCATGCTGTAGCCACTCATCATCAAAACTGAACAATTTGTGCAGCTGACTGGTCAATATGTCATCACACCTGAAGGGATTTCAGATAATCCTCAGACTGTGAATTGAGGATCCTTGGCCTACAGCATACTGGACATGAATGGACAGCAGATGGCCAAACAAGCAGTTGTCCAGACCCTGACAGGACACTGATTGGCGTCTGTGTGGCCACTTGGCTTCACACTGATTCACACAAGATATTTACACCTCCATTGTTTTTCTAGTTTTACATAAGCGTCCACATAAACACTCATCCATATTGCGATGTCATAACTAGAAAGGTCACAATAACAATTCAAAGTTGAAATATTCTGCATAAAAATCAGAAACTGGACAAAATAGCACTCCGGATCAAACGCATGAAACATTTACATTACATTTACGGCATTTAACAGACGCTCTTATCCAGAGCGACTTACAACTGTGCTTAGTGTTCCGTTGGATAATGTTTCCCAGCTAATATAATAAGGTTAGAGTATAAATCTCTCCATGAGCTCAGATGTATCCTAACAAGGGCCAGTGCTGGTATATACATGTAGCAGAAACCATGTACTGCTACAGCCACAGCTGGAAACCAGTGGCCTGTTTCACAGCTCATCCTGTCATCTCTGTCTTCATCTCATCACTTGTCATATTTGCTGTGCACTGGCGGCACACTGCTGTCACTCACTGTCACTTCACTTGTGGGAAGGTGATCAGGGTAGAGAGAGCTATTTGCACTCAGCTCAGTGGGACGTCTATTTTTAATGACAATTAATCTAGCACTTTAGAAGAATTCAGCAGTTTAAATGCAACTGCCAAAATGCAATAAAAATAAACTTATTTCCATCTGTTTTTATTTATTCAAGTGATTTTAGTAAGTCAAATCTCCTCACTATACTAGCACATAACTTGAGCGAAAGTGATATAGTGAAAGCATCTGGCTTACTAAAATCACCTAAAACAAAAAGAAAAAAAAAATCTACATCTGGAAATAAGATACAGTATAAAATAAGTTTACTATCCAAGCTTCTTAAAGTGTACACCTTAGTAGCTGTTATAATAACACAAACATAACTTTGCATGTACATATTTCAGCTTTCATACCTGTGATTTATCCTTTAGTCTGGTATTCAATAAGCAGATGTCTAGTGTTGACGTGGGGAAAAAAAATATATTCTTAGGCGCACTGCAATTCTTTCCTAAAAGATTCCCATCAAAGCACAAAGCATCATATCTAGACCCAGGGCTAGAGACACAGACCCAGAGTAGAGAAGATTCTATTTTAACTAAACCAACACCACTTATGAGAATCTCAATATAGGCCATAGAAACAGAAGGATTTAAAATGGTCATTTTATGATCTCAACTTATCACTTAACTTGTGACTGAAACAAATCAGAGATGTCTGCCCCTATTTAGTGCTAAAATCCAAAGATTACTTAAAACATCTGCATAATCATGTAATTAATAATGTAAATAAAGCCATTTAAAGTGGTTTGATGTAAATTGCCCTGCTCTGGAGAAACTTCTTCACAATGTTGAGGATCAGAACCAGACGTCTGAAGAGTTTAATGTGTCTAAGAACTTCCTCACAGAAAATGATTACAATGACTCATCATCAAATAATTAAATACGCTGCTTGTTGCCTGAGACTTTGCTGTAGTAGAATTCTGAGAAGGTTTGGCTGCTCTGTATATACCACCACCCACCATAATGACATAAGATATGACATAATAACATGCTCAGACAGATAAGCAAGCAGACTATCAAGCAGGTGGACATGTAATAAGACTGAGAGACAGATAATCAGACAAACTAAATATGACAATACAACTAAATATGACAATACAAGACAGATTTACATGACATATAGATCAAAACCACCCCTCCTGCACCTGCTCCCACCACCCCGGCACTCATGGAGACTCGTTACACAAGTGCAGCCCCACAACCACAGACCACAGTCTGTGCACCTCTTTGCCAGCACCCCTCCACTCTAACCCCCAATGGCCAGGACCCCCACGGAACTACCATAAAACCTTTCTTTCCAATCTATTCACGGCGGAGAGATAGTTGCAAGGTGTTGCAAGGTAATTGTACTATTACCAGTTGCTGTTATCACTAACAAAAATCAGTGAGAATCAGTACGTTTCCTTCTAGTCAACCATATAAAACCACTCTGAAAGGCTTTGCTTGCATTTGAACTATCGAATTTTGGGAGAAACATTAAAAAATGATAAATAATAACATTACTTAGCATCTTTGTTGAGACCTCTAAACATGCAGTAAAAACTCAAAATAGCACATAACTAACCATCTAGACAAAGTACTTCATTAGTTATCCACAAAATGCTCCTCTGGCAGTTTGAGGACATTTATATACGCCGTACAGCAAAACATTTCGGGCCCTCACCTGCAGCCAAAGCAGGTTAATGTGCTGCTTGCAGTGCAACTTCTGTGTCAGATTTAAACTGATCTGCTTATTCTCGCTCACATGGCTCATGCCCATTTCCAGATAAAACTACAGCTGTACAAACAGGTATGACTTGCTTTTGTGTAGATTAAAAAGTCCTTTGCAACTGCAGTAAAATGCTTCTTCACTGGTTCAGTGCTCACTGCTACTACTACTAAACAGAGATAAACAGCTGTTCATCCATTATTGTCATTTTTTAAAACTGTGAATAATATTTAGGCCCGAGCAGCCAGGGGAAAAAACAAAACTATAAATAATAATAGTAATAATGGAAAGAAGTGTTAATCAGGCCGAGCTGCAGATCCATGTTGTTACACATAAAAGTTGTAACTGGCGTTTTTACACACGCTGCTGTAGACTGTAAACACCTCTGTTTTACTGCCTGGGTGAAAACAGTCCACCAACCAAAACTACCTAGGTAACAGTGTCCTGTGTCCATTGATCAAGGACTAGAGGATGACCAATATAACCTGTGCAGCAGCAGATGAGCAATCGTCTCTGACTTTACATCTACAAGGTGGACCAACAAGGTGGGAGTGTAGAGTGAACAGTGAGTGCAGACAGTGTTTAAAAACTCCAGCAGCACTAAAAATAGTTGCACCCAGTAAAAAAAAAAAAAAAAAAAAAAACACCCGACAGATCACAGACTGTTATGGCGACTGCCCTTAACACCACGTCAACGTTGCCAGTGACTGCAATGGTGTCGTGCCAGACTGAATGGCAGCGGGTCATCTTCAGTGACGAATCCCACTTTTGTCTTGGTGGAGACGACCAACGAATCCGTGTGTGGAGGCACCATGGTCAGTGCAGAGATTAACAGTTTGTTGTCACAAGCCACACATCCAGACCACCTGGTGTCACTCCACCCCTAACCGCAAAATCTGCAGGAACTGAAAGAATATTCAAGCTGCATGGATTATTGCAAGACACCATTAGGAACCTCTACAATTCCATGTAGAGACATCCGGCATGTTGCACTAGCAACATTTATCATCATTTATTGTTACTGGTAACATTTATCTTCCTTCTGAATAGTATTACAATCCAACACTTCCTTCTGGGTGACCCTGTTCTTTTGATGATGAGTGTATATTACAGAGAAAGACGCTGATCAACAAAAACATTCTTTACTTTAAAAGTAAGTTAATAAAGATTTTATTTAAAGCAATTTGGGAGCATTTCTGTTGGTTCCACACAATGCAAAAGACAGCTGAGCCCAGATCATGCAGGAAACCTTTTTCTTGGACAGTGACAGTATATGGTACAACAACAAAATGTTAGCCTGTCAACAGTACATCAATGTACCTATCTACTCTAAGTGGTATGTACCTCTGTGCAACAACATAATATACCAAATCAAATTAAACCTGTAAAAATTGCCAATATATGCCACGTTATGCATGATAAATGACTCTGCAGTGTTTCATATAATTAAATAGGCTGGCCTTAAAACACATGCATATGTATAAAACCAAGGATGTGAGTGAAATAATATTTTGCACATCCTTTTTAGTCCTCAGACAGGAGCTTCATCAGGTAATAACAAACACAATCTTGTATTATTATATAGAGGCAATTGTCTTTAGTGTGAATCTGCTGGAAGTGAATAGACTCTTAGTTCTAGACCAAAGTCCAGACACTAAAGTGTTGTAGCAATGATCATCACTGTATAAGCTCTATAAGCTTAAGCATCTGCAACATAACAAGCTCTCTTCCATTAGCTCTGAAGCTTCTGGACCGCAAAGGCCTGCTGTGTTATCGGTGATCAACACAGCAAGCGAGAGCTGATATGAGTCTGGGAAACGTTTCATTGGCAAATTTTCAGGTCAAAACGGATCTGCTGTGATTCTGGATGGAACAAAGAGGCAAATAGTCATCTACAATGTGACATCTGAAAGAATGAGGTGCTTACTATGCAAGTATATTGCATACACATATCTTATTTCTGCTTTTTAAAACACAGTGACTCTTTAGTCAGATCACAGCTCCCCTTAACACCACTCAGTGAGTAACATGCTCTATACAACATTATCATGACTCATTTATTATCATAACATGACTCATTTCTCTTACTCACTTTGTGTATATCTGTTTTATTTGTCTGCCCTTGAGGCCGAGCAGACAAGAACCACAGCCGCAGTTTTACAGACAAGCCTTCAATAGTGTTTGGCCATTGAGTGTTTTAGATCAATGTCTGTTCTGTCGTGTGGAGATGACCATGCACATCCAGTCAGCACTCTGATGAAAGACCAAAACACTATCTGAATCATTCTGTTCCTGATTTATACTGTACCATCACTGCAACTTCACAATTACTACCACTGTAATTAGGCAAAAGGCAAAACCTTGTTGATACCAATCCCAATAACTGATAATGTTCCATAGAAAAACAATTCTGCACTACAATCAATAAGCAAAGTCCATAAACTCTAAATATGTACAACAGATTAGAGATGTAACGATACCACTATTTCCCTCCTGATGCTTGAGTATTGGCCAATGCTAGGTACTGATACCGATACTAAATCCTGATATTTATACAGTTCCGCTTTTTAAATATTCTATTTTGGTAAACGCTTGGGTTTAACTGTTCTGTATCACTAATAAAACATTCCAAGCTGGACTGAGAGGCATTTACTTGCTGTAATTTGTCTTCATGTCGTGATGCAGCTGAATGACTGAGGCGCAGAGCAGCATAAAGGCTTTCATTACCTCAAGAGACTAACGGATCCTTCCTTATGTTTCCCTTACATTCGCTTCCTCAGTAAAAACCTGGACTAACAGTAACTGCAAGTGACGACACAGCAGCAGATGAGTGAGTACTGAAAGAAGACCTGACTTAAACACTGAGGTAAAGGCCTTCCATTAGCATTTTTTATCCTTTTCTATGTTGCATTATCTGGTGTACTTGTGGCATATAATTGAATCTAATAGCTTAAGAAGAATTCCAAACAGCGGACTCCAACTAACAATTCTACTAGCACGCATGCTATAGGGTGTGGAAATTGCTTTGTGGTTTTGGCTATAAGTAATGGCCTCCCTATCGCTGAATCTGCTACTGCGCTTAAGTGCCAGAATTGGTGCCGATACTAACATGGGCAAAATCTAGACAACTGCTCATCCAACATTTCTTCTGAGGGAGTTTTGTCACCCCTTTGCTACAATAACAGCCTTTAGTCTTCTGGGAGACCTTTACGATAGATGTTGGAACACTGCATTCCGCCACAAGAGCATTAGTGAGATCAGGTACTGATGTTGAATGTCATGTTCTAACGAAACCCATAGGTATTGGATGGAGCTCAGAGAACATGGTTCCATTGCTCCACAGCCCAATGCTGGGGGGCTTTATACCTAGCCATTACCTTGCGTTGGACATTGTGACCCTAGAGATATGTGTCCTAAATGGTCTCATTCTACGGGCAATTCTTTTTGGAGACTATACAAGCTGTTTGTGCAACCACACATCACAAAGGTGGCAAAGCAGCAAAGAAGTAAAGTAGCAAAACAAGAAACACATATAACAGGTAATTAGACAAAGCTAATAACTCAATTGATTGCTCATTCAAATATCAAATGTGTTCCCTTAATACTCTATTAAATTCTCAGAACAATTGATCAGCAAACACTTAATGTTTAAATGCAGGCATTATCATGCACATATTAAATAACAGAATGTGTGAAAGGTACATCTCCAACAATTAATCAAACAAAGATACAAAAGATAATTTGATGAGGATAATATTGTAATAAATCCAATAATTTAAAAGTATAATAACCTCAGATGCTTACAAGAAGCCAAGATCACAGAGGTTGGGAAGGCTGCCATCACTGCAATTATATGAACAATGCTCTGGCCTTCGACTTTCCAATTAGCCTCATCCATAAGCAGCTCACTATCAATTAAGGTGCTTAAGGTTCTGCTAATGTCTAAATGGCCTTTATTTGTTCCAGCTGCCTTTCAAAAGGCAACAGTTAAGAGCAAAACATACTCACAATCTGGGCTTAATTACCGGAGCCAGCATTTTGACTTGACGTCTGGCCAAATTTAACTGAACGGTAACTAATAAATATTGCACATCATGGAAGTTTTGTCCTTGTCCGCCACTGATTCATATTTTATATCCTCTGGGAAAGACCATTAACTTAATAGAAGGCCTAATATTCTTAAGTGCATGGAGTGCTTGTTTTAAATCTTTGTTTTAAAGGCATAACACAAAGACAAGTCTGACCACATGTTGGTAGCACATATTGTACACTGGCATTTTCCAAAGGGCTTTGAGTAAGGACTGTGCAATATAGCACATTTATTTATTTATTTATTTATTTATTTATTTATTTATGACGGAACAAAAAAAACCTACTAAATTATTAAACAATTATTTATTGTGACACTTTCTTTCATAGCTTTTATAACAGTATGAGGTCATCTTTAAATGAATTATCAAATTTCACTTTCATAATGTCAGAAAGTATAACCACACTTAATTTATTTTTAATACAAGGTATTTATCTTTAAATATGTATAAACTACCTTTTTAGGCTCGGACAATGAAAATGTATATATACACATTTTCTTTCTTTTCTGGGCCATAATACAGTGGCATTATAAACCAGGCTATAATTACTACACAGCCCAGTTGTAAACTTTTATAAATTGGTTATAATTTAGCACCATACATTGTAATGCTATAATGTTTACCATATTACAGCATTACTATTAACACTACTGAGTCACAGCTGGAGCTTCAAATGACATTTGTACAGTTGACAAATATGGAGACCCCTGTTAAGCAGCCAGCCTGTTCAAAGTTGCACATAACAGGTAGCCATGTGGCTGCAGAACATGAGATTCACACATTCAAAATAAGATTGCAGTAAGACCCCCGACTGTGATTTCAGCATTACTTCCCACAAAGCATCTTGTGCTCAACACAAAGAGCTTATGCTGAATAGTAAACACTTTTTAAAGCTTATTTGCAGTAGAGAAGCGCTTATTTACAAATGCTTAGTGCTTCTTCCTTCAGGACCAAAGGGCTTCTAAGAGGAGAGAGCAGTTTTTCCTCTTATTGTGTTTAATCTACAGTACACATGTTTGACTACACTACTACTATTTACTACTCACGAAAAAGATGCACTATAACCCATATATAAGAACAATGCCACCTGTTCCCCATTTGGATAATCAACTTATCTAGAAACAGCTTTTAAAATTCACTCAGTCCACTCAAATTCACTCAAGAGTGGCCACGTTGTGCATTAGTTGTTAAATACATTCTGTTCTAAGTCAGAAAGCATACCCGATACAGGCCTTAGTATCTTTAGGACAGAATAAGGAATAGTTTGTTTCTTATACAGGTTCACATTCTAGCTTTGCCAAAGGAGTACAAAACGATATGAGAAGACATAAGAAGTATCTGGATGTAGAATATCATACAGGTCACAGATGTCCGAATCGGTTTTTATGGGTTAAAAATATCAAAACGGCAAAAGGAAGACCACCATTTACTATTTAAAACACATCTCAGAGACCTGTTGACTGTTTACAGTCATAACATTGCAATCTGTAATTAGCAGCAAAACTTCTGAGAATTCAAATTAAACGCAACATAATCAAATACAGTCAAAAGAAGCTTACGCACTGTTCAAATACAACTTTAATAAATGTACAGAGCACAAATGCTACTACCAAGTGATATTAGCAAATAAACAGAAAACTTCCACTTTTTCTTCATCACCAGAGCTTGCTTTTAAAAGTCCACACTGTCAACACGTCATATACAGTAAAACACTACAGCGTAAACATTATTCAGTGTCAGTTTCTCCAGACTCAAAATCTACCAATACTAGCGAGTGAACAGAAATCTCCTCTTTTAAATTCCATCCTACTGCTGAAAGTCCAAACTGTCGATACATTTTACATACAGACAACAGCAAAAAAAAACACTTTCTTTCCTTACCATCGTAGCTTGCCTCTAAAAGTCCAAACTGTTCCAGAACCTTTACAAAGAGTACGACCACGACCAGCACAGCGATCATCTCCAGTCCCTCCAGGTTCATGGTGCTGACTGGGTCAGGTCATGGTCTGACCACTGCTTTGGGCAGAGAGCACTGCCTTTTAACTACATTTGAAGAGCCTCAGTCTCATCCTCAGTGAAGACAGAGGAGAAGCGAGGCAAGGGGAGGGGAGAAGAGGGGTGGAGGAGCAGGAGGGGGGAGACAGAGTGAAGAGGAGTAGGGAGGGCAGGAGGAAATGATGGATTAGACAAAGACTAAACAGATAAAGGTAAAAAAGGACAATAGAAAGTGATGAGGGGGCGATGGACAGGAAGAAAGATAGCAAGCCCTTTGTTTTTTATGCCTTGTGTAAAATTCCACAATGAAGGACTCAAGCACATCTCTGTCCAGTTATCTTCACCCAGCACACACACACAGGAGAGATAACACCTCAGGACACCGTACTGTAAGGTGTCATAATCCAGCCCCTGAGACTGGGCTTCGCACAAAACAGCATCTGTGGAGCTCGAAAGCTCCAAACACCTCGAGACGCTGTCACATGGAGCATCCGTTGCCAAGGAAACAGGGGCTGCAACAAATACAGTAAGGATCGGCGCTGGACACAAAGAGACTGTTCCAAAAATACAGCGGGAACACTATATGCCAAAACTTGTCACTACTCAGCGTCCCTGTGAGAGTTAGTACTCATTCAAAAGTATGGCAGGCTTTACACAATCAGTCTAGTGCTAAACAAACAAACAAACAAACAAACAAACAAACAAACAAACAAACAAAGGTTACATCACAGTTCTAGACTGTATAGCAAATTAAGAAACACACTGGTCTGAAATTTCTAGGCCAATAACTCTAAAGGATAGTTAACCCCTGGCTGTGGATGATACCAATATCTATCTATTGTTTAGCATGTTAAAACAAGTTCACATTCTAATCCAAGAGCATCGACATAACCCAGATTAAAACTCTGAGGACAGGTAGTTGATTCATTTTACATAGCCAAAAGTAAATGATACATGACGGCTATTGTAAATCACTGTTTAATGCTGCATTCACATGTCTGCAGTAGACTACACGTACATCAGTGCATGCACAAGGTAAAAGTAGTAAACTAAATTATCAATAGGTATTTATTAGCTTTAACTGCCATATCAGATCATTAATAGTAATTACATTTTCCCGCTTACTAAAGAACAACATATATCTGCCTTCGATATATCGTACACCCCAACAAATGATTGGGACACTTCCCATCACCATAAGCATCCTGCTGCTGTACATCCAAGCCCAGTGCTCAAGAGGTTAAAGTGGCTGCTGACAGAGCTGTTCATTATTCTCTAGTGCTGTTATGATCACGGTATTTCGTGGCATTTGATTAGGGCAACAGTCTTTTGATTTGTCTGCTAATGAAGCTGTATTAATGCAGGTAAATTAGTGCCTCTAGCAGCCCCCACACCTGATTACCTTCAAGGTCAAGCTGTCAGCCACACATGATTAATTCATGTCTGTCTGCGAAGTAAGGACTGAAAATAAGTTTAGAGGTTTAGAGAATGTTAAGATTATGCCATAAGCATTTGGTCACAGTTCTTTATAAGCCCAGCTTGATTGGGTAGAATAACCAGTCCGAATAGAGAGGCTTTAGTCTTCAACATACTTGCATACTTACTCTGATCTACATGAGGAGTACATGGATACTAAAGGCCATTTTTGTCTCAGTCATAACAAGTTCTCACTTTTTCCCGCCATTCCTCCCACTTTTTTCAGTTTTGCAGTCACCCTTTACATTACGCGAACATTATAATGACAAATGGCCCAACAGAACTTAAGTTTAATTTAATTTCTGTTTCAGAGATACAAGGCTGTCTTATGACAGCAATGATTTATTAGTGCTATATTAGTGCCAGATGGGGTTCATTTCTTGAATTAATTTCTGGATGACAAACATCTATGAGATTTGAGCAACAATGGACACAGAACCCTTTGTTTCAGTCACAAGTCAGCCTTTAATACAACCGTTCTGCTCTTTAGGTACCAACAAAAAAAGGTCTTGGCTACAGGTGCCTGGCTCTTTAGCTCTGAAAGCAACAAGGACATGTAACCACACTCTGGGTTCAAAATAACTCCCAAGAACAGATGATTGTGTGGGACTGAGGGATGGAATTACCTGTAGTTACGTGTCCTTGAGCCTGATAAGGAAGGTCAGTTTACCTCAGGACATGTTCTTGTGCTTTATCTGACAGATCTTACATCAGGGGAATGTCAGGTGCAATTCTGTCAAGCAGTATGGAAAATCAGGCAAATCGAAACATGCCGATGGCACTGACATGGATAGATTTAGTTCTTCTAAGACTTTGGGCTAAAAAGGAATGGGACCCCTTATTACAGGACATTCTTACAGGAATGGTTCTCCCTGGACACTGGACGGACATTACTTTAAATGAGGCTCTGGGCTCCTGAATAGTGCAACTGTCTTCAATGCGAATATCTTGGCAAAAGTGAAATTATTAGTAAATTGTAATTATCCCAACTCTGGCTAGCATTATGTATGGTCTGCTTGTTGAATTTAGCTCTGAGAGTGTACCGACAATGATTTGCTTTTCTGTACTTAAAAAATGTATTAAATTCTCCTTTTCAATAAGGACCTGTACATTATCTTTTAACTGACCTCACACTAGTCTGTCTTTACATGCTTGTCTCATCATGTAACAACTTACATTAGTCCATATAACCATGATTAATTATAACCATTGAAATTTCAATTAGTTGATTTAATGTCAGCACATACAGTACATTTTGTTTGTATTTTTTAATGGAGCCCTTGGCAGCTACCAACTCATCTAGTGCAAAGACCACCCCTGGGCATATGATACCTAGTACTGGAACCAAGCCAAAACTAGCAGAAAATGCTATTTGATTTTGTAACAAAAATTCCAGATGTAGCTAGAAAAGATGCCTTTCTTGATTACTAATCTTGAGCTGTTGCCCAATTTCACAATAAGTTATGTATAAAAATAAGGCCAAGGAGGGACATTGAAAGTCAAGAGCCAAAAAGCTACAGCAACGGAATCAAGGGCTATGTTATTCGGTGCTGGCCGATTTTAGATATAAATATAAGAGTACAGAAAGTAACAATAGTTTGTCAAGTTGATAACAATGTACAGTATGGTACTGTTCTCAAGACCATACGACACCTACTCTTGGTGTATGATGCCTGACATAAGCCTACATAAATGTGGATAAACACTTATAAATATTATCTGTCATAAAGGCTACTGTAACTAACTAGTCAAAATTGGCAAAGGTAACCTTTATAGGAAATGAGGCCTATTGGAATAATCATTTAAAAACATTTATGCCAATGAACAGCGCCCTACAATTAAGTGTTTTAGCAAAGAATATTTTTTAGCGAGTCTAACCAAGTTTGACATTCTAGTATTCTAGTTATTCATTCATCATCTAAATCACGTAGTCTCTGGTCTGTTTTGGTGGAGGGAGTGGAGGGATGTGGTTACTGGAGCCCATCCCAATGCACATTGGATGGACAATAAAAGTTAAAAAGTTAAAGTCAATATCAATGTACCAACATGTTAGTATGTCAGAAAAGTATATTTGTATTGTTTCTCGATTTAGACTTTAAGATGGTGGCCAAGTTAACTAAACATATAGCTACCTTAAGTGAAGTAGTACAGTCAAAAAAGCAATGTTAAAGCTTAATATTTTAGAAAAAGTATATTGGTGTCAGTATCAGCATCAGCTGGTACTCAGTACTGGAAATAGAAAAGATGGTATTGTGCCATCCCTAGTTCTGAGTGGATATTTTCAGAAACACAAGTTGGGGGGAGAAAATCTTTCCACCATGCTGAGATTCTAATAAAAGATATTTACAATGAATCTTTTCCATCATGTTTCTCCTAGAGAGATTTCCATCATCAATCATGTGCAACTGGGAAGACAAGCAGGGATTAAAGATTAGCTCAACCAGGTTTTGATTGCCATCATCAAGTGCTCCCATTGAATTCAATTATCCTCTCTATGGTTTTAGTCATCTACAAGTGCACAGGGTTAAGCACAAGTTATTTGTGAAATCAAAAGAGTATTTTTTCACCCATATAATGCAGATCATTATCTGAATTTGAGACATCTGAGAGTTCAAGAACACTATAATACTCATTCAGGAACCTAAAGGTCCATTCTGATGTACACAGTACATTGTATCTAAAAATGGAACATCACCATACACAATATGTCCTCATGTGCGAGTCTTTCATTCACACTCCTCCGTCACTCTACACAGGTGAGAAAGCAACCCAACGTGTCTCAGATAGCTCCACCGCACATACACGCACACGCCAGCATGTCCTGAGTGATTGCACCATCCAGCCACACAAAGCCTGCCATCAGGGCCTTTAGCTATATTTAGAGTGAGCCAAGCTGCCACCAAAAAAATGGTAACGGATAGTGCCCCAACATCAGTAGCCACAAGCACACCATGGCACCGAGGTCAGTGACATGATTAGTCCATCATTTTGTCATCTCTTAAAGAAGTTACAGGTCATGTTATTGTACCTAAGAATGCACTTATGAAAGAAAGCATGTAATAAGTTCAGTACAGTAACCAAAAACCAAAAATACATGAATGAAAGAAACAGAGCATGTAAATGTAAAACAGTATCATTGATATGAACCTCAGTCTCTCATTTGCCATCTTTTATGTAAACCAGGAAACATGAAAAAATGGCATGTTGATATTGATATAAAGAGAATTCTTCAAAAGTCCTCCATAATTAAAATGTTAAACTGTAAAGTCATTCAGCCAGAGAGCCATTAACAGTGATCAGTGAAAGGAACCAAATGTCTGAGGTTTTTCATGCCTCTAAAAACAAATTCTCCAGAAAGTTATTATATGAAACAGCTATGAATAAGCTGCCTGATACCTGAGACAGTTTTACGATAGCTTCGAGGTTTTTTGAGCCACTTTTTGTTAGATTAATCACTATTTACCATAAACAATATAATATCTGGTTTCTCACAACATGTAAACAGTTACTCTAACTTCTGTCAGTCTATTTCTATTTTTTAGTCTGCGCATGTGCGAAAACAGACAGCGCTACCGGAAATAAAAAAGGAATGTTTAACATGGCAACCATAAGATGGCAACAAAACACTTTTGGTGCGACACTGAAACCAAATACATGTTTGATGAAATAAAGGATTTTAATAATAGCCTTCATCTTCTAGAGGATCTTTTTTCTATATTCCACCATTAAAAAAATGAAACACATGAAATTTGAGTGTAGCTTTATGTTTATATCTCTGTGAGTTTATTGGTTTGGTTTGTGTAGTAGAAATGTCTTGTGTTATTTTAGAATAGTGGACTACAAATCAGGTCCCAGAGAGCTACTTTCCTGGAAAGTCTAGTTCCAACCACAGTTTGCCACACCTGCTCCAGCTAATTAACCTCTTTCCCTGCTGTAAGTCCCTGATTGGTTGGATCAGATGTACTTGAGTTAAGTAACGGGTGTGGCACCATATTGCGCATAGGCTGAAACTAAACTCTGGAGAACTAGGGTTGAATATCACTGTTATAGAAGATCATCATTTTGCACAAAAATATTGTCACTTTCATGCATTTTTTTGTTGTCGTTTTCTGCTTTCATACCTTGAAACCTCCAGTTACCCTTTGCACAGTGACTTCATGATGAACATATAAACGTACCATACTTGAAACAGAAGGATATATTCCAACAGCAATAATATGCCATCTTAAATAAAATTAACACATTAAATACTGAAATTCAAAATGAAATATAATTGAAAGTCACACAGAATGTTGTTGCACCCCTAATAAACAGCACCATATACATCCATCCTTTTTTTAGCAGGCAATGCTTTGTATCAACGCAGTGATATAATAATTGTATTTTTCTAAAGCCAACAGGCATTACTCTCTACAAGCAGCTAAAACCTGTAGGAATCACAGAATTTCTGGCATTTTAACCAGTCTGAACAGAGAGCGATTGAAGTTTTCAAATAGCATGCTTACCCTGGAATTAATTACATTTAGAAGCCCATAATTTGATACAAGCAAAATAGCCTCATCAATTTTCTTTATAGTGTTTGTTTTCTTTCAAACCAAAACACAACCACGGGACAAAAGTCAATTATTCAGCTTTCTCTGTGTAGCTTAATTAGCTTAGCATTGAATTCCTAACACTTGATGAATGTATCTGTAAGCACAGATGGTAAGTGTAATTAATGTCCCCCATTTGTTCCTGCATTTATGTTGAAAGTTCCCAACAGCCTATAACCATGTGCAGCTAATGCATGTCATTCCGTTTATCTTTGAAGCCCTTAAGCTTGAGCACTAAATTGCATTCATGGGTATTTTGTCATGGGGAGACGAATGTTATTTGTAACTACGTATAAAACGAGTGGATAGAGTTCGGAGAGAAACAGTCAGGGTCCACAATGCTACCCACCAGTGTATTGTTTAAATGACCACATTTCCCATATGTAGACCTGGTGCAAAATGCAAGCCTGTAAACTGGGTATCTACAAAGCATCAGGTGTCTTTGCTAAGCACTAGGAGACTTGTCATTCACTGTTGGTGAACATGGACTGTGGGATGGGGGAAGTACCAGTTGTGGCTAGACAGGATTTTGCTGCCCTCAAGTGGATAACATCATCAGTATCTCTATGATATAGACACGAATATTGCCTAATGTAATCATATGTAATCTCCTCAAACACTCGCCTATGACTGCTTGTATCAATAGGAATTTATAAAAAGCACATTTAAAATTAATCAGTAGGTCTAATCAATATCTAGTAAATGAACAATAAATATATATATATATTATTATATATATTATTATACATAAGTTACTGTAATAAAAAATACCACATTTTTGTCATGTTTTTGTCATTTGTGGGCATCAAACCTTTAAAAAATGCTGAAAGTATAGACTTAAAACCGTCAAAACAGAACTTAAATAGAATGTAAATGTAATTAACAGCATGACTCAATATGTAAATTAAATATACAGTTCTGTTATTACTAGCGGTAAAGGTTAAACGATTCATTTTCTAAAGCTGTTAGCAGTTTCCTAGACTGACCTTATGAACCATCTATAATTCAAGCTTGAAGCTTAGCTGGTTGTGTGCTGTTGCACTTGAGCACAGAAGGCAATTACAATGAATTGCAATGAACTGCACAAAATAATGTGATAAATTGTGATGAATCTTTTTAATTGTGTGACTGCCCTGCCAATGACATTTTCACAGTTTAACAACCTGTCAGCTTCTAAAGACAAATCTTGACCACTTACATAAACCAAGAGCCCTTTTTTTTAATCATACTTTCTTATCCTACCTGTTATGGATGCTACAGTTATAAGGACCACAGACTTCATGCACTGCCCGGTGTCATTCAGGCAAGACTGGATTTGGTTTTGAAGGCTTGGTTTCTTTTTTTTTCTTTTTTTTTATGTGTGTGTTTTTTTCTTTTCTCCTTCTAGTTTCTCCTGCCACCGTGCCCCTCGACTTGCTCATTCTGTCTTTGGACATGGATTCCTGTGACAATGTCTCCTGTAAAATGGCTATACAAATATATTTTTGCACCAAATCTAATTAATTCCCTCTTAATGCAAGGACATCCAAGTCCGCCTGGCTCATCCACTTGAAAGAGAATGTCTAGTACTGCTTTAGAGAGACAGCGCTTATGAATCCGAGTGCAAACAAGCATTTCAAGTCATCTCGGTGAAGTCCGTGGAGACCTGTGATTAATTCTACAAAGTAAACTCTTATTGAAAGTCACGCAGTGAGACACTGAATTAAAACCACAGGAGCACTCTAAGGGCTCTTCCCGTTCTCGTGGCCCTTCAATCTAAATGCTAATTTGAACCAAGGAATTCCTTTATGTTTGTCCTTGTCTGGATGCTGTCACTTACATATATTCCCAGGACAGAAATAAAGACATATTTGGAAATAGAAATGTATAGTTACTTAATAGACTGTATTTGGAAGACATATTTGGGGAGAGTTGCACTTAGTATCAGGGCTAAACAGATTCAGAAAATAGAAGGTTCTTATTCTTTAGAAGTATGGCTTCATACACAATGTCCAAAAATGTCTAAGCATCCCCTCTAGTTAGTGAATTCAGCTACTTTAATATGCACCTACTGAAAGAAAGATGTGTCCTGTCTACCACCTAATATTCGTTCTGCTACTCATCTATTATTTCTTGGTTATACATATTCACTGATTTGGTGTAATAAGCTTATACTATATACACATATCTATAGACTTGTGGATGACAGCTTATACTTAGAGGCTGATAATTTCAGAATAATTTCAGAATCAGAAATCTTACTAGTCATATATAAACTCACCAAACAAAAAATTAGACACCTGTGACTGAAACACGTCTAATAGCGTGTAATAAGCATGAATACCAGCTGTGACTGGATTTGGCATGGACTGGACAAGTTTCTACCTCATCCATTGTTAGCCACTCCTGCATCAAAGAAGATTTTGCCAGTGCTGCTAGACCCATATGACCATACACTTCCATACACCTGCGATTTCAGCTGCTTCCTTCACACTATGGCCTTCGGCACACCCAAACGCGATCACTCCTTTTTGCCCATCATTAACATCTGCTTTGGAGCCATTTTCCACATATCAGACGAGACATTCACTGCACTGTACCACCTCTTCTCGATCTATGAGTTCCGTGACACACGCAAAGTTATTCACGCAAAGTTTTGTCTAGTAAGCTTATATGATAATATATATATATATATATATATTTATGTATTTATTTTTTTTTTTTTTTTAAATAGTTGCACCCAGAAGGAATCAACCGACAGGAATGAAACTTGGTGGGTAGGTTTGACATTGTGAGACATGCTAATAATTCAAGTTTTGTGGCCGTGCATGTGACATAAGCAAGGACGAGCCTTTTCGCTGTACCTGGCTGACTATATAAGGTCGTCCTTTTGTGCATGCTTTTCATTCTGAGTCAGGCTTTATTTGTCGTAGTGAGAGCGAACAAATCTGTGTGTGCAGGCATTGTGGTCCGTGCCAAGATGAACGATTTGTTGTCACAGTTTACAAGTACAGAAGGCCTGGTGTCACTCCATCTCCATACCTGCTGCAAAATCTGCAGGAACTGTGTGATTCAAGCTGCATGGGATGGATTATCGCAGGACACCATTAGGATCCTCCACAACAGACAGGCTTAAAAGGTTTAAGCAGAGCCATTAGTTAGTAATGGCAGGCCGGTCAGCAAGTCAGGAGCAGAGGTATGTCTTGTGAGGTCAACCCAGTAGCTGGCGTGATCTGTGTTTTGGGAACAGGCAGAGTGATAGAGTGCTGGGCAAGCCATGTTTCTGCGTTTTGATTAATTTATTTCTTCATTTCTTTGTTTTTTCCTTTTTCCTTTTCATTTTTAAGGAATTTATAGATTTTTTTGTCTGGCAAACTCTTCAAGCAAATCTGGCAGACATTGCTGACCATGGTCTAACTTCATTTTTCTGCACCCAACCAAAAAGTCAAACAAAAACCATGCCCACACATTTTCCACAGGAAAGTACTCTGGACAAGTCAAAGACCATGCCCAATGCCAAGTTTCCCCTAAAGAAGCATATGCCAAAGAGCATTGGGCTGTGGAGCAGTAGAAGTGCCTTCTCTAGAGTAATGAAGCATTGTGCAATACCTCTGGGACAGCTTGGTGTGATGCTTGTCAGTAGAGAGGTCAATATCAACTGCAGAAGTAATCAAGTGACCTTCTGATTATTAACTGAGTATTTAAAAAAAATCATACAATTCAATTTTACTAAAATATACACTTGAAATCACTGTAATGCCAAGTGGAAAATACACAATTCTCAAACTCTAAGAACTGTTACCTTACTCACACTATACATTTATCACTTTGAATGTGGTGTTTCTCTCACGAAGCAGAATTTCGTGCTTACCCAGCCAACTGGGCCAATCTCACAGTGGATTTTCTGTCTCATGACAGTGGATGACTTTTCACTGACATAGACTGCCATTACAACTTATAGTATACACCTGATTTACTACAGAGCAGGTTACATGCAAGATTTTGGATCACAAACAGCTCTTGGACCATCTAGTCTGAGTTGGACTCCTCTGATAATTTTATTTTTCAATTTTCTATCACATTTGTGGCATCAGATGTATCAAGAACATCATTTTTATCAGAGGAAGCAAAATGTACTACAAAGATATAAAGAATATACAGTTACTCCTACTACAGTACATCACTGCCTTTTACTGTTAGATGTAAAGGCTTCACATTTACACAGATTTCTTTTTCCTTCTTTAAGTGTTTCACATGATTGTTCACCCTAAATACCATGCCTTTATGTGCACATGCACAAGGATTAATCACAGCTTGAGTATGTAAACCTGGCCTAACAGAGAAAAGCAGTAACTGTATTCGTAAAACAAGTTAACCACCATTCCATTTCTTTAGGTTTTGGGGGATCCCAGAGATCTAATGTGAACTCTCTTTACAAAGAGAGCGGTAGGAGTATTGATGATATGGATTATCGTTATAAAGACTGCCACCAAATGATGGCAATTCATGAAGAAAATAAATTGAAAATAAATTGACCAATTAATCATAACTATGTTATTTGTGAGCCAGACCAAACTGACCAACATCAATGCAACGTCTCACTAATGCTCTTGTTGCTAACTGGAATCCAGTTCTAGTGTCTAATGTATCTCTGATCCATTTTGTGTTGTTGCTATTCGGGGTCGACCTGAAAAGGATGGGTTCCCCTTTTAGGTCTTGGTTCCTCTCAAGGTTTCTTCCTCTTGCTCTGAGGGAGTTTGTCCTTGCCACTGTCACCTTTGGCTTGCTCACTGGGGGCTTGGACCCGGATTTTCCGGTATCTGCTGTGAAAAGCTCTATATAAATAAAGTTGACTTGACTTGACTAATGTAAAGCATTCCCAAAAGAATAGAGGCTGTTGCTGCAGGCGGACAAACTGACTATTAACACCTGTAAAAGCAGGCGTCTAGATACTGTTAGCTATGTGGCAGATTTGCTTTACTCAGATAAACACACAGTAAACACATAGCTGGTTATAAACCTGCAAGCATCCTGAAGTATCCATGTTCTGCTGAGCAGGTGGTTTCAAATGTTTGACCCACTTCTGCGCCTCTTAATTAAAGTCTTGCTTTCAAACAGGTAAGCTAAATATAAGGAAGCATGTTTAATCCTTTATACCCTCCACCACAGTCCAGCACAGTCTGGTGAGTGCTCTGCTCTAGCATATCACCTACACCTGGTAATTACCCGATGAGGTAAATCAGCTGTGCTTGAGCTGGGAAAAAAAATTAAAATCACCAGACTGTGTATGAATCCGGTCTTCCAGGAACAGAGCTCCGCCAACCCTGCTCCACGCTCACTATTTAGTTTTTCATTCTTGTAGCTTAACTGATTAGTTTATTGTAATTATGTTTATTGTAATTATTAGATTATTGTAATCTAGTTCTAATTCTAGTTAATGAATAAAACTCTGAATAATAACACCAAGCTCATATAATTAAGCTCATATAAAAAGCTTGAATAATAAGCCTTTATATTATTATTAGAAGGTTATTACCATTATTATCACAGTTATTACCAGCAATAACAAAAGCAAGGTGTGATTGTGTATTATTTCTCCCTCTGAGCTTATTTAAACAAGTGATACACATTCTTAACTTTTAATTAAATCCATTTCTCATCCACATTTAGACATTAAAGAGGAGACATTTTATGAGGAGTTTAAGTTTATGAATAGATATTAGTTGAGGTGTCACAATACACATCTTAATTTCCTTTTATCATATGGAGGTCGCAAGATCATATGTGCTATGAAATAATGGCAATAGTTACATAAATCTACTTAACTCAGTGCTTGATATTTTTAAATCATTTAATCATGAACATAAAAAAAAAAAACATTTGCTGCTCAGCCCTGGGAACTGGTAGGTTTAGCCCACCTTTGCCAAAGCTGAAGTTAGCATCTTTGAGATTTCTTTTTCCATTCCACCTTAATTCGTGCAGCAATTACTGTCTGGCACCCATGGACATTTTTAACTCAGAAGTCAAGTCCAACCTGGTGTATGCTGTTTAGTGCTGGTCTGGTGCTGGTTTTGCTGGTCAATCAGCATGATCTTGAAGGTTCAGTTGGTCAAACAGCATGGTCATGCATAAAACCTTGCTGGTGCAGCTGGTTGACCAGCAAAACATTGCTGGTGTGAAGTTGACTGACCAACCTGATCTTGCTGGTTTAGCTTATTCATGGAAGCTGATGTTACTAGGTTTTAGGCCACAGACTATAAAACTTGTTGGAAGTGGATTACTTCAGCAGTCACTGTTTGTTTTGAAAGGTGAGTAAATAAATGCAATAAATAATTTTGGTATCAGTTAAAGTCCTACATACAGAAATACTTGCTATGTCTCTGGCTTTAAAGTACTAATATTAGCTAAACAATTGGTGAACAACAAGTGCTTGCTGTATTTTGAACATGCTGGTGACCAGGATCAAAAAATAGTAAAGCCTACCATGATAGATAGATAGATAGATAGATAGATAGATACTTTATTGATCCCGAAGGAAATTTAGCATGTGCTGGTCCTCAGCAACAACATGTTCAAAACACAACACACACTGGTCACCAGCATCATGCTAGTCTGTGCTGTCTTTTTCAGCAGGGTCATTTGTGAAGACTCCCCTGTCTCAGTTACTCAAGTGTGGAAAAAACTAAGCAGCTAATTCTCCACACAGGATTCAAACAGCCGTCAGGTGGCGAGTGGTCTGAACGTGCCAAACAAATAACTCCACAGGAATGCTTAAAGCTTCTAATAGTTAGCCAGTTGGAGACATTCCTGAATTCTGCAATTTGCTGAGAGTGACTGAGCCACTCCTCTCTCTCTCTCACTCATATTAGAGCTGGCTGTTACTGAACTTGTAAAGTTCATTAGTTTACTTAGTTTAATGTTGACATTTAGTCTTATGGTTCACAAATTTTATGTTTACTTGTATTATTATAAGCCCTGAAAACACAGGTGCAGTAAGCATGTGTGCAATATGAAACATACCAGTTTTTTCCATACGATTTCTTTTTATTTGTGTTTTAGGTAAGTACTTTTGCCAGTTATCCCTTTAAGAAGCACTGTAAATATATAACAGATGTATAATAAATATATACGAGAAATATATCAAATAATAAATGCTAATGTTATGTTAGCAATCTAATAAGGTATCATGATGCAAAACATGGAAATACATATTGTGAAATCTGTGTATTGCATCCTATCGTTGTGTGTTGGTCTTTTGGAGACATTGCATTTTTCTTGAAATAAGAAAAGAATATAATCTCGGAGCTGCTGAAACAAAATCTAAACTGAGTGTAATTTATTCTGCAACTCACTTTGTAATTTAACATAAACTGCGTAATTGGGGTTAGGGGTTTAACACAGCAAAAAACATGCCTGTATAACAAATAAAAAATGATTAAATTATTAACCGATGAATAAATAATTGATCCATTAATGCTATCTGTGCCCAGGATAGCATTTGTTTCAATGTACTTAATTTCCCATATTTACACTGCATTTTGGAATAGGTACAGATCATTTCATTTTGAGGAAACGATCTTGAATTATTTGCATTTTTTCTGCTAGACAGGTCCACTAAAAATGACGCTTTCAGCTAATAGTGGACAGAATAGTGGGGATCAGGGCCATTTTTCAAGAGGGTGATGTCCAAAGCAAAAGTATTTAAGCAATAAGACTGTTTCTCTTCAGAGCATGTGTGCTGCACAGTGACGTTACGAGGAGCGATGTTAAGTAAATCACATCTAGGTGTGCAAAATGAAATGTGATGGACTTGAAAAGGTGAAAATAATAACACTTCCATTGCAGGAAACAAATTAAATATGCCATTTTTAGCACAAAACATGCATTTATTTAAATTTATCTTGCCTATAATTTAAAATGACATATATAGTTTATGCTTAGCTTCATTTATTATAAGATTTATTTAGTTTTAGCTTTGTGTTAATAATTTGATTAGCATATTGCAAAAAGAAAACATAAAAAGTGCCTTAACCTTTGCACAGGCCACATTGTAATATTATGTTTTTGTCCCTATTGTTAAATGTGTTAACCTTATTCACTTCAACAAAACAATATATTTTTTAACTTTTGCATCCAACTGTATGCTTTCCTTAACTTAATACAGAAATTCACTTGATGTGTATGTCCATAAATGTGTGAAACTCGAGTACATTTTGTTGTGGCTTTGAATGGGGTTCATTCAATCAGCTTTCAGAACTAGAATGATTTGTTTTATAAATGATAATTTGATGGGTTGCATCCTTGGTCTTGAGTTTTAACTAAATGATGGTTTGGTAGTGGTCAAGCGAATATGTCAAAATCTGCATCCCCACAAAGAATAATATGACAGGTTTTATAAGTTCTCTCTAGCTGTGGCGTATGGCTCTTTTGCTGAGTGGACACCGACGTTTGTGTGTAGCTGCTACCCTCCGCTCTGCGACAGCTGCTCTCCCTGTAGTGGCCAGCAAGTCATCGTGCTTCTTCTGTCTGCCCTGTTTATCAGTGTAAACACCAGACGGGCCAGAACTGAACCAGGGCCAGAAGCACGGCCCGACTGCTTCCTCAGCAAGTGACAAGGGAAACAAAATCAATTAGCAGCCACAGCGAGAGGAAAAGCAAGTACCCCCCGACTCATACGCGTTATGCTCCTTCTGCTATTTGTGCTCATACAGAAATACATCAAGTGCATGATGGTACTCCCACTCACTCACCCCACTTTCGGTCCAAACTGAAGCACAAATGGAGTGCAAGCTGCAAAAGTGCTCAAGAGCTTTCGATCAGCCCCACTGCTTTATGAGGTATGATTGTGCCCCTCCAGTGCACTTCAAATGCATCAGCGTGTTTGGCCTGATGTACTGGGATGGCATGATTGTGCTGCAGGAGCGGCTCTGCTGAAACACAGGGGCTCTTGAGATGGCAGTGTGACAGGCGGGGAAAGGTATTAGTGAGGGAGTAAAGTGCCACTAAAGCATTATTATTCAGTGTTTCTGAAAGCGAGCGCAACATTCATCAAAGCCCACTGGATGCACTCATATGACGTGCTGCTCTCAACAACTTTGATTACTTTCTCGCACTTTCATATTCATTTATGTAACAAGCACACGCAATCGTTTTTCATACTTTCTCAGGACACAGTATTAACCTCATATCGACCACAGTATTGATCACAGCACTGTTTGTAAAAGGGATCTTAATCCTGACTTTTTTTTACCTCCACCAAACCAGTCAGAGTATATTGAGCATCAGAATCCAATCTCATTTTTTTGATACTAACTACTAGGGCTGTACCCGACTCAGAATTTTGTCAGTCGAATCGGATTCGCCCGTCCTGGCCGACGATTCGACTATTCGTTCATGTGTTTTCTCCATATACATTATCTAGTAATCAGTAAATCAGTTTGCATACGTTTCAGATCTGATGTCCTCCTTATTCAGAAAGTCAGCGGAGTCACAGGAACATATTTTTGAACTAAAAGAGACGTGGCATATGATGAACGATCTGGAGCCTGATTTAATTACAGAATATAGCGTCGGGCAGCAAGCAACGTATTTATGCTAAAAATGAGCGCTTCTAGCCTGTCTTTTTAATTTCACTTTTAACAGCTTCTTCAGTAGGATGACCCTTCGTCTTTCATCTCTCATAAATAATGAACTCCTAAATAAAACCAAATTAGTCAATATTTAAATTATTTNTGCACAGTGCAGTGTTGGTCATCCTCTAGTCCTTCATCAGTGGTCACAGGACGCTGCCCAGAGGACGCTGCCCAGAGGACGCTGCCCACAGGACGCTGCCCACAGGATGCTGTTGGCTGCACAGTTTTGGTGGGTGGACCATTCTCAGTCCAGGTGTGACACTGAGGTGTTTAAACACTCCAGCAGCACTGCTGTGTCTGATCCACTCACACCAGCACAACACACACCAACACACCACCACCACATCAGTATGGTGAGGTGTTACATGAAGTGTACTTAATGAAGCAGCCAGTCAGTATATATGTCTATAGGTATATCATAGTATTGTGAATATGCTACAATGTCATATTGCTCCAACATTTTGCAGTGGTACAGTGATTTTAAACCATAAGTGTCACAGCACAGCCAGTAAAACACGTTTCTGGAATGCCTGCAATTTTCACTCTTACATTGCAAGACCCTATTCTGTACATGCTTTTAGTGGCATGTTGTTTAACAAAAACAGAAACCATAGAAAGCAGACTCAAAGCACAATATTCATGTGCAGCTTTTAAACAAAGGCTGCTTAAAAGCGGTCAAAACACAAGCACTGACAAGTGTCACACTCTCAGGGACCCCTAGATAGTCTACATTTTTGCTCCAACCCAATTCGCAATGCACAGAGATCGAGCAAAGTGGACCAGCTCAGCATCTCCAAGGACCGGCTTTGAGAATGAGTGCTCCAAAATATGCTTGGGATCGACTCTGACCTTAAGCGTTCAGATAGGTTTGGGATGTTGCTAGTTTTCCTTATTGTCCTGAAAATGTGCAAGAACAAAAGCATACACACTCATCCCTTCACAAACAAACACAGAGAGATAGGATGTTCTGTGCAATCATTTCTATAAATTTCTACAATTAAGAAAACGTGTAATTAAAAGACATTATTAAAGGGACCTTTCTATGTACCCACATTACTCATTTCATTAAGATTGTGGAAACAATTTTGAGTTAAGATGTGCAAGTGAAATGCATATTTTATATTTACCCATTTCAGTAGTGAATGTTTTTATTTCATAAATATAACACACTATAAAATGCTGACTGAAAGAGAAAAAAGGAAATATAATGTAGCGCCAATGTCTGAATAATGGAATACAGCGGAAACTAAGAAATAAAAAGAACAGATAACACGGCTGTCATGTCAAAACCTCACTTCCTGAAAACATCAGCAGCTCTTTACATTGTGTAAAGACTTTGTAAGAAACCATCAATACTGAATTTCCTGAATTTCTCCCTTCTAGTTAGACTGCAGATCATAAAACAGTGAGATTCTTTTTTTGTCAGTTTCCAAAACTAGTCAGCATCTAATCCAACACAGTAATGAACCTGTAAGAAACCATATCCACAGGAGCTCGCATTAACACACGTCCAGTGCCTCCTGGGGTAAGTGCTCACAATGACTTTGAAAATGACTCTTTAGTAAAAAGTCAGGCTCAGTTAAACCAAACTTAGGTAGAGGAAAGGGACTGCATGGCCACCTCAAAGCCTGCTGTAGAAACTGGGTTCCCCCATTTCTGCTTACAGTGCACAAAACTGTCTCCTCTATGATCTATTGCTTGGGAGAGGGACCAAGCTCGCCCATTCATTTTGCTTTCAACCTGTTCCACAAAACATCCATAAAATATAGGTTAGAAATGAGACACTAAATATAGACTTCCATATAGACACAGCTCCAAAATGACAGTCAACACTGTGACCAGAGCGCCTTTATTGACTTAATTAATCTTGCCTCAGCTGATGATGTCATTAATAATCTGGACCTTATTTTAAGGTTGGGTACACAGGATGTCAACACAGTCATACCGAAACCTCACAGGTCTTTTTGCTTTTTATGCATTTTTACACCAATCGAAAACACAAACTGCACTTTACATTATGTGAACATTTAAAGAGGAATCCCACCAATTTAAAAAAAAATAAAAATAGGGCTTTGAGATGTTAAAAAAGTCATTCAGAGTGGTCTGAGGTGAAATGGTTAATTGTAGAGAAACCTGACAGACTACAACACAAATAAAGCCATTTTGTCCATCTGCTGTCCAAAAATACCAGTGGACCTACATATGTTTTCTGAGTTTTATATGTATTAGAATAATAATAATTATTATGGTAAAAATGGTGATAAATCTAAAAAGAAAAGAAAAACAGGCCATTTTGCACCAAATCACTCCAGGGTGGTCCAACATTGCTTTGAATAATACTGCATTATCTTTTTGTACATTAAACCTAAATACATTTCTTCCTTCTAATATGATTTAAGATACAATTTTCGGAGATACAACTGTTATTACAACAGTAATTAAATAAAACAGCATCCCTTCATAGCATAATCGTATAACAGTCCTTTATAAAAATGAACAGGTGCTAAATAAAAACTTGCATGCAAGCGCTTATTCTGCAAAAAATAAAGCACTCAACACTAATCAACAAAGCTTTGCCTTTGAAAGGAAGGATAAATGAGCAATGAAACAGCTTCTCAAAGTCACTCCATCTGAAGCGACTGATAAAGATACTTTAGCACAGTAAAGGTACTGAATAAAATCCTACAGAGTAAATGTCTGAAACCTCTGGAGTGAGTTGAGTCACACTTATATGGAGTTAAGTGGAGGTGAATAACACTTCATTTCACAGCCTGCTGACCTGGCATCATATTTCATGACGGATTTGCATAAAACCCAGCAGCACGTCACTAATGGGCCAGTGCTGGAAAGCTCTCACCATCATTTCCTCATATTAAATGAAGGCTTTGATGTTCTGTAACCTCTTGTAGATGATCGAGAGTAAAGACGTGGAAAAGGTGTGCCAAAAAGGTAAGTCATACATTTTAAATTTAAAGAGAAATAAAAAAAGATTTTCCAGATGAAAAGATGTTTAAAATGACATGCAACACACACACGCCACTACACGATCAGGAAAAAAAAAGATGTATATTTTATTCCCTCTATATATATGTGTGTACACATATATATACCCTCAAAGGAGCAATAAGGCCCTTAAGGTCCAAATGGATTCATCAACTAGGCTTGAAGGTGCACTGCTTTCCCTTTCCCTGTGGAAAAGTGCAAGTTTGTACCTTTTCATAACTAGATGCTTTGAATGGAAAACTAATATAAACAGGCTGGGGTCAGGACAACGGATTATGATACCATTATGTCACCTAACTAAAGGTACTGAAGATGGTGCCACCATAATGACACCATAATGAGTTTGTAAAGTTACAGTTTTTCTATTTCGGAGAGCATACAGAACTTCAGACCAATATTTAAGAAAATAAAACATCACAGACATCAAGACAGAAGAAAGAAGCTCCTCATGGCAGGGTTATCTGTTGTTGGCGTAGAGTTACTTCAGGATGTTCTCCAGATAGAGGCTGAACTGAAGCACCTACTGAAAAATCTCTCAAATCTCGCCAAAAGAGCTTTATTTCTCCACTGCATGACTGATAAATACTGTGGCATTGACATTTTGCACTCCTTGCAAGTTATATAATGGCCATGTATTGAGATCGAGACATCAGCTTCAAAACTCTCATAGTGTTTTAAAATGACCACTTGACCAATTATACACATATACACATAGAAAAAGTTATTTAAACATAAAACACCATATACGTTAAAAAACATAACCATGTCTTATTAAAGCACAGTAAATTACTGTAACATATTACATAATGTTGTGATGTCATCAGACAGCAACCAGCTTAACTGCCATTCTTCTTCATATTATTCTTCCTTTATAATGCTTCTTTATATCTATCAAGTTAAGAAGAAAGGCTTCTAATCACTTACCTCTCCTTTTTCTCTTTTGTTTCGGCTGGAGAGAGAAAATGACCATTAGCGCGCCCATGCTGCCCCTTCCCCTCTCTATCTGCTCTGCTCCTGCTGAGGTGTCTTTCGCTTCAGAAAAACCCGCACCTTTCTCACAACAAGAGTGACCAAGTCTCCTCCGTTAGCTCCCGTCCCTTCCCCTCACTCAGCGGGACACACCGGACACTAGAAGGCGGATGCACGGTGGTCCTCTCCGAACTTTGACAAGATGATGAAGGTTTGTTTTCCTCTCACTGAACGCTCCTTTAACTTTGGCTCACTTGAGGAATTAGATAAATGAAGCTGTGCACGCTTTCTGTTAGCGCTGACTGTTGCACGCTGTTTTCAGAAGTGCGGCGGGAGAGGAAGGAGGCAGAGCAGGAGAAGGAGGAGGAGGGGGAGGAGGAGGAGGGGGAGTGAAAGGGACAGTGGAGAGTGGATACACATAAAAGCATGGGCTGAGTTCAAACTGTCCGCGTCTGCCAACTAAACCCACGCCAGATAACTGAGGATCAACACCGCACTGACGAGCGCCGCTTCGTATTATGAGCCATAATCATGCAAAAGCAAAGCCAGTCTATATTATTTAAAATTCATAAGCAATTCCTCAACCTGAGAGCTTTAAAGCACAGAGAGACGTATCATTTAAATCAGCGCTATGCAACATCTGACAACCTTCATTTGCTATTCCACTCAGCTATTTCTCCTGATAGAAATGTGTAAAGGCAGCACTAAATAGATGGCAAGACAACCTGAAAAGTGCCGGAATCCCCACATGAGCTGGAATGACTAATCACACAGCCTATTAACCTAAAGTTTTTATTTTCCTTCTAATCACAAAAGGCTTACTGATCTGATAGTTGCAATCACCAGGTAACATGCCTTAGGGCCGCACGATAAATCGAATTTTTATTGTTATCGCAATATGAGCTTCATCAGAGCAGTGATGACAGAACAGATCACATCAGCCCAGATCAAAAAAGTCTAATGAGTGCTTTCCTGACGCTGGGATTGAACTCTGTTCTCCCACATGGGGGATGAGTAACTTCACACAAGCCAGCAATTACCATATACATAAATATGTTCAAATGTGGTTAAAACTCAACTCAAAACAGCACCCCACAGCACACAGCACATAGGCTAGCTCAGGCTCTACTGTTTCTCTGGCATACTGTTTAGCTGGGCATACTGAAGCTCGCTACGTCCCCCCAAGAGGCCTTCAAAATAACCAGGACCAACTAAGGACACTGCGTCTAACTACACTCAACTAAAAGCATTAACAACAATATTCTTAAACTAAATACAACCTGATGTGTCTGACGCCACAATATAAAACATTAAATGCAACATTTGTTCTTATGTGCCTTTATAAAAACAGATATATTTATTGCTTTTATAGCCTTTCTAGAAAAAGCTGACGTTTCCTCAGCCTTCCAGTGCATAAAGAACATGCAGTTCTGATGTTGGTATCTGTTAGTATTTCATTTGTTTCTATTTTGTGGAATAGTGAATGGTAATGCTATTTGTTCAAATGGGAGGTTATTTAGATTTCTGTTTATACTTAATTCTGTCTGTACTTGTGTTACATCCAGCCAGAAAACGCTATTTTAATAATAATGCATCACTTCATACTGTCATCGTGATATTTGACAGTATTAAACATCACATTTTATGCCAATATCATGCAGCCCTAGTATGTATAACTTCAGATTATACGGAATACAGAATGGTGGTGTGTCTGGATGAGCAATCTGTGAGTCATCATCTAAAAAAAGTCAGTGAGATTTCTTTGAGGGGGTCCCACAGGTACTAGCTGTCATGCCAGCAAAATATTATCTGAAGAGTGTCAGGGCTATTCTTTCATTATTTGAGTTTGTTCAACATCCTTGTACAGAAAACAAGAGCATGACAGTCAAAGATGTATAAACAGTTTAATTTTATATTAGATATAGAACATGATATGAAAATAATTACCAAAGAAAATGCATTATCTGTATTATATGGTCAGATAATTTGCTTGTTGCTTAAAATAAACAAAATTATCTGCCAATATAGTGAGAAAATATGGCTTACTAACATCACTTAAACAACATCTGCAGGTAAGTTAGATAATCTTAAAATTAGCGTACAACCATCTAAAAATGAGCATTTTAGATATAACAACAGGTTATACAATATGTTTACTTGCCAAGATGGCATTTTTGCAGTGTTTACTGTTGCATGGTTTGAACACAATCTGAACACAATTAAAGAGTCTTCACTAGAAAGGGTGATAAAGGCTCACACTGTAACGAGATTGTATGCCCACAGCCATGCTTTAAAAAGGCTTTTAAACTCTATGAAGAGTGCCATGAATATTTAAAAAATTCAATGTGTATATAAAAATATCAATTCACAATGAAAACAGGTGTCCAGGGTGTATGTATTCTTATTGTGTATATTATAAATCCACTGCCACATTATGTTGCCATAAGGCAACAATTATTGTGTTTTGATTTAAACCCGTAGTCTCTAAACTAGTGTTACCTGAAAATCTCCCACAGACAGAGTTTACATTTTTTCTTGTAGTTGTAAGGGGGTCTTCCGATGTCTGGCCTCATTATGTGGCATATGCACACGTATTTCCTGTATTTCCTGTAAAATCTCAGGCAAAAGCATAAAAACCCACATGTGTTACCATAAGGCAACATGACACAGTGAAGGGTTAATTTGCAGAAATTGATCAGAGAGCACAAACAAGTTATAGTTCTGTCAGAATATAACCATGCACTTGAAAGGCTCAGGCAGGGGGTAATGATCACAGCGTCCATGTGAAACACGAAATGACAGGACATTCTTCATAATCCTGCTTTCTGCCCTCAGTTCAGCCCCTTCCTGAGTAAGCCAGTGGGATTTACACCTGAGAAGCAAGAGCGGGAAGGGAGGGTAGCGTTTATTGCCTGGGTCTCACCATTTGAAGACAAATTTGTCTACTCGAAAATGTTGTGGTTCCAAAGCAAATTTGCTGACCCATGTGAACTGAAATATGGTTAATCCATAATACATAGCCAAGTTATGAATTATGGTGTTTACTGGAGTGATTCAGCTCATTCCAGGTCACAAAAAACATAGTTTACAATCTGCACTATAGTACTGCTACGTTTATATACACAGCCAGATCATTCAGATATATTCAGCAGTGTTTGGGCAGAGAAAGGATATCTGACATATTAACACAATGTTAATGCAATGCCTATATAGTTTCAAAAAGAAAGGAGGGGTGGGGGGGAGACAACATATTGACAATCCATTACAGACACATACCATTACATACAATTCAGAAGTAATATCATTCTCAGTTATACATAACTAAGAGATCAGTAATGTACATTTTTACCAGTGATTTCACAAATATTAGCCCTGTCCAAATGCGGCATATCAACCACTTTGTTAGACAACACGCGCCCCTTACTTACTCCCGCTCCCAGTAAATCCCTGTACCTTCTATAAAACAAGCTATAAAAATAGCCCCAGGTTATATTAACCCTCTGAGAAGCCACGTCAGTAAAAATGCAATCACATCCTGTGAAAATAAGAATTTATGTATAGACACACACAAGGAAGGGTACACTTGTGTTCTCTTTAGCTAAAATCATTAGTTGTCCTGGGGTAAAGTGGAGATAACTAATCCAGTCCAATAGGGCTTTAGCCACTGACTGGATCTGCATCTGTCTCAGGGAAACATAAGCAACATCCTGAAACCCTGGCGAATACCATATGACCCAAGTCTTGTTGAATATATCCCTTCTTTTGTTTAAACATGTGATTCCTGAATCTACAAACCCCCTCTTACCAGAAATGTTAGGACATTTTGTATAATGCAATAGAAAACAAGAAACTGTGATGTGTTCATTCTTTTTTATTTACTGATAAAAGTACATATAAACATCATTTACTGTTTGGGCTATTTTTGAATATGATTCCTGCAGTACACTCAAAAAAAGGTTAGGGCAGTTTACCAGCGTGTTACATCACCTTAACTTTTTATTGTTGGGGAACTGAGGATACTTATTGTTGCATTTTTGAAAGTGGAATTTCTGTCTATTCTTGCTTAACACAAAACTTTAGCTGCTCGACTGTCTGTGCTTGTCGTCTGCTGAAGATGTGCCACACATTTTCAATAGGAGACAGGACAGTCATGCACACACACTCTGTGTCTACTAATCATGTTACAGCACACGCAGAACGAGGCTTGGCACTGTCTGGCATTCTGATTCTGTATGAGGCTATTACTTTGATTACCAGAGGAATACATCACAGTCAAGAAAATCAAAGCTGGATAAATTGCTGCTGTTGCTGTTGACTATAATGATGGAAATTACATGGTCATCAGTGAACGTGTACAGACCTCTCTAAAGGCTGACACCTACAAAGTTTTACATTATTGAAATACCCCATCTAATAGCCCTCCCGAGAGCTTTGTCAGCATTGTGATCAAGCTGATTCAGGGTGATGAAACCATAAAGGTATGGGCCACCTTAAGCTGCTGATTTGTAGCTGAATTCAAGTATGACCACAGACGCATGGACATGATTAAGACACGTCAGCCCACAGTTGTTATCCACAAAATACTGTGATGTGTTGGTACATTTCTGAGAGCCAGTTCTTGTAGCATATTGGTGTGGAAAATGATATATTCTTTGCTTCTGTTTCAGTCCTTCATATCTAGTCCTTGTTCATTCTTGCTACAGCGCATACCTCCTACTTCCAAACTATACATTTATTTTATCTTATGCTAAGTACCCCAAATTAAGAAGAACGGGATCAAACAAATTTACGTTCCAATGCTGGCAGATGCTGGATATACTAAGATGTTCCACTGTTGTTCTATAGACACTTAATCCCTATTCAAGTTAACTTTTGGCAGCTCCTTTTACCTCGGCTTGGTTCATTATTTCACTGAGGTAAAAAGACTCGAGTGTGGTTTTAGGCCATTCCACCCACATTTGCTCACGCATTATACAGTCTCTCACATCTCCTCTACAACATTCACCCTGAAATACTTCAAAACAGCTCTGCTTTGTTGAGTCAAACATAATTCTTTAGTCCTGTGGCTGTAGGCAGAGTTGTTTATATGGGATCCCAAAGATAAGGCTGGATTTACATCTCTTAAATCCTAATCATTTTTTCACTCTTAATGATGAATACAGGCATATTTACTTCACTTCCTTCCAGGGTGAAATTAGTATTTTGCTACCTATAGACAAAAGGCACTGTATGTAACCACTGCATTAAATCACTCTATAGCACAGAGATGTGTTTGTTGCATTATATCTTTTTATACTAGGAAAAACTACCGATATTGTTTAACAATGCCAACCGAAGGACTGCTATGGTAATTAAGAACTATAAAGAGGCAAAAATGGGAACAGATGATTATCACAACAGCAGTAGGGCAACTTGGGGTAGGAAGCCCGCTTTTTTCTCCCCACATCAAACGTTGGGATCACATCTACCCTCAACATGTTCCTTGAACAGCTATATTCTGAAAACTTTTCAATGTCAGCTCATATCATTTTTTGGCAGTGGATAACAATGCTCTGTGCATTTACAGGCGTGCATCTGGTCAAAACACATTTTTGTAAGAATTCACATGGGCAAAAAGTTTAAGACATTTAAATTAAAAAAAAAACTTCAAGAAATACACTATAATACTATAACTTTTGCACATTCCACATTTTACCGTTCATTTTTCCAATATGTAATTTAGAAATAATTCAGCAAACAATCAGCAATTGTGCATTAAAATGTGCAGGCATGTTTTCTTTGTAGAGGAAGTGGAATTTTATTTTCACTCAGAAAATCAACAAAACTTCTGAATACTAGACCGCTACAGTGATCTTTACCGATGATATGTTATTAGAATCATACAGCTTTATCAGCCATCTTGCTGGAGACCGTTCAACAAAACCTAAATGACAAATTGATGCAACATACACCAGTCAGGCTTCTTACACAAGTCCACACATGTATGACTTTCATTTTGTGATATTAACTACAGTTACAATTTATTTTCCTCCAACAATTTACTTTCCCCTACATCCTGGCTTTGTGGCAAAGTGCTAACACAGTAATAGTACAGCTTAGTGGAAAAGTGTGGGTCGCAAAACTGACAGTTCTTGGAGTCACCACTCAGGGGCAGTATGAGACAAGGTTCTGTCATGTCTCTCGTTCTATTACGTGCATCCTAGAGCCTCGCCACCCTGATAGGCCCCTTTGACATGATACAGAATTATAAGAGTGAGAAGTCATTTAAGATCAGTGCACTGCTTCTTGCCCATCTTATTAGATGGTTAGAATAACACATCCTCTGGTTGGGTTACACTTCCAGTCAGTCAACTGTATTGACTATAGCAGCAAAAAAACAAAATAAATAAAATAAATGTAAAAAAAAAAAAAAAAAAAAAAAGACAAATGCTGACAAAATAACAGCTGACAAATATTTCCGTTGTTGATGTTTAGTTTACGTCCTCAAAGCAATATCCGACTTAAAGACTTAACCTGAAGAGGGCAGCAGTTCATACCAATCTGAACAGGCATCATAAACTAGAGTAAAGCCCATAAAGCACAAAATCCCATACAGTCTGATCTGGCTTGGAAACTGTAAGTGCAGGCGTTCCTTTGGAGAGAGATTTGGAAACAGGAAAGCTAAAATAAAATCATATACTATTATTTAATGTGTATTTATTCTAACACTGTACGTCTCTAAGCAAATAAATTGTCATTCCACAGATAAACAGCTGAGGTCTTTTGCGAAGTACACGAAGAAAGGTCTGTCCCAATGTAGCATGCTGCTTCATGTCAAAAGTCACATGCTAAAAGCATCAAAGAAGTCAACAGGGCCAACTGAAACCACAGCATGTGTGGAGCTAGGCTAAGGAAAGGACACCTCTAACCAGTGCTAACATTAGCATCGCCTGCCAACTGGGCCAAGCGGCAGGTGCCAAGGACAGGTAGTCTGTGGTATGCAGTCATGCAGCCTCTAATGAACATAATCACCTGCTGTTTCTTATTACAGCCAAGTTAATTCAATGACCTTAACGAATACACAGCAAAGAGCTGGTCAACCACATTCAAATCAAAAGTTTTACAAGGCGTACAGTGTGTTAGGGTTCTCTGTTTTTGTGAAATGTGGGTTAAGAGCAGGACTTTCAAAACATATTGTATCAGGCTGTTTCTGTCTGCAGTGTGTTGGGATTGCAAGGACAGGGGTGTGTGTGTGTGTGTGTGTGTGTGTGTGTGTGTGTGTGTGTGTGTGTGTGCAAGATTTTTCGGAAAATGATGAGGTTTCACATCCTCGCTGACCCACAGGAAAATTAAAAGTATGTCCAAAATGGTAACTTACAAGCTTTTTTTTCACCAGTAGTTAAAGATCACTAACCAACTGCACACAAAGCAACATTAGTCCTTATTTTCTGAATTTAGTGCAGAGCAATATGTGCAACAATGCATTTATAGTTTTTGTTAACATTTTTCTAGTCAGTGCCTTTTGTATGATTAAATGTCTGAAGTGATTAAAAAAAATCTTTTATTTATTTATAATATAATTTTTTATATTATCATTATTTTAGAAAATGACAAGGCATCTGATGTTTGTGCTGCCCTCTACTTAACAAAGACCCTAAACATCCCTGTCAGTACAACCCTGGCAGTGGTTTGATTCATGAAACCACAGCTAACCATCCCCACACAGGAACACCACGTGAGATTTTCCAACACGCACTCGGTCTAATGGTGAAGCAGGCACGACAAGGCAGTGATTACTTGACGAGAGCTGCAAGATGACCTGCAGGAATAACAGTTACACAGAACAGTCATGAATTGCACAGCAATCTGCTCCTTTCCAAGACCTACACAAACTGTGGCTAAAGAAAAAGCACGTCTTTAATTTGCACACATGCATTAAAATGAGTTTATACACATTTCAGAACTCTGTACCATTTTAAAATAAGACTACCCGTAGAACTTCAAGTGTTAATAAGCACTTATGGCACGTTAATAAAAAAGAGCACAAAGTGAGCTATCTGATGAATATGCATGTGACTCCACTGACAGATTTAACGCTAACTGATGGAGAAAAGCAAGATCAGCAAACATCAAAATATGAGCTTTAAAAGTATAAAAGAATGTGGGCTGACAACAGGTCATTGCGGCTCTTTCTATCTGCGTGTTGTGACTGCTTATTGATATTGGTTAGATCGATATGAGTTCATTAATAGTCACTAAAAAATGCATTTTAAACAACTCATAAACCTTTATAAGGGTCCCCAGAACTCCTTTAGAACCCGAGTACTTGGCTCAAATGAATCAAAACCAGAACTCCTTTGTAATAATTCAACTCATCATGCATGGAAGCAGAAGAGCTGCACTAAGAAAACACCATACAAACAATGAAGTATGAAAGAGGGAGCATCATGATAAGTGCCTGCTTCTCTGCAGTTGCATTACATTGAGCCAACAGAAGCAAGAATGAAGTGATGTCCCGGGACATATTATAAGAGAATTTAATCCCCCTGGCCAATAAACTGAATCTGTGAAGTTGATGGACATTTCAACAAGAGAATGACCCCAAACATACCACCAAAATAACTCAAGTCTGGTTTCTAAAGCAGGTGATGTTCACATGGCCCAGCCTATCTCCTGACTTAAATCCACTGGAAATTTATGGTGGCTTCTGAATTTGCAAGTCTATCAGAGGGGCCCTCAAAACCATGGCATATGAATGCTGTCATTTGACAACTGAACCAAAATCCTGCAATTCATTTCATCTTCATTGTCATTACACCAATACAAAGCTATACAGTATAACAAAACACTATCATGCCACTTCTCCAGTGCAGTGCCTAAAAAAAGATAAATAAGCAATAGTGTAAAGACAAAAACAGAAACACAAGACAATATGTGCACAGACATAAACATACAGATGTGCAAGAGCAGTAACTGAATGGTGCAAGAGCATCAGAATGTTACTAGAACTGAGGTGCAAACAGCATTTACCATATGCAGTAGAGTGAAATACAGTTTAGTGTTAAGTGTATACATTGGAAAGTACAGTATGATATAAGGTAGCCAGGTGTGCAATTAAATAATTATCTCTTACTGTAGATGTCTCAAAGAGATAAATACCAACAACAGCTTTGCAACAAAGTACATATGTCAATCATTTTTCCTCTATTTTGTTTTTTAGACATATCTTTAGGCTTATAAATACACACTTGTCAACCAAATCAAGCAATACAGCTCGTTGACGTATCTGTTTTTCTGAACCAAGGTGACTAGAGTGGCATCCATCTGGCATATCAACAGCGATGCACACACCTCCTCCTAGCTCCACCACAGGGATCACTGGAGCCAGCTGTACACATAAACCTACTGCTGAGGCCAAACCACTGAGCTGTGGCTGAGTTCATGGGCAAACTATTCTTCTCTACCTGACAGAATGAGAGGAGGATGCAAAGAAATATGAAGTTTTGGTTCAACAAGAACATTGATAAATGAATGAATTCTGGTTCTTTATGAGCATTCAATTTTACATGCAGTGCCCCAAATTCTCAGATATTTAGTTTTCATTGCTAAAAAAAGTCATGCATTGCCATAAAGCATTAAAACAAATACAGCGTGCTTAAATTATATTTCCTAGCAGAGCGAGGAAAAGGCCATGCCTTGTGGCTGCATGGCTCATGCACAGAGGAGTATATTCATAATTATGTTGTTTGCTAAGGCTACAGAAAGTAAATTACCCAACATATGCATTATTGCACATCACAGAGAACTTTCCTCTAAACAATACATCTCTGTTCCCGTAGGCACAGGCTGCTTTTCTAAACTAACAGTTTACTTATAGAACAAAGAGACAATATATTTGCCTTTTGCCTTTCAAGCAGCTTAAAAGCGTTAAGTATTTAGAAAGCTCCTTCAAGCAACTTTATCTATTTAAACGACAGAGGTTTTGTTTGGTATTCTATCAGCAGTATACAGTGATTACAAGTGCTTTGAAACAGATACATTCAATGTTCATGACAATCAAAGTTGTAGTTTCATCCTCCGGAGCTCCTTCATGCTTTTATGTGCAAACAATCAGGAATAATAGAGTTTCAAGTGTTTCATGAGTTGCCAAGCTATGCAACTGCCTCTGTGTGTGTTTTCCTCACTGTTTAATAACTATGTAATGGGGCATATCCATTTATTAGGCAGATTTTTTTTTTAAATAATGACATTGGTTTCTGTCACTGTATTATAGCCAGTCAAGGAACTCCAAGTATTATTTCCTCAGTCCTCCAGTCATTTGTTAGCAACTGCTGCTATCCGACATTGCCTCAAGCCTTTAGTCCATTACCAGCGTGCCAGTGTTTGAATGTGAAACTCCAGCTGCAGATAAAAGATGAAGCTCAGGGCATTCAAAAAATAGATTCCGTCTCCTAGATTATAGCATTTTCTACCATTCCAAAAGACAAAGGAAAACATAAAAAACATTATTGGCAACAGGCTTCTGCAATCTGGTCCTACTTAAAAAAAAAAAAAGAAATGCTAAAATGGGTTTTTGTGAAAAAGTCCATTGTTGCCTGCAGTGGCAGTATGCTTTTGTATATGATTATTAGGTTTAGGTGTTTAAGTTTACTGTGTTGTCTGTCCTCTACACATCTCAACTGCCTGATTTTATGTCATCTGTGTGTCAGTCTGCTGTGCCAGTACACTTAAACTTTGAATTTATATATATATATATATNCAGACATTCCCCCACACCACTATTTAAACTAAGCCTGCATGATATAATAAATATATTTATCATATATATATATATATATATATATATATATATATATATATATATATATATAAAAACATCAACAAAAAAACATTTAATTATACTTGTGATGTCACATAAACCAACACATTTACATATATTTGCCTATTCTGCCTAATGCAGTTTAGCTTTGCCTGTTCACGCTGAAATTTATCTGAAGTGTTTCAATTTTAATTTTAATAAGGCAACACAGGACAAGTCAATTATAAAAGCAGGCATTTATATATAACTCTGTGTTGAGCTGCTAGCAAGCAATAAGGGGTAAAAGATGAGGGATGAAAACCTGCTGCTGTGAAAACTTAACTCTTTTCAACAAGACGGTAACGTTGAGATAAAACTGCAGCTTTCATGATACTAAAAAAAAAAAATCTATAACTGACACATGAAATAAAAGTGTTTAGCCTGACTAACACTGTGTTAGCATGACATCCAGGATGTGGTGTTTCAACTTAAATAACTTCACAACCATTTGAGATAACAAGGAACTTAAAATTCCACTCTAGACTAGAGAAGTGCAGCTTTCTGGCACCTTTCCCCAGCCAGCTGTATTGTTGGTTAGATGAGTGTATATAGATAGAAGACTGTACAGCTATAGCAATACACATCACAATGCCACAAGATCATGAACTGAAAACGCTCTCAGACAGTGTAGAGAATAATGGTCAAAGGTGAAATATACACCTCATACTCACAAACAAGTTTACATTACTCTTTTAGAGTTTAATTCTGTAAGATTGAGTTGCTTATTTGAGAAAACATTACAATTTTTTTTTTAGTTATTTTGCATATTATTTTCATCTTTAATGTTTAATATTTGCATTCAATAACTGTTATTACTGAAAAGCTGAGTCTATACTGCACACGACGATATAAAACACGCATGTGGTTGTATCATAAAGAACATAAAACACAATAAATGTACTTTTACTTCGTGAATTAATTGCTCAACTGTCTCCTCTGAAAATGATACTCATTTCCATCAAACAAATAATGTTTACAACTACAATCTAAAAATCAAGATCAACTGAGAGACTTCAGCTGGGAACTGCATTTTATGGCTACTATGGAAAGGGCGTTAAAGTTATAAACTGACCGGCACAGGGTGATCAACGGAGACCTAGGTCTCAGTCTCATTAAGGCTTTCAATCAGCCAACAAGGACCAACACAAACCAGGGAGGTGCTGACAGCTTCCAAAAAATAAAAAAATAAAAACCCCAGACTCTCCTCAAGCACTTCCTAACAATCAGTCACCACTCAGACAGACGGCCAAGTATATCAGGTGCATCAGCACAAATTTCACAGTTAGTCCATGTTTAGTTTTGACAGGCTGGGTTCCTTACCTATTTATAACCTGGCCTACTCGGATGCACAAGGGAAACCTTTACTCCTGGAGATGACTTACAAGCTGTAACCTATATGCCTGCATGTCTCTCAGCCCTGTAACCGGTGCTTAGCATGTTAGCACTCCTGTGTCTTTCATCACGTGGCGGTTAGAGTGACCACACATCTGGCCTTAGGCCGGACCGTCTGGTGTTTCAACTCCCAGTCCTCCATCCAGCGCAATACATGGACGGACGCCTACTAGTTCTCTTTTCAGGATAAACTACTTAAAATGTTCACTCGGGAACAATATTATGTGTGCCATTGGCTCATGTCCGTGTGAAAAGACATGCCTTGCATTTCATTGGTTTAACAAGGTCATGTGACCTGCGAAGAGCCGCAGGTCAGCCCTCTAAATGCTAGTCAATTAGTAAGCCGTCATCCATTTCACCCAATTAGGTGAGTAAAGCAATCATTTATGTGTTATATAGGTTAGATTAGAAAACATTTACCAGCTATAGACTCATTAACCTAACCCTAGACACAGACATATACTACCTACATTAAACCTGCATTACTGTCACCTCCAAAAGTGAAGGGGCAACATTTATTCATCCTTTCAATTATCATCTAAACCCCTTCTCCTACTGGGTCACAGGAGGTCCTGTAGCCTAACCCAGTGTACACTGGGCAGAAAGTGGAAAACATCCATCCTCCATCACAGGGCAGACACACAGACATGCCACAGACTGCATGTCTTTGGACTGTAGGAGGAAACCAGAGCACAGAAAGGAAATCCACACAGACGCGGGGAGAACATGCAAGCTCCACACAGAGAGGACCCTGTTTGTAATTTTTTCTGGGCAATAAGGCAATGGGCTGACTGTCTCACCCCCTTGGCAGAACGCATAAGACAATTTACGAGGCAGTTTTACGGGGAGTTTTATTTATATATTATTCTGGCAGAATGCCAAATTAAGCCGTTAGTACCTGAATAAATTTGGGAATGAGAACTTTCCTCTGCTGCCTCTACTCTCGTTTGGAATACTATATGGTGCAATTTAAATCAAACCTCTAAAAATCTGGCTCATCAGTTTATCTACTATAAAATAATTCACCTTACAGGAGATATCAAATGAAGCACATTTCTAGTTACACATGCAAAATGTGTAATTCTGCACCTGGTACATTTATGCATATGTTCTGCGAATGTTCTAAAGTGGTAGACATATGGATCTCCGAAGTAAACATATTATTCAAATTACTTGATGTCAGCACTCCATTGTCGCTGCATTCATGTCTGTTAAATGATGACTCTAACTTCCATCTTTGCTTGATTCAACGAAGGATGTTAATGACAGGTTTTACATCTACTAAAAAAGGCATTTTACCACAGGATTCCCCGCAGCTTTTAGCTATGAATTTCTGGATATCTAGCTTTTAGAATATAGTTCTATTGAAATACCTTACAGCTAAGGATCATAAAGCCAAGCAAAGAACCGTAAGAAATCAGGAGAATTAATATGATTCTCTTCAGGAATTGTAGTTCTTACTCGAACAATGCAATGTCTACTGTCTGGCTGGCTGTTTATTCTGAATTTCTTTTCTTTTATTCTTCCTATGTGTGTATTCTTATCAATAGATGTTACCATATCGCCTTAGCTTGCCCTTACCTTCCCCTGTTACAAATGGTAATAAAAAGAAAAAAAAAAAAAAAAGATCTTAACTGATCGGGTTGCTGATGTTTGGCCAAAAATATGCTTGATGTGCCAGAATTAGTACTGATTGTGTTAGGAACACAGTTCAGTTTTTCGATGTGGACCTGAATACAGGTGGGGTGTTCACATGCTAAAACAAACAAGTGCCATGTCCCATACAGCTATCAACATTGCTCGATCTTAAATATAGACATAGGACAGATTTCAGTTTCAATTTTCTCACCACGTTAAGATTTTCCACCAAGTAAGATTCAAAACTACCAGTGGTCTATTGTAGTTGGACTAATAATACTGTATCTCTAGGTCTCAAATAAAACAAAGGCTACACATAACTATCATTTACATGTTAAAGTCTTTTAACACATTTTATGTGACTCAGATGGACCTGAGTCATCAGTTTTGTCAAAATATATGGATTAGAATAAGGATTTTTCCCTCTGCAGCACTTTCACAGACTTGTATTTTCCATTATGAGTTCATCCATAATCTAATATGTCTTTCGAATATATCTCCTCCCACTGTTCCACAATGTTCTCCTTGTCACTATTATTCCATTCTATCAAAGAAAAATGATCTTTCCTATGCCTCTATTTTGTATCTCATGTATCCTGCATGTCCCAGCATTCCTTCAACCCTTTAATACCAAGGCATAAGAAAGGCCATTTGTGCACTATAATCTCCCACATCTTAACAGTGGTGAAAGAAACCTATAAGGTCAAATGGTGAGAACCCTCATCAGATAATGATGCATGTAGATGAGAATAACATACAAAGCAGGACTATAGAACTGGAGATTGGGTAAATGATAAATAATTTGTAGGAGTACATGTAAAATAAATTGCTGAAATGGCTTTAGCGTAGTGCGGGGTGATAAAACAATAACAATAATTATTGTGATATAACTGTCCTTGATAAAAATATAACAAAGATATGCTAAATGTTTGATATAATAGATAATTTTCAGACTTTTACTTTCTAGCTGTAGCCCTATTGGCTGTTGTCACCACCTGAGGGCATAATTCCTAGTTTTTTGTGTGATCACTGACCTACTGAGCCAATTAATGTTTGCTGTTTGTACTGAAACTTTAATAGCTGTGAAACTAAACAGTTTAATCTGATAACTTAGCACTGCTGACCAGACAGCTAAAATAAGCTGTTTTATTTTTATATGATAAAAACTTTCTCCTGTTCTCCCATGAAAGATTTGTGAAATCTTCTGCTTGTTGGCAAGTATTTTAGTTTAAAACCACAATTAACCATTTGTTTTCTCCAACTTTCGCTCAGGAGCAAAAATCAGCCTTTCAATTTGGGGAAAAAAACACAATGATTTGACATTCATCGTGACTATTATCAGTATTGACTGATGAAAATATTTATTGTGAACAAAATCGGCCAGCTCTACTTTAGAGACAACAAATCATAAGGCCTCCATGTAGCAAGCTACTTTTGCCATGTAGCTGTTTTTGTCTGAAGGGTAGCTTACACACAGCTGTACACACAGCTGAGCTAGATTTCTCCATTTGCTACAGTTCATGCATTTTGGAATTAAAGTCTTCACTTCTACATTATAGAAAACAATGTTGCACACAGAAAGGTGCAGTTCCACATACTAATATCTTACTAACCGTGCTCTAATTGTACTGAAAGAAAAGCCTGTTTTTTTACAGCTCTTATCCTCTTTGAACGCCTTCAAAATGAATCACCTTCTGGCTATTAGAGGTTGACTCAGCATTGTTTTCCAATAACACCGGCCTTTAAACGATGACAGGGACAATGACAGAGCATTTCCCTCCAAGAATGCCAATTGCACAGATAAAGTCTTCTAGCATGTCAGCTTAATTCGGTTACTTGGTCCCAAGATGGATGTGTTGACACATTATGATGATTAATTGTGCTTGCATAAAAAAAAAAGAAAAGAAAAACAAAGAAGAAAAGAAAGATTCAGGCTACATTGCACTGTGATGACTACCCTGCCAGTCCTCAACACATGCCAATAATAATATCAAATTGCCATCTCATCCACTTCAAACCATTTACAGTCACTTTCTGTTTAGACTGAAAGAAATATCCCAGCATGTAGTATGACTCACGTAAACACGGGTGCTAAGCAAACATGCACAGTCACTGTGTTCATAAGTACAGAGAGGCCAAAGTTTTGAACTGATGTAAAAACATGCTAAAAGCCCTTGGCTATACACTATGTGCATGTGTAAATGAGGAAGCTATGTATCTAAATGCATCCATGAAAAATGCACAAGGTTAACTTGACTGACAGAAATGCATAGCTGAATTATACATGACACTTATTAATATTTATATGAGCCAATGCCCTTGTTGATTTATGCATTTATGTGATTTCACTTTAGTCAATTTAACACATCTGGAATCTGTCACCCTAGCTCGAACACATCATGATGTCCAGGAAGTTCTAAGGATAAGTTCATACAAGAAGGCCAAAACTGAAAATGGGCCATGCACACTACAAAGGTTCCAGGACATGCCTTACAAGTACAATCATGTAGACAAGGGGAGTCAGTGACCATAAGGCAAATAAATCTTGCATCTGTCAGTATCTGCAGATCAGTACAGGTGTGGATTAGGGTTTGGGGATCTGCCCTGAGTGAGTACATGTAGTCTGGTGGCTGTAGGTTAAATGAAGCAGTAGGGTTTGAGTGGAGGTGAAACAGAATGGGACTCTATGGGAGGAACAAGGGGTGGAGGGTGGTGGGGGGATGGAGACTTTGAATTTGTGCTTGGGGGTCTGTCCTGAAGTACAGTAGTTGGGTGTGAAGTTTTCCACCCTACTCATTCTTATTGGTAAAAATTTGGAATTTAAAGTTTTTTTCCGAAAATCAAATAGCCGTATACAAGCACACCTTTCCAAACCAACCGAACGTTCCGAAGTTTAAAAGGTGTCAATATTTCAAAAACTACAGGAAGAAGAAGCAGAAGAAGAAGAAGAAGAAGAAGAAGAAGCAGAAGCAGAAGAACAAGAAGAAGCAGAAGAAGAAGAAGAAGAAGAAGAAGAA
>CM067482.1:16633396-16767560 GCA_034552555.1 Semaprochilodus insignis
GCTTAGTTTGCTTTCAAACACTTCTCCGAGTCATACTTCACTAGCAAATAATGCTACCAACACAATAGCATGGAAGCACAGAACGAAATGGAAAGCATGCACAAAAGGAACACCATATATAGTCAGTCAGGTAGAGTGAACACATGCATGGCAGTGTCAAACAATGTCAAACCTACCCACCAAGTTTCAGTTGATTCAGTTGATTCCTTCTGGGTACAACTATTTTCTTGATGATGAGTGTATATATATATATATATATATATATATATATATATATATATATATACATAAACGGATTATGATTCTAGGACGTTCCTTCACTTTTACTAAGAGCCATTTTTAACAACTGAGGTAAATCTATATACTGAAAACAGAACCAAACAATGCACAGAAAGATATAATATAGATGAAGCGATAAAGCTATGTGGAGCACCCAAACACACAAAGCATCTTCTCTGGGTGCAGTAAAAACAAAGCTAAATGTTTCATGTCATTTGTTGCATATATGCATCCTATACACTCATGCTTACATCTATAACAGTCAGGAACTGCTGGAATTCTGTAAGCATTACAACTGATGTGATGACCAATCTAGAAGACCACAGCGTCTCCTGATGCAGCTGAGGGAGGTGGCCCCACAGGCAATAAACAGAAGCATGGCGAGTGGGCTAAAGGCTAACCTCATGAGAACCGCTGCTCTTTACATATTTCTTGCTAACATCTGCGTCCTGACAACAAACTGGTGCAGGACTCCTCCTGCAAGTCTGTCTTTTTTAATGAAACATGACTGAAATAAAACTCAACATGTAATTATTCATGTAAGTGTATACAATATTTGGAAATCAAAACAGTAATAACATCTAAGTGTTAATACTAAAGACTGCTATTTCACCATCCCGTTAAGGCCTACAGTACACGTGTTATAAAAGTGCTGAGCATCTATAATTGAATCACATTCCCATACATAGCATGTCTGTGCTTTACGATTACACTGAATAGCGGACATGCAGAATAAATAATTGATTATTTTAGGAATTCCCCACATGGCAGATGATGCAGCAAGCCTGATCACATGCTTGAATATGATTTATACTGGTGTATGGCTTTACTGGGAACCTTTGATGCACACAAAGAAATGTAAATGTCTAAACTAGAGGCATGAAATCAAATCAGAACCTCGCGGTGCACTGTTTCCACATTTATGAAGAGAAATTCCAATCAGGCTTGCAATGCAAACAGGCTGATTACCAAAAGCTGGATCAAGAGAATTAGCTTTCAGCATATCACCGCTCATTTTGCTGCACCTTCTGACTCTCTGATCTGATTCCCCTCTTCTGTCAGGCATGCTGTCAGGTATCTCTCCACATCGATAAAATTAATCGCACTGGCCATCTGCTGTGAAAACGCTGTCCTATAGCACTGACGGTGACAGGTATGAAGTGTGGCTGATCGAAGCAGGCCTGTCACCATGGTGTCCACTGACTCATGATCGGTCTTCGCTGGTTGTTGTGCCATGTGTAGGAATTGATTAGACTTGCTAAGCACACTGTTGGTTGCATTAACATGGGTTATGCAAAAGCAGAATCAGAGTGTGAGATTAAGGAAATCAGAATAAACAAGGCCAGAGGATGCTGCAGAAAACCTTGGGCTTTTAAAGCAAAGCCAGATAAGACACATCGATTTATGAACAAGAGCCGCCGAACAAACATGTATGGACTGCACAACAACTTCAAAACACAAATTGCCAAGTTAACTTTTATTATGTTCTTGGTCATGTTAGCACACAGGTTCATTAGTTTGATGGAACTATTTCTGAGCCATCAACGTCCTTCATGCCAATACCCAGCATGCATCATGCAAAACATGTCATACGTCATTTGGTATTCGTATTCTAGCCAGTGATCTAGAAGCTAATGAATATATCCATAGAACTAACTAGCATTAGCTAGCATGGATCGTCCAGACATGAACACCACTGCTGTATCATACAGGAAGGCTGATGCTTTGTTCTCTTCCTGTATTACCCCCAGATAAGAAAGTCTGCTGTTTATCACTTTAAATCATAATAAATGTCTAACTTCGTTATCAGTTGTCAGTATGACACTGTAAGACAGATTTAGAAGAATCCCCGAATTTCCAACAAAGAAAATGGCAAGCTCATCTTTATTCAACAGAAAAGGGCCACTAGAGAGAAATCTCTTGCCCTTTCAGCCAGAGTAAAGGACTCCTAAAAGAAATATTAGCTCTCCGGATTTCTTAAGCAGGCTGAGGTTAGCAGTGGAGGGTGGAGGCGATAATTACAGGCTTTTAAAACCCTCGTACCTTTAGGATACAGATTTCAAGAAATCTCACTCTAGAAACGTTCGCATCAAGTTCAGTATGCATGTTAAGATGGTTAACTTTTAAAAAAAATGCACCATCACTGCATCTGTAGACCTACTGGCTTCTTACAGAAGTGTACAGTAGTCCAAAGCAAGATTTTCTGGATTGAATGGTGGGAAAACTGCTCCGGGGCTAGGAGTACAAGTACTGCAGACAACCTGAGCCATAACATTTAGAGCTGGTCTGAAGGTTTGGTCTGCTGTTCTGAACCACTGCAGCACCACTAAGCTGCAGCTCAAGCGTGTCCCAGGCTGATGAAGTGTGCAGTGTGCATTGATCGCTTGGTTAAGAGACGAGTAATTGTGGTGACTTGAGGCTCTCCAACTGCCTTGAGGCTTCTTCAAGTGCAGTTTGCAACAGCGTCACCCCAACCCCGAGCTTTCCCTCAGGAAAGTATGCGCTCAAAAAAGCACCAAGTGCTTCCTTCCCAATGCTCTTCTGTTTGTTCAGTAAAGGGAAGTTGATGACACAGTAATAAAAACCTCTCAGGGTTTAATGATAGATACAGGGTCATCTGTCACAAGAAACAGACGTGAGCTCTATCTGAATGCACATCATGTGTCTGATAGAAACAAAGTACTATTTCTCAAACTAGAGCTCAATATTTAATATTTTACCTTTGAAATCCTGGATATTTGACTTCAGAGTTGTATCTTTTGAAGTCTGCTCAGGCAATACCTTGCTTCACCACTGAAATTCAAATCTCTGAAATTAAAATTCACTGAACATAGACGGAAGTTCTTACTTGGAGCTTCAGTTTAGGGGTGTGTGATACCACAAAATACAGCATTATGATATCAAGTCATTAATTTTACAACAAACAATATAGATACAGGATATTTAGTTTTTTAAGGTTTGGTAAGTTCAGTCAAACCAAGTCACATAAAACATTCAGCAGTTATAAATCCAATGTTTATAATACAATGACTCACAGTCTGCACTGCACTAGATCAAATTAAGCATTCAGTTCTATGTACCAAACTCTCCTCATTCAACCACGTCAACTTAAATACAGTTTCATTCTTTCCATTCTATAATCCACATCTAACTGCTCAAGCTATCAACCTGAAATTGAAACTGGATATAAGATTGGTGCCATCTCTGCCGATACGTTACAGGCTTAAATGAAAGGTTTGATATCTGATGCTTTGAGTGTCTGATGAATGCTGACTATAACTCCCTGTTGACCACTAATAAAATCTCCATGCTGCTTTTTTTGTAGCACTCTACTCTTCTTGACCGCATGCACTGCTTTTTAAATGATTATGGCTGCTCATGAAATATTACCAGAGAAACAAGTAACAAAACCATAAAAACGCATAATTTCTGAAACGTGATCCAGGAGGTCTACCCACATCACACAGCAGCCCAAACAACAGCATGGATTTTGACAGGCTTCTTAACCACTGGCCATGAAGCTTCACCAAGCATCGAAGGAAAGTTCTGAAATCAGAACTGGGAAAGCATTGCAGCACATTTCAGTTTATATAAAGTGATCTACAGTTTACATAATTATTACCTAACCAGTTAACAATGGTGCTGCCTGTGATCAATTTGAGGACTGGCCTCAATTTCATTTTGTTTGCATTTGTTTAGTATTCTGAATATTTGTGCTTTTTAATGCCACAAAAATTGTAGCCTAAAATAGTTTCTTAGGCAAAGGTCAGCTGTTCCACATCATCTCGCCTCAGAGGGCAATATCTGTATCCCTTCACACATGGCCACTGAAGATAAAGGAACAAAGATACCTCTGAAAGAAATCACGTTTTGGGATAATTTAACACAACGCGTTTAAAGGCTCAGAGGAAAATCTCTGCTCTGCCAGAACTTTGTTCTGCCATCTACTGGAGAGATCTGGACCTGCGGTAATGGGTATCTTTTAAGTTATGGTTAATTATGAAATGTAAATACTGTAAACGTAAACAGCCTATCAATACTTTAATTATGAGAAATAATATTTATACTGCCCCATACCTAGTACAATTGATACTCTATCCAGTAATTAATATGTCACATATGCAGAGACGTTTCACTGAGCTGGGTAAGTTTGGGAAAACACCTCTATTAGAAAGTAATATAGAAAGGTCTGACCTTACCACTATTACAGAAGTCTTTTCCTAGCCTTTAGAATGAATGCAAGTCAGATCCAGTCAGTTCAATCTGTCTTACACAAGATACAAATGTCTCTGCAGAGACCGTTGAACTCAGAGGTTGTCAACATTTTATGTTACATTTAAAATTTTCATTTTAAAAGGTTAGACTGACTTCATCTATTATTTCTATCTTAAGAAACATAGAATGTGTAGAAGAGTAAACTACATGCCTAAAAATGATGTGTTTGAATTAAGTTGTGATAATTATCATTTTCAAGATGCTGATAGTTACAAAATGATTAGTATGTTGGCAAAGAAATAAAGAATCAATGCAAAGTTCTGAAAATTAAATCTGATCCATTGTGATCCATGATTAGAATTAGAATCTCTACTTTTCACAGCAACAAAGGAAGGAACCTATAGAAGTCCAAAACAGAAGTTTAAAGTTACCTGAAATACAATTTCCAGACATTAACATACAATAAAGTTCAGAATGTAGACATGTGCTGGAATTCTGTCCTTTAGTTTAGTGAAATATTAGACACACATGGTGACATTCATTTATCTTTGCAGTTAAAACTGAATGTTTAGAAAAAGACACAGAAGAATAGATCATTTAAATTTAATTGGCAATCTGGTTTTGTTTATCAAGCAGCTCGGCAGACTGCTAACAAACTAACAGGTACATCCAGTAATATTCAGAGTTACATTTAGGTTGAAAATTCTCAATCAAAATAAAATACTGTGCAGTATCAACCAAAGTTAGCAACATTCTCCCAGAGGAAGGCACGCAAGCATGCATGCTCCGTGGCTTTGTGTCAGGGGCAACATGGCAGAAGCCTGTGATGGTGCTGCATGATTTTTCAGCCATCTTGAGAGCAGTAAGTCTGGAGTGTGGCTTTATAAGAGTGTAGAGGGAAAACTGACTGAAGGTGGTCACCCTGTCTGCAGAGCATGCAAAAGAAAAATCACTGCAACACTTCAGATCTCGTGATTAATCTTCATGACCTCCACCTACTCTTTTATAGACGATATGTCCTGACTAAACGTGCTACCTTATTAGGTAACCTACCCTAGTGCATATTTATAGGTAGTGCTCTACATAAAACTGTAGGTAGGATATTTTGATAGCTCAGTCAATCTCAATCAAGCAATGAAGTCAGTATCTTATTAGTCAGCTTCTTGTTTGAATTTTCCATTCCCACCTTAAATGGTGCAGAGCTTATTATAACGCCTCAGGAGCCAGACTGTACCAGTACCAGTGGAACTGGAAGCCGTCTTTGGCCTCATATGAAAGTTACAGGTAGGATATTTTGACAGTCTAAATGTTCTTATGAGAAAATGTTACCAGTATTAAAATGATAATTATGATATTTTGATAGCCTATGAGACATGTCTGGAGCACAGAGCATTTTTTCATTGTTCTCTCTCTCCTTCTGAAACAATTCCAGTATAACTCCACACTGCAGCCATTCAAACACAGTGTCTGAGCTGTGGAGCTGTTCAGCGCACGGTCCAGCACTACATACTGGAAATTCTCACCCATCACAAGAAGCTACATACAGACATTACACAGGGTCTCATGTCAACCATGTTTCTGTGAGAAAGATGAAGAACAGCGCGTTAAAAGCAGAACGGGAAATAGAAACCCGCAGTGGAGCTGGAGCGGAGTGATTACAGAAATGCTTTGAGCGAGGAGAAGAAATGTCTGCTGCTCCATTCCACTCACACACTCTGGCCTTTACAGAATTAACAGTAAAATATTAATGCACATTCGATACAGTTCACATGTTTTTATGCGGTATTGGTTAGGCTATTATTTTAATGTTTATGCAAATCAAAAGTGCATAGCGCTGCTAATGTTATTAGTGGTTTCTTAATATAACTTCCTGAAAGGAAATCTTTCTGTTCAGCCCTTTTTAGCAATACCATGATTACACTGACAACTGTGATGAAGTAGGTCACAATAGCCATGATGTTACATTTTCATGTAGTTTAATCTCTACTGCATACAAAGTACAAATCAGTAAAATACCTATACTTAATATCTGTAAAAGTTTGAGCTTAGGCTCGAGTTGTGTAGTGCTGAATCCAACATGAAAGAAAAAAAACACACACACACACACAAAAAAAACACTCATTAACTTGGTGCTAACATAGCAAGAAAATTTCTCATATACACAGTAGCAGAAATTAGCACCATAACTGGTGCATTTTGGCTCCCAGAGGCTACTAATGAAGGAAAAGAATGATTCAGGTTCAGGTACTGGTATTACCTAGGTGCTTTATAGCAGCAATGTTCACAACTTCAAACTGACCTCCAAATAGCCTTACACACTATTGTACACTGTGTGTACAGTATTATAATGAAGCAAATGAGCATCACTACGTGAAGAGGTTATGTTTTTATTTTGATGTTCATTTTATTGTAAATACTGTACACTGCATTTAGTATTTTACTGTATTTTATTGAAAATATGTATACTGCATTTAGAAAAAAGACATCCAGACCTCATGTTAAGGTATAATATTAAAATATCTTTGATATTTACAGGAAATTAAATGGAAATTAAATGAATAAAAAAACATTTTAAAGTATACTGCAAAAAGGTCTTGTTGTAACCGCAATTATGTTTACAGCACTGTTTCTCAGCTCTGGTTCTGGAGGCCCAATGCCCTGTACTTTTTAGTGCATTCTCAGCTCCCAACACACCTGACCCAACTAACCCACACATTAACAGCCCATTACTGAGTTAAAGCAGGTGTCTTGAAGCAGTTAAAGATGTGCAGGACAGTGGGCCTCTGGGACCAGGCTTCATCTAAAGTACACTATTAGTTTCCCTTTCTGCTAGCTATTCTATATACACTCTATTACCGAGTGATACATTATGGGCTGTTCGTATTGTACTGTAAGAAGTGTTGACAAATTGCTATCATGCCTGAGAGCATAGTGAACACTTGTCTTACTGACAACACATCAATACCAATTCATTGCATCCTCAAACGGAAAAGCAGTGACCCTTCACCAGCGAAATTAATTCATCCATACAGATTCCCGCAATGTGGCTCGCTCTTAAGCTATTTATAGAGATCTCACTCTCCTTGAAATTGACAGTGTGTTAATGTATTCCCCGCAGTTAGTACCTGAAGCCCACAAGCTATCTCTCAGCCCTGGGCCTGGGGATGAGCAACTAATGCATTTATTGCAATTATCATTGCTACTAATCCATCCTGTGCATGCTTTTATATCCACGGTACAAGACATTCGATTGACGCGTCACATCAGAAGAGTTTCATTTTTCTGTTCAAATAGGTTTCTCCATTACAACCATTATATATATACACACCACCTACTAACTGACTGACAAGATAAGATTTTCTTTGTGTATATAGTTTGAATCTTGAAACTAATAAACATCAACAAACAAATAATATCCAGATACAACATTGTGGAAATAATTAGATCCTCATAAAACAGACTTTAATTACACCTATACCAACATGGATTTTAACATGTGGGCTGCGGCCCCCTGGTAGGCTGTGGTGGTACTACAGTTTAATACGTGAGAACTGAAAACAAGTAACTACAGCTCAGTGCTGTTTGCTCAGGGGTCTTGCTTTGAAACTTTGAAACCCAAAAACTGGATGCTAAAGATAGCAAATAGATACCCAAACCTGCCACCAGGGCCAGAGCTAGGTGAACTGTTCACCCGTCCTGTGGTAACACCCAGGATGTTGCCATGTTTCCCTTGGCAAAGGATGAGCGGAATGGAAGAGAAGTGATGGGCATTTACTGGAGACAGTTAAACGATAAAATTAGAATGCCCTGCAACTAGAATGCCCTGCATGTTCCATAAATTATGCATTTTGGCTCATACAACTTTTTAAGTGGGCAGAATTCATTTATTTTACCCTGGGACTGGTGCACTGGCTGAGTACATCTGGCCTAGTGATTTATAGTTAGTTGTTTGTGATGTGAAATAGCATCTCTGAAGTCAGCCTTTTAAGCCAGTTAAAGCAGCAAAATGATATGAACTGGCCAGAAGTCTGGAGTTGGAATGTCACAGCAAAAGTACTGACACAGTCCAGATACACACAAAGCTTCCCTCCACAGATACAAGGAAGCACTTTGCCATGATATTGAGAGGAAAATCGACTTCTTAGCCCGAGACCCAATGAAAGGCCCTTCAATCATCATGCTGAAACAAACGCTTGTGGCACCACAAATTAAACAAGGGTGCAACTGAAAGGAACACTGGTGTGCAAATTCTCTGAAAGGTATTGAGGCTGAAACTAATGAATACAGAATGTTTAAAAAAAAACTATTCTTTTCAACAACAAAGCCTGACATTGGGAAAAGGTTGTAGCTCTACAACAGATCTTTTTCTCATTAGCAGGTCAGTGAACCTATTACTCTGAAAAAATATAACATGTTCCTAAATCCCCCGGGGTTAACTAAAATCCCAAGGGGTTGGCTAATATTCAAAGACCTTAATGCATTCTCCCATCTTTCCCTGTGTCCTGTTTTGTTTTGCTATAACATTTTACATTAAACTGTAATGCAATCAGATCACGATTTCCACATGAGGCTGCTTTTACTATGTTCATAACAATGTCATAAACAAATATTACTGTAAATGCATCATCGTCTTCACTGCAATTCAAATGCCTCAATTAGTTTGATGGACCTGCTCCCCATGCACTCCACATAATTATCTTGTTATGGAAATTTACCAACAACAAAAAAGGTAACACTTTAACTGAATAAAAGCATTAGATTTTAGGAAGGTGAACTAGGGCTGCAACAAAACTATTATTGTAATGAACTAATTAGTCATTATCCAGATTAAAGAATGCCTGCTATATCACTGTATCACTGGTTCATGTGTCACAATGCTTACTTTCAATTAAATATGACACTCTTCTAAAAGTACCGCTTAAAAGTGAACATACTGAAAGAGACAGTGTTCTGACAGGACTCAAAGAAGCTCCTTAATACCATGTAGCAAAACAAACAAACAAAAAACAAATAAAAACCTTGTTACTGCTTAGTCTTGAAATAATACAGTTGACTTGAATGTAATGTTTGATAATTACAACCTCAACAATTCCAAAAAAGTCAGCATACTGTGCAAAATGTAAATAAGTGTAAATAAAACAGAATGCAATGATTTCCAAATCTCACAGACCCATATCTTATTCACAGTAGAACATAGAACACAAATCAGATGTTGAAAGTGAGACATTTTACCATTATTAACTCATTTAGAACGATGACAGCAATCATCTCAAAAAAGCATTTAATCCCTCCAAGCTTTAGTAGCCTAAACATTAAACTAATGTTATAACCACACTATAATTTTCATACTATAAACTCAAACAACAAAAGTATATTGCCCCATCTGTCGACCTCTAGTGTGCAGAGCAAAAGCCCACACCCTTACCCCCTTAACGCTGATAATAAGTGTCTTAAATTAGTTTAGTATTAGTTAGCTACAGGAAGTTATTGGCATATGCATCCTGAGCTCTGTTCAAGTCTGGCTTTTGAACTTTGTCATGTGTTTGAATTTTTGCCTCCAGAACAATGAACAAGAACAATGCTCCAAACACATAAAGCAGCAATCAAATCAACAGAAATGAGATTGAGGAAGTGAGAGAAAGAGACAGACACACAGTCAGACGGGGAGGGCAGCAGGAGAGAAAGAGACTGTAATTAGTAGAGAAGGCGGCGGCCTGCACTTTGAGCTGTGTGCTAGAATGAGAAAGGCAGCGGTGCTGTTAAAAGCATTTCGTTTCTACTTAGTGGCCTCCCTCATTACTAGCTAGATTAATACTCATTTCTACCACCAATTTTTTGCTACCCGTTCTGCACACAAAACAAGAGTGTAAGAGTCCAATGAAGATCATACTGTCTCACGACAGCACCACATATGCTTTTCAAAGGAGCTCTAAACAGGCCCTCACTTACACCCCACCTCATTTCAGAATAACCTCAATGCACTACTGTATCAGCTGTCATTTCTATAGGATGTGTCCCATCATCTAATGATCTCATTCTCATCTCTCAAAATCACAGCTTCCCATGCAAAGCCCCTCTGGAATGCAGCTGTTTGTGACCTTATGACCCTTCAGCATGGACACCAGACCTTGCATCACTTTCACATTAATTCCAAACAGAAACATGTATATTCAGGTCTGGACTCTGGGGTGGTCAGTCCATTGTTCAACCAGCAGCGTCTCTGTTTGACTTTTGTGTATTGCATCCTTTTAGACTCATAGTGTTGAGAAGTCCCATTTTCTCTATCATCACTTTTTAATCCCAGTTTTGGAGACTCCTGATTTTTTCCACTTCCCTTTCCTTAGGCAACTGGATTATGTCATATCTGATCTCCCTCTGAAATGTCTCTTGAAAAACTTGCTGCTAAACTTGTTTTGACTGGCCGTTTTGACTGGCCATTTTGACTGGAAAGTAAACAAATGAAGGTCAGTGTCAGTTTTGCCCAGTACTGTACATTGGAAATTTCACAGGGAGCTATGAAAGCAATGATGCATATTCAGCAACACAAAAGACTGAACTGAAAGTGGTTTGTTTATTTATTCACTGAGTAAATTGTAGAATAAGAACCATCTGGAAGATGTGACCCTACTGAATTAATGATAATACAGTAGATATTTAAGGTATACAACTAACACCAAACGTCTTTCTGGCTTTAAAGTGGATACTTCACAGTTGTATTTTGGTTCAGCAGGATTCTGTTAGCAGGCCGGTGGGAGGGAGAAGGAAAAACCCTAATCCTGCACTCTTTACGGTGCAATGCATCTGTCATTGAGATCTATGGCAGTAATTTTCATTATGAAGCAGTCAAGTAAAACTGCCGATTTCTAGCTAGCGCAATGCCGCATAATCGCTACGGTTGACGTGCCCCCAGCGATTCCAGGCGACCAACCAGAAGAGTATCAATGTCAAAAGTGACACCAGCCATTTGGCCTCATGTAATTTGGGTTATCCTATCGATCTCTGATTTAAGTGTTTTAAGGTGGAAAATCCTCCATCAGTGATCGCATCTGACTCTCTAGTGATGTGAGGGCGAGCATCAGCAAAACTGCAGTCCCCGGAGGGTGAGTAGGGATTTATTGCATGTCAGAATGGAAGCAGGGCAACGTTCATTTACAACTTCCAACATCTAGAAAATTAATCTGCAATACCCTCATAACTACAGAATAAGGGGACAATATGAAAGATGGAGTTCAGTGGTGAGCATACTGATTAGGCAGCCTATTTGTTTATATGGCTAAGAGTTCATTTCCAGATCCATCGTAGATGAATGTAATCTATCTTAACTAGAGAAGGCAAGACCAATCAAATGCTGATTCTGTGAATGTTCATTCAATAGCTATCCACACTTAAAAGCAGTACAGGAAAATGACTCCGCCTAGATGTCTCAAGCTCATTGATTTCTTATGCAGTGCAACCAAGCACATTAACACCAGTGGTGCTACTCTGCGTTTAAACAGGATTTGAAACCACTTGATCAGCCTATAATGCTTTCTGTTCCCGACCACCACAGTAGGAGTATCCATACAATTCCTGAGTTCTGTGATAACTAACTGTAATACTTTCTTATACTTTAATACTCCTGAGACAATGTGACTGACTGATTACTGCTTTTATGGCAAAAACTACCTGCATACACATGATTTAGCTCACCAAGGATATGAGCCGTTTAAATAATGTTCTGCGAGTGGCTCTTACTTTTTATATTTTTAGGTATATATCTTTCATAAATAAAAAGAGTTATGCCCTCTTATGGTTATATTCATTTGACATACTGACAGTAAAATGTAAATTTGACGAGGCTGCTTTTAGTCCCCAATAATGCCCCAGCAACTTCTAGAAGCGCTTATAAGCTTCTAATGTGAGAAATGGATAAATAAATATATAAATGAATACGCCAAGCTGGTTGCCTGCAAAATAATTAGTCCTATGTGTAAGGACCTATTACCAAGAGATTTGTAAAGAAAACAGTAATTTAAAAAAATAAAAAGCTGGAATGCTTTAGCACTGAAGGTATGGTTGTGTTAATATTTTATAATTATTGAGGGTTTAAACACTGAGGGTACTACACCAAAACAATTCTTCATGGAGTGCAAATCAGATTTCTTCTAGTGTCTGGTCCATTAAAGCCTATATAATTCTACAACAAAGGTAAAGAAGTTAAAAGAGGCACAATAACAAAAAAAAATTCAACTGGCAATACTGAAAAATCTAATTGAAATAAAGCAGGTCGAAGCTCCGTGCCAAAATATACACCCGAGGGTGATGCGGCCTGAGGTTTGCATTAATAATGCACCTCAAAGATCCATATATCAGGAAGAGCAAGCAGTGAAATGCTATGTAAGTAGGAACAGCATGCTGATAAAACATTTTGAACTGGAAGTTGTGATGGAGACAGTACAGAGCAAGTCAGACCCAGAGCACAGGAAAGAGGAAGAAAATGCTGAATATTGTACACGGAAAAACTTCATGCCAATCTGTCCAGGAAAACCAAACCCATATCCAGAGGCCTCAAAGCTCCTATATTTCTGTGCTCTCTGCATGGGATTCAGAAATGGTGCACAAATGATACAGTTGCCAAGAGATGTCAGAAATCAATGACCACAATAACCAACACATGCTGTACTAAGTGTCGACGAGGGTATAGATATACTTCAGAGCATCAAACAGAAGCTCTTTTAGGCTTACATATGGCAACAACCTATCACCAAAGAGCAGTTCTGAAATCGTATATAATTTTTAGACTCTTCAGGGAAACCTTGTTTCAGGACAGATTTTTTTCAGGCTTGTTTTATAAATACCTCTCCCTGTGGAAGAGGAACCCAGTAGTGACTAACACATGGTACATTTAGAAGACACCCTTCAATCCAACATTCCCATCCTGTTACGTCACTGAAACAGAACTAAACACAACAGCGTGACCAGAGTGTTTACAAATAGGCAGTGATGTAGATCCCAGCGTAACCATGATTCACAAAAAAACATTATCCAGCTTTTACACGGTTCCATCAAAAAAAGGGTTAAGGTCTTATTAACTCTATTGCTCGATGTGGATCCAGGGAACAAAACAAATAAACGGACAGGTATGCTAGGTTATCTATTGTTTACAGTTAGCGTATTCACATTCAATTTCTCTGTCTTTAACAGAGAGAAGGAAACCATTGGGCAAGTTGTATTTTGGCTTTGTGATTGTTGAGGAGAACATTGCCACAATGCATTTTGCCATGAAGTGTGTTTTTGAAATGTACTCACAGCACACACACTGTACATGTATACCATGTGCCCACAAGAGCAGGATTAGCCTACTTGGACAGAAAACAGATTTAGGTTCACTGGGCCCTTTTCAACGAAAATCCCTCAAGCTTTCCCATGTTTTCAAATGGGGTAACATTTCAAATAAACACCATTATTCAAACCCGTTACAAAGCTAAACATTTAGATTCACAGTGTGACTGTAGCTTCCACCTTTGTAGAGCTAGAGAATACGGTTAAATGAAGACGTGACACCAGAAGGAGCATGCTGAAATAGGCCAGGGTTGGGGTGAGCAGGTGAACCAGGTCATGGGTGAGAGAGAGAGAAACTGGATCAACAATTAAGTATGTACAAGAAAGACAGCAGATCCAGAAACTTCCCATGTTTTACTATGGGGAAAAACAACAACAACAGGACCAAACTTGACACCGCCTCTCTGGAATAATCCAGTTTGGAGAACCACCACTGAATGATGGCCAGCAGAAGAGATACGCAAGGATGTGATGGATTGCACAACAAGGTATGCAGACCTATAAGAAACAACCGGCATACAGTGACAAATTGAGCATCACTGCTTCAGCACATGAGGAAACTGCCTTTCCTGAAGGCAAGCCACAACCGTGCATACGTCCAGATGAGGAAAGAATTGCAAATACATGGTTAAGCATGCACGGCTGTGGCCCAATTAAAACACTACAAAATGTTAAAATCGCATTTGATCTCATGAAGAGAGAGATTAAATTAAATTTTAAGTGCTGTTTAAAAAATAAAAATTAAAAAAAGCAACCTAAGCAGCTACAATGTGCCCTGGCCAAAATTCCATAAGTCTTTGGAGCTGCACTAGAGGGATGAAACACCATTCTTTCAAGTTAATCCCTCAACTGGTATTAATAATAGTGGTCTAGAGCAGTGTATCACAACCCTGGTCCTGAGGACTCGCCACCTTGCACTTTTTAGCACTTTTCTTGCTTTAAAACACCAGTTTCAGTAAGAAGTTCAGTAAGGGGTTGTTAATAAGCTGATCAGTTTGATCAGGTGTGTTGGGAACTGAGAAAACAGTACAATGTACTAGCAATGGGCCACCAGGACCAGGATTGGGAAACACTAGTCTAGAGAACCATCTAACATGTGGGCCCAACATCCCCCATAGGTGTTCAACTGGGCTGAAGGCCGCAGAGAATGATTTTCATTTTCATACTCATTAAATCAGTGGCTTCTCATGACCTGTGACTGAGGTACATTGCTTTCCTTGAAGAGACCACTTTCATCAAGACCATGACATTTCCCATGTAGGAGAAGAGTTGGCTCGATGCCAGCAAAGGGGTGAAACATTCAGGCCTGTCCAGTTCTCTTGGTGTATGCCACACATGCACTTGTCACCTTGTGCTTAACATGGTGAAGGATGGCTCATATGATCATATCACTTTCTTCCACATCTCTGTAGACCAGTACTGATGTTTGTTACACCAATGAACTCTCAAGGGTGCATATGTCTTTGTATTGAGGGGCTTATGTACTGCACACATCCCTCTCCATGTAACTGTAAAAGGACTGTTCTTCCTTGGAGTCTAATCACGTCCTGCATTGACATTCCCAACCACTCAGGACAGCACTTCTGAGTCACTAAAATGCCCGCTTTCAACCACAATTTCCACCCCTATTTACTGTCTGTCCCACAGATCTAAATGCAGATATCATTTTAGTCACTGTTGCTATTGAAACACTAACCCATTCAGCAGTCTCTGTGATTGCAGCTCCTTCCATTCATGCCTCAATAATAAAGTCTTTGCAACATGGCTTAGATCTTTTACTCTCAACACCCTAATACATAACGAATGTTCGCTGGGCCTGCTTAGCATTTTGATAAGTCACAGAGCATGGTAGAACGTTTACTGCTTAATTGTATCATGCTGTACACCTGTCTGGAAGCATCTGCCCTCATGTTATTCCGCTCTTTTGCCTTTAATTTGCCACCCATCTGTATGAGCAGCTTGTATTTATTTTTCAACAGATTTTATATGCATAAGCAAAATGCTAAACAGTCTTATTTTCTTATTTAAATAATAACCTTCAGGATTAAATCAGGTGACTTTTTGGTCATTTGCGTGTCCATTTGTACCTTACTCCAAACCTAAAGATCAAGGATAAGTTTAAACTCAGAAGTATAGCTGGCTATGGAGATTTTCCCTAGTTGAGAGAATTCACGTATAGTAAGTGAACAAGCAAAAGAGATAGAAATAATGTTATGGCAGCTCTTAATGTAATTTCTTAATGTACTATGAGACTATTGAGTTGTTTAAAACAACCACACCAATATTCGCCATATAATGATGTTTATATGCGTAAATGTCAGTAAAAAGGTCACACAGTGTTGATCGTAATGCAATTTTGTATCCCTCATTCTGTACATGGCAGTTAAACTACATCAAACGGCCATCAGATCAGAGGACTGTTATTGGTTCAAACTAAATAAATCGACTGATTGATCCTTGAGTTCTTGTAAATCTGTGTTTAACAAAAATAACATGTTCCTAAACACAGGATGAGATTGAGAGAAAGAAGCTGAAGGAGCCTAACAGAGCTGAAGAAGCAAGTCTGATAGAAGTTAGTGATTAAGAAGAAAGTGAATGAGTGTTGAACAAGCTTTCAGTTAAAATGAAAGTCATGATGGATCAAATCCACAAAGAGACAGATCTACCATGTGCCAACTCCACCAAATAACCATTTCTATACATTTGCTGACCACTGCAACCTCTTCTTAAATTCTCTAAAAACTCTCAAAAACTGTTACAACAACTGCACTTAACACCACGTCAACATCACCAAAGACTGCAATGGGGTTGTGTCAGACTGTCATGGATTGACTCAGAATGACAGTGGGTTATCTTCAGTGACGAGTCCCGCTTTTAAATAGACACTATGTGGAGCACGCCCCCAGAACCCAGAACCCCGTAGTGACCTCCAGCAATAAGAAGCATTTACTAAACATTAACCAGATGACAAGTTAATTTGAAAAATAATTCAAGATACCTTTATTAATTTAGTTATTCATTTGTGCAAACAGTCATGGATGAACTTGAGACAAGCAGAATCATAGTGGTTAAAACTAATTCATGCAAATTCGGTAAACAAAAAGACACTGTACTATCAGTTTGAGAACGCATGTTATACTGTATTATTGAATTCCCTGTAGGATATTTGTGTGATGCGAAAGCTCTAAAGGTTATCGCTCAGTTTTTGAGAGAAATTCACATTTTACAGTTCTAAAAGCCTCCAGGGAAAGGAAACTGCATTGTGGGCAATACAGGAAGCTATCAACTGTAAACAATATTGACTGATGTCTGTCTCTAAGGGCCAAATTATTTCTGTAATGTACAGAATGAATGCTACTCCAGCAGTACACAGCACTCACATTTCCTGACTGCACAGCCAAGCTCCTCATGTGGAACACACTGGTCCACTGACTACTACAAGCCAGACACAGCTGTAGTGGTCTCAAAATCCTCAAATTCAAATATGCTATAATAAAATTTTTACTTTACACTAGGATTAATTGCCATATAATTAACTGTCATTAACAATTTAGTTGACTTTTTTTGTTCATTAAATGCAACTATTGCTGCTTCCTAGAACTAACAATTACTTCCTAGATGTCAGTAGTGCTGTCCTCTAAAGTAGCCTTTTGGTGGCATCAGTGGATAGAAGAAGGCACACACCAGTGACATGAAGGATCTCGGAGACCTACACAAACCACAGAAAGAACGAACCGATAGATTGCCTGACACGCACAGAGTGACCCAACAGCCACAACTGTGGATATTCAGTGAGCAACGAGTCATCCTGTTAGTGCCAGTGCCGTTGGCAGGTGACTGAACAACACAGGACTACATGCACGCAGACTGTTACGACGACTGCCCTTAACACCACGTCAACGTCGCCAAAGACTTCAGTGGTGTCATGCCAGACTGTCATGGAGTGATTCAAAATTGTAGCGGCTCATCTTCAGTGAAGAGTCCCACTTTTGTCTTGGGGGAGATAACCAACGAATCTGTGAGTGGAGGCACCGTGGTTAGTGCCAAGATGAATGGTTTGTTGTCACGCACGACATGTCCAGTAGACCTGCATGGAACGGATTATCACAGGACACTATTAGGAACCTCTACAACTCATGGCTGAGACGTTTGGCATGTTGCTTTAGCAAGCATGGTGGCCTGATGCCATACTAAGAGACACTACTTCTGTATGTGTAGTTCAATAAATATTGCTCATATCAGTTTAAATTTATCATCATGTATTGTTCCTGGTAACCTTTATTTTCCTTCTGAACAGTACTGCAATCTGACACTTCCTTCTGGGTGCAGCTATTCTATTGATGATAGGTGTATTATCATTACCAAACAGGGTCAAAAACATCTGCAATTTTAACCACTAGTGTTGCAACACAAATAATACTAATAATATGTACACAAATGTTTAACTGGTGCAAAAAAATAGTACTTGTTATAGAGCACTATTTTATACAGTGCAAAGTCATATGGTTAGCTTCATTTGCCAATAACCCATGTGCCATATGTTCATACAGAGAACAATGTAATCAGTGTTACACAGCTCTTGGGTGTCATAGAAGCAAAGCAACTCTTTCAATTTACCCCACTGTGATTTTCCCACATTCCACTGAAAGGGACGTAAGTGGTTGCATTTTCGTCAGCAGATTTCCCCAGTCACTATAGAATTGGCGGCAAACTTTCTCCCACAAGCGCATTGAGCTGTCCAAGGACACTGCATAAGAAACATTTAAAAAGGATATGATGGTGTTATGCACCTCAGAGGATGCAGATGCTAGCCCTCACCCTCCACGCTTGGTAGCACCAAGGAAGACATATAAAAAAATTTAAAAATAGATATAAAAAAGGAAGAAAAAAAAACAACCTCATGAAGTCTAGGAGCTCCAGGTGAGGTATGCTACAGCTTATTCAAAAAGTTCAAAGACTACACGCTGTTAACACTGGCAATGGAAATAAAAAAGAAACCAACTGAAAAAAGGAGTGAGGAGAAATGCAAAGCAATTTAAGCTTAATGTAATGCTCATATGAGAGTGCACTGATATACAGGAGTTGAAGTAGAAGGAAATGGCATGGCTGTGGCAGATGACTAATGAAATGACAAAATGAAAAAGGCATCAACAGAACACACTCAGACAAATAAAGGGCAAGCCATTTTCAACCTGACTGAACACACCCTACCATCTCCACCACATGCTGACAGCCCAGTTCAACAGTATGGAGTTCCGAACACCATTACCCAAAATGAACAGAGGTTCATTCTTCCAGCCTGGCCACCCTACTACCACCGCACAAATCTGCCTCTTTTAACTCCACAACCCACCAGTGGCCTGCCCTGTCTCGTAATACCACTTTGTACCTCCTCATGTGGTGGTAACGAGTCCTTGTAGCATTGAGTCATATCAGTCCAGCATGACACATGACAGGCTGTAGAAGAAGCACTGCCCTGATGGTGTTGTCATCTCAGTCTTGGTTCTGCTCCTGGTTTGACTGTTGCTGTACTGTAGTTGAAATATACCACTTTGCTTAACATTTAAGATTAAGATTTCTGAGTACAGTTTTGGACAAACACCAAAAGATGACAACCACACAAATAGTCTGTTTCAAACCTGGTCGGTTTTATTACAGTCTTTCGGGAAGTATAGAAATGTTTATGGTTACTCTGCTGCCATGGCTAACACATCCTACATTTTACGACAGCTCAAATCATGTCTTTCCTCCAGTAGACAATAGTAAACTCATTTTAAGACAGTAAATTGGCATATTTAGATGTGCGCATCTCAGTATCAAGCTGGACTTGTGCTGGACTAGCGTTCTGAAACAAACCAAGCTTCCGAATCCAGACTGGTCCCCTCACTTCATTTTGATACCAGAAGAGGAAATTACAGCAAGATCATTCAAAGACAGAGAGTCAATGAAAGGAAGAGTAAATGCAACAATGACTGAAAGTCTTGGCAAGCAACCATTATAATGACCACCATTTGCTCCCATCAAGAAAGCAGAAGTACAGAGTAGAATGCTGACTGTAATTTGAATGCAAATGTAATTCAGTATGCAGCTAACTATGTAATGAATTAAACAATATGTAACAAATCAAAACAATAACTAAACCAGACTTTAAAGTATTAGAGGTGACATTCCTGTCCAACACACAGGGTCACACTCACAGATCAAAAAAGGGCACTTCTAAAAATACACCATCCATTTTCTAGACTGAGAAGGTTCTCATTTACAAACATTAGTGCAAATGAGAAAGCTGATTGTACTTGCTGGAGGGGCTGAAATGGAATCGAATGAACTGGGCTGACTGGAAGCTGCAGGCTGAATCAAATGGCAGAAAAACAATAAGAGCACTGGGCTCCCCGAGGTCCAGGCTAGGCTCAGATGATTGCATTGCAGCCAATGTTTCAAATTCTGAAAAAGCCTGGAAGAATCTATTCCATTCAGCCTTGATATTCTTTTGTGGGGTAATCTTCGGAATGACTGCCAGCACGTTTGCAGCAGGAAAGCCATTATGTGGGAGGAATACAGAACACCGAATATGACATTGTCTTAATGATAGAAAATCTTTCAAACACGAACAAGCGGGAGATGTGTTGACTGCTGTATCAAAGCCCAATGCTGTCATCTTATCTGCTCAAGCAAATTTGTGTTTGGCTACTGAATTGATGTGATGAGAAGAAGATAAGAACGTAGAGCTGATTTGTTGATAGTGTCATCACCACCACTGCAGTTTCACTACAGGTTTAATTCTCTTTCCTGCATTCTTCACTTGTCATCCTCATAAACGACATGCCACTCATAAATCATGAAAACCCATTAATCAGCAGAAGATTTTGACAAGTGATTGTATAACACAATAAAGATAAGTCCAAGAAAGGAAATCTGTAATGTCTTAAAACCCAGATGGTAACATTATCTTTGACAGCATCTTCATTATCTAAACATACAATGACTGTTTAGCTTCTCTGCTAACTGCTGAAACATCAGAAGAACCCTGTGCATGCCAGCGCCTGGGTTTGAAATAACACCTGAAGCTGGAGATTATTTTTCTGGCAACACAGGGGAGAGAAGATGCAACAGACAAGGTGAGTTAAACACGACAAGCAAAAAGCTCCTGTTTCTTTACCTCAGGTTAGCCATTAGCTATTCATAACCAAAAGGGAAAGCTGGGTCTTTAGTTCACTGTGCTCCAGTCTTGCCTGGCTACAGAACAGCTAAGGGTGGCAGTAACCTGGCATCAGTCCAGTTGAGCATCAAAGAGAATGCCAGACTGTCTGACTGACACAATAGACATGTAACTCAAGGAGGCCAAGAACACCTCTGCTGACAAAGAGCCGCAGCGTTATCCCTGCAGTCATGATAGGATGTAAGAAAGGTTACAGGCTCATCTCGCTTGGCTCAGGATGCCAAGGGCAGTGAGCTGTGGTACAGAGCCCAAAGCTAAAGGTCAAGGTGCTAGCTTCTGATCATCAGTGACTGAGCGTCCGCTCATGAGGCTGCAAGCTGAAGCGAATGCTGATGCCAACGGTAAACTGATGCACTAAACCAGATACACTGAGCTTAAATCGACAATAAATATTTCTATCTGTGGCCTGCAGATTACATATGGTAGGCTTATGATGTGTTATGATGCCTGGAATTCATTAACTTTTCATGTTTTCATTTTGAATTATCCGAACGTGTGGATAGAAAGTATTGCCTGCTCACAGAAATCATTTGGTCAGTAGCCAAGAAGGCTTGCTAAACACTGGTCAGAAAAGATTTTCCTGAAAAAGTGAGAGGGGCTACTTTAAGAATATGATATGGTGATGCTGGCCTACTTTCTCTGCTGTCTCTGGAAAAAAGGCATTTGGTAGCAGAACACAAGAGCAGACATGACTCTTCTAATTTCAGCTTGTTCTGGCTTGGGCTTGGGCAACACCAAGTCATTCAGGATGTCTGATTTATCATGGAAATTGTCATTAATGGATTTCTGAAGTTATTTGTTATTTTGTAGTCTGTGACATTCCCAAATAATGGTGCAATCGAGGGGGGTCGAAATACCTTTTGTCTCAAATATAAAATGTTCTTGAAAGGCTGACAAATCAGGATAGTAGATGATACACGAGTTTTACCTTTTACACAAGTTAAAAATGCTAATTTGCAGTAAAAAAAAATGTTAAAACATGTATGATTTGCACTTCCATTAAATATACATGCTTTTTAACACACCAAACCAAGGCAGAATATGTATTCTCAGAATTTCCAAGCTTTCTTTTTCTGTGTGGTGGGAGTGGTAGGTTTAGTTGCATTAACTAATTAACCATTTGGTATAAACCTTCAGATCCTGAACGCAGCACTGAAATGCAGCTGGGATTCTGGGAAATATGAATGACTGTCCAATTACACTGTATAGTAAACAATGTGTCAAAGGTATACTGCTTTCTGTGTTATATGCTACAACCAAGCTAACGCTAATGTTTGGCTGATATTTGATGATGTATTTATGGCACTCCAGAATAGCAGGATGTTTAGGCAATGCTAGGCAACTGTGCTAGAATATCTGTGTTATATTCATATTCGTATATATATAACATTTATAACCTTCTAAAAATAAAGAAATAAATCACATTCTGTATTGCTAATTCAGGATCGACCATGATAGCACACAAAAAACATAAGAATATGCACTATTCCCTAAAAACACCAGCTATGACACTTTACAATGCTTACTGGTTTGAGCAAGGTATTTTGACACAGGGGAGTGCATGAAGCAAAATGACCATTTTGACCTTTCACTGATATTATAATTCAAATAACGGAGAGATTCAGGGGGGGAATCTGCATTGGGCAAAATGTAAAGGTTTTAAAACTCTTCAGATGATCAGCGAGAGCAATATGGCTGCTTTTTGAAAGTGCCATATAATTTGCCCATTAACGAAAATGGCTGAAACCTAGATGCCTATACCAGACACCTTTTGATCATTAACTGTGGCTTCCACGGTTAAACACTGCAAACAAAAGAGACGAAAAAATGATGACATGCTCGAGGTCTCTCATTTAAATACACTATGGATATTACATTTCCTTACACCTTATTGAGACCACCTTGAGGACTCCGTAACATGACTGTATAATCACAGCTCATCTGTGAATCTGCTTCATCCAGACGGAACAGATAGGAAGCTACCACCTTGGATTAAATATTCAGCGATTTATAAGGGATTATGTTGACCGTCTCGTAAGGACGACTGGAACATGACCTGGTAATAGCTGTCAGGAAACCAAAGAGAAGAAATCAAGACGGCTCGTGTCACAGGCACCGCATAAACACAGACAGCTAACACGCACACAGTCACACTGTCCATTCAGTCAGATCTACACTGCTACACCGCCAACATATCGTCCAGCTAAACAGTTCAACTCCACACACACAGAGCACGGGTCAAAGTGTTTGATTCTGAAATATTAATACAGGCTGAAACACACACAGTGCTAAGCTCCTTAAAATGCAGTTCATTTAATGGAAAGGCTTGGGCAGGTCATCATCCTGATGATGACAAAGGGTGCTGGGGCAGAATGAAAGAGTGTAGCACTGTCCCTTCTTAGTTATCTCTGTTGGTGTAAAAGATTACTGGTCCTGCGAGTAATGACAAACTAAATCAAATCTCCGTCTCCAGACCACTGCATTGACAGGAAAAATCAAATCACTATTGATTGTGTATTGATATTGATTTGCTAAGCTGTTTGCTTATCATTATGTACATCAGAGCTTCGTGTGAAGGGATTAAACTCAAGCAAACGGAGAGTTTTCTGGATCCTTACAGCCAGTCAGAAACAAATTAGAGTCAAATGCTGCTTCTTTTCTTAGGTAGGACATTAGACAGACACTATTCCAGAATCTGTGCCAGGTATCTCAAGATATCACTCTGAAACACCACAGATATAATACAGAGAAGCTGAAGTATGACAGCCATAATCTGATAAAGGTGTCTGCTGTGGAAATGACTAAAACGCAACAAAAAGGGCTTCTGCAGAAAGACACATGGGATACATGCTTTAAAGGACATTAAGGATTATTTGTTACATAGCAAATAGCATTACACAATAGAAGCCCACTACTTCCTAGGAAATTTGTCTTAATTTCCAAAAGCAGAAAGCAACTCAAAGTAAAAAGAAAGGATCTCCAAATAATGTGAAAGGATGTTAAAACATCTGAAGATCTTGAACAGTCCAAAATCAGCATTAAGAAATGAGTGGTTTCCATTTTTTCCCCCTATTTACATACACAAATGCCATACACATAGTTTTAGACTAAGCTATCCAAAAGCATTGGGCTGCAAATCACTCAGAAGTCCAAGGGAATTTTATATGTAACCATTGTCCATGAAGATCTAATATTTCATCGCTAGACAAATCAAAGACGGCATCTACCACAGCCTCTTCCAAATTCTGACTACAACAGAGCTCTCTTATTTGGGTAACCACATGCAAACCAAGTACAGTAAACAGTTAACCCATGTTGGGTTTTCTTTGGTTTTATCATTTTTTTTGTTTTTGGAAACGATACCTTGTGCTGACATGGGCATGGGAATAAATCACAGGGATGGCATGCGAGGTGAAGCTTATAGTAATACTCTACAGAAGAAAGAACAAGCTAAAAATGTGCTCCCTGCCTTTCGCCCTGTAATGAACAACAAGGTCTGGCTTGATGTTTTGGTCTCCAAAAAAAAATGAAGATATGATGTCAATAGCTGATCATTCATCTACACTGTCAGAGGACACATCTTTCACCGGATTTTGAATATTTTTTTGTGCTTGTAATCATCAGATTCCTCCACTCATGGGTTTCCAAAGCACAAACCACATTACAAAACGTTCTCCCGCATGTGTGTAACTGCACATTTACACTAGATTTCATAAATTGCAGCTTCAATCTTTCCAGGTAAAAGGACATAACAAAACTGAAGTTCAGTAAAAGCTGTGGTTGCAGTCTGATGCCATTATTGTTATTGTTATTATTATTAGTTATCTAGTAAGTTCTCTAGTAAGAAACAGTGTATTACTGTAAATTGCAATAAAAGGTTGATGACTAAATTAAATAAATAAATAAATAAATAAATAAATAAAAGGAATAACAGCCTTATAAATCAGACTGGGCAGATTTTGAAAACCTCAATATAAAATAAAGAGTAGCAATTGGCATATTCGTTTACTTGCTACTCTCGATTTAAAACACAATTTAAGAATAACTGGGACATCATGAATGCGTCCTGCTTCAGCTGCTAGGCTTATGCCTTGCTCTAAAAGGCTTACTGATGAGTAGATGCAACTGCTTGCTACTAGCACTTGAAAAAATTGTTTGCCTTTGAACAGTGCACAATCCAGAACTTCTCTGTACAAGCATTATACATCAGACAGTCTGTGTACTTTCATGGGGTAACTGTTAACATTCATGGGGGACAGGCCTAGCTAAGACATTTTAGGCTGTCCACAAAGGGAAAAGAAATTAAGTTAAATGAAAATAAAAACAGCAATAAATAATAGCATAACTGTGGATGCATTATTTATTTAATGATGCGTTATTTAGTTTTCAAATTATCTGGGATCTTATTGAGAAAAGCAAGACATAAATCCATGTAGCACTCACATAAATAACTATAAATGGTGAATAAAAGTAGTACATCAAAATATGCCTTCAACATGCTAGCAGACATGCTATCAAGCCTTACCCATGCCCAATAAAAGGCTGCAGTGGAAAAGAAGCTATGAGTTCATCTTCTGCATGATGAAAATAAGATGACTGCTGAAAACGCTGGAAGTGCTAAACAAAATTTCTATTCCACAGAAAGATAGAAAAATATATATATATATATAAAATCAAGTTTATCTTATTACTATTAGTTTACTATTAGCACATGATCAAATTGGATTGTCTTCATTCACCTCCGCAGAGTGAGAGATCCTCTACATCAATATCAGCTTAAGGCAAGGAAGCAGGCGATATTAGTTTGGCAATACTCTGACTGCCTCATGGGGAGTCTAGCTGTCAATAGCAACATTCAGTTTCAGTGACTCAGCAACAAAAACAACTTTGGGCTTGCTCCAAACAGCAATAGAGCTGCTCATTCAAGCGGTACTTATCTATTATTGATACCTGCTGGTTTTGATTGGCAAACCTGAAGCTTGCAATCAATAAGGAGCTAAATCAGATTACTGATTCTTTTTTTTTAATCCTGTTCAAAGTAAATTACCCGTTGGAAAGATAATGGATAGCATCCCTGGAAAAGACACTAGCCTTTTATACCACCTGAAATCTATACAACTGTTCCTCTGAATAAATAGTAATAGAAATTCAGTTCTATGAACATTAATATGAGAGTAGATAAAAGTGAGAGAAGATCAAGGAGCAAAGAAAACCAGGCATTATTCAGTCCAATAATAACCCAACAAATCCAATTATGTAGCAAAACAAAAGCTATATATGGAAAAAGACAACAATATTTAAATACAACATAATTGAAAACAATATCAGTCTATTTTGTAGCATTATTTCAAGTGTATATAGCAAATTCACAACATATATACATAAGCATTGAATAACGTATTTAAAAAACAATTGAGATTTTATAACCAGTCTGACCCCAGTTTTGTGAGGTAGGTAAAAGCCCTTACTGTATACTAAAGTGATGGATTTTTGTCTATTAATAATGCTGTTATTAAGCTGATTACCCCTCTCTTGACAATAATATTTCATGAATAGGAGCTGCCTACACAGGGCTATTGACTTTCATTTAAATGACCTATAGACAGGGCTCAATTAATTCCTGCTGTCACTTTCGTCCATTATGCCACGCATTACTACAGGGGTCCAGCTTTAAAGAGACAAGTCAATAGAAGCCTTAACACACCTTATCAATCTTTTGAGATAATGAATGAAGAACAATGAATGTCAGTCCTAGTCATCAATATTTTTAAGTTCTTAGAGTCAAACACCAGCCCACCTTTTCATACATCTGCTCACTTAACCAGAGTGATTTCACATGATACTATACTCTCTTTATTGAAAATATAAGACACTAATCAAGGCAGAAAAAATAATACAATGAATAAATTAATAAATTATTTATTAATAATAAATAATTATTGAATTAGTGTTGCATTGTGAACCAAGCCCAAACAAGTTCATATCCGGGATAAACTGCAATGTATCAAATTACAGAAAAATATTGCAATGTCAGTTTTTCTCCAGTACCATGCAGACATACTATATACTGTGAGTCATACCAGTTATGAAAAAACCCTTTCATTTTTTTGTTGATTTTTATTTGAAAATAGCAGCTATCTTTCACAGTGTATAAACAAACTACGTGGGCCAGTAGAAATGCTCCAAAACTTTAATTTATATTACAAATTTATATTCAGAGCATTTTTGCCTTTCACATGTATGAATACATGTTTCGCATACATGTTTTTTTTTTTTTTTTTTTTACATATGCGTTATTGATATGCAATATTGACTGCAAAAATAAAGTCAAACGATAACATGATAGTTGTAATAAGGTTTTTTGAGCAGTCTGCTTTTGCACTAGTCTGATAAAGAGCTTGTTGTGGTATAATCCCTAGTAATCCAATATAATCTAGCCAAATCTAATTTAATCCCATGTACTCATTAGCACCTCAGCCACTGAAGTAGTCCAAGTTTATATCCGGCAGCACAACAGGAGGCTAATGCAATTCGCAATTCTACAACCAAAGCCTGACTGAAATACTGTGAGGATAGAGGAAAAAGACTGCAACAGTTACTTCTGGTTACATAAGAGAGACAGAACTTTAACAGTGGGTTCTGACCACTTTCCAGCACAGCGAGCACCAGCTTCAACCAATTTCTTCTTCATGTACGATACAATAGATCAGTTCACATCAAGTGACAGTCAATGAAATCAATTCTTGCATAGTTACCCGGTTCCTTGAGGGGTGAAAGCTACACTTGACTTATGAGAATACAAACCACCTGCCAAGGTCAACTTGCCCACTACACAATCATTGATTTATTTCAGTAATTATGCACTAAGCCCATAAATCTTGAAAATGTGCCATACTGTTCCAACACTGGAATCAACATTTACAGTATATCACAGCGTAAAGGCTAAGGGCCAACACCATAACCAATGACGCAAAACGTTTGAAGGACTCCAGGACTGTATCTACAAACATGCCTAAATACACTGCAGTCATAGCAGCTCACATCAGTTTACATTTGCCAAAGCATGAGGCGAATTGGTTTAGCTCCTTATAATTATTAAACCATTGGCATTAATTGACCTAATTAAAGAGATTAGGATGGAAGAGCTAGGTAATGAAGGTCAAAATCATGTTTGATGCCTCCTGCAGGTTCTTTGAACTGTATGCCGCACTGTATCAACTTGGGATAAGCAAATACATTAGCTCAAAGAGAAGCACTATGTCACTGTCATACTAAAACTAAATACCTCTCATGGTGAACAGACCAATAGAAATGGCCAAAAAAAGACTTACTTATATTAACACGCATTAAAGGTTTATCCTTTTGTCCATAAAAGTACAGTCTTGTTGTAAAAGCGACAACATTTTAAAACAAGTTAACATCCTCAGTTCTTCAACATACTGTATATACAGAATATACTTATTGAAGCACAAACCAATCCATTTTTACTGGATGTTCACAGCAAACCAGTATCAGCACCTGGAATGCGCAGCACAAACTTGCACTAGTGCTAGTGAGGGAACCGCTCCAAACTTTACCTGCATTAAGGGTGCCGGTGATGAGCCTGAAGAGGTACTGGGCAAACTTCAGGAATTCTCGCTTGCATCTCTTCCTGCAGCTCATTTTCTGAGTGTTGTCACTTGCTGGAGACTCCTCTTTCCGTGGAATCCTCTGAAGGCTGTGTGTTAAAAGACAACTTCCCCTGAAGCCGCAATCGGCAGCTGTGTGTGAGTGTGTGAGGTGGCGTGATCATGCGGTGCTGCAGGACAAGGCTGCCAGCTTCAAAAGGGTCAGCTCATAAAAATATTTCCCAGAGGTGTTTTCTCCTTTCTCTCTGAGCTGTACCTATCTGTGAGCCTTCAGCAGCGCGTGGCTCCCCAGCTCTCTCTCTCTCTCTCTCACACACACACGCTTTCTCTCTCTCTCACACACACACACACACACACACACACACACACACACACACACACACACACACAGACACGCACACTGCGCTCTCATGCACACACACACTTTGGTAGTAGTCTGGCTGCTCGTGTGGCTCAGCACCATCTGTGGAGCTTTAACCCTCCCCCTGACCACTGCTGGAGAGGTGGGGCTTAAAAGAGAGTGAGAGAGGGAGAGAAGGAGAGAGAGTAAGAAGATGGGTGGAGGAAAAGAAAGAATGGCAGTGGTGAAAGTGTCAAAGCTCATGAATCAGCAGTGACAGGTGATTACCGAACCGTCTTTACACAACACCTACACCACACTTAACTGAGCACAGTGAGCAGAGGGAGAGAGTGAGCGAGGGAGAGAGAGATTGGGAGAATGAAAAAGATGCAAAGGGGGTCAGAGAGAGGGAGAAAAAGAGGCAAAGAGATAGAAACAACAAAAGGAAGAAAGGCTAAAGGACAAAAAGTAAATGACAGTGGGAGAAAAAGACAGGAAAAGTGACAACAAGAAGAGGGAGAGAAAGTAGGATGAAAAAGAGAGGAAAAAGAGAATGAACCAGGAGAAAAGAGTGAAAGACGGATATCAAGTGAGAACGAGAGAGAAAGAGCAAGACAAAGTATAAGACAGTAAAAGAAGAGAGAAGAGAAAGGGATATTGTGCAATGACAGGGAAAAAGAAGAAAGAGGGAATAAGAAAGGGAGAGAAGTGAGTGAGGAAAAAAGTGAGAGAGAAAATAGATTGAAATAAAGGGAGAAGCAAACAGAACAAGCAAGAGCATGAAAAAGAAACAGAGAAAGGAAATAAAAATGAGAGCTTGGGCTAAAACAATTCCTGGAGAAACTTGAGTAACTCAGTTACTAAAAATAATTTAATCTCTTCATTTAATCCATATAACTATATACAGCTCACGGTGTTCCGCACAGGTGATCATTACTGTCACACAACATGCTTACACTGTGGCCTCTGGATGTGAAGATGTGATTTGATGGTAACGATAGCAAAATGAGAGAGAGACAGACAGAAGAGACAGGGCAGGGAAAATGACAGAAAGTGTCCAAAATTTGGGATCATTTTAGGCTGTAAAAAACCCAGAAAACTCTGTACAGTGTGTCTGTTATTAAACTGAACTAGCCTACCACAACAGCACAACATCAATGCTTCAGTATATCAGCAGAAAGCATGCAGTCTACACACACAGAGCGGACCCCACACCAGGGAGCATTAAAGTAAATCACTGTGATTTCTAGTTGGGATGAAGGCTAGTGAAGAATCTATGTTCATTATGATTGTATGTAACAGTTAGTTAAGAACGTAAATCAATATTGTAGCTAGTTATAACGTCCCCAAGCTTTGCATTTGTATTATTATTAAGACATACACTCTCACACCTACTTCCCTCACAGTGATGCATAAAATACCCCAAAAAGAAAAATATCAGGTGATGCAAGCAGCAACTGGAGTCTGAAATGCAACAACCCAATACAGCAGGTATATTCAGTTTAATATGACTGAAGTGACGGGTTTCAGCAGGTGTAGGGCAGCCCTTTAACACAGTGAAGAAACGTACATGTGCTTAAATGTACTTAACAGGTTTATAGTTCTGACACACAGCATTATTGTACTACATATAAGCAACAAAACTGTTGATTTCTCTAAAAAGAAAAACAATTACGTTTCTTTTAAGAGCCTTTCGTAACTGATTACTTGATTAATCGATTACTAAAATAAATCTGTATCTGCAGCCGTAGTAAGAACTGCTACAAGTTAAAAGATGCTGGAAATAATCAAAAAGTCACAAAGTGTGAGTGAAATGAGATCTTTATACTTTCATATTATAGATATTTTAAAAACCAACGTAAAAATTTTAAACCAAAAAGCACAGCCTGCGACATCATCAACTTCAGCACACCAGCTTCAGCGCTAATTACCGCCACTTCAGTTATCATCAGTCAACGTCAAGCCCTTCTCTCCACGAGTGCTGTCATTAACTTCAATTACGTCAGTCCTGAAGACACTTCTATCTGATCCCTGATCAGCCACAACACAAAGACTCAACCTTCCCCACTGATTATTTCAAAAAATGTCTTCATACACATCTATTTTTACCACCGTGGAAGACCCCCCCCTTTTTTTTCAGCGTGTCAATACAGGGAAACTGTTCAGCTATGAAATGAGCTGGTTTGTATTCCATGTGAAGTGAAGGTTGAACTGTATAGGTCATTCCTGTTGGAGAAAGGCCTATTTCAGGAGCACTCGAAAAGGAGAGATTTTTTCCATGAGTGACTCTCACAGAGGATTTAGACCCCTGCCTCTGTTCAACCGTGCGTCATCAGAGAACGCCGTTTCCGCAAAGAGGTGTGTTCTTCTCCATACATGGGCCTGCTCTGCAGACGAAAGCACAGTCTGTTCAGTGCTCAGGCCGGGTGAAAAGTTTACATGTTCACAGGTGTATGTTTGACAGAAGTGTCTGCTTTCTGTATTTTAGAAAATACAAAAAATAACAGTCAAAAGACATAATCATTCATGTCATATTCCTCTTTGGACCAGTAGGGTCTAAACAGAAGGTAAACAGAAGGTGTAACACAGAAGGTAAAAACTGCCATGCACTAAGTCTGTATAAGATGGACCAGGGCACAACATAACCAAACGAAGCATAAATTGTAACATGGATATTGCATGTGGATAGGTAGAATGTGGATCTCATGCTCATAGCAGCATCATCTGCAGAATCTGATAGTAACCAGACAGATATTCCTCAAGATTGTTGGAGGATTTTTCATGAAAAACACACTACAGAAGTCATGTAAATATATTTCATCATTTAATACACTTATTTGAAAAAAAAAGCACCCAGAAAGAATCAACCGACAGGAATAAAACATGGTGGGTAGGTTTTCCATCATGAGACATGCAAATGATTCAAGTTTCCCGCTCAGCCGTGCATGTGACGCAAGCAAGGACGGGCCTTTTCACTGTATCTGACTGACTACATAAGGCTGACTTGTTGTCTGTGCTTTCCATTCTGACTCATGCTGGTAGCATTTTTTGCAAGTGAAGTATTTCTCAGAGAGGAGTTTGAAAGCAATTTGAGCAGTTGGAGGAGTTTGAGAGGGATCATACCATAGGCCTCCGGGAAGCAGGATGGTTTCTCTATGTATTGCGCGCCATACCGGTCGTGCAGATACAGCCATAGCAAGTTGTTGGCGGCAGTGGATAGAAGAAGGCACATACCAGTGACAGACCTACATGAGCCATGAAGAGAGAAAGCCAATTAATTGTCCAACATGCGCAAAGTGGCCCAACAGCCATGATGGCAGACATTTAGCAAGCAGTGACGCCCTCCATGAGTCATCCTGCACCATTGGCAGACGGCTGCACAACACAGGACTACATGCACACAGACTGTTAAGATGACTGCCCTTAACACCACGTCAACGTCTCCAAAGACAGCAGGAACTGTGTGAGAATGTTCAAGCTGCATGGGATGGATTAAGGTACCTGGATGTAGGAACCTCTACAACTCCTTGCTGAGAGGTCTGGGATGTTGCGTGGCCCATCGTCATAATGAGACACAATAATTCTGTGTAGCTCAATAAATATTGTCCATATCAGTCTAGATTTTCAGTCAGTTTTTGTTCCCGGTAACCTTTATCTTCATTCTTAAGATAACACACACCTAGGGACAATTTAGTATCTCCAACTCACCTGACTGCATGTCTTTGGTCTACACTAAATTGGGTTTGCATTGATTTAGCAGACTTTTAGCAGGGTACAACTGCTCTTTCCATCTGTGTAATGGCTGGCCCACTCTACAGGATTAAAAACCATGAGACACTCCACACATGATGACATTTTACATCAAATTTGTTTGTCAATAATCAATTTCATTAATCATCAATGTCCCCACACTACGCTGTCTGTCCTAAATGAAACACCACAACCTGTCGCGCACGTGAACAGTAGTCCTGATCTATGGTTCAGATTTCTCGCAGGGCTTATGCATACTGCAACACAGGATTGAGCTGAATGCATGGTTTACAGTCTTTCAGGCATGTCATTAACATGGCGATTTACACCAGATAATCTGCAGTCACCCTGCACTACAGTACACTGAGTCATAAATATTGAACATGTCTAATATTTACGATTCACAAGCGGGAAGGCCATGACTAGACTGGGAGCAGATCAGAGGAGTGGAAGATTGGATTATAGACACCAACAAGATCATCAGGGAACATCATCGTTTACGATCACCCTGATACTGGGAGATCTTTTGCGAATGTCAAAAGGAGCAAGTCGGCCTCAAAATCGGCCCCTTATCCTTTACCGTGGGCCAGGCAGTAATTAACGCTACCTATGGAGAAGACTGTAATATTAGCGTTAGCAAGTTTATGTTTTCATTTGTAACAGAAATGTTGATCAAATAAATAATACAATTAAAAATAAAATTAAATAAATATTTTTTAAAAAATGATTTAGGATCAAGTTTGAAAACTTTTATCTAATATCAACCTAATCTGGCACTTGTACTGGCTGAACTGCAGTTGCAGCTCCATTCTTGAACACACACTGAGTAGGCTACACAAAAATGAAAGGATATTGATAAATACGACAGAAGCCTGCTGGCTTTCTCTTGAGGAAACTGACTCACAGACTGGAGATAACTCATAAAAATAATGATGATGATGAAAGCACACGAGAGACTCCTTCATTAAATGAAATAAATTTAGTTGGGAAGTTTATGTGATCATTAAGGGCCGTTTATCACCCACTGCACTGGGATGGCACTACTCAATTTTTGACCACATACAAGAACCTTTGAGGAGATGTGGAGAACATGGAATTTGTGTGCAGTAGATTCTCTTAGCACATTTTAGTCACAGGACGTTTGCAAATAGTGATGCATTGATGTGGAATTTTGGGCCAATATCAATTATATTACAATACTTACCTACATAAGCTTGTCATTCCAACTGACGTAACACTACGCAAATTATTATACAGGCATACTTCAATAGGTGTCATCCTATTCAAAACTAACCTGTACATTAAAGGACATCTGTAGGAATTAGCATTTATACAGGGCTATGTCAGTTGTAACAGAAAGCTTATGTAGGTGTCATGTAGCCTTTATGAACAGTATTCGACAAGAAAGTGTTACCACAATATTTAAAACATGCTTGCTAGTGCTGATAATTTTACTTTTGCTGCATTATGAAACACAGCCACATGCCTCATATTCCTTAAGATATACAGGTCAGAAATAACTAATTGGATCAGTCATGGGATCTCAGCTGAACATTTGTTCCAAACTGCAATTTTGCTATCCTCAGCGGAAATCCTGAAATATTTCCACACTGCTGACATTTTCATATGTAACAGCAGGACTGCAGCAGTGTGTCTGCCAGAAAAATGGTGCGTAAAGTTAGCAGCTGAAAATTGGACCCAATAATAATAATAACAATAATAATAATAATAAATGCTAATTTAACCACAAATAATATGTCAGTCATAAATATATCCTGCACCCTTTCTACGCTACAAAGGTTGCACTGGGCTGAGCTGTGCATTTGCATTGAGGAGCGCCACACTGCATAGCTATCACAGTGCTGTGAAGCAACTGAGCAGGACAGTCAGGTCACTGGAAGGGTCAAACCTCTAGGACGTGCATAACAATAAGGGATCATGATCTAATCTGAGACGCTTTTTAAACCGAAACCAATGATCAATAAAGGTCATACCACAGACCATTTACAGGTGCTCTTAAAAGTTATCCAGCCAATAACAGCTAAAGGACAGCATAAAAAAACAGCCCAAAGAGAAATGCGGTGCAGCCAGTGGAAACAGCAGATTTATCTGAATTGGAACTGCTGCCTTTTGTCCCCAGAGTTTCAGCGGCAATCCCTCAGCTCTGACCCGGGCAGTCAGGAGACCGCATTCATACATCACCCTAACGGCTCCCTCTTTTTGCAGTGCGACATACGTACAGCATGATATATGCAGCAAACGACAGGATTCCAGATCCTTATACAGACCCAAAAAGAGACAGACGGCATGAGTGGCTGGAATAATATGCTGAGGTTCCCCAGCAAGAAAAAGGCAGGACAATTATTGAACATTTCCCCCAAGAGAAATGCAACAACGCCATAGGAGATCTTCTGCTTTCAAACTTGAAAAGAAAAAACGCTTTCAGTTTACATTATGCATCTGGTCTTATTGATTTTCTTTTATTTCCTAAAAGCCAGGGGTGTTCACTCTTATCTGCAAAAGGCCTGTGTTGCTGCAGGTCTTCACTGCCAACAAACAGGCGGACCCATTCATCAGCTGCTCTCAGCCTTCAACAGCTTATCAGGTGTGCTGCTGGTTTGTTGAAATGAAAATCTTCAACCTCGTGGGCCCTTTGCAAATAAGACTGGGCACTCCAGCACTACCATTTATACACATAGCATGCACACACATATTATACACAACACTTATTTCAACTGATTTTGCGACAGCCCCCAAGAATGAAGCAGGTGAAAGGTCATGGTGTCATGCCACGTTCACATGTTTGCGTTGGGGAAAAAAAAAGTGTGACATGGATGATTATCAGAGGAGAGCTTTATCATTGTAGACTGTTCATGTAAGGTGGACAACAATGATACATTTTGGAGTCCTTGGCTCCCCAAGAAATTAGAATTGTTGTTTTCCACCACTGCAGGAAACAGCAAAAGATTTGAATACTGGTAATTCGCCAACCATTCTTACAAAGACATTTCTTCCTAAAATCCATGCAGCCGTCAAAGATTCTGACATTCGCTAATGCTGACTTATTTGGGATTTGTTTTTAGGTTGGAACAGAATGTATGTGCACTCAAAAGCACAAAAGTGCAAACACTTCTGTGATTTAAAAACATGAATGTCTTGTCTCTAATCTGCCATGGGCTTTTTATTAGTACCATGTGTCATCTCAGGAAGAAGATATTGGTGAATGATGCCCACTGCACCCTTGATTCTACTGCAATGACAATGACTGGTCTGTTCTTAATAAAGATACACAATTTAAAGTGCGACTATGGTTTGAGAGGAATGTGTCACAACATACAGTGTGTTGCACACTGCTTTGTACAGGGTTGCATAGCCGCAGATCTATCAAGAGCATCCATCCTAACTCTTTCCCACCATTGGAAGGAGCTACAATAAAAGGTTGGACATGGACCCTGGAGCAATGGAAGAATGTTGTCCAGTCAGGTAAGTCCTGTTTTCTTTCACTTCACGTGGGTGGCTGGGTACATGTGCACTCACATGTGATGCCCCCACAATGCACTATGGGAAGAAGACTGGTGGAGAGGGTGTGACGGATAGGTTGGGGTACATCTGCTGGGAAACCCTGGGTATGGGTATTCATCTGAACGTCAATTTGGCACTTGTCACCTACTTAAATATCATTGCAGACCAGGTACATCCCTTCACGGCAACGGTACTCCCTGTTTGGGAATGGTTTATGAAGCATGACTGGAAGCTCAAGGTGTCACCCTGGCCTCCAAATTCTCTATATCTCAAATCCAATTTACCATTTGTGGGATGTGCTGGAACAGCAAGTCCAGTCTGTAGCAGTTCGACCCTGCTCAGTCAAAGCCGTTTTGGCGGCATGCGCAAGACCCACCAGCATACTAGGTAGATTCAAACTCTCAACACATAGGGATAGAGCAAAAATGTGGATCAGCTGGTGTCCCTGAGGACCGGTTTAGACAACCTGATCATATGCAGTCTATTATAGCACTTAGACAAAATATGTTTAACTCATAACACCAGTGCAGCTGTTCAGCAACTGATACGCAGTTCATGCCACCATATTGTAGTCTTTTATAATGGGACACTGGGCTAATAGTGACTAGACTTCGAGGGCAGTGTAATTGCTGGGCTGTACTGCATGGCCTGGCTTCTATTCTGTTCAACCCCAGAGGAAACAAGAGGCAGCGGGGCACCACGGATGAGTCTCCTGCTGAAATATTAAAGCCACACACCCTGACCCAACTGGCCTGTGGCACAGCAAGTGCATGATAACTAAACAGAGAGCGAGGGGGGGGGGTGCGCGATGAGTACGCTGTTAGGGCTAGAAGGCAAGAAAACAAGATAAAAAAGAAGCTGACCTGGTATAGGGAAAGGTTACCATTCACAGCAACAATGTTATACACAACATTGGCAGAAAACTCATCCGCAGGAAACAGTGGAGAAAAACCTGGGGTAGAAAATGGGTCACAGTAAAGTGATAATATAGTATATCATAGTATAGTATAATATAATAATAGCAAAAGAATGAAAATCGAAACAAAATATTAACATCAGTTATTATATTAACACGGGATTGCACCCACCCATGCCACTGTTTGTCCTCACAGCTGCTGAGCAGGAGAAGGTACAGAAGCGTAAAGTCTAGAACCATTTCCAAGATCATTTCCGCCATCAGGCTGCTGAACAGCCAGTAGTGCTGATATATCAGTCGATAGGTCTGTCACTACTCCTCTGACCTGAATCATCATCATCATGAGGATCTCCATGGACAATCAACATCACATCCACACCCATACATCACTTTGCACCCTTGTATATGTCATGCATTTCTTCCATTTACCTCCAAGAATCCCCAAACTGCATAAATGGAAATGTGTATATATCATAGTTTGTATTTCATGACTTTATATTACTGTTATATAAGCTGTATATTTAGATAAACAAAGCTATTCTGGTCTTGCTGCAAGGGACTACACACCCACGATTTTCAGTTACCTTGTAAATGTGACATGATAAACATGATTAGAGATGCTTTGCAGCAGCACACAGGGTTGGGTAGTAACAGAACCCAGCAATAAATAATATTAAAATAAAACCCAATAATCCAGTCAGTTAACATCTTATGAACATGAAATGCATAATGGAGAGAACAGGCTAAAAAGGGGGAAACTGAAAATATTAATATTACATCCAAAATAATAATAATTACATGCCCTACAACAGGGATTTTTACTGACACACATGCAAAACAAAACAGTAAAATATACAGATCACAGTCATGCAGCTAGAAAACATCGCTTTCTATGTTACACAAAGGAAAACTTGGTGTATCAGTGTAATCTCTCTTGTTAGATATCATGATTTAATATCATTAAAATGTTATGGGCTTGTTTTACAGATGCTGCATTGTGGAACACAGGAACCCAAACTGCAGTGCGACTCACATGTTACAATGACTACAGACATTATAGCTGTCGTGTAATTTGATGTGATCAGGGATGAAAAGATATGCAGTTTTTTTTCTTCGTATATATTAACCACTACATCCCTGAAAATTAATTTTGCCTATTCCTCCTCCTTTTATCTGTCATAACAGAGCTGCTTTCCTTACGCTGGTTAGGTAGATGTCCTTCGTGGTTGACCTTGCTGATACATATGGGACAACTGCCCTTGATCCATTTAAACCAGCTTTACCTTAAGCTAATGTGTCGCATATATCAAGCTTCCATTTGGATTTTAGTAGAATCAATTAAAGAACATAAGTCTTACCTGGATACATGTTTGAAGAAATGTATAGGCTTTTAAAGGCTTTGTTGCCCACGATATACACAACATTCAAGCAACAGTGAGGAGGAATGATGCATTGATGCAAAAGGTCATTTATATCTAAATTTAAACAGCCAAATGTATCATTTAAACTGGGGCAAAATCCAATAGTATTATTATGCAAAGTGCATTATTAATGACATAGGACAGTAAACTGACTGGAGAATGAACCTGACAGGATTCTGTAAACTAGAGCCTGACCAACATGAAAATTAGTGGCCTATACTGATACTGATTATACTGATACTGATTTTAAGTTTTTTAGTCTGGACAATATAGACCCAAAATCACATCTCACTATCTGGCCACATGTGAGCTGTGAGTCACAAGCACTTTCATGCAAACAGACTGAGATCTTAATAAAATGTAATGACAGGGTTTCCGTCAACATGTAAATCAAAACTGCATAAAATAAGTAAATGTGACTGGGCAACTGGAATCTTGGTTTAATGGTTTTAGCAGCTTTTTAAAACCTTCTTGTTCCATGGTTGTGAGAAGGATCATATCTTAGTGTTGTGGAAGACCACAGTCGTGGTTATACTACACCATTATATTGGCACTTTTCTTTTATAAGGCACACCAGTATCCTCCCACCATCCTCCTTCCACACCACCACTTGACCACTTACCTTTGTGTGGTAATGTTTATAACAACTCATCAGATAAAAGATTACCTACCATGCATCTACCATGGAGGATTAAGCATTGCAAACAGAAACTGAAATTGAGGAGTGTCAACACTCCAATAAACAGCAGCATGTGTGATCACAGTATTTGGTTTAAACACTTTGGTTTTGTTTTATTAATTGTTAAATCAGCAGCAGTAACCTATGCTTTTAACATTGTTTTGATTACGTGTTTGCTCTTCAGCTGTGTGAGTATGGTCGTGAGCAACAGACACAATAACTGATTAATATCCATCATGTAGTTTAGGATTTCTTAACTGGAGACAAGATGCTGTAGGATAAGATACATTTTTTCGTAATATGAATTGGTGAAAAATCTTTGCTTAATTTAGTGTTAAAAGACAGGAAGTTTCTTTAATATGGCTCCAGGTCATCTTCGACAGTTTATTGATGGTGCTGTGTAGCCCTCCATGTTGCAGGAGAGCTTGTGAGCAAAAGCAAGCAGGGCTGAGTTTGTGCGCTGTTGGGGCAAGGTTACGCAGAGAGTGTTATAGAAAGCAAACACTGATGGAACAGGTTATATATGGTTACATATAACTCAACATCATGTCTTGTCCTATATCGTGTTACAAAATATATCAATATACTGCAGAGCCCAATTTTAAGGGTTTACTATTTTTGATAATTGATATCTGTGGAAATTCATATTTATATTTTTTAATATTGTATACTCAAAATTTGCGTGTTTATGGGCTACATTTGCTGTTATTTTAAACAGGATGGTGTTTGTGTTCAGAATCACCAGTTCAACCATTGAAAATAGGTGGAAAAAGGAAAGAAAAATCTAAGACACAGATTTTAATATCCATTTCTTCTAGACAAGAATGAGATCAGATCGAGAGATAAAGCACTGCGGCTCAGATATTTATGAGCAGTAATCTCCCTTTCGAGTTTTAGTAGATCTCAGATATGCTCAATTTGCCACAATTCTAACACTAATCTTTATTTGCAACTACACTCTCCTCCCATCCTTCTCTCTTCTGTAGCTCATGTCCCCTTTTGATCTAATGCAATTTCAGAATATTAGAAGAATCACGTCAAGTCTTCCGAGCCATCAAAGAACAACAATTGAGCAATAAGCTTGTCCTCTGGGTAGTCTGTACTGCTGTCACATAGTAAACAGATTTCATAAACAGGGAACCCATTTCCCCATGGGTTCCCCAGTGGAACAACAGGTTTCACCCATTGTCAGGACACTATGGATTTGGATCAAAGTTGATACTTCTGCAGCACTTCTGCAGATACCAATAAAACACAGGTCATCAATATCTACTGTGAGCTGCTGAGTCTTCAAAGTACAGTACACTGTCTAAAAGCAGATATCAGTCACTTTTCTCGGCACATAAGGCTTAAAATCAAACTTCAGCTGATTGAATCTTAGATCAAACTGACAGCAGGCAACCAAAGTACATTTAAAATATCCCACAGTCAACCATTACACAATGAACAGACTTCACTAGAGCTGCCAGCAATCCAAATTTTATGAGAAGGCTCTGTCTCCTTCATTGATTCTCAATGAGATGAAAAAAGGCAGACAGCCTAATAAACATTTCTTCAACGTCTTGCTCTACAGACAAGACAGAGAAACATTTCCACATTGATGAGCTGCTTAAAAGCTCTTCTTTTGAAGATATAAGGGATCAACTGTGATGCAAGTATCATCATCATCATCATCATCATCCAAGAAGCACAACTGGGCTAAGAGCACAGACAAAATCCAATATGCTGACAGAAACCTGACCTGGTTTTAATGCATTCTGCAAGATATATTGATCACAACTTCAGAAAGTAGCTTCACGGTTTGAAGGTCTGCATACTCTGCTCTAGGTGTGACAAGACCCTGGATGTGAATTTTGTAGTCCATAACTTCATAAGGCCTCCAATAAGGCCTCATATCTTTAAAGAAACTGAGGTCAAAACCCTACAACATGATAAATGAAAACAGTCAGCATCAACCAGACAAAGCAAAACAAAGAGACTGTGCAAACACATGGGTAGAAATACACTGAGAGGAAACAAGAAACACCTGGGGTTAATAACAAAGGGCGGATAAATCACAGCTGAGGTGTGTAGCAAAAGTCTGGGGACGAGGCTAGGGAGGAGCTGGAAACTACAACAAACAAAGGCACATGGCAGTGACATCAGGAAATGTAAACAGGAGGTGAGAGTCAGACAAGGGCCAGGAACGACAGAATGTTACAGACCTGCAAAAACAATTTAAATTGGGGAAGAAATTATATCATTATGTCCGTTATTGTTTTTAATTAGATTTTGATTTTATTTTGTTGATGGTGGTGTTTCTTTGTTAACTATCCTCTTGGTTTTGTGTACTGCCTCCTTTGGCAGAGTAAATTTGCCCTGGTTAAATAAAGGTAAAATAAATAAATCAAATAAAAGATGGATAAGTCAGAGCATGTGAATGCAGGCTGGTTTCCAGATAACTACTTTCTTTCACTATGACCAAGTTTGGATTAGCACTGGCACACTGGGCAGGTAAATGAGCTAAAGTCCAACAAAAGAGGGATAAAATGACCACAGAACACTTGCAGACAATACAATAATATTACAACAATAATCAAATGGTATTAAAAGGGAACAGCCACATAAGACCCAATAGTGAAAATAACCAACTGTGCATATGATGCAGTAATACACAGAAATGTGACAAGTCGTTTCATGTGGTGGGGGGTGGGGGAGGAAGGGTTGGTAGGAAAAAGGTATCAAATAACACAGTGACCATACTGGCAATGCCACTCTGCTAGCTAATGGAGTTCACCCCCTCAATCTCTGGTTACCACCGGCCACACACTCCCACAGGGCTGTCCTCTACACCTAGGCCTAATTTTCCACACACCGTGTACTCACAAAATTAGGGTTGGGATGATAAGCAGTCCTGGAGAAAAAAAAGAGGAGATAAATAAGGAAATTCTACTCAATATTTTAATTATTTTTAAACCACAGATATGTACAGTCACACATTTAGTATATCTAGGACAGTTTCCATTTTTTTCCACAGCCTGAAAGTCATTTCTCTTTTCTGTCAGAGTTGATGGTTGTGCTTGGTTTGTTGGGCTTTGCTTCAGCTCAGAACTCTGAGTCTCAATAGGAGAATGCAACTTAATGGATCTAGTTATCTTGTGTTCAGAGTTTTAATTTAAAATTAAAGCATGTTGGACATGAAATGATGAGGCAAAACAATATCAATACTTGGTGGTGCTAAAAAGAAGACTTAACATCAGTGTTTGTATTCAGTAGTCCTGTCATAAACTTGAAGATCACAGAATTACAGGAAAAGCCTCACAAAAATAATGTAGTGTCGTTTTCTACTAGCCGGGCTTGTTAATACATTACCAATTATGTAGTGTGAACTCAAACTAGGGCCGGCTTTGCAAATTACAGATGGGCGTACATGAAGCTGATACAAAGGGAAACAAAAAATAGAATACAATGAATCGTACATCTAATGTTCTGGATTTTAGCATAAATCAGTATCTTATTTTTATAAATTTAAAGCCTTGTTTTTTAAAAATGTGTCAATAAAGAATATACACTCATCGTCAAAAGAATAGTTGCACCCAGAAGTGTCAGATTGCAGTGATACTGGGAAGGAAGATAAAGGTTACCAGGAACAATAAATGATGATAAATTCAGACTGATATGGACAATATTTATTGAGCTACACCTACAGAAGTAGTGTCACTCAGTATGGCATCAGGCCACCATGTTTGCAAATGCAACATGCAGAAGTCTCGGCATAGAGTTGTAGAGGTTCCAAATGGTGTCCTGATATAATCCATCCCATGCAGCTTGAATATCCTCACACAATTCCTACAGATTTTGCAGTAGGGGTCGAGGTGGAGTGACATCAGGCCTTCTGGACTTGAGAAGCGTGACAACAAACCATTAATCTTGATGGTGACTACAGTGCATCCACACATGGATTCATTGGTCTTCTCCTCCAAGACAAAAATGGGACTCTAAATCACTTCATGACAGTCTGGCACGACACCACTGCAGTCTTTGGCAACGCTGACATGTGCATGTAGTCCTGTGTTGTGCAGCTGTCTGCCAAAGGTGCTGGCACTAACAGGATGACTCATGGAGGGCATCACTGCTCGCTGAATGTCCACAACTGTGGCTGTTGGGTCAGTCAGGTACAGCGATAAGGCCCATCCTTGCTTATGTCACATGTGTGGCAGAGCATGAAACTTGAATCATCTCATGACGTCAAACCAAATTTCATTCCTGTCAGTTCATTCCTTCCAGGTGCAATTATTTGTGCAACTATTCTCTTGATGATGAGTGTAGATAAAGTTTCAAAGATAATAAAGTCAGTGGGAAACTCAATACAATAGTATAATATAAGATATATGACCCTTATAATGCAGGTGTAGCTAGTTGTTCTAGATTCAGAGATAATACCACCTCAAACAGATCCTTTCTGATGACCACTAAATACATTTGGTAACCAACAATTAAATATTCCTGTGCAAGCTCTTACCTTTTCCACTGTGTTCACTAAAATATTCAACAATTAGTCAACGTCTGTGCATGTGAAAGAAGTGTGAAAGTCACTTTAAAGCTAAAGGCAGGAGCAGCACTTTCCCTGTAAGCCATTAGTGTACAGCCCATTAGATATTGCACAGAGTGGCTGTAAGAGATAACGCAATCTCTAAGATCAGAAAAGAAATCTACTTCTCAGAGCTGTGTGAATTAAACCAAGGCTAGCAAGTTCAAACGATTTTCATGACATTAAGCAGTGCATCAAGCCTTACACATTATTACATGCAAGTTAACTACTTATCAAGCAATGTCTTTCCAAGAGGTGATTAAATAAAGCCAATGGCTGGTGAAACAGAACAAATGCTCCCTAATTTAGCTCAAAAACGAGCACAAACTAAAGTTAGGATTGCAGTAACGGAATAACAAGGAGCAAACAGCTTTACAAATCGTTCTGTGAAGAGCAGAGACTTGATATATTAATACCTCCAACAATGAACAGAAGCCAGTTCACTGACAAATGATAATGTAAATATGCACATTTTTTTGCTGGCCTTGTTTTAATCCTCACAGATGTGTAGAAGATTTGAGTAGATTTCTTTTCCCACCTTAAATTATGGCACTTCATTACCCCTGATGAAACTACACTAGTGTTTTGCAATGTTTCTCAGAGACGCATTGAGACAGTCAAATCATCTTTGGAGGTGGACAGTGATATAATCACACCACCAACATCTGTAATGTTAACACTAAAGTGTTGTGATATGTCCCTGGCACCAACAGCCAACCAGTTTAATCAACTGCATCATCACAGCAGAGTCAAAAGCAGCTGCGCAGCTTCGTTCTTCGTTTCCTCTTCCATTTGTATGTCACAGTAGGAGTCCATGCAGCTCAATGCTATGACTCCAACAGATGTGCAGCGGTCAAAAAGTTAATAAAAAGAAAAGAAATCTCACAGATCATTCAAAGAAGCTGCTGGTGTTCCCAAAACAATGAAGTACAGAGCTCAACATCACTGAATGGGTTTTAGAATTTTGTGAACAATAAGAAGCAGAAAATGCTTCTAAACCAACTTCTAAGACTGAACTTTGCATGATTTCAGAATGATCCATTCAGAAAAACTGAAAGCAAGTCTCCTGCAAAGAATGGAAAAAGAAGTTGTTCAAAAGGCAAAGGATAAATAATATGGCTGACCATACTAGTACATATCTAAGCGAAAACCCATTCTCAACATCACTGTTAAAACATTTAAAGCATTTTGGTCATCTGACTGTCCAAACTGTTTTAATCAATATTTTAAAAAATGTGAAAAATAAGTTTTCTGTAGTGATTATCAATATCACATATGTACCACTCTGCTGTGAATGGATTCTGAAATACTATATTATTTTAGGTCAACAGCTTTTTAAAAACTACCTTAAAACAACATCTCAAACAGGCAAAGTACACCTAAGCACTTCACGCAATCATTTTCCTCATTTGGCATACATATTAGCTATCTAATTATACATATACACTGGAAGCTTCTCCTTTATACCTGCTGTAAGACCAATGTATGGCAAATTTTACCACCTGAAATGATCACAAGGTGAGTCGGAAGGTGAGGTGTGGATTGGACAGCGGACTGTTTCATAAGGACCATTACACATTTGCACAACTGAAAGGAGTTGTCTCAGTTACACTGAGCAATTTTCCTATTGTCCAGCAATTAAAAACGTTTTCTTAAGCATCTTTGCTCTTTTAGCTTCAGTGGCTACAAGAAACTGTGGTGCAGTTTGCTTTGCTCTGTGGCAATGTGATGTGAAAGTCTGGTATGATGTACAACTTGTGGTTTGAAAAATGCTAAATAGAGAACTAAATACCAACTTAAACTCAAATAAACCGGTAACCAGGTATTCAAATTTTGCCCCACCCATTAAACACTGAAAATTTTGATATTGTATTTCATTGAGAATTCTGCATAATGTGTTGTTAAATAGGTTTTCTGATTAATAAATAATTTGGTTTTAATGAAAATTAAAAGGGGAAATATGAAAGGTGGGCACACACCACACAAAATTGCTCTTAGTTATGTAAAATAACTAGATGATTACTCTGTAAGAATCTAGATCTCTGACAATTTCAGAATAATAAACTCTAAAATAAAGATGCCGTTTAGGTTCATTGCCTTAAAAAACAGAGAAACACCATTAAGAATGAGGAAGGGTTTCCAACAAGACAATGAAGAAGTGATCAATGTGGCCCAATTCAAGTACTGCTTAAAGGTCTGTAATTGAAGACTGTTATCTCTGCTGAGAAAGTTTTGGCTCAAAGAACTGTGTGCGAGCAAAAACGGGGAGGAAAAAAAAAGAGCAAGACCGATATGGCTGGAACAAACGCATTAGGCTCTGTTAATGGCCTAGCTGTCTGAATGTTAGAAGAATGCTGCAAGGATTTCTGTTTATTTGAATCTTCGCCCCTGGCACTGACCCAAGAACTGTGTTCATCACCCACCTTTTATAATCACCTCGATTTCAGAGAAGGTCAAACAGAAGGTCCACTAAAATAGAAGCCATATGTTCCAATTTAGCCTGTATTACTGTGGTTAACAGAGGGGAGAGAATATTATTAAGCACAGTCGTGTCTAGGAAGAAGTACGGAATAACACAAAGAGTAGCCAGAAAATAGGGCACAAAAGCAGCTACCAAAACGTATAGTGCCACTGACTACCAATAACTACTACTGCTACTACTACAGTAGCTAAGAAAGAAAAATAAAATTTTGAATATCAAAACCAAAGTTGCACATCAGTTTTAAGTCTCAGGCTTGCTGAGTGCCACTACAGCAGATGCTACAGCATTACTACTGTAGCATTAGTTTTAAGGGAGGCACAGCTGGGCAAGAACATCCCTGGGGTCTACGTTCAGAACAACTGCCAAATTATGCAGAGGGTCATTCAGTGGCCAAAAAAAGCCTTTCCCTCAGCTGTTTACTGTAAACACAGAGTGAAAACAAGGTTATACAGACAACTAAATAATTGTGCTTAACATAAATAAATAAATAAATGTCACTTTAATTCAAAAATAAAGTTTAAGGCCTTTAACTTTTATTAACAAGCGGGTTTTTTCCAAGCTGTAAACCAGCCATCTGTTTATATCAGATGCATTTCCGTTCACTTCTTGATGAACATATTCTTTACTAAAACATTTATAGCTATGACAGAATTTGCAACTGACTAGTTCATAAGTGAAAATTTAGCACTGCACTGTTAATGGGCAAAACGTCTGCTAAGATGTAGCCGTGTGACACCATGTTCAGCCTATGAATTGATTCGATTCTTGATAATGGATTGATGATTTGATGTTTGAGGTGGGAGGCAGGAATAGTACAGTGTATGACATGATCACACTGGAGTGGGCTGTCGATCGTTGTGAGCAAGGCAATATGATACGAAATGCAATTTATTTATTTTTTTATTTTTTTAAAACTGTCATAGTGTAAAAAACACATTCTCCTTACACTGGAGTGGAGGGATGTACTAGTTAAAGATAGATTATAACACTGCTATCTACACAAAGTAAACCATCTGCCACAAATCTTTGTATGTAAACTACTAATTAAAAATACCAGACACTGTGTTTTTAAGAACTGATACATCATCACAAAACAGAACACTGCAATACTCAAGCGTACTTAAATTTACTTACACCCCTGAATCTTACAGGTGCATTGTTGGTGTTCATCCACAGCACTCCTCAGCACAATGTCTGTCAGTTTTACTAAGAGTATTATATCTAATAGGATATGCGGAAAGGCAGATTGCATTACAAAACACTGTCTCGCAACCCTGTAAAGGAAAAAGGTGTATTAACATGGTTATGGCCCTCAGTATCTATGCCCTTTCCTCCCAGAGAGATTTTATTGTTCCATTGACCGAATAGTGCTTCTAATGAAAAACCTAATGCTCCCCGTTAGTCTGCTGATCTAAATCAAGTTTGACATTTGAACCAAGGACACGCTTTAAATTCAAATAACTCTATATTCTTTAACTCTACATACCACACTCTATATTGTGTGTAGGCTGCTGGAACACTTGAGTGTTAAAAGACAAATCTAGTCTAGTTCAACCAAATCTGATGAGGAATTGAGTCATTCTCTCTATTCTCTTATAGTCATTTGCATTTTAACCATCATAGTAAATCACTTAGTAGTTTGGACGTTAGTGTGAAAGGTTGCTACACAAAACAAAAATAAAAATAAAACAAACAAACAAAAAAGCCTGCCAAGCTCCTTATTTAGTTTCTGTAGATTAGTATGTATGTATCTTAGTTTAGCTTCTCTGAGAATACTTCCTAAATACTTCCCATAGAGAACTCAATCCAAACTGCTTCTCCTGTAGCTTGTCTTGGTCTCACGACAATGAATGAGATGAAAGAACGTTTCCTATTCTTCTGAACCTGTGTCTCTTTTTATTTCTCACTTGCCTCTAAAAGGTGCAATTCCATAGGGGATGTACAGCAACTGAGCCAATGTGTAAGAGAGTGTGAAAGAGAGACACAGCGAGAGAGCAGGAGCCATAGTAATTATGACCTTAGGGCTTTGGACAATGGTGACAATTGCAGCTTATCCATCAATCATTTCTTGAAACAGTGGGAATTCAGTATTTTAACCCTAGAGCATGTAATTGTGCACTTCCATCAAGTGTAAAACCACAAAGCCAATTCGCTCATTCCCCTCTGGCCAAACAAGACATTAAATACATCTTCCCACACTGGGAAAGTGCACTCATCAATCAAATCCATATAAGATCAAAATAGACAAGCAACTGTGGATACCCAGCACTATAACAAAGTGTGATGTTTGTTGAATTGGAATACTAAATTAAACAGACAAATGTAACGCCGAGGACAGTGCTAAATAGTTATAGTGACTGTTTTTGTGATATCACAAAAACCAATGCATTTACATTTATCCACCTCTTAAAACTACTGCATATTAGCTCTGCTCATTCATGCTTATTCAGCCCAGACTGCTTTTTCATTGAGGGACAATTAGGACTGAAGCTTTAATCAATTTTAGTTATTGTCTATATTATCAACAATTTTGTCCTTACTGGGGGAACATTCTGTCGGAGATGTTGAAGGGCCTCTAGATGAGTTAGACCAACCAGAAACAACTAAAAAAGCATGCCCTGACATAACAACCACAACTAACTGGCAGTCTGGCATGTTTAAGTCACAAGCCATAAAACATAATACAAAAACCTGAACTTCAATCTACAGAAAATAAACACAATTTAAATAAATGACAGTGTTAATCAGAAAGAAAGTTCAATATTCTTCCCAAATAATTCAGCCTACAATTCAGGTACAATACCGGACATGAAAGTCACAACAGAGATTATTTACATATATAGGTATAGAAGTTACAGGTACAAATACAGCCTGGTTTTGGTATAGGTTAGTCAGTTCAACCTAAAGAAATTGCTGATGACAAGCAATTTTTACTACTTTTTTCCTATAACAGCTCATTAAAATGTTTGAGTTGAGTAAATTAACTCTTTGCATGAAGTACCTTCTTTCTAGGTTGAATTGATAAACCAATTGCCGTTTAAATCCATAATAACAATTCCCATTAACAGTCTGAATGAATAGGTAGAAAACCTTTTTATCACAAGTACCTGGAAATGTACCTGTAAATCTAAACATATCCTGCTGTGGCTAGCTCATGTAGCAAAGATGCCAGCATATAAAGTTTAAGCCTTTCATACTGCCTGCCCATTTTCCTAACAGTTGACATTCAAGTCTAAGTCATCAGTATTAGCAGCTACCATTTCATCATCCAACCCAGAATAGAAGCCCTAGGGAAGGCCATGGTGTTTGGTAGCTATGCGCCACAAAGGAGCACATATTGTGATGCAGTTAGCCAAATGAGCTTGTCACCATGGCCGACAGCAGAGAAATGCGGACGTTACTGCACCTGACAGCTACGGGAATTAAGTCGTAAATACAATAAAACGACACACCACAAAAAGCATGACTTTCCAAATAATAGAACACTTTTGCCCGACTCGAATAACCTTGCCTAAAATAGCATATTGGCATTTGATTAAAGATGCTTTGCAGATGTTTTGGTGATTCACTGCAACATATTACTTATCTGGGGAAAGGGTCTGAAGCAGAAATTTGATGGGCAGGCAGGCCTATGCCATGGCAATGTGTACACCAAGGTAACTTGCCACATTGAAACATATTAAAGTTTCATCAAGAGCAAAGCAGTGACAGAGGAGATCCGTTTTCTGAACGGAACTTAAAGTGAGATAAAATACAAAGCAGAACATTTTGTTAGTCTGAAATCCCTGCATATTAAACTGCACAATACCTGTAATGAGCTTCAAACAAGCATGTAATATCAAACAAGAAAGACAGAGCAATTAGTACATTATTACATTTATTCAAGGAGCACCAGCATGCGAATCACCTGTGCAGAATCACTAACTTGTTTCGTGACCTTTAGACTTAGCCTTTCACATTCTAGTGTGGGAATTTGAGCTCACTCCTCTTAGCAGACCTGCTCCAATTCAGTTACTTTGGTAGTTTTTCAAGCATGAACTGCTTGTTTAAGGCTCTGCTACAGCATCTCTACTGGGATAAAGTCAGGACCTTGACATGGCCACCCCAAGACATTGATGCATAACCAGATTATGCTTCAGCTCGCTTATTATGGAAAGATAAACAAAGCGTCTATTTGAGAATTCTCTGATACACAACAGAATTCATCATTCCTTCAATTCAATTCAAAGTTTCCCAGTTCCACAAAACCTTGCTTCACCTTTTGTGTTGGTAAGATGTTTCTATTTCTGAAATGCAGAACTTGACGGCAGATATTGATGGATTATGATTCAGTGATGTCCTAGAAACTTTAAAAACGTCCTGTAACCCTTTCCATTAACCTCACTGTCAATTAAACCTGGTTAATTTGTTGCTTGAGTAACTGAGGGAGCTTTTTTTTTTTTTGCATGGGTGATTTGCATGTTGGATAACTTTACGTCTTAAATAAATTAAATAATCATTTCAAATGACATTTTACAGTTATAAAGCTGCATTTGGTTTAAGGATCTGTGACAAATTTGCAAAGAATAAAGAAATACTGTCAGGCAAATTCTTTTTCATGGCACTGTAAATATGCATATATGCATGTCTTAGACCAGGAAATCTCTCTCAGAGACATTTAATATCATTAGAAATACACAGTTATGCTTTGAGTAAAAATAGACAGAAACATTCATTAGCCAATCCACCAGAAATGTTTATACATTTTCAGTTGATGCAATCAGCGCTGATGTATTAAAATCAGCTGCCATGAATTTTTAAAACATGCATTTCTTATCAGTATCCAGCAAACACGCTATGCAGCCTTGACTAGGCAGATGCCATTGCACCTTACACTTTCTGTATTTGTCTTCAGCAGACATCTGGTTATATTTAAAACTGTATATACACCTGCAATCAGCAAGTGCAGTTCTAATAACAACACTCAAGTGGTTGGTGATAAACCACACTTAATTACCTTTGAGATACTTGAGCCTTTGGTATACCAGTGTTTTGTAGGCGTGTTTTAAGGCTTTCAGGGAGAATATGTGATGGGCATGAAGCATCTAAAGGTCACTTTTGCAGATAATTTTCCAAAAGGAATAGAGAACAGGAGTTTTGTAAACTCAGAAAAAGAGATACAGATGAACATGAAGTTAAATCAATAACACTTGACTCAAGCTAACTAAAGTCTCTTCTTTTAAGGTCATCCAGTCGTGGTTTTGTGCCTGATAATGAAGATTCCTCTTTATCTCTTCTCTGGCAAAAAGAGGTTTGTTCTCGCTTTGCAGCCAAATAGGTACAAATGGAGTTATCTGTCAAAACAGAACTTGGATTATCCACATTAAAAAGGGCCGGCTGGTGCTGACACAGTTTTTCCATGGCCTGATTTGTTTAGCTGAACCTTTGCAGGAGGACTGAAACTGTCTGTCGACCTACATTCCCTCAGACCAGAATCTGCTCTCAACCTAAACACAAGAGCCATCCTCTCTTACAAACCTAAACAATGACCTGCACCTACAGATAGAAGAGAGAAAAGGGCTCCTACAATGGGTTTCACAACGCACACAAACCATCAGGACAGCAAATTAAGATTAAGATGGCTGCCACTAACAGTTATTAAACCATTTTAATGCTGTACACTATATAATCCATGCATAAAGTGTTTGAACAGATCACGAATGAAATTTGTCAGTGAACAGTCATACTGTTACTGTGATTCCATTGTATTTAAAGCCTGTAGATGACTAGTGCTACTGATAATTAAAAAATGATAAGCTAACATTTATCATTCCAACTACAGGAGGTCAGAAAAGCAAACATTTTCACAAAAATTCCATTATCCGTACCGAAAATTCACTGGATATTTATTTTGTATGCACATGAAAGCTCACACTGCCAGGACAGATTGTGTACTGTTTTTTGTGTGTAATTGAACTAATGATAACATGGTGGTAAGCTCTATTAGTTTTGCTTGGCTGCAACTAGAGATGAAACAGCATCATTTTATGCCACAACTATAGTAATCAGTATTATTGCCGTATTGTTAATATGTGCTGAAAATGTTCAAAAAGACAACAACAACAACAGCAGCACTAAGGCAGCAAGTAGAAAAGTGTTTTATAGATGATTTTAATATTAAATCAACACAGCTTAATGTTAGTATCCCCACCCCACTTCTCTTAGACAGCTCAAAAATCTCTAGAGCACAGTTAACTTTGGTTGATGCTGGACAGTCTTCAACATTAGTTTTTCAAAGCGCGCCAATCAACAATGGTTTTAATGATAATTTAAAATATGAAATGGTAACATTAACTGTCTGGAATACTGTGGTTTACTGTCACTAGCTACAACATAATACTGCTAATACTGCATAAAACATAGAGGTCTGATGTTGATAATTAAGATATTTTGACAAAAATAAAGATCAGTCTCAAGAATTGTTGTATTTAAGGACAGAGCATGGTCAAAATGTAATTTAGAGTAATTTGATGTAAAATGCTCCCTTATAAATGAATGTATTGTTTACAGTGGTGATGCTTATAATCTCCATCACCACCCCCTAAAGCGACGTTCCAGTTGATAGCATACAGGTTGCCTGGGGAAACTTCACCATTAAGTTAGACAACCTCCGCAAATTGCAGCTTTGCAGTCTAATCCCAGAGAAGAGCCATAACAAGGAGTAAGAGAAGGCTTAGATGCCTTTCATCACACTCTACTGACAAGAAACACACCAATGCAAGCATTCACTCTTGAGGGAAAAATACAGTGCCGACACTCACTTGAAAATTCTATTACAGATTATGTCAAACTCGCTAAGAAATGGTTCCCCTTGGACCAGTCTGTATGGTTCTCTCTGAGTTTAAGAAACTCAATTTACCTCTCAATTTACCTCTCCTTTCCATATAGCTCCACTACAGATCTTAAAACACCTATCAAGCCTTTTCGCCCTTCTTCTGAACAACTGCAGACTATACCATAGTTCTATAAATTATTTAGTGTTTCTGCACAAGACTTACTTTATCTTAAAAAAAATGCATGCAGGATTTTGTCATCCTAGATGTTTTCCTTCCATTTAAAATGCATTACAAGGGATTATTTTTTCTATTATTCAATCGATCTAATGACTAATGTATCAATTATTCTATTGGTCAGATGCCTGATCTGAAATATACTGGACCTCAAATTCAAAAAGATTGCTGTGACAGACTACAGCATTAGTTAATACAGTTAGTTTTCACATTTTAGACATTGAGTGCCTTTACATGCATTTAATAATCTGATCATAATTTGGATCTCTGCAGTTTTCTGATTATTCAAATGGTCATATAAACTGCACACTCCGATTTCTTTTTCTGGCAACACAAACTGAAACCAAATACATGCATGGTGATATGAAGGATTTAAATATCCTTTATCTAGAGGTATGTTCAAATTTATGGAAAAGTAAGTTGATATTTAAAAAAAAAAGTAAAATATTACGTTTACTTTATGTCTTCCTATTTTTTGCATTAATTGAATGCAAATACACTAAATGTTTAAAAATTCAATATATATATAGATTACATAGACTGTTCAGCCCTAAATGGCATTAAGAGATTTATAGCCAGAGAAAATAGCCAGTCCTAGGATATGTGGTAATGTACAAAAACACACCCACAACAATCTGCCTCATCCATCTCAACCTAACACAAAGCTTTGGGTATTGCCATCACGTTGACTTTCCAAGAACATCCATTTTATGTCTTCCATTAGGCAAAGTGTTGACGAGGCAGTGTAATCAAGGGTAAACAAAGGTTCTGATGTTTAATTATTCATAGCAGTCTGCCCTAACTCAAATATGAATGCCAGAATGCTGAGCATCTAGTTTTCATTACAGCAGAGTGCCATGAAAATGAAGTCAAGACTGTGTTACCAAGAGAGTACGAGTTAACATTTCAAGGACTCTGAGGGCACAACAGAATGCCCTGAGGTTTGCCAGATGCTCTAACAAGTAAAAGACATGGGGGGGGGGGGGTTTAGGCTTACTGCAATAGCAAATACAGAATCATGATAAAAGCTATAGTGTGCACATATGAACAGAACGAAAACGCAAATGTACATTTTTGTGTCCTTAAAGGTTCCTTAACAATTGTTCTTTATAATAATGTATATCATTGTTTTTACATTTGCATAGTGTGGCCTTTTGCAGTTTATTTAAGGGCAATATTGTGATATTTCATAAAACACATATACTGTATTATACAACCATAATGCATGGTCTACAAACTGCCACAAATTCACTCCTTTGTGAAAGAGTATACAGGAGGACACTGTAAAAAGGATAAGGCCTCAATGGAGTTTAATTTATATCAGTTTCAAATTTGTTAATTGACCAGAGTTCCTGCTTTCCCTCTGGCAATGTTTCCGTATGATGTCTTAGCACAAAAGGCTCTCTGCCACCTGCAATAAAGTAACACATCCAGCCGCACTTAATTAGGAGATCTCAATCATCAGGTCTCTTGGGCTTAACAGGCTGTTATTTAAAGTCATGTGTTACCATCCCTGGCTGTTAATAATGGTACAATGGAGCATAGGAAGTTGCACTGGTCTTGTTATGAAGAAGTAGCCTGCTACACGCAAAAGCCTAAAAGCCGTTAACCAGTGTACTCGGGTAACCATTCCAGATGCCAGTATTTGAACTCTGAAACTATTTTTGGAATATTCATTATGTTTCATTATGACAAAAAATATATAGAAAGGCTGGCAGATCATCAAAAGATGGCAGTTACTTGTATTTGTGAATATGTTATACTTTGCTACTCCAAAACATATGTCTCCGTTAATTAATAAGCTGATCTGAAAAGGCAGCTTCCTTTTCTCACCCAGTATTCACACCCTCACAGCTCTACGGAATTTCCCTCAGCTAAATGTATTCCTCAGTGCGTTATTTTTATTTTTTTTATTTATGCTTTATACTTGCTTTATTTTTGCTACCCAAAACAGGTGAGTTCTATAGCCCTACATTATTTTTGGTCAAAGGCCAGTTTTCCTTCCCTGTAGTTACCTAGATATCCATTTAGTAACTCTTGTGAATACACAAATATCAAAATTAGCCAGTTTGTATATCAAATGCAAACTAAACCACATTCAAGAGCTTGATGATCATACATACTCAACAATGATGTAGGAGCACTTTGCAGTTCTACAATTACAGACTGTAGTCCTGATTCTCTGTATGTTCAGCCCCTTTCCCCCTGTTCTTCAATGGATAGGACCTCCACAGGACCACCACGGAGCGGGTATTATTGGTGGATCATTCTCAGCACTGCAGCGACACTGACGTTGTGGTGGCGTGTTAGTGTCTGTTGTTCCTGGTGTGAGTGGATCAGAGGCAGAAACAGCACTAACACACATTAACACACCACCAGCAGGTCAGTGTCACTACAGTGCTGAGAATGATCCACCATCCAAATGATACCTGCTCTGTGGTGGTCAAGCAGGGGTCCTGGCCATGAAAGAACAGGGTGAAAGGGGGTAGTAAAGTATGCAGAGAATCAGATGGATTACAGTCTGTAATGGTAGAACTACAAAGTGCACCTATGTGGTAAGTAGAGCTGATAAAATGGACAGTGAGTGTACCTAATGGAGAGGCATATGGGTGTATATGACTCAACAGCAATGCATATCTGACATGTCTCTACTGACCCTGTTACAGTAAGAGCCTCGTGAACACAGTATTTTCAAGGTTTCCTACTTTAAACCATTTCAAAACAAGTACTTTGAAATCTGGTTTGTTACGGTTACATTAAACCCTAAAAGCTTAAAAAACCCTTGAAAAGTTAAGAAAACTAATCTGAACTAGAAGTAGCAGCTAGAGGAAAAAGTTAGAGCAGGGGTGGAGCTCTGGCTCTGGATGGGTAGAAGGCCAGTCCAGTTTGGTAATGTATCTGATCTAACAGACATGACGGAGCTCAGTAGTTAACAAGGTTAGTAGGTGTGTGGAAGCAGGGAAATCACCAAACTGAGCTAGAGAATGGGCAATATAGGTGAAATAGGACAGACTTTTTTTGCGACTAAACCTCACAGACATGGAGACACCATCACTCACAACCTCCTCCATCACTTATAACACCTTTCTGCCTGCGTTTGAAATGTAAATCGCTTAATGTAAGGATGCACTGCTAGCTATGTCATCACAATGTAAAAATCTCTAAAGGAGACAATTTCTGCAATGTATTTAATGCATACATTTAACACTATTCAGCAAATGTTTTAATGCAAATGTAACATTAGGGAGTTTTATGGCCTATTCTTCAGACAAGTATGTTTTTTTTCCACATTGTTTTTTCCACAGTGGCAACAATAAACACATTTTCCTTTTAAAAACTGCAACTGAAAGATGCACATATTGGGTGCAACTGTCCTACAAAAAAGACCGGGCACATACCTGTTACACCTAAATAAACTAACAAAAAAGGCCATAAATGCTGTATTCAAATGATATCAAAGCATACTATTGTACTCACTGCCATTCCGCTAAAGACCAGCATACATCTCTGTATGTTTTATTGTCAACATGCTGCTTACCATATAAGCTTTTGTGTTCTCCCACAAGCAAGATGAGCATTTCTGCCACCATCACATGTGTTTGGACTTGAACCATGGCACTGACACTGATTGTTCAGCCTTAAAACATCAGCGCAGCATCACAGTCTGTCAGTTTTACAGTCTGTCAGTTGACTCAATTGAAAGATGGTATTAATATGCATGTATTAGTATCAAAACTTCAGAGAACTTCAGAGAACATCAAGGAACATAGGTCTGTGAGATCTTTGGCCACAAGGTCAGAGAAGTTTAGACTGGACATCAACCATTTTTTGTGGGGGGGATGGGTTTATCCACTACACTATTTATTTGAGTAAGCTAAAAGAAAACCACATGTGTATCAGGGAGTATGCAATCTAGGGAAGTACATTCAATTGTCATTTTTTATTACTAGCTGTATTTCCAATACCAAACTGATGTTAATGGAGTTTTCACATTTAGCAGCCACTGTTAGGTCATGCACCCTTAGTTTTAGTTGATTAGTCTTTGTGATTTTTTTTGAAAAACTTTGTTTTTGCATGCTTCTTGATTTAACTTGATTTCACCCCCCCCACACACACACAGCCCACAGATGGTTTCTGATATCCTTGTGCTCTGGAAGTGTATTTAGGATTTCTTGTAGCTTTTCCTGCAACTATAAAAGAATCATGCTTTGCTAAACTTTAGCTTTAGCAGTGGTTTCTGATACACAGCAGCAGCAGTGTGCCTGCATGGGGTCCGTGGTGGATTAATACCAGTACTGGAGTGGTAAATCTGGTCTGTGACAGGAGCAGGTGTGTAAAAACAGAACGCCTTCTAATAGCTGAAAGTCATCTCCACCTGCAGGCGCTGGAATTTACTAGGCTTTCCAGTACTCTGTATCAATCACCCCACTATTTATAGATTACCAGGCCACCACTGGAATACAGAAATATGGCCAAAGTAGGTTACCTGCAAAGTGCAATGAGAACAGCATACTATAGCATCTGTCTGGAAGAGAAGTCATTTATAAGCTTCAGTGCAGTAACCATTAGGAGGGGGAAGAAATAGAGGCATATTTAATAAACTGGAAAGGGTCATTAGTGAATATCATCTGCACTTGTTGGTTCAGGTATATTTTTTGGAAGGCTGTGTGCCTATAGTAGGACCTAAAGGTCTGACTCTACCAAGGAGGCTATGAAAACCAGATTGTTGGTTTAACAAAAAGCATTTCTCTAATATCAGGCTAGCAGCTAGCTAACCAGCAAACATAGTTATAACATGCCCAGTGTTCATAAGGCATGTTATACACATTTTAAAATCTTATGCCTTATGGAAATCTTGAGTGTGTTTACATTTACTTAATAAACTGATCATAATCGGGTTTCTGTAGTTAACAGATTATTGAAGAGGTCATGTGAACAGCTCCAATTCTTAGATCAGGTCAAAGCCCGTCAAATTTGATAGTGTGTGCTAGATTTTACTGGCCTGATAAGCCTAAATCTGAAGAGCTGCTGCCAGTGATGTGGTTGTATTTTAAGAACAGTAGCGAGACTACAGGACAGTAGACATTTACACACACACACACACACACACACACACACACACACACACACACGCACACACGCGCACACACGCGCACACACGCGCACACACACACACCCAGCCATGTCAGTTTAAGGCTGTGTCGGGCACACACACACATGACCAGAGTGTCATGTTTTCTAATGTCATCTCATGTGGCCTATCGTATGACACTGACCTGTCAATCCACTGTCAGCAGACAGACTACTTTAAGAAAGTTTGCAAAGACCTTGTTACCAAATCTGACCCTTTGGGGGGGAAAGCTCGGCTGTTAGCTGCTTTTAGCTGCTAATCTTGTCAATCGGCTCCTCTTGCCGGTCTCTGAAGAGCAAGCTCCCACTGGACGAGGCAACTTAAGCTAGTGGAAAATCTATTAGCTTAGCCTTTCAGCAAAACAACTGCTAGTCTTCACACTGCCATGTTCACATCTCAGTGCTAGTTACAGGATAGCTAACAATAAGAATCCCTGTCTTGCTTTTTTCTTCAGCTTTGTAAATTTGGAAGCTTGTACCTGGGTTAATTACCACAGCATCATATAACTCAAGTCATGAAGTCAGGTATGCAGTTACGTGATGATTAATAAGACGGAATTAAATGTGCCACAGGCACAGCGGACTAACAAGGCCACATGAACACAAAGGCAGCAAGACAAAAATCAGTCCACACTGAAAGTGGCCAGCACTGCAACCTGCTCATCAAATTAATGACAACGATGTATTTTAGTTTCACTGCAAATTGTAAATTAAAGCAAACATAAATACATAAAATACAAAAGTAAAAATGATGCCAAGAGGAACATAGTATTAACACAACTGATATTGAAATTACTATGTTTCACAACATTTATTAGTTATATACACATATCTACAATTATGCTTAATTACTGTTGATCAAACTTTGTGTTTGGGTAGGGGTTGCTTGTGAAATATGAAATGGTTGGTAGAAAAAAAAAATCTAAACTTCTAAACTGTACACACTAACTGCTCACTTCATTAAGTAACTTGAGTTTACACTCATCACCATTAAATAAGGTAATCGTTTTACATAGATTTTCTTTTATTTTCCTCTCTCATGCTTTTCAGGTTTTAAAGAGCAGTAGGTTAGTATAACTCCTCTGTATTTTTATGATGTCCCTGACTCATGGGGGCTTAGTTGGCTGCCATTACCTAGTGTGTTAGTGTGCCTCGTGCTAGTATTTGTGGGTTAGACACAGCAGTGCTGCTAGAGTTTTTAAACACAGTGCCCACTCACTGTCCACTCTATTAGACACTGCTACTTTGCTGGATGAAAATCAGAGACAATAGTTCACCTGCTACGGCACAGTTTGTTTTGGTAATCATCTAGTCCCTCATCATGTTGGATGCTACTCTCAGTCCAGCAGTGACAGTGAGGTGTTTAAAAACTCTACTCACACCAGCACATCACACACTAACACAATGTCACTGACTGTTCTGAGAATGATCCACCACCAAAATAATATCTGCTCTCTGGTGGCCCTGTGGGGGTCCTGACAATGAAAGAAAAGGAGCTAGTATGCAGAAACAAATGGACTACAGTCTGTAATTGTACAGAACTACAAAATGCAGCTATATGGTGGTGGAGCTGAAAAAAATGGACACTTGATGTAGAAATAAGGAGTTTTAATGTTGGGGCTGATTGGTTTCAGTGTGGCGCTCGCACATTTTGCATGCACAAAAGCACCAACGGTTCACTTATAAACACGTGTGCAGGAAACATTTGGCACATGCACATAAGGCTGTCACCAAGCTGCAGGGTTTAGCACGTCTGATTCATGACTATGCATTTCAAAGAGCTGGCACTGTTGAGGCACAGTAATAAGTAGGGTGACTATATAGAACATGGAGTTATTTACTAAGCACAACTACGCACCCACTAACCACACTACTTTTTTTGACACAGATGAAAGACAATATTGCATTAGAGATTTGTTTAAGTAAAGAGCATCAAGTATCTTTGTTTAAATGTAGGTATCCTTGTTAATTCATTCCTTTTGTCTGTGTAACTTTATGTTTATAATCATTTGTTTGAATTAAAAAAAAAAAAAAAAAAACACTCATCTCTGATGGTTTTGCTGTCCAGAACTAAAGTCAGCTGTACTTGTTCAAGTTCAGTCTACATTGAAGATGTTTTGGTTGTTAGGCATCACTGCACTGCATTGGCCAACAAACACCAATACATTCATTCATTTATTGTAAAAAAACACACAACATAACAAGAGGGAATGAACATATGGATTGAACAGACAACAAAAGCTGGGGGGCACAGACATTTGCAACTTATGCATGAGGACTGGATGCTACAGACCAAATGTTAGGTTTAGTAACTGAAGTGCAAGAAGCCTATTAACTGATTATTTAAACCTACTATGTTTTTGAATTTGCTATTTCCTGTGTAAAATGCAAGCAGTAAAAAAAGTTGCATCTGGTCAAAGTTGCCTTTGGCAGTGTTCATGTAAAGAGTTTTAGTTTGCAGCCATTTGTATTATTCATCTCCACACCTCGGATAAGATTAATTATTTGCTTGCCGTTTTCCAGAAGAGCAGCAACATCAGGATGAAAAATGGAGCTATTCGCCATACGCTGCACCACAGTGATGTACAATCTCACCTGGTAAATATTGCAAATTCACTCCATTCCAGTCTGTGGAGCCTAATGACAACAGAGCTGTCACTGATATCTCCATATTCATGCCATCATCATTTATTCATCCTGTGCTGCCGAGCTTAATCAGCACACAGAGGCTGTTCGTCAACATCAAGGGCCTTGAGAGCCAATGGAGACAGTGAGCTTAGAAGTCGGGGCCTGGGGCTAAAGGCTAGGAGCCTAGACGGCCGCTAGTTCAATTTAGGAGGCTTGAAATGATAAAGATGTGATTAAAATTATGTGTAGAACAGAAAAGTAAAAATAATATAATATACAAACCGCCTTCAATGACACAGGTACTCAGGTTCACCTAAGAGGGCTGTTACATAATCTCCCTGACTGGTTCTACTATTCCTCTGGTTTTTATCCTTTTCAAAATTAGCTGACCAAACATTTAACACTCATTCTTACATTAAAATCAGCATTAAACCCCATCAAAAATAGATTATATCTATTTTCGTGTTGCCTGTCTCCCTATTCTGTTACTTATAAATGTGAAATACTGTACCATGTAATGAGAGCTCATGCTGTAATTTAACCAGCAAATCTGAAGTGCACAACTTGGGCATTCTTAGTGCTATTCAGAGTACTTCAATGCCACCTAATGGACAAATGTAGATTCACAATACACCTCAGTATGGACACCCTGCACTACATCATTGATTCCCATCCCTGCCACTCACTTAAGCTCAGGAGTGGCTTGTTAATTAGCTAGCTAAGTTAGGTAAATTACATCAGATATGGTGGGAGCAGGGAACATACTAAAATGTGCAGGGCAGGGGGTTCTCCACAAACAGGGCTGGGAACCACTGTAATGTATTACTAGTTTTATAAACGCATATGGATAATCAAGCCTAATGAAAAATAATTACTAAAGGTCGTTCTTCACCATCACTTACTTCTTTGAAAATTCTCAACTGAGAACAGAGCATACTAAATGAACGTACTTGGTTTAATATTTTCTAAAATGAAGAGTCACATATGTCTTCACAGAAAAAGAGTCTACAATGCTATACTACCCTCTACTGGTGAGATCAAAGTATTTTTATGCTCCAGGTTTGGTGCTTCAGTAGTACTGTACAATGTAGAGCTGTCCACCTAACATGTTTGAAATAAAAACCAAAACCATTTCAGCCAAGCGGTACCTCATAGAACTGACCAAATGTTTGAAGTCTGAGATCAACTGATTAAGAATGTAGAATCAGGTGATCGATGTGGATCCTAGAAAAAGATATAATAAAAATACAATATTTGATTACAGTTCCAGGCTATAGTATATGTAATACAATGCTCCATGATTTTAAACATTCAGTTAAAGTGAATGATATAAAAAGTATTGATCTGCACTGTCTACAGTAGTGATGGGAACTTATGAGATTTTATTGATACCAATGCCGTTGTTGTGTCTCCTTATAAGTGAAATTCCTCATCAATTCTGCCATCAATTCCTGATATCAGTGTCGGTACAGCTGTTTTATTACCTCTAAACAGAGAACAGAATCTATACATAATAGGCTAGTGCTTCTCAACACTTATCCGACTGTGTTTTCCCTGCTCTCAACACACCTGATCCCACTGATCAGCCCACTTACAACCCATTGTTTAGTTAAACCATCACTAAAATGTACAAGGCACTGGGCCTCCGAAACCAGGGTTGGGAAACACTGAAACAGGTTATAATAGATGATATCCAAACAAAGAGTATACAGTCCATGTATGCTACTAGCTGTACATTAACCGATCCATAACTAACTGTGGCTTTGTTTCATGAAGAAAGTGGGATTTCCACCCCTTTTTGAAGTGATAATTTAACACAAAATGCAAGTTTAACAACAACAACAACAACAACACAAGATGATATGCACTGTAAATCAGCGACACTTAAGGTGGAACAAAATATTTTAACAAAAAGTTGGCAAATCGGAAGCCAGTTTTAGCTTTGTGGAGGAAACACAAGTATCAGCAGCTACTGCTCCCCACAGAGTTTATGCAGCCACTAAGTGCCAGTACTGAATGTACAAAACAAATAACTCGCTCCGTAGGGATGTTAATTGCTACCAATTTGCACCTCTACTCGGTTGTGGATTCCACAGTCTGCAGGGAGCTACAATAGAAAACCTCTCACTTCAGGCAGAAGGTAAGAGTCACAATTTATGTAGTAACTAGTGGCTGTAAATGACCCTGTAATGCTCAGTTCATTTAATATTGAGACATAGCTGTATAGTTTCCATTTTTGTAGGGCTGGCACCAAAGGTCAAGGAGGCGAGTCATCTGTCGGAGAATCAGTCAGTCAGTCAGTCAGTCAGTCAGTCAGTCAGTCAGTCAGTCAGTCTCTTCCTGCTGAGCAGTCAAGAAGTGTTTTTAAATGCTTTTTTGTCAGTCAGTGTACAATATAATAATAAGACAACACGGGCATAATCTTACAAAAATTAAGCAGTATCACAATTCAATGAGGAATTATAAACAACAGGAATCACGCTTCAAAAAATACACACACACACATAGATATATACACACACACACACACATACATACATACATATATATATATATATATATATATATATATATATATATATATATATGTGTGTGTGCGTGTGCGCGTGTGTGTGTGTACTTTTTTTAAAGCGTGATTCCTGATGTGACGTGACAATGTGCTTAACGGCTGAGAGAAGCTGAAACCTGAGATGGAGTGGTTGATAAACTGCCAGATACAATTATATATATATAAAAAAAGAATAATTCCAATTTTAAATCATTTTATTTGTATATTTAGATAAACTATTTAAGTTTAAGTTTTTAAATCAAAATAAAAAAGAAATTGGGCTGAAAAATGTAATGATATAATCTGAATTACATGCGCTGCTTGTCTTGTTATTCCATTAATCTGTATAGTAGCCAGACATTATACGTTGGGAATTAAACAGGCTGCATTCCAAATCGTGTTTTTATTGATTTTTAAATACTCTAGTTGATTTTGTTAATGTGTTCAAAATCATCATGGAAACTGTTGCCAATGGAATTTCTGATTGAGTCAGGTGCAGTCCAACATTTTTGTTTACCATCACATTTTTGTTGATGTTCTTTTTTAACTGTTTGACGTGTTCTAAGAAAATATCTGCTTCAACAAATTGCCAAAAAAATACATAAATATGAAAGTTAAACTCATGTTAGTTCAACTCATGTCCAAATCATGAAATTTTCCTATCATTACACCCTGACTATCCCTACTTAAACTACACAAAGGAAACCACTACAGAGATTAAGCATAAGGCAAATGTGTTAGTGGGTTTACTGCTTAGAAATAAAATGCATGTCCTGTCACAAGCTGGTGTGCTAGCAAAGGCCTACAGGTCTTCTCTACAATACAGAAACAGCAGCATTATAATGCTATAAAAATACAAAATATATGTAAAATATGCTATTGACTACTTTCACAACACCATGCAAAATATAATTAATTCCTTTTCAACAAAGAACAACATATTTTCAGGAGGAAGAGCAAGGTCAGTAGAAAATATTCAATAATAGTTTAAAATGTATTTAAAAATATACTAGAAATCTGGAGTGTTAACAATGGTGCCAGACCTGAAAGACCACCAAATCTACTGCCATCAGATACACTGCACTTTAAGTACTTTTATCTTTGACAATAAAATCAAGCTTCCCTTTTGCTTCGGATAAAAAAAAAAAAATCCATGTGGTTCTGTCCATCCTTTCATTGTGAGAAGACAACTCAACATGGAAGCTAATGCGGGAGAGTCGGCAGAATTCTCTGTGGTCCGGCAGTGTTTTGGGATGCTTACTGCAAGCTATTAAATAAATTTGCACATATAAGCACAAGAACACTAACAGACAAACTATAAATGTTACATCCAAGCAGACCTGGCGAGTCCGTATTGACAAACTAAACAATCGTCTAGAGCAGCACAATATACCAAAAATGCACCAAATTATTCTGTCACTTACAAGGAACTTGATCAGAGTACAGCTTTTGGCCAGCTCTCTGTGTTTGGCTGAGAAGTGTGTCAGTCACTGCTCAGACTGCCTCTTACCCTCCTTTAGCAAGTGAAATGAGGCATGCACACTCCATTGCTTAGAACTAGCTTTCTGTATGGGGAGAACTTCTGAATCTGATACCCAATATCAAGAGTTTAGAGAAGGAAGTGAAATTGTACATATATCCTAAACTAGACATACTGTAAGAGAAATGTGTAGGACATGGAGTAAACAGTGTGGAGTGCCACATTCTCCGTTACACCGGAGAATGTTAGCTAGCAAATCTGTCTGACTATCAAGTCTTCCTTTGTTAACTCTCTGGATTTAGTGTCACATGTACCAGAAACAGCACTTACATTCAGATGCCTGTACAGGCACATGTAACTGCTGCACTATTTAAGGTGGACCTGAAATTCAAATAAGAAGTTAACATCAGCTTTAAGAGTGCACATCAAACTTTGAAATTCTTTAAGTGAGTAACTTTCTACCTGCCAAAATCAGAAAACAAACAAAAAACATTGTCAGTTTTCTGAGAATATGGTAAACACACTGCTGTTTTACCACCAAGGCTGAAATGGTCTTGTGAAAATGTTAAAACAAGTAGTTGCTATTGTTTTGTATAAGTAGGTGGACGTGTTGGAATATGTAGGGTAAGGACTCTGCTGCTGTGAGAAATAGACTACAGCCTGCTGTGAGGAAGCTGTGGATCATCAGTGTGTTTTGATATTTGGGAAACTTTGGGTGGGCTGGTCTGCATCATGTGACTCCTGTTAATCAATAAATCAATCAATCAATCAATCAATCAATCAATCAATCAATCAATCAATCAATCAATCAATCAATCAATCAATTAATCAATCACTCAATCACTCAATCACTCAATCACTCAATCACTCAATCACTCAATCAATCTCACTCCAGCCTTGATGAAGGCTCTGCTTAAGACAAAGGTTGGCCAAACTAAATACTGAAGTTATATATAGATGTTGAGCCCTCTGTATAATCTTCTATTATATATGTGTTTCCTGTATTGACTGGATGTTAATCGCCTGAGGGACGGTCTCTGACTTGCACAGTATTGAAATGATCAAATTAACCACGGTGGGCCTTAAACTGATTTGCTAATTAAAGGAATACTCCAGCTGAAACACATTCCTGGTGACTTCTGTTATATGAGTCAACTGGTATTTGACCTTTGATCATTGTCCTAGGCTGTAATAACTTACTTTGAGTAACTCTGAAAATATTGTTGAGGGTTGGTTTATCTGCTCTGGCACCAATAAAACACTCCCAACATGCAACAGAGACAAGCAAACACATTCAGTCTTCTGGCTGGACACTGACAGCAGCACCTGACACAGTGAAGGACCCAGCTGTTTTCCAGTCCAAAGTGATTACAGAATGGAGAGGCTTGGATAATAATATTCAGAGGCGAAGCCAGAATAATCATGAATATCCACAATATATACACAGCACACATGGCTCTCTTTCTCTCACACATCACTCAAACAGAAACAAAACAACAGGTGTAGTGATGATTTACAGTTCCAAAATAAATATACAAGAAAAACATATATCACTATCACCAACTGTTAACAGCAAATATTCCACAGCTATTAATGTAATTCTAAACTACATCAGGTTTACAGATTAACAGTTTTAATAAATTAAATGGCCTCATGTGTAATCTCAAAACACAGGACCTCTTAAATCTCTTAACACATTTCATTCATTCAAAAAGGCAAAAAACGTGGTGTTTCTTCAGGCATCCTCCTCTCATTTCTTATTGTTTTACTGTTTCTTCGCTGCAGTATGTGGTATTTTATTTCAACACTCTGCTGTCAATCTATACAATCTATACTGTCTCATCAAAGTATCCAACACCTACTCCACACGTAATATTGATTCGTGAACATTCCAGAAAATGAGGACACACAGCTAATGCACTGCACCTTGTTCTATAACTCACTTAACAAATGAGAAATGCTGAATTTACAGCCAGCGTACCACCAAAATCCCTCCTACCAATATACAGTGGTTTATTACATCTGTCACTCCACACAAACCAAAGATGATTTGCTCCACTGAAGGTACCATAAATCCTCTGAGAGCACTAAAATGATCAATATCACATCAGCATCAATGTGACTAGTGTCAGTTTATTGATAATTCACATCACCAGTGCCATCATGCTTTTATATGAAATTCAGGTATAGTTTTGTAAGACAACGCATGTTTAACAAAGGAAAGCAAGTCTTAAGAGAATCCAGGACACTACACCCGTGCTTTTATATCACACGCAAAATGCAAACAAGTGTAGGGCAAGCAGTAGGGAAGCGTAGCAAGATACATGACAAGTGGTTACCAATGAACCTAATATGACTGAACTGACCGTAAAAGCTAATGAAAACAATCCTTAAAGATACAGCTGTCTTATAGTGTTTATGTTGGAATGGAATAGCTTTCAAAAGGCACAGTCAGTCCCAGACTGCAGAACCTTTTTGATTGTAATCAAGACCATATGATTCAACTCAGAGTCAAGATCGAGACCAGATGCAGAAAAATTTAGCTTCCATTTACCGCTGACAGAGGCACCGCACGTGGCTGGTCTCAACAACCATTTCTGAGTCCACCTCACGTCCAAGACGGCACTGAGGAGAGGCTGAAATCGCTAGTTTATGGTCTCTACACTGGTCTTGAGATTGAGACTGGATTTACACTGGAGTACAACACTACTTAATACAGCTCGTTTGTTTAGATACACTGCATGGTGCTACTAAAACAGAAGAGATGAAGGGCATCACCACTGCATGTATTCAAACAAGGTTAATTCTCCTCTTACACTCCCAGCTCCCAACCTACAGATGCTTCTCTCAATGTGGAAATCACTCCTCAAACTCTGTCAACACAGAGTATCATGATGACATCACCTGCCTCAAAGAGATATTTACCTTTTTTATCAGGTAAAGCCCATGAGATGATGCGTCTCACCAGACAGCAATTAAGCAGCACTTTCTTAGAGAGCCCATGGTTTCTGGGAAAGTGGCACAAGTCCTCCCTCCAGTATGTTCTCTTGGCTGGTGTGGACATAGTTATGTTCAGACTGTTCAAATACAAAGACCAGATGTTTGGATTACTAGAAATTCAGGATTTTCATTCTAAGAAAACAAAATGCACCAAAGTACGACAGACTTATAAGAATCACAAAGTTATCTCTTGCTGCTTTCTGGGGTGTGAGACTGTTGTCTCTAGGGCTGCCCTAACCTAAAAGTGTCTTTCTGCCATCTCGCTTGGGGAGCTTCAGTCTACTGACAGAGTTTTGATCGTTTAACTCTCCAAGTGCTTGACCTATCTCTAAAAAGAAAATGTCATACTTCAGAAGTGGAGATGCAGAATCCTCCATTAATGTCATAATCCAACTAGTAATGCACATCCGAGCCAAAGTTAATGGGGCAAGTTTGGCTTCACATAGTTTTCTTTAATTATTATACTGTATTTTAAGTCACAAAACATAATTTTTGTTACATACTAAAACTGCAATCAGACCACTTTAGTAACATGATTTATATCCTGATGATTTATAAACAAACATATTTGTTTATGCTAAGTCTTCACACATTTGTACATCATTATGTTTAGTATGAAGCATCTATGTACTGGGATACTGTAAATCTGACATATCAGTAGACAATGAATCAGATTATTCAGATAGATCATGCCCTTACCTTGTATAATAAATTCAGTGGGTTTATCTTCCCCTGTTGAGTAACAGCACGGTCCTCAGATTTCAGTCAACTGACCGCTTTCTCTTTCTCCGTAGCGAGTGAAACCAGAGTGATTGCAAGACAGGAGGAGGAGGAGAGAATGAAAGTGATTCCTTGTGACCAGATCGGCAGCCAATGGATTCTGCTCCTGTCCACCTCTCGTTGGAGTTAAGCGCAAGCAGTGCATCATCATTAGTCTCGCAGAGTGTCCACAGAGACGGCAGCATGATCTATTCATGTCAGTGATGGCCACCTCACTCACCTTGTGAAGAATTAGCCAGGTCTCTATACTCACAGGTCAATGCCCATGTCTGTCTTTCAGCATGAACAAGTTTATGTCAAAGATAAGAGCATTCTCATCAACCAATTTGCCATTACAATGCACAAACATAGACTGAAAAAATGAATGAACTCCCATCACCAACATTTTAGTATATTTCACTCCCTGTTCACCCACATATACACCCACCCGCCCACACAACACACAGACTCCCCTACTGCTCAGTTGCCATAATTAGCAACAGTAAGCCCCCACCCACCCTCTACCCAAACAGAATCTCTCAGCCTACTAAATCTGACCCTGACAACAGGAAAACTGAAAAGGAAGCAGATCTCAGAAAAATAAAGATAGTCATTATTTAGACAATCACTGTTTATACAGAGATCCAATTTAAGGTTCATTATAAAACAGAAATTGTCTCCAAATAAGGAATCGAGGGCCCTAATCAAACCCCTAGTTTCTAGTTTGGATAACTACATCCTAAAATTAGCCTAATTGCCGCCTCCAGATGTTTTCCTTCAAATTCTCCAAATACCCCATGTTTAATCATAGCCTAAACAAGCCTAGGCGTAATTGCAACTCCATGTATGATAAGTATAAGACAGCTAGCAAGATAGCTCATCTGTCAGGGAAGCGAAAATCGTTAAATAAGGCTATTATGTTACTTTCAAATGGTACCTTGGTATGCTGAAAAAGAGCAAAAAAAGACACAACTGAAACACAATATGTTCTATAATGAAAACAGATGTTACAGATTCTTGCTTAAGAATAGCATGACAGCATGTTGACTCAAAAAACAACGAACAACTTCAGAGAGTAGGGTGAGAACATATTTTAGAAAATCATAAAACCGTTATTAGAAAATAAGATTATGGTTAGACTGGAGGTATAACTAACTAAAGTCAAGGGCCACAGAGGGGCCATATTGAGGATAGAGGGGGTAAAGATGTCTTACATTCAAGTGTAATTCTGTCTTTTCATACTATCTGTCTCTGGAAATTGGTGTATTGGCAATGCAAACAGGCATGGGTTTGTAAGTTAGCTGACAATTCCAGCTGGTTTAGTTTGACCAGAGGAGGTCTGGTAATGTGTGTGTGATCTTGATCTGTGTAATTTGGCCAAACTACCCTAGACATTTACATCAGCATCATCACACTTCCAAACAACAACAACAACAACAACAACAACGAGTGCACTGCCTTGCTAGAGGTGCTTTTGTTCTTCTACTTCAGCCATCGCCCATAATGAACTTTCATTTTAGCTGGTAGCCTCATCTTTAGGTCTCAAATAAAGAAAAATAAAGGGAGTCAGCTGAAGTCAGTTGCGTATTCACCAACTTCTTGTTCCAGCTTTCCTGCTCCACCTTAACAGATGCCTTTACAGGTGCTTTTACAGGTGCCAGAATGTAACTGCTGTACCATTTAAGGTGGAATGGGAAATTTCTAACAAGAAGCTGGCCATTAGGGAGTCGATTTCAGCCTTGTCTGTATTCTATGTCCCAGTTTTGTTATTACATTACTGAATGTAATTGAATTATAGGAGGTAATCCACTCCAGAATTATTACTGAGCCGTAATCATTCAAATTATAGCACCTCCCCATATAAATCCAGTTTCAGTCCAGTAGGGTTAGGATTTCAAACACAAAGTGCATATGGTCTAAGAGACATTTCTCCTCTAATAACATTTACAATGTTTACTAGATCACACAAACTGTTTTGTTGGTTAGCCACAATGGTCTGATGGCACTAGCCTTTGCATGTGCACTGCAGCTGGTATCAAGGAAGAAACGAGGTATAAAATCAGTTTAAACTGAAATACGATACAAATAGTGAAACCACAATCAATCCAATGTTTTTTCTTTTAAAAACTACTGAGCTCTTTCTAATTGAAGCACTTCACTTAAGATACATATACAAAAAGTAGGCTATGGTGTATAAAAAAAAAACACCACTCAACTATCCCACATGCGTGAAGCAGTGCTGCTTCAGGATACATTTGTTAAAGGAGTGGATCAGATAGGTTTAGTTTTCCCTCTGATATACAGTCCAGCATTTTCTGCTGATATCAGCCAGATAACAATACATGTAATTAGACTGGTGCCACTTCTTATTTTTGTTGCATGTGAATTGTTTCAATGCTGGCTGATCTTGCTTAGCACCCATACCCTGTTTAAATGTCAGGGCGCAAAATCAATATTCTGGTCTTTAATCCGAGAAAGCTGTATTGGTCAATAACTCTGGGTGGTACAATCCAAACACACAGCTGAGGCCAGTATTGGCTTTTGTGACACTGCACATGTGCCAGAATCCAGTGAAACAAAGTCATTTTAAATGTCTGTGTGTCTGCTGTCAACATAAAAACTGAAAAAAAAAAAGTTTCTCAACCCTTATACTTGAGTCACCCTGACCTGCACATTTTAATGCTTTTCCTGTTCCTAACGGCCTTTATTCAACTTATCAGCACATTAACAAGCCCAGAGTTTCAGGTGTGTGGTAAAGCAGGGAATCCACTAACATGTGAAGGGTAGGGTGCCTCCAGTACCAGGGTTGAGAAACACTGGCCTAATCCATCACTTGTTAATCATCACAATACTAGTATCTCTGATGTACCACATCATCTCAGAAAGAGCACAAAATGATTGCTGAGCACTCACTGAAGTTTCCACTGTGTGCTATGGGGGTATACTGATTAAACTCATCAATATTCCTGATGCCTTTGTCTACAAAATACACACAAAGTACAACTGCTTCAAAGCTTTGTCCTACTTTTCAAGGTCTCAAAGCCTAATGTGCTTATGAATCAGTGGGAGTCGGCCCCGTTTGGTCTTCCAAAGTCATTGTAGTTGAGAGTGTGGCAGTTATGCGACAGGCGCTGCAGTGTTTGGACTCAGCGGGGCCAGACAGAGTGCTGTGAATGCAGGCCGACCACAGCTCGAGCATTAACATTGTGACCTTGGCCTCCATCAACAAAGCAGCTAATAGAAGAGAAGCTCATGGGAGCATGTCAGATAATCTCTGGTCTTTCACCGCAGTCATTCCAGGTGGGTTAATGTAGTACTTCAAGAAAACATTCATTAGTTTGCTTTTAATTAGATTCATGCTTAAATGCTTACATCGGTCATACTGGAAACCCGATACAGACATGAGATGGAGCTTTTCACAGAAGCTGTGGTAATGTTTATGTTTATCATTGATGTTTAATGTTTCAGAATGTTGCTTTCCAAAAATGCTGAAATGCTGGCAGGCATGAGGATGGTGAGGAAAATAATTTTAACATACTAGAAAGAATGTGCATGCATTAAGAAGAATACTGTGTGGAAGAACGTAATTAGGCATGTGGCTTATTAACAGAGTCTTCTTATTCAGGCAATGCTAAACTGTTAAATGTGGCTCTCTTATCTAGTGATTTTATGATGGCTTACTCTAAAGTGGATGCAGGAGCAAGCACAGCTATGGCATGTGAGATGAAGCTTAAATTTTGTGAGATTAAAAAAATAAAAAAATAAATAAAAAATAAAAGCTCTGTACAAGTTCTGGTTCTAGTATACTGTCATCTTGAATCTGTCCAGAAAACTGTAACTGATCTAGTAGAAATGAACAAAATTTGAACTGTCACGAGCACAATGCCTTCCTCCCCTCCTTCTTCTTTGAGGCCATTTAAAAAGGCAAACTCCCCTCATGTACAAGACCTGACACCTTTTACCATGTTTTTGACAAAAAGTTGTTTTCCTGATGAGTGAAACCTGAGCAGGTTTGTGGAAGTCCTAAATTGTACATATCAACATAGGTTTACCATAGCCTAACAGATGTCATGTCTGTACAAAAAGCCAAAGTTATTTACCCATCATAAATCATCATCCAGTACAAAATATATCAATTTAAATACACCCACCAGCCAAACTGTACAAAAATTCTACTCCATGCACAAGTTGCCATTAATGTAAAAACATGTACCTGTATACCAGTATGCTCCCCTGAGAAACACAGTTAAAATGAAACAGATGTGGCTTGCTACAACTACCTCTCTGCTCTAACTCTGAGAGTTCAGAACATACTCATCCCAGTAAACATTTCAACCGTTTGAACCATTGAAACAACGTTGAAATCACATATCTGACTATATTTAAACACATTTTAGACGTCCGCTGACTACAGTTTACTGGGATAGCACAGCCAACATTAAGCTGCCTACTTCACCAGGTAACAGTAAGTATACCTGCATTCTACAAAGCAGTTTTCTTTCCTATGCCAACATACCCACTGCACTGCTTCTGAAAATGCCTTAATCAAAGAATTAGTGAAAAAAGTTTTTTATTATATTATATATATTTTCCCTGTAATGATGCAGCAAAGCCAAATTAAAGTTGGTGCAAGCGTGATAGGTGAAGCCATAAGCAACTTCGATATTACCAACCTCACAGAAACAGCCATGTTAGTCTGTTAACATAGCAAAACAGCACTGAGTATGTGCTTGAGGCCAGCATGGTTTCTCCTCCTTTCACTAAATTATTAGAGAGCTAGCAGCAGAGCAGACCTGCTGTTTTGACTTTTGGTTTTCACCATGTAGAGCAATTTACAAGAAGTCTTTGTAGATGATCTTAAAGTGATGTTTCTACATTTTAGACTTTCTGGGTTCTGCATGACCATCAAATCTGCACTGCAGTCTCCACTATTAGATCAATTTTGTGAATTTAATCATTTGGTTGTTGTAGCTCTAGTCAAAATACCCAAATTCAAAACGTTTTAATTTGCTGAAGTAGAACATTTAGGTAGCTATTTTAATACATAAATATTGGGACTTGATTCAAAAATTGCAGAGGCAGTTTTTGTTATCTTTCTGTTATTAAATACTTAGGCATGGTTTACTGGCTTCACCTTCCACCATTGTCCAGAGATGTACACAAACACACACACGTGCAAACACGGACATATTTTCCTACTTTTTCCCTCCCTAAGGGCAACTATCAGTCGATGTGAAGGAATGTCCACATTAATTATTCAGCTAATGTGCCGGGTAACAGGAGATAACAAGCAGCACTTTAGCAGTCAGCCTCCTACAACATCCTGATACAGACCAAGCCAGGGTGATATAGATTTCCCCTAAGTAAGACTGTGTTACACGGCTAGGCAGAGGAAAAGACAATGCACTTAGGCGTTCTAACATTTCCTTCACCTTTTAAACCTAACTTCAACGGATTAGCTTGCTTCTACTTGCTCTGTAGCTCACCTGCATGTGCAAGGTGTTAGAAACTAATCATCCTGCTACATTATAGACAGCAGATCTGTTTACACAGCAGAGGCTGTTTTTTTTTTTTTTTTAATCTTGACCAGAAATACACACTAAAGCTTATGACTAAGGGGTTACAGGTGTGATTTTGCAGGTGTGATGAGGTGTTTTTTTGTTGGCCAGAAAGCATCAAGCCAACACCAAAATGCCTCTAAACAGTTTAGCCACTGGATGGCAGTATTACACACTATTACAGAACAAGGCCATGCACTGGTTATGCAGTTTTTAATTCACGGCCCTATTTACAATATAGACTGCTACTTTGAATCAATTTTTATATCCAAATAGTTTATTGAAAGCTTATGCCTTGATAAAGAAATACAACTAAAACGCTATACAGTTTTAGTACCACATCATATGTAGTTTGGATTTAAGATTAAGCCTCTGATGTCACTCTGAAGTCCAAAAACTTGATAACAGACTATAAAATAACAGTATATAATACTGTAACCTCATATAAGACAACACAGAAACGGTTGAATGTTTTACAAGTGCTTTGGTGAAAGGAAAATGGTACTTTTTCCCCCAGCCAATATTTGGTCACTTCTGATGACTACAGAGAAGAAAATGCCAAATGATAAATAATATAGATCTGAGACAAAAGATACATTTCAACAGTTGCAAAATGTACATATGAAAATGCATAATGAAAGGAGTGAAAATTGCATCATATTATTCTCGCATACATTTTTATGAACATCCAGCATTTTCACTGTGTTGATCACTATATTCCATTCTAAGAAAAAGACAAAAAGGTCTACTTTACAGAGGAGGCCAAAAACATCCTTAAATGTGAATGTAAGTTAAAGTGAAAAAAGGTTTTATTCCATGTGATAAGGGAGCAATTCTAATTGCTCCAATAACCATGACATGTTTACAAGGGCAGCTGCCAGGTTCAAACAATGCAGAAAGAAAAAAAATAGTTCTTAAATCATAACATGTGAATCTATTCCTTATTTCAAAATTTAAGAATATACTTTAGTTTATGTGTGTGTGTGTGTGTGTGTGTGTGTGTGTGTGTGTGTGTGTGTGTGTGTGTGTTGGTCAAATACCACTTGCAGCACAACAGTCTCTGTAAAAGGTTGTTGTGTCCCAAATAAGAAATTTCTTATGCCTAACTTCAAAGTGTCTTGTGAGACGCTGCTGTAGAGTTGCACAAACATGACTATGTAGAGACTATTCATGGCCTTGGACCTAGCCAAAAGTGGCCATTACATTTATCTATGGAATGTGCATCGGAGACTCATATCATTTTTGTAGACTGAACTTAACCAATGAGATTTTGAAAAGTTGCAAGAGGTGAAGTTTGTTATGTCTATGAGCCAGCCATCATAAATTCTGGTCCTGGAACACTGCCTTGTAAATTTGAATGCTTCCCTCGCTCACAAAACCCTTCAAGACTTGAGGTGGGTGTGCAGTGAGAACACTAAAATGTGAAGAGCCAGGGCACTCCAGGATCAGGACTGGGAACTTGCATTAAAGTATAACTTGATGTTAAACCTTTGTTCAAGTCCGTGTTACTGGGGTGAAACCTGTAGGTGTGCTAGTGTTTCATCTAGTACTTTTCTTCAAAGACAAATATTTTACTGTTTATAGTCTTACAAAGCTGACAGTGATGTTTCTATTACGTTTACTTATATATATTTATTAAACCTCCTGCCTAATGTCATTTTGAAGTGCAAAAAGACTACTGACTGATAAAAGAGTACTACATATTGTACAGACATTGTATACAAAAAAAACAATACATGTACACAATACCACTTAAAACATAACTTTACTACATGAAACAAACCAGTCTAGCTGTAGGAACTTACATACCATGTTTTATAAGTGTATTAGTACCACACCAACTATACTGCTACCACACCAACTACAGCACCAAACTGTATACCTTTGTTCTTATAGTTTAACTGACTCAAAAAAGTGATGTGAGTGTAAATGAGTGCACAGATCACAAGCTAATATGCTAGTTGGGTAGTATGCTTGGAGTGATGTGCTTTCCCCCAAAACTGAGTTAATGAGGAAGTGTCTTTTTTATTTTTTAGTCTTAATCGAAGAATATTGATTGATTGAAGAATAATCTCCCCTGACATTCTGTAACAACCACTTGTATGTGCAACTAGTCAATCCATCAATCCACATCACTGACCTACATTAATCCATACAAGTGACCTAAATATATCCCATGTTTCCATCTTCCATCTTCATGTCAAACAAACACAAAACAAGTCAGGACAAATTTGATACTGCAACATTTCCTCTTCCATTCCAAAAAAATAAAAAAATAAAAAAAATAAAAACCTGCCATGCAGATTTTAAAGCACCTAAACTACACACCCCTGTACCCTCCCAGTCACTTTTTGGTTCCCACACGTGCAACCTGTCCTTTCCCTAAGGCTAGAAGTATTCTGGAAAAATATTCACACTGTTCCCTTCAACATGCCATGTTATACCCTAACCACCTAGTACAAAATGAGAACAGGTTTAATACCGATATATATATTTTATTATTATTATTTTATTTTATTTTTGGGGGGACACATTTTCCAAAATCTGTTTACAAGGCCTTTGTGTGATTTAGAATGCTCTGGTTTTTTAGTGTTTTGCTACTGTATACTATACGAACTCCGATTCCTGGTAACAGTGTTATTCTGCACGCCTTTGGCATTTTGATCAACAGAAGAACTCCACAGCTCTGATATATTTAGATAACAAGAGAGTTGCATCACTAGCCAAGTTTGATCTGCTACACCTGTTTGTGCGCCTGTCTTGAGATTTTGTCATGTCTTTGATCTCACAGTAGTCATTGCACTCATTCTGAAGTCATGAACTAGTTCTGGTAACTGGAACATGTTCATCCAAAAATACAGAGGTATTTTACCCTGCATTTTACCTTGACTCGATAAAGAGCCTCAGAACTTTACAAAGGATAAGACTTTGTAAATATTACCATTCCGCTTTCTAATTCTGTCAGTAACACCAGCAGATGATCTGCTTCAGTTACTGTGAGTTCATGTAGTCATAATAAAACCTGGTATCCCTGGAATGGCAACAGCAGAAAGCCATAAACATCTTTAATATATGTCACCGTAACAAGGTCCACAAGTAATTTTGCTCCGTTATTGGTCCATTAGTCATGAAATGTTCACCTAATGTAAAGCGAAGCTGGTATATTCAAATGGTTCAAATAAAAAAGTAAAATGAAGTCTTGCTATGACAGCTACGATACACTAAATAAACATATCATATCTCATATAGATCCTAAGTATAGAATTCACTTGCAAACTGAAGCACAATTGCACAGAAGACAAATAGCACAGGAAACAGCACATAGGAATCCCACAAGGACAAAAAGTTAATCTTTCAGCGAATACAGAAGAAACAGTTAACATGCTAAAACACTCTTTAAAGTGCTGGTGAAGTAGGTGGTCTGAACTGCTCTGGCAGCTGAGCTGTACTAGCTGGCATGGTACCCGACTAATCAATGAGGGAGTGAATATGTGGCATAAACAAGCCTGGTGGGGGATTCTAAACATGAAAGCTTGTCCATTCTCCTTTTGGCCCAGAGCAACCATAAACAAACGCCTTCTGTTGGCTCTATCTTGGAAGTTTATTTCTGACTCGGGCCATGTCCCCCCACCGCTCACGCCTGGCTCAGCTCCGACGCCAGGCGGCCATCCTGGCAGATGCTTGCCACCCTAGCTCCCAAAGGGAGAAAAAAAAAATTGGCCCTGCAGCAAACAAAACCTAGTGGAAAAAGCCCAAGAGACAAATGGGAAGTGCTTGTGGCAATTAATCCTCAATTTTCCGAAAACTGGGAAGAAGTTTATTAGCTTAAAGCAAGAGTATTTAGACATTCATATTTTCATGAAGCCTTGATTGTTTTCATACTGAGTGTATATGAAAGTCTGCACCGTGTGGTTACAACTGCCGCAGTAGTCTGCAAAGACAACCAACTTGATTGTTTGTCTGGTTTTGGACAGTCTCTGTAAATAAACCTCAGATTAAAACATCTATGCCCCGCACTGTGGACAGAGCACCAGCTCAAAATTCAGAAGCATCAGTGTCAACTTCGGAAACAGACCAACATCCGGTTTGTGACAGATTCAGGTCAAAGGATTCATTATTACTTTGAACTACTGCACTGAAGATGCCCATAGCACCAGCGAAGGCTGTCAGCATCTGACCCTGATCAGCTGTCTCACAGACTTCATCACTTCATCAAACATTACGACCTTACAAGCCCAGCACACCTCAGGCTGTGCTGCCTGCTAGAAATTTACTGAGTTACTTGTGTAACATCTACCTTTCCACATAAGCTTGTACTTGTATTCATGTCATAGTAGAAAAAAATACTTACTCAAGTCAATTTTTAAATGTGATCAAGAAAAAAAACACAAGCATTCTTTCTCTTCTTAAGTAGATACTTTAGTCAAAATCCTAGCAAAGCCATAATTACCTGCTTAAGGGCATCCAACATTGTCTAATTAAGTGCTGCACTAAGGCACACTCATAAATATGCAAATCACATTCAATTAAATTTTGAATATTTGATTTGATCATGTATTGCTGTAAATGGCAAAAAAAAAGCTTTAGCTTTTAGTTTAGCTTTAGTACGAATGTACCATTACACACATTTCAGAGATTTTATTCTGTCAAGATGTGATATGATTTTATACTACAGAGCTCACACAGAATGCTTTGTCTCAGAAAGACAAGCTTTATTTCAAAACCAAAGACTGCAAACTAGCAGGTCCTTGTGCAAAACTGATCTCACGAGACAGTACAGCTAATTCATAAACAATACATAATTAGGAAGCGCAAAGATGCCTAGTTTTGGTAACTGATTGTAGATATACAAAAAATAGCAAATGACAGACTCTCAGAGACAGCAGGGCATATGGATTTTAATTTTGATCAGGTATGAAAACTCTAAAAAAGCGAAAAAGGTGACAGGTTGAGAAAACATAACTTGTTTTAAGTGGCATCCTCCACAGGGTGAATTTCTACACCAAACTCTGCACTGGCAGCACACTAAAACATAGAGTGCATTCAGGCATTTTCTGACAGATTTAGAGCCCTTACAAACTGCACTCTGGACTAGTACAACTCTTAAAGTGGTCATTATACGGTGCATCTGTGTACTTCCATCTGACAATTAGACAAGAGCTGATGCTATAGTTGATTTATTTAGAACACAGAGGAAAACTGTGCTGGGCTCCCTTCACCTTAATTTTGGCCTCTAGCTTTAGGCAAGTGCAGTTTCTTGACATAAACACACAAACCAGCTAAATCTAATACTCAAAAAGCACATTTGAATGTTTTAAGATATTTATGCAGCTCCAATCATGCTCTGCCTAGTTAGTTAGAAAGTATGGCTAGTGCTACCAAATGCACTGAAAACCCTCCAGTACTGACCAAAACTGAAAGAAAAAACTTTAAATCTTTTAAATCTTCCTTTTTACTTTAATTAGGTGTTTATATGTACAGGAATACTTTGACACATCTGACAGCTTATTAGTTGCCAATTCGCTTATTTCCATCCTTATATCTCACTGTTTTTGTTGCACAATTTAAGGTGAATAAAAGCCAACTTCAGCATCACAAACAACATACGTTAATTTAAACACTATAAAACAGAAAGACGAGCTGTGCTGATAGTAGAATTGTTCTGAAAGGCCAAATGTACTCTGCACTCTGCTGACTATGTTAACAGTCAGGTTAAATGGTGCTGCTGCTGCAGCCACCAGTCCTCGTCTCTCACTAATGTCTCAACTCTGTTACCTGTTTCACTGGCCTTAAAGAGTTTATGTAAAAATAATAATAAATATAAAATAATGCACTTTTAAAAAAAATTATCTAAGCTGTAGAACTGAAATGAAACCCTGTTTGCTGCTATAGCCTATATGGAGATACAGTAAATAACAGCTGATTATCTTCTGGAAGTCAGTGATGTTGTGATGTTATCTTACTTGTCTTTGGTCTATAGAATTAAAATAATGACTACCAGCACTAAGAACTGGTGTTTTCTTAAAAGACCAAACCCTGAATCTGTACAGTTCACAGAGTGGTCTATTTATCACTCAAAACGTCAAATTTCACCAAAAGTTAAACTCTCATGTTTTACACTATTTTGAACATTTACGTTTGGACAGTGTACTGAAATTTTGTGTAGAACCATCATTTATAAGGTAGACAACACTGGTTACTCCACAGCAGCAAATAAACACTACTTTTAAAGGATTAGGGCAATCACTCAACTTTGAAGAACTGCAAGTTTTCTTATATATACACACCAGCGTGTCTAAATGCAAATTGTTGCAAAACTATTCCACTGACTGATACTGAACATACCAAACAGGTGTCACAGCATGTAAACACATTTCCTTTCCATAATTTTGAGACAGACCTTAACACTAAAGTGGATGAAAAAGTGGTACCACAAGCTTAATATTCATCAGATTAAAGAGCATATAAAGGTATTATCATCTTATTTTCCTGCGGCCGGGAAACATGACGCTGGGGTCTTACAATTTCCTAAAATGTACACAGATAACATAGGTAGCCATGATATCAGTGACAGTGATACCCCAAAGCCTGCCTTGAGTGCCTTAAACCAGCTCGTGTCAGATCAGATCAGATCAGAATTTTAATTTTGGCAGGTATGTCACTCATACGACAATTTTTTCTTGGTGAAAGCACTCATCTATGACATGCAACAAGAACACCGACTGTTAACAAGTTACACTGGGGAAAAAGTACAAAAAGATACAATAAATAGAATAAAGAATAAGAAGAGAATAGTAATAAAGAACCAGGAACAGAGCTAAAGAGATATGAGGATATATGTGCTATATGTACAGGGGTTGGACAATGAAACTGAAACACCTGGATTTAGACCACAATCATTTATTAGTATGGTGTAGGGCCTCCTTTTGCGGCCAATACAGCGTCAGTTCGTCTTGGGAATGACATATACAAGTCCTGCACAGTGGTCAGAGGGATTTTAAGCCATTCTTCTTGCAGGATAGTGGCCAGGTCACTACGTGATGCTGGTGGAGGAAAACGTCCTTCTTGGTGGTATGCTGACATTACCCTGGATACCGTGGCTCTTGATACATCACAAAGACTTGCTGTCTTGGTCACAGATGCGCCAGCAAGACGTGCACCAACAATTTGTCCTCTTTTGAACTCTGGTATGTCACCCATAATGTTGTGTGCATTGCAATATTTTGAGCAAACTGTGCTCTTACCTGCTAATTGAACCTTCACACTCTGCTCTTACTGGTGCAATGTGCAATTAATGAAGATTGGTCACCAGGCTGGTCCAATTTAGCCATGAAACCTCCCACACTAAAATGACAGGTGTTTCAGTTTCATTGTCCAACCCCTGTATGTGGATATTCTATACATAAGTGTGTCTGAGTAGACATGTAGACTCTTATTTACAGAATCTGTACAGCCGTACAAATAAGCGTTATGTTACAGAGGAGTTACTGCAATACAGTGAGATTCAGTTCAAGTATGAATATGAATTCAACAGTTTAACAGGTTAACAGCTGTTACAATTTTTTTTTAAACTCTGCTAGATCTAGTACAAAAAGGGCTGGAATTCCAACAATTCCGTTTCAGGCAGCTGAAAAAAAGTGGTTTCTCTGGGTGGAGTTGCAGAGATTGGCTAACGCAGCAGCTGAGATCTTATTCCAACACAATATAGCTTATACATGTAACGGTGGTCATATCTGCACTCTTAATATTTTTCCTGGTGTAGGATTCTCTGTATCATGAAGGAAGTGTACAGCCATATCTCCAACTTCTCATGCTTACTGATAAGTTTAAGGAAACAAGGAAACATTTTCTTCAACTATGCAATGCATGAGGGATTAGTTAAGGAAAAACACACTTAACTTCAGAAAAGACTTAAATGTAAATTAATTTTTTTTGAAATTCAATACTGGTGCAATCCTTAAATATGAATGATTTTTACTGATTACTGTGTGGTTGTATTTATTTAAAAGATAATTAGTAAATAAGTTCATGTGCAATACGTTTTTTTCCAAACCAACAACAAGATGCAGTAACAGAAAGGAAGTTAATATGCTGGGCTTTGAATTCGCAAACAGTCTGCAAGCAAAGAGCTGAACTTTTCTCACTCACTTGAAAATCTCACCATTAGAAAAGCGAGTGTGTAGCATTTTTGCAAGTCATTGACACTGTGGTCAGCTAACAAAATGTAAAATACTCTTTCACTCATCTATCTTGCAGGGCTTTAAATATCAAATACTGCTCCGCTCAGCAGGCTTGATCTGTTCTATATGTAAATGTGCCTTTACAAAAAAGGTTAGCAGTCAGCAAAGCAACATGGATTACATTTTCAACTAAACGGAAAGAAAATCTTCATGGCTTCCAAATCCTCACTTTGAGATTGAAGTAGCTTGCAAAGTAAGTCCGCCACTTGCGTTATCTTGACATACACCTACTCTTATTTGCGGAAATCAGTGTAATCAGTGTAACCACTTCAAAGCAGATTTCTCTTAATAAACATGCTTATTATTTAACCTGAGTAGCTGGTGCTCCTACACACTTTCATTTGAACCTTGCAGCTAAACACAACTTTTAGCAAGTGAGTGTGTCTCCAAATGAGGATAAAAGTGGGCCTCAAAGTGGAATAAACAACCACTGCTCTGAGCATTATGGTGTAAAATAAACTCAACAAGAAAAGCCCACACTGACATGCCAGTATCTAAAACACAGCATTATTGATCATCATCTTACATCAGATCAATTTTTCACTAGAAATAGAGCTGGTTTTGGTATGTATAGTATGTACAATGCTGCTGCACTGTGTTTTATAGCATTTTTTAAATGTAACATTGTTTCAACAAACAGATATACGACATCATCATGATACTTAAGTTTAAAAACATTTTACACATCACAGAAAAATAAAACCCCTTATCTACGTCCCTCACCCCTCACAAAACCATCCCTACAATCTCTAGTCCGTCACAGTCTGTCGCTGTGGCGTAGCAGGATTTGCTTACTGTAATATTTCCCTGCGAATACTACTGGTTTCATACTAAGGTTTCAGGTTTCCATATCAAGGCTTAAAAAATCTCACAACGTTACTAAATAGCATGAGATAATAAGGAATTTCCGTGTAGCCAGCAGCTCTGTGTTGTCTCATGCAAGTATTTTTCCAGCACCTGTTTTCTCTAACAACAACTTATCCAACTAACTATGTATTAACCCTGTGGTCGACTGGCAGTTTTTCCAGGGTGTTTCCTGCTTTGTATTTCACATTACAAATATTGAAGAACGTGTTGTCTATGTCAAGTTTTGAGAAGTGTAACCACGCTTGACTGTGTTGCGCTCAACCCTATGAATAACATATATTGCAATTAGGGGTGTTAGAAAATATCTGGATATCAAATATTGCGATATTAGGTTATGATACTGTATGAATTCTCAAAAACACAGTATCGATTTTTAAGCAATAGCTTGCAATTAAAGATTAGTAGCAGACAGCAGATCATTTTATGTGTAAAACCCTGACCTCTAGATTAGTGTTTCTCAACCTTGGTCCTGGAGGGACCTGATTCAACTAATCAGCTCATTAACAAACCTTTTCAGAGTTGCAGAGGAATGTTAAAGGAGGGAATCCACTAAAATGTACAGGGCAGGGTGCCTCCAGGACCAGGGTTGAGAAACACTGCGTTAGAAACACTGCAGTGTTTTTCACCTTCAGACTCTTCCACATAAACAAGTGGTGTAAGGGCCGCCAATAACATTAGCATTAGCAACCCTACACATATGGTGCGTTTTATGCTATTACAATTTTCCTAAAATTATGTTTTAAAAGTTGCAATATATCGCCATGCTTACAGTATCACAATATAGTGAAATATATTGAATCGTATCGACAGGTTCCTGCCAATACACAGCCCTAACTGCAATACATACAATTTATGACCTTTTTTCAACTGCAAATAATTTTGTCCCCAAAGAGTGTCAGCATTTGTTTTGTATGTGATTCACAGTCTGTTCATCTCAGTTCAATCTGTTTATCACATCAAAATGGGAATGTCAAGCAGACAAACTGACTAACACAGCCATAAAAACTTTACATTTATGTGTAATCGATACAATATTGACACACAAAATATCACAATAAATAATGATTTTAAAAACAATACAAAAACAGATAACTTGCACCCAGATGCCCAGACTTTATCAAGGATGGTGCTTTCCATTGAATATAGCAAAGAGAGTGTGCCGAAGTTTTTGCATTCCAACACATCGTTGTAAACATTCATTTTTCAGATTTTTACATAACGTACTAAAACAATTACATCTTTATCCTCACCCCACGGAAGCTAATGAGTCTTACCATGAAAAAGATAGGTGAAGCGATGTACCTACAATAATTAACCACCAATATAGTGCTAAGATTTGCAGATGCAAGTATTAAATCCATCTGGGGGAACAAAACTAATTAGTACATTTGCAGGTTCAAGTCTGAACACAAGACTTACACAGCATTCCCTCACTGAGACAACAAAATTGCTCGCATTAATCTTGATTGCACGGCTTGCTTTTAAATGAGCTGAATGGCCACATCACATGGGTTATTTAGAAGCAGCATATAGAGGTAAATGATGAAATCCCTAAGCAACAATTCCCAAGTTGTTTTCCCCCAGTTTAACCTTGTTACCTGCTCAGTCCATATGGGACAGAATGGACACATCACTACAGGGGGAAAGATATAGACATAATACAAATGAAATCAGCCTGCAGCTGAGGAAAAACAGCTTTAAGTGAAAGCAATTACAGCCTTAATTAGTGTGCTGTCATTACTGCAGCACAGAAAGTGACCTATGTAAGGGTGATGAGAATTTTGCTGCTTTTCCAGCATTGCGCAAGACACCAAGGTGCTTGAGGCACGTCTAGAGGCATGATGCTCCATCTGGAGAACTGCCAGAGTGAAGAGAATAGCAGGATGTAATACAGCAGGCAAACCTGAGTCGTGTTCGATTTAACTTTACTGTGTTTTCAATCTTTCTCATCCTCCATTAAGCAGACCAGCTAAAGACCAAGATCACCCAGCGGCCGACAGGGATCCATTAGCAAGCAAGGGCTGAACTAGCTGCAGTATATCAAGAGAAAATCAAAGGGCACAGACCATACACACATTTATCAATGCAGGTAAGATATTCAAAATAAAAAGGAGGGGAAAAAAAAAACGGAAGCATGTCTTTTTAGTTCTCTGTTGTTAGCAGGACATGTCAACAGTTGCTAGCCTGTTATTTGCCACTGGGCACACTACACATTCAAATGCAAGTGTTTGCTCATTCCCTGTAAAAAATGAACCTACATTAAGTTGGGATTTAAGTGTTTATTTAATTAGTGGTAAAAACAATACCTTGAAGCTACCGGGGATGGGGGGTCAACTGAAGCTAATCTATTTTATGTCTCATATATGCTTAGGCACACACAATTCTTTAAAGCTTAGGTTTCTTTTAAGGGAACTCAGAAATGGACATTAAAAGGAAAGAACCATTTACATTTTAGAGTCTCTCAAGTACCTAAAATTGACTGACTATCAAATTGACTAAATAATGTCACATCTGATTGAGGAGAATGATAGAAGATTGCTAGAAAATAGGACCTTCAAAACCAGCACAACCAGATACACTAACAGCCCCCCTGCCCCAAGACTATAGCGCGCATTAGACATAGTGGACACCTCACACTTTGAAACATTAAACTTGAACTGAATCTCAGTCTATTACAGTAACTCCTCTGTTACATAATACAGTAACTCCTCTGTTACATCTGTAATATTCTACAAATAATAGCTTTTATAATGTATGTCTAGTTCATACACGATTAGCTGCTTTTGTTCATTCTTCTTTATTCTATGTATTATATTTTATTGTACTCTTCCTGTAGGTTAAATACCTGTTAACAATCTGTGTGCTTGTCTGGTCTGTTCAGTATATTACATGTCATACATGTGTCCTCACACCAACACCAATTCCCTGTATGTGTGACATACCTGGTGAAACAAAGACGCTCTGATTCTGATCATTCCGTAAAATGGGGTAGCAATCCAGGGTAGGGCATTCAGTTAATCCAAGGCAAATAATGATTAGTAATGATACCAGTCAAAATGATTCAGTTCCCACTCAGGCGGATGCTTAATGCTGGACTAAACTGCTGTGCCACATGATGAATAACCATTTCATCATTTCATCAACAACCATTGTACTATGTTGTTAAGCTTAGGAATAAATGGGTCTGGGAATCTGTCCCTCTAAGTGCTACTAGCAGTTTAAAGGCTAAACTGCAGAAGTAAACAACAGATGTAAAACAGCGTTACATTTAACCTGAACTAAATAAAACCGGGGCTAAAAATTGAACCCGATATAAGGACACTTCTAAAGGTTTTCAACGCAGCTTTAAACGCGGCTTCAGCTCTTACTAAACACTACACCACACCACACAACACAACGCCCCCGAGGAGAGACGGTTAAAGCAGGAAAACTGTTTACTCTGCAGACAGTTAACCTCATTAACCTGGTTCACCTCAGTACCTCGGGCGGACTGAACACAGGAGATTAATATTAGGCTTGTCTGTAACTTAAAACCCCCAAAACGCTCCAGGACTCCTAAAACCAGCTCCCGTGACTGAGACAAGGTGAGTAACAGTCACCATTCTCGCTTAAGGACCTGAGAAAACGGCAAAAGTACAAACATGACAACTTCGGCTGCAACAGTGAGATGAATTACACGGCGGTCGAACTTCACAAAACAAGCCTCCACGCCGACTGTGAGAAGCGTTCATGCACCTCTGGTCCTACCGCTCGACGAGCTCGACGCGTCCACTCGGGCGGAGATGCTGTCCAGTTTCTTTGCCTCCATGTCCTCGGCTGCTCCGCTCCTGTCGCTCCTCATCGCACACTGACTGGCCGCTCTTCGAGGGGAGGCTGACGGGCGCGGGCACGCGCGCGCTCCTGCTCCAACTCCGCGATATGCTGACGCGCACCTCCAGCTTCGCACGCTCGCGCAAAACTTCCCGCCAGTCGTCGTCAGGTGGGGGACTGTTACTGAAGACACCGGAAGCGCCTAGTTCATTTTTTACCACTCAGGTTCGAGAAAGTCCTCGAAGTTTGCTTTACACCACACCACCCAACAGACTATATGTGGCTGCCCTAACACCACTTGGCAAAACAACTCTTTTCTTCGGTGCATTCCTCAAATTCCAACATTTTCACACAGTTTCCTTCCCAGATCAGTGTTAAAGATTCAAAAAGATTCACTGTTCCCACTGTACTCATACTTGGCTTAATGTAGGCTTGAAAGAACAGCCCTGAAGAAAAACAGCACAGACCAGCATGCATTCCATGCTGGTTTAACTGGTAACCCAGTTAGGCCATGCTGGTTGACCAGCATGCCAGCATCAAAGCACTGTTTGATGGTTTTTATAGCAGGGACCCCAATCCAAACAATGGCTTAACCAAAGCCCAGGAATCTCGCCTTCATCATCAAAGCAGATGGTATCATAGTGGTCAGAATCATCTGACAGGGAACACTCAATCTGGTTTACCTCTAACTGTGATTGACCAAGATTGCAATACATTCATGAAAAGGTGTGACCAAGACACAAACAGATAAACAAAGGTGATAAACAAGCTCATTGAAGATTAAAGGTACAGTGTAAACTGACACATCCTGCTGGTGCAACATGGGAATACACTTAACAGTTCATCCCAAACTGTTCAGTGTGGTTGGGATCAAGTCATTTATATGTGTATACTCTGGAATGTGCTTCTCTGCTGTAGCACTTAAACCAAGGAGCCCAGTCCAAACAAAGACCCCACAACCCTAGTCTATAACTACTTCTCCAGCAGACTGGCACCATGCATTGGATAGGCAGCATTCCGCTCACATCTGCCCAACCATCTATCAGATGGTGCTTTGATCCAGAGAACACAACTGCATTGCTCCAGAATTCAATGTTTTTTTTGCTTTACACCACACCACCCAACATAGTGGACTGTGGATGATTATCCTCGGCATATGTGTTGCTGCTCGGCCATCCACCCTGCTGGAAAAGCAGCTTAGACCAGCACAATCTTTTCTATCTGGTCTATTTTCTAGCAGGACATGAAGGTCCTGCCGAACAGTTCTTGTGCTGACGTTGCTTCCAGAGGCAGTTTGGAACCCAGCAGTGAGTGAGACAGGTGATTATTCCAAGCTACATGGTTCAGCATTTTGACAGTCTTTTTCTTTGAGCTTGCATGGCCTGCCACTTCATGGCTGAGCTGTTGTTGGTCCTAGATGTTTCCACATCACAGTAACAGCAGTTGACTGAGCCAGCTCTAGCAGGGCAGATGCTTTTCAAATTTAACTGACTTGCCCTAACTGTGTCATGTGGAAAACCAAAGGAGATAGCATGGCCTTATGCACCTGTTGGGTGGGAAATAGCTAAACTCTGTATTTAGAAAGTCTATCCACACACTTTTGTATGTAGGGTATCATTCAATATCCTAAGTGTTGGAAAGACATACCGAGCCTTTAGATTGCAGTGCCTGAGGCGAGAAACATGAACTCTCCCAAACCAGTGAGGAGCCCACACACAGACTTTCTGAAAACTGCATAAAATGTAGCTAAATTCGCAGCACTGACTCTCTGATGACATTAAGCAGGGAATAAACAGTTTTAGCTCTACGCAGTTGAAAAAGGAGTATGCACTGAAAGACCCATTTTCTGCATTATCCTTGTATGTTATCCACTTCTAACATTTGTGACATGTATTTTCCAAAACCAGTCCTAATTATTTTTTAACATCACCATTTCAGACCTTTATTCCTTGGGCTGTTTGTGTTGCTTTATTACCAATGGAGGTTGGTGAAGGGATGAAGGATAGGTATGTCACCAACTGTGCATGGGAACAGATATTCTGTAGTGACTTCAGAGGAGAGGAAAAAAGCAAGAAAGAACAACAAACCAAGAAACAAAAACAAGTAATTCCAACCATTTCTATAGGTCCCTTTATCACAAACTCACATAGTGAAGTTCATCTGGCATTTTCACATTTTGTTAAAATAAATAAAATAGGTAAAGCAACAAAACTGGATGGATATCTGATAGCAACAATATACAGTCATAAAGCGGCCAGTTATACCTGTATACACCGGCAGTGTAGTGTAACTGTATAACTGTAGTGGCCAGTTATATCTGTATACACATGCACACATAGCAAATGGGTAAATGGAGTCCAATGCTTGTCTAAACTCCAAGCTGCCGACCCTATTATGGTTCATTTTCAGCAGTGGCACAGTGTCCTCTGTGGCATATTTTTAAACTAATATAAATATAATCATCACTTCACAGTAATGGCTCGAAGACACCATCAAAAGATCCCTCACACTGACTGTAACTGCACAACTTCAAAAAAGAAACAATGCCAGCAACGGCTTCTGTTTCTCAAGGGATATTTCTTTATTTCATTGTCTGGTCTCTTAAAATACAGAATGTACTTGCTCTGAGAGAAGCTGTGTGGCGAATGACAGGGATACAGAGAATAAGGAACGCTGCACTGTGCATCTGCCAGATGGGCCATTTCTGTTCCTCTTCCAGAAACTGTTAGTTTATTCCAGTGCCATGGAGTATTCGTGACAGCTATGGAAAATCATTCTGTGCACTGGAGTGCCTCTGCCAAACCATGCATGAGTTCAGATACAGCATATTGTACAAGTACCGTGATAGCTGATTAAATTAAATATTGAAGCATATTATTAAAATTTCAAAGCCAAAAGTATGTGCACTGATAGATTCATCTCGGATGGGATATTTATGGTTGGCCACACTTTAAGTATAAATTGATTATTGCATGCTCTGTAATGAGAAACTGATAGAAAACTGTTTTGGTCATTTAACCCACCGTTCCAAGATCTCTGAATAAGCTGAATTAAATAACCTTCTTAAAGAAGAACTTTGAAATGAACTGAAAGCGTGCTTCATTTAACTCTAGTGCCCTTGCTTAACTATAGACTGCTGGTCATACTCCAGCCTGGAGGTTGAAACTGGAGTCTCAGCAATACACTGTGACAACTGAATGTAATGGAAAGCTGATTTGTACACCTCTAAAGACTTACATACATCCACAAACACAAAAAGTGCAATTTACTGGATTTCTGTATTGATTACTAATGTGGTCCACAGTGCATTTGCAGCACAGGCTAGAAAAAGATTTTAATACCTGTAGATCGCCCTTTAGGAGCAATCGACCTTTTCTATAGCTGCAAATAATATGTGCATATTGGTAAGAAGGATTTTAGACCATTCTCCTTGCAAATGTGTTTCAGTTCATCAATATTTCTAGGAGGCCTTGCTTGCACAACCCTCTTCATGTCATAAACAGCATCTCAAAAAAGTTACTCTGGACTTGGCCATTCCAAAACTCAAATTTTCTTCTTTGCCAAACATCCTTAAGTAGATTTACTTGTGTGTTTTGGGTCATTGTCACCCAAAGTCTAAATAGTGCTGCCGCTACATTGTCATGTAAAACGTTTTGATACACCTTCAAATTCATTGTTCATTGTTCTCTCAATGATCACAAAGTGACCATGATGCTCCCTCCAACATGTTTCACAGTTGGGATGAGGTTTTGGTGTTGGTGTGCAGTGTCCTCTCTCCCCTTCAAACATAATAGGGTTGTGCGTTTGTCTTCTAAAAAGGTGTTTGCATGGAGGCATGGTTCACACTAACCTTCTTGAGAAGAACAGATCTGTCATCAATCAAACTGTGTACTGCCTGTATTTAATGGGCAAAGCACATGTGAAACCCACACTTCCAACCACATCTCTTTAACTGTAACACTTTTTGCCAGTTAGCTCCTGGAGAAATCAACACTGAGGTTTGTTTACTTATACTAGCCTGCACTGTGGATTTTACTGTTGTGTCCCAGTAAAATACATGAAAAAGTACAACGCCCTGTGTGTTATTAGTTTAGCTGGATTGTATGTATTTATGACAATCAGACCACATTTTACATGTAATCAGTACAGAAATTTAGGTGAATCTAAAGTGTAAGAGTATAGAGTATTTTGTTCACTTTTGGGTTTGATGTTATTTAGTGTTTTCTTACCAAATAAGAAGAGAGAGACTTAGTTGAAGAGCAAGAAAGCTCATAATGCTATGATTACATTACTCTTTATAACTTATACATTTAGAGATCATCTAAAACTCAAGTATGCTCTCACAGAAAGCTGTGGCATCCATGGGGATTCAACTGCTGAAAGGGCTGACACAGCACAGTTGCACCATCCTACATCTAATTTATATATATATATATATATATATGTAAAACAATTACGCAAATTAGTTTTTTCATTAAATGGGCCCGTTAGCAGCTGAGCATGTTGTTGAGTGGGAGCAGCACAAGACCTATTAAGAGTCGACAGTGAAAATATTCTGGATTCCATCGTCACACACTTATTTTGGGACACAAGCTACACGAGATGGCAAACAGAGAATGCAACCATTCACTTCTTTTCTTGTTGGGAAATACACATCCATTCTGACTGACAGATGAAAAAATCCAGTATACTGATGCAACATGCTGACAATTGGAGAGGCACAGAACGAAGAAGAGTAAAAGACAGCAGAATGAGGAAATTGGGGTGATTTTGTGGAGGTGCAGACATCTCAGGCAGCTGCAAATGTGTCATTATGTGAGTAGAAAAGGGACAAAAATACATGGACTATGTAGCACTACAGCTTTGGATATCAAGTGTTACCCAGTATTACACAGTATGAAGAGTGTCAAAAAGTGCAGTGCTTCTCGTCCCCATTCCAGTGTGTCTACACATTTTCCATCTCATCAGCTATTCAACTGTTGCCCAAACAGCTGTCTGTGAACTTCAGAGAGTTTATGATATTCCTGGTCAGATTATCTAGCAGCCTGCTTCACCACATATAGACCTAGACAGAGTTTCATGACCATGCAACAGGGAGCTAATGGCATACTGCAATGACCCAACACACCAGTGGCTACACATCAGTAAAATGGATTAAACTATGCTAGCCTTGATTTGATGATAAGATCACCTAAAGAGCATTTTGATCCTCTTCCCCCCACCCCACTGTTTGTTCAAAGCACATTGATGAACCTGAAGTGGACCTCCTATTGCTTTACCATATGCTGATGGGACTGAGATATTTTTTTTTCTCCAGCTTTTTGACCTCTACATGGCTGAAAAGCTGCTGGGTAAATCTGAATACACTCAACAACTGGTGCAGCTGCAGCTGCAGCTCTTAACAAAAATGATAATACGACATCGTCCATAAAGATTTTCTAACTGTCTCTAACTCAGAGATAAATATGAAAAGATAAATATAGGATCAAAGTACAGAAATGTCACTATTTTGTGGTATTTATTTATTTGGAACAGTGAAATATTTTGTCTGTATTGAAGTACTAAGGCATTTTTTTAAAAACGTTTTCTTTATTTCTCTAAACTTAGGTTTACTTCTTGTAAGATATTCCAAAGTTTAAAGTAATAATTCGTAATATGATTAAACTTGTCAAATTCATACCCAAAACAAACAGGGGGCAAAATATCACCAGAGAGTTGTGGTGTCCCTCCCTATCTTAAGAAACAAGGAATGCACAGTCCCACCTCCTCAATGTTGTATTAACAGCTGTTTTCATTACCAGTCTAGAAGAAACACCGCGGGTTGAACATCAAATATCAAAACTTAAGCCATCATTGCATTTACTATTTATTTCATTCATAGATATAAATACATAGATGCTGCATTGTCTGTTGTTTTCTATGTGAGGCAATACATTGACGCATCCGCCATGTTAGAGTGGTCAAGATCTGCTTGTAAACATGTACTGAGACATGATGAGTTCTCGTGATGAAATTGGCCATAACTTTCTTATGTTGTGATGTTGGCAGTGATGTTGACCGCCCCAAAATAGTGTTACCATTTATGTGCCTGACTGAACCCAACATGGCATCTATGTCTGCATTTCTATGTTTTCATTGGCTAACTGCCCAAAAAAAAACGGAAGCAGGACCTTCAACGTGAGTTGACGCGAGTTCAATGAGAGTATGGCATTGGGGCAGTGCTCCTTCATTCTCTCATGTTGGACTAAAGGCAGACACAATGTTACAGTTATAGCTGACTTGCCTCTAGGTATAAAGTGGTAGTACGTGGTATTAAAAGACATGAAGGGCCAGGGCTAGCTGCTTAGCATGCTAACTTTACAAAAACTTGAAGCAGTAAACTATTACTCCTTCACATACTGCTGACAATGTTAGATCATTTTGGAGTGTTTTGGCCTAAAAATCTTACAAATGTTACATTTAAATGCCACAATCAGCCACAGCCAACTTGAGAATTTGTATCAGAACCACAAACAGATTCTGCATCAATTGCAATATCTTTGTGAATCGGGTTTTCCAAATCCAGAAAGATGCATTGCTAGGAGCTTGACCACCTTTGGGCAAACAGTGAGGGTAATTCTTGCTGTTTAACTTATTAAACTTTTATTGTGTATGCATATGTAGTCCTTACTAACATCTCTCATTTATCTTGCCTTATCAGCTTCTCTCTAGGAACAAGGCTTCGAAAGTGGTGTCATGTTTTCAGATCCTTTATTTCCATCCTTGGTCAGCCATGTGTCAGGTCATGGTGCTTCAGTTTAAGATCCAGCTGAGTGAACATCTACAGACAAGTTGCCCTCATTACTTATTTAAATGACACTCCCTTTTCTCTCATATTAAAACCTCCCATAAATACTCAGGAAATTAGTCTTTCATCACTTGCTTTTTCCCAGTGAATGAATTCCTGCATTGCACCATAAAAGTTATTTTCTTAGAACTACAATGAAATGAAACCATTTTCCCATATGTAAACCACAATGCAGCAAGGCTGAACGGGCAGGAATCACTTGCAATGCCATTTAAAATATAGCATCAGCTTGTGGCACCTAATGTGCTCCTCTCCACAGTTTGTCCAAGCTAATTCTACCAGGCACAGATGGCCTGACCTTAAAGGAGATATCACTCTTCATTTCCAAGCTACAGTCTGTTTCGCATCACCAGGTGCCTCATACAGCTGCATTTGCCATGCACTGATATAGGTAAAACAGTCAATGCTCTTTTGACATTGCCCATTACATGTTTAGCATAGACTCAGAGCTCAGCACTTGAGAAATGTAGGATATTAAATAAAGCAGCGGTTTGGCAAAACTGATATTCAGTGCTCACGTTCTTTAAAAAGTGTGGTAACCAAAAAAGCATACAGTGCTGCTTGAAAGTTTGTGAATCCTTTATCATTTTATGAACTCCTACATAATTATAGCCTAAAATATGATTAGATCTTACAATCAGCCATAACAGTAGATAAAGCGAACCCAATAAAACTAATGACACAAATACAGGTTTTCATCCATTTCTTGAACAAAGCAATCCCAAATTAAATATCTTTGTTGGGAAAAGTATGTGAACATCCAGAATTTGCAGTTTGGCATGGGTGATAATTCAGGTCAGGAAGTTCAGTCAATTGGATGACAATCAAGTTGGGAGTGTGGCTGACCCTACCCTTTTTAAAAACAAACCTCTTCGCCAGCAAAGCCTGGTCTTTAGCACACACATTTGTAAGTGCATGTCTTGCATGCCAAATGAAATTCCTGAGGACCTCAAGACAATTATTTGCCAGTGCTCATTAAGTTGGAAGGTGTTCCAAACTACTTCCTGATTTTGGACTTTACCAATCCACTGTCAGGCAGACACTTGTACAAATGGATGAAATCTACATCGCTGTTCCATCCCCTTGGAGAGGTCTTTCAAAAATGACTCCAGGACTAGGACACAGAATATTCTGGGAGATCACAAAGAATACCAGGGTAACATCTGAGGATCTGCAGGTCACTGGACAATTTCAGTGTTCATTAGTCTACAACTGAAAAAGAACAGAATGGAATGAGAGCATGGAGAATGCCACACCTCTCCAGGAGGAAGGTTTCTGCCTGTTTAAAGTTTCAGAAATCACCATGATCAGCTAGAAGACTACTGAAATTATGCAAATTGATCTTTTTGGCTTAAATGAAAGATATTAGGTTTATCAAAACCAAACACTCCATTCCAGCATAAGAACCTCACCCTAACTTTGAAACACTNATTAGGTTTATCAAAACCAAACACTCCATTCCTGCATAAGAACCTCACCCTAAGTTTGAAACACTGTGATGGTAGTATCATAGTTTGGGGTGTTTTTTCTGCTACTGGAACAGCACAGCCTGCCATCATTTGATGGAGGTATGAATTCTACAAGAGAATTTTAGGAACATCCATCCAAGATACAGGAACTGAACCTCAACAGAAGTTGGGTCCTGCAGAAAACAACCTTAAAAACAGTTTACAAAGAATGATTAAAGCAGAGGAAATGTTGCACTTTGGAATAGCTGAGTCAAAGTCCAGATCTTAGTCTAATAGGAAGGTTAAGGCAGAACATGGTGTGGTATTCCTGCAAGAAAGACCATCAACATACTGCAGCATGGGGCAAGATTTCTCCAAGTCAACATGGGGAGCTTATCAACAGCCTTTCGGTTAGAGTCACTGATGGTCAATGGTGTCATAGGAGGGTCAATAGAGGTTCACATGCTTTTCCCAACAAAGACATTCAATGTTATATTACTAGTTTAGTAAATGTAAATGAAAACTATATACTATGCATTATTGCTTAATTTGATTCTCTTTATCTTAACTTATGAGCCAAAGTAAGATCTGGTCATACGTTAGGTTACTCATAGAAATTCACAAAAATGAAACTCACAAAACTGCTGCCATAAATGAAAATGGTGCATCAACAAAATACAGCATTAAGAGGGGTGTGCACAATTATTCAAACAGGGTACTTTTTCTATCTGCAATAATTGTTTGTAATAATTATCTATTCATTTTCTCTCCTCTTCTCTACTTTAGAGCCAAGTTTACGTTCACATTTGACCTGACTACAATACAATAAGGGTGTGTGTCTGCTCCATATTTGAAAAGCAGCTTACAGCTTACTAACAAAGCACTTCCTTGCCCTCACTTATTATTCATGTGCTCCTTCATTTGGAATTCGGACAGCTGCAGTATCTATATATACATTTTAAACTCTCTTGCCAAGTTCTGTCAAGATATATCCAAACACATAAATAACTTTCGAGTTTTAAAGGGCACATGGGGCAACATGATCTTCCAAGATCTTCCAAGTTCATCACATCAACTACTAATCAAGTCGTAAGTCTTCCATACATAATTCAAACCCTTATTTCATTTTGTCACCCTCAAGACGGCCAGGTAATACGTCTTTGTCTGCGTGAAATATACTTTTAATACATCATTAGCAGGGTGAAAATTCTGAACATCTTGTTTCCTTTTCACTGCCAAAGTCCTCCATGGCTCACGGCAGCAGATGACAGTAACAGATAACCCGCCTTTTAATGGTTTCTATATTAATTGTTCGACCTTCACACAAGAGCTTGAAAAAGGGAGGCTCACACCATCATTCAAATCAATTGGATGAAAAGTTTTTAAGGTGATAAGTCATACAGCACACACACCAGACTGTCCAATGAGGTTTCCTAAGATTGGCCGCTTCATTGGTGTTGTAACTGATGGTGTTGTTGTGTTTTGTAACTGGTACACAAGGTTAATTTATCACCCCAAAATCTGGACCCATCTGGACGGTCAAAACATTGTGATCCTTAAGCAGCCCAATACTCCACGTAGTCGGATATAAATCACCAGGGATGTCAAGCTCTGAGGGCAGGATGAAAGCCAAGCTATTAATTTTCTTCTGGTCAAAAAGAGTTTATAAACATACATAATAAACATAAATATATAATCAAGAACAGCAGCATGGCTTGTGTTTAGGGATGCTCTCTCCATTACTGATTCCCACATGTGAACTCAAGGTGTCAGTTAATACTGAGAACTAGGGAGGCATCAATACCGGTATCGGCCCAGAATTGATTTACTTGTATTAATGAAAGTGCACTGCTACCTACTTACAGGTACCAACTGATACCGTGAGACATAATCTACATATATGCTGCCGCACTAATGATCAAACGACTCAAGCAAGCAATGAAGGAGAATCTGCTCACACAGAGAAGTGTTACTGACTCTGTGGAGGTTGGACACAAAGCCTCCAGTCATTGTAAACAATCCACCTTGGAAGATTCCTTCCAGCCAGGGAAGAGTGATTTTACAATCACAGAGCGATTTTAGCCTGCACATAAACACACAAACACAACCACTTTGGTGCAGGGACATATCTAGCAAAATAGAGGAGGAAAACATCAACATTTCCTACCAGTGCAAAAGTGAAAAGTATATGCGCTGACCTCAGTGACTCAATATAACTGGAAATTTGTAGCATGAGGGATCTCCTCCAAGAGTTACAGAGCTGGTCTATAACCAAAGCTTTTATTACAGGGTTCAGAGTTCAAAATAGCAGGAACAGCAAAGAGTACAAAGAATACAGCCTCAATAAGCTAGATGCTAAAAACATAGCAAATCTTTTTCTTCCCTCAGAAAAATGCCACCATCCTATAAACATTTCTTTATTCTTTTTCTCTAACTGAACTACATAAGCGCAACATGTCGACCATACGGTCCTACCATGTAGGTTTAAGTGCACTCCTTCATCTCAGTCCCTCAGCATGTTTGTTCAGTACACGGCGTGCAGCATGCCATTTTCATTGCAATGATTTAATTTTTAAGATGCACTGATACTAATATCAACTTTATTATAAGTCCCGCATTTTTAGTTTGCACTGATACCAAGTCGGATACCACAACAAATTACCTATTTATAAAACTTGCTGTTTTCTTACTGTGCCCTTAAGACTGATATTCAGCTCTGGAAAAATTTAAGACACCACCACAAAATGATCAGTTTCTCTAGTTTTACAGTTTATGGGTTTGTGTTTGACCAAAATGAGTAGTTTTATTTTATTCTATACACTACTGGAAACATGTCTCCCAAATTCCAGATCAAATATTACATTTTAGATCTGTTTATTTAGAAAATGACTAATGACGCCTCCAGAAGCTTGTTTTAGGGAGAGTGGCTTTCACCCTCTGCCAGTCTGTAGCTGTGTTGTCCTATGTGTTTGCTGCTTGACCTTGTTCTTATGAACCAGACCCTCACTGTATCTGCCAGTAAAGCTAGAACCGAACCTTCTCTTCCTCACTTAGAACCTTCAAAAAACTGTGGTCTTGCAGTTTAGCTTCCATATATGGACTGTGGAGTAAGCGGCTTGTTTTAAAACTTGTTTACAGTTTTATTAGAACAAAAAAAGTGCATTTTAAATATTGTCAGTTAGGTAGTGGCACCCGTTCCAATCCAATAGATCAGATCCTTATTACAGTTGCTTTATGATTGGTTCACAGTGGTTCCAAGAAGCTACATGCAGGCCAGGACAGTAAGGCTGAAATCTCTTGTGGGTGTGCAGAGATAAGAATATGATGGTTTTGTCAATGAAACATTATAAGAAAAGAGACAGCGTGCTCTCTGAGGCAGGCACTGAGGCAATCACAGCATGTGTTCTAAGTCATATCATACCACATATGCACGACATATATGATATGTGGACTGTGTTTCAGCTGACATATTGCATCAAAACACAGACGGGCTGACAATCGATAAGGCCAATCAATGCTAATGCAATGAGAACATATTGTCTTCATCACATATCACATTTTAGTTATTTATGGCTGTAAAATAAATCTCTGTACATAAGCAGAATAACTCCCAACTATTCATTTCCCATGAACAAAGATGTGCTGTTCCACACTTCCATTGTTTTCACATGTCATTATCACCAATCATTTCTGCAACTGTCAACAGCTTCAATGCGAAAAGTACACAGTTGAGTCACATTATTACTCGCATGAATCCATCCTTGCAGATCATGTACACCCATACATGCTGATTATCTTCCCTGGGGCGGATGGGATCTTCCAGCAAGACAGTGCGACAGGTCACACGGCTAGAAATGTCCAACCTTGGTTGGACGAGCATGACCCACACTTCAAAGTACTACCCTGACCCCTTAATGACCCAGACTTCAACCCAACTGAGCATCTGCGGAACCACCTCTACGGATCCTTCCCCCATGCACCCTCCAGCAGCTGCGGGATGCACTGCAGTCAGCATGGCTCCAAATACCTGTGACAACCTACTATGACCTTACTGAGTCCCTCTCAGCCAGTCTAGCGGCTATCCGTACTGCACATGACAGTTACTCTGGATAATAGCTGGTGGTCATAATAATGTGACTCGACTGTGTATATCAGAACATTATCACACACACCCTTCACTATATCACTCAACCTATTTGGGTATATAAAACTGAAATATATAGCAACAAGGTGATAGCTCCCACATAGGAACTCAAACTATTTTAAGGCAGAATTTTGAAAGCATCTATAGAGTATGAGCTGACTGCATAGTCCACTGCATAGTGTGAGGAGAATGCTGCCTCAGTGATCTGTTCAAAAGCTGCCATATTTGGCCTGATGTGTGAAAGAAATCCTCCAGGCCTTTGTTAGAATCACCCAGTGCAGGACATACCTGCACTGTTCCCACCTGGGTAACTGAGAATTCCGCTTTCCTTTCTAAATACGCACACATCCTCACCCACACACTGATGCCCTCCAGCGAGCTGCTTTACAGACAGCAAGCTCGAGAAAGAGGAGTTGGAGAGGTGGTGGTGTTTCACTCCAATAATTATACTCCTCTCTCATTGCTGCCAATAACAGCCAGGCTGACCTGAGATTCTGCCGTCAATCATAGCGTGGGCACAGACTCGGGAGGCAGTGGCCCGGAATATTCCTGACACAGTCTGCCGAATTGGCTCCTTCACAGAGGAGAAAAGCAGATAGAGAGCAAGACCTGCACCTCAATTAGAGTGCAGAGCCTTCAGGAAATAAGACACCATGTTGCATCGTACCCCAATTACAGCAACCGCAGAGTCCTCCACTGCAGAATCTTTAACTCACCTCTGAACTCCGCTCTTAGTTACAGATGGTGCGGGTTGGAAAGCAAAACACTGATCACTTTTTTTTTTTTTTCCCTCAAATTTGCAAATGCAATGGAAATCAATCTGTTTAATTATGCCAAAACACATTAGAGCATAAGATCTGGTCATATCTATACCCAAAGGATGGCAGAATGTGTACAAAATCATGTTTACATATGGAAAAGAAATACATGGTACAAAAATAGACCTTTTTGCAGCTCTTCTAACAATTGGCAAGTGGTGTGCTAACATTTTCTTCCAACTTTGAATACAAACTGTTCAATCATAAATCTTTTTTTCCTGCTTTTAAACTATATTGTCTATAATAATAATAATCATCATCATAAAAAACAACAGGAGGTTCACAGTTACACAGAAAGTGACTTTGAGTCAATGAGTCAATGCTATACGGTAGTTTCATGTTTCCACAACCCGGTTTTAATGGTGCCTGAGCTCTCCATATTGAGATACGGCAAATTCTGTTGCCTCTCCAACGTTTTAGCGGGTCCATTTTCAGAGGCCAAGTTCAACCCGTAAGACTTGGGCTGCACCTCCAGTTCGACAGGGAGTGGCTGCTTTGTCTGGCAGTCTTTAACTGAGCTTGATACTTCAGTCTCAGCTCCCTCTCCTACTACACAACCATTACTAACCCCGTTGCTTTGGCTGCTGCTAAGGCCGTTTCCCAGGCTGCCTGCGAGGCCGTTCCCAAGGCTGTTCCCCAGACGGCCATTCCCGAGGTTAATGCTGCCTTTGTTGGCCCCTCTATCAAAATGGCGGGAACGGCGAGGCAGGCTAGTGCTAGCATCACTGCTGTCCTGTTGAAGCTGGCTCTGCTGGCGTTCACGATATGCCAAGTAGGCCGCTCGCCGGCTATTGCGGGCATGTAGGCTGTCATGGTGGTGCCGTCTTTGAGGGGCGCTCTGCACACTGCCTTCTACGCTGGTGGGCACGTCATAGGCATACTCACGCAGAACAGTCAGTCGGCTGGCACGGTGCGCCCGTGCCCGATTCTTGTGGTGCCGCCCCGAGTGCCCGTTGACACTTGCGTTCCCTATAGCACTGTGACCGTTGGTGCCAACTGGCCGATACTGGACCTCAACAGGTGCAACATGCATCTTGATCTCATTATCCAAAGAGTGCTCAGTTAAGCTGTTGTCCAGCAGACTGACTCCATTGGCTGGCGCAGGGGCAGCCTTGCACTGGGCTGCTTCCACTTGCAGATTAGTCAGTTTGCAGCCCTGGTTAGAATTCCGCACACTTGGCACACTCTTATTGGTGCAGGACGACTCCGTGCCACTGGCAGGGCACCTTCCCACCTCACCATTTCCCGTAGCAACCGACTCGCTCCCAGCAGGCCCTGGCATTGGCACAAGAAGGGCATCAACCTGGACAGCGTAGTTCCGCCGCCCGAGACAGCAGGCCCGTGCCCAGTGGCGGCGCATGTCTTGGCGACTGACACAATGACGGCCCACTAAGAACGCACTAAGTGCCAAAGCGGCCACCCCAAACAGACACGCAAACACCAGGTCTATGGGATGTTCCTGAGAAACAGCCAGGGCGCCGAATACCCACAGCACTATGTAGAGAGCCAAGGCTCCAGCCACGCCAAGGAGCTGAGCTGCAAACGTATGCTCATTCTCCAGCGCCGACAGTGACACTGGCTGGACGCCAGACAAAGATGACGACTCCAGGTGCGCAGGGGGAACCTCAGCGACCTCTGCCACAGATAGCCGCTGCTGCTCCTCAGGCTGCTCTTTCAGCTCAAAGCGCCTCTCGGGATGGCGACGCAGCTGAAGGAGGATGCTCAGGAAGTACATGCAGTCCACAAAGACGATGAAGGCTGCCGGACCATAAAACGCTCCGAGACTGGGCTCCCATGCCATCCAGCAACTGAGGAAAACAGCAGATGCTTTTGTTAGCCTTCAATTACAAACTGAAAGTGCACATTCGTATGACAGCGAATCTCACTATTACATATTTACTTTCGGTTTAAGCCACTCAAGAGCACAAAATATGCAGAACAGGCTTAGATAGAGCTGTATGCCATCAAAGTTCCATCAGCCATATGGTGAAACATTTACACTGCATTTTTCCTTTCTCATTACACGGAAGTCTGTTCTGCGATTCTCCTTCTTGCACACATCGCACTGCACTCGTCTTTGGAAGCGCAAGATTAATTAAGCTCCAGAAATCTCAGATGGTGCGGATTTTCCAAATTGCTCCGCTGTTACCCAACCCAAACAGCTGCCACTAGCGAGGAAGAGAGCGGCAGGAAAACTGGCAGACATAGGGTGGCAAGGCTAAAAATAGAATGCCATAATTAGGCTCGCTAACTTCAGAGCACCTCAACTTTTCGCCTCCGCAAAGTATCCATTATTCACTTCGCAGCGCGTGGGCAGAAAATGCCATCAATAACAAAACGAGAGGAAAAAAAAAAGCAAGCAGCAGCTTGTGGGAGTGCGGGGATATGAATGTGACAATGGTGTCAACTGAGAGATTTGACAAAGTGGCAGTGTGGTGATGCAGGCACTAATGCACATGGGTAATACGTTTAGTGAGAGTCACATCTTGTCATGTACATTCACTCATTATGCTAAACAGAATGTAAGGCTGCGTTTCTGCTGACATGTCATATCAAAAGCAGACTTGCAATCAACATGACAAATCTCTACCAGCAGACAAGACTGTTTTATTACTTCTATTGTGTTATTCCTTTGCACTCTTGCAAAACAGACCTTTATGGTCGTTTTCAGACAAGATCTCATTTCAGCTATTTTAGCACAACAGCACCTTTCATGACACCTCTACTACCTTTACACATCTACACACAGAAATCTACAGTGAAGCCATATCTCATGCTGTGACAGGACAGGCAATTAACTTGGTGCTATGAAAAACCATACTCACTAGGGTGCGCTGGTCCGACTGCCATAGTTTTTTATGTTAGCGGCTGCAGTTATGCCACAAACAATTATGGGTATTCCTCCGCCTATCAAGTAGAACCTGGTGAAGAAATCAGAACATCTTCAGCCTAGAGAACGTTAAATACTGAGACTTTGCTGTATGCAGATCAATTACACGTTTAACACCAGCAGCACACTGGAATACGTTTCCTTATCATCTCATATCTTTGGCTGAGTAAAGCAAACTTACAGCAACAATCTGTGCAAGACTTTGCATCATCATCATCATATGCATGACCATACAGATATATCAGTAGGTATAATATCTTAGTGTAGCATCCCAGCACCTCCCTTTTCTTACGAAATGCATTTCCTTACCTCAGCATGGGCCTGGGTGGAGGAGGAGGTTCATCCAGCTCCTCGTATTGTTTAGTCTTGCGTGTGACCTGCTTGTAGATGTTCCTTGCAGTGACTCCTGACCACAAGGCTGTAGCCAAGGTGGAGTAGTGCAGCACTATGCCCACCTGAGATGCAGAAGCCGCATATGAAATAAACATTTCAGTATCATCACCTGTGAGATGCTGTGAGGTGCTAAATCTAAATGCATTTTTGCCCAAAATGTAATCAATAAATCCACCAAGATTGTTCTCATAGTCAGCTTTTTTATCTTGACGAAGTGCTTCAAAACATGCTCATAGTAGCATCAAGTGGATATTATCAGTGCTACAGAAACACTTCCCAACTGCACGTTTGATTACAGCGATTTAATATGATTTAGTGCAGCACAGTATAATGGTAATGCCGAGTGTAAATCACTGGATTAATAGTTTTTGATTAGTTTGTTTTTATTGTGTTGATGCTTTGTCTGTTGAAATGTATCAGACAAACACATATATCCTGACATTATGTATTGCAAACACTTTTTCAAGTATTGTGATATTACATTTTGTCTTCTACTTGGCTGACTGACTTAATGAGGGGTAAGAGTATAATGTGCAAATGCTACTTTTGGCTGAACCACCAAAATAATGGGGCAGCAGCTTGAAAAATTTGTCTGAACTCAGATGCTCTTGCCAACTATAATCAGATTCAGACGTAATTTCTCAAATAGTGTTTGTTGCAAACGTCATGTTTAGGTTCTCACTGATCCAAATCCCACTGCATGATTTTGGCTGTTAGAGCATACAGAATAGCTTATAGCATACTATTATTACATATTATTTTATGTACACACTCTAATGACTGCTGTTGGGTCTAGGTCAACAGATTTCAGACAGAATTTTACTATACCTTACAGATTTTGTCTGCTCTGGGCCAGGTTCAAGCTCACAGCACAAAGCTGTGCGCTGGATTGCAATTGGGTTGGTTACAGGCAAAATTCTGAGGCTGTATTCGGGTTCAGACTAAAATTCAGGCCCAAATAAAGCTCTGGTTCCAACAGGACTACTTCATGGAAAACCCTTTAGATACCTCAGGCAGCGACATGCAAAGGTAAATGTTTTCACATTTCACTATGATTACTCTTAAGATTATGTCATACTATTATTAATGTACAACATGATGTCGCGAATGTCACTGTAAAAGGTGTGCGATTAAAAAGATCTGTAGCGATGCCGCTCATACCGCTTGGCAGACACTGGCGTAGCGAGTCTGGTTGATCCCTCCTGCAAAAGCCACACAGGTGAGGAGAATATGCAGACACAGGTTAACCAACATGTGCCAGCACTTCTTGCTGATACGTACAGACCTGATGAAACAACAACAACAACGCATAGATTAATGTCATCATTAAAGGAAATGCAGTCCAATTTATTGAACAACAGTCATATGCAACTGTGGGTGATGTAACCAGCTTTGACCAGATGGTGGCATCTTGCAACAGCCTGTTAGCAGATAAGATGTACACTGCTTCAATCTTTGTAATGCAACACACTGCAATCTTAGTCCTGGGGATTTGCACAGTTCTGCAGAGCTTTCCCAATATTAACAAGTAATAATTCATCAGATGAGAATCATAAAAAATTGACATGATAGAATAACTGATGAGTTGTAACAAGATGAAGAACTGATTAGTTAAGCCTGAAAAAAAGCTTGACTGCAGTCAGGTACTTCAGGGCTGAGATTTGGACGGATGGGAGTGACGTGTAGGTTCTTACTTGTGGTGGTAGATATAGCTGATGATGATGGCCAGCAGACAGAGCACCAGTACAAAGGCTGTGGCATAGATGACTGGGTGGAGAGGCTTGAAGCTGTAGGTGATGAATTCTGTCCTACTCAAATCCTGTTAAAAACAAACCATCTGGTCACCAATGAACACCCAACACATCTTTGCGCATGTCAATTAACACTCCATCCCTCCTTACCATCAGCACAGCGTAGCTACTGAGTGAGTCACAGGACACCGTAGTGAAGTTGTCATCATGGTGGATGATCCTGCAGCCGTCTGACTGCCAGCCTCCCTGACCGTCCAGTGCAGCGAAATCCCAACGAGCGGCCACAGGATCCGAGCCATGCAGGAAGCGTCGCAGAGTAACATTCACCGGGCTTCGGAGGGGTTTTGGTGGAATCCCCTCTGAGGGCAAGAAAGATGCAGACATTAGCAAACCTGTGTGATTACCTGCACGAAAAAGTCTGCAGTATTATCTAAGGAACTACGATGTCTAATAATTCATAAAAGCTGAAATGGCTCAGTGTGCACTCCTTTCCAAATTCCCGGGTCAAATTAATAGCTGTAGTTATTTTATAGAATAGTAATAGCTTAATAAAATAGAGACTACAACATCCCAAATTAGACACCAGAAAGTACTTTTAGAAAATCAAAATGCTTAAAATGCTAAAAAAAAATATATTAATAATTTTCCATTTTATCAGAGCAGCAGAAACAAGTCTATTTCTAGGATTATCACAATGTGACTTTCCAATATAAACACATCATCAATGCCTGTGATAACAGAACCTGTGTTTTCCCATAATACTTTTTAAATGGACTGAACTCAAAAAGAGAACCCGTAAAGTGGTCCTCCTAAGCACAGTGGAAATCTGAGAGCACACGTCTGGGTGACGGTGAATTATAGGTAATGTTGTTCAAGTCAGTCAGATTACAGATCTGACTGACTAAACCTCATTTAAACCCATAATAAAATCATCTAATAGCCAATAAAACAATAATAAAAAAAAAACATTAAACGGTGATCCAGTGATCATTAGGTGTTGATGGTTCATCATTGGCCTAGGTTGTTCATGTTTAATCGCTTTTGATCAAAAATGGTTTTTACTAAACATTGATATTACATTGTATATGATTTGTTGGCATTTTATAAAAGCTATAAGCCACTTAAGCCTGCATTACTGTGATTTCCATGCAGGTAGCGGGGTTTAGCTCTGCATCATGTGCCTGCTTGGCATGAACATTTAACCACGGTGGAAACCCGGCAAAAACCCATGCGTCATATTGCTTTAATACAACAGTGAGATCATCCAAACACCCACACAGGCAGCAGATAGCCTTTATCTTCAGGACTTTGGTTTGATCCGCTAAATTCTGGTGGCCTGAGCTCATTTGACGAGTTCACTTAAGCACAGAAAACCATGAATCATGGTCTTGGCCCCTTTGATACAGTCCCAATTTTTGGAAATGCCCTGACATGTATATGTACAGTGACAGAGTGATGTCATTTTATTGTAATGTTAGAAGCCGTGTCTAATATTCAAGTACCGACATGCTTGTCTGAATAGGAGTCCTGCTAAGGAAAGCATTCTGTTTTGATCTACTGTGGCTTACCGATTTTGGTGAGGATCACAGGCGTGACCACGCTTCTTCTCTTGCTACCGTCACCCAGCATAGTGGAGTTGCCGGTGGGAGGGAAGAGTTTGCCGTTGCGGAAAGCCAGCAGTTGGAGTTTGTAGACGGCCTCGTCAGTCTGACCAGAGCTAAGCAGTGAAGAGAAGAGAGTTGGAGGCAGCTGCACTGACGCCTCAACTATAGTGTTCTGCATGTATACAGGGAAAGAAGACATTAATAAACATGGACATTAAAATAAAAAAAAATATTTGCTTACATAAATTTGATTACATAGTTTTTAAATGTTTTTTGTTGCCTTAAACAGCTTAGACATTCTTTGCAATGTATGAAAGTTCCATGATCTATCATGTTCTTTTTTTCCCCAATCTTAATTATTATTGGAATAAAAAAAAAAGCTGTGTGTTCGCTGACCATGTATTATCCAACATTCTCTGCTTGTGCTGTTGCACTTTTTTCTTGAAACTGTAGAGAACTAAATAACTATTTTCCTCAATCGTACAATCTTTACAATCCAACTTAGTCAATATTTACAACATTTTTGTGCTTGTAGTTCCAGAAAAATAGGTTCAACAAGCCAACTGGCTGTAACTATTATTTCTCAATGCTGGCAAAAAAATAAATAAAATATGAGTTTGATTCCACCATTTGTCATGGTATTATTCCTTTTCTTAAATAGTACAATAACCAATATACACATTTTGGGATATTGCCACTGTCATTAAACTTTCCATCACTCAAATTATAACTAGATTAAAGAAGATAAAGATTTTACTGTGACTTCATACAAGTGTGAGGAGACTATAAGCAATTTTGGACCTTTCTATTGCTTAAATCAGCATGTTTCATATTCACACAATGCAATGGGGAGCTGGTATTTTAAAATGACACAAAAAAGCCCACCTTTAGGGCCAGGGCAGAGAGATTGCTGGTGACGTTGCATTTGAAACTGAGCTGGCGGTCCGGGTTTATGTCAGGGTTTAAATTTCCAAGGTGGGGAATCATGGTGCGCTCTGGCGCCATCTTCTGGAACAATGTGCAGGTCATCCCGTTGAAGCTGCTGGCCTTGATCACATGTGCCTCCACTGCAATGTTGTGAGAGTTCTTTTGATGCAAAATAAAATAAAATAAATAAACAAACCAAAGCAAACAAACCAAGACAGAGTTATAGTACCAACGAACTGACGGTTGAATGCAAGAGTAATGAAAGTGGCCTTCGTCAGACCACAAAATGTAAGAAGTGTAATATGAGGTTTGTATGATATTTACAGTGTAGTATAATCCACTGGCCAGTCTGAGAAGAGCAATCTTCTGCAGACTCTCGACAATGCGGGAGCAAGCTCGTGCCTCCTTCTGTGCCATCCACAACACCCTCTCATCAGTCTGCATCAGATTACTGGAGATATCCACCATCACGTCCCCCAACTGAGACAGAACACCCACACACAACACAAATGTACACCCATATGCATGAAAACACAGATTCAGTAGCACATCCTCACAAACACGGACACATACGTTACTAAACATGAACACTATTTCATTTGTGACTACAATAATTTAGGTAACACTTTACTCCTGCTACATAGCACTGAGATAACCATGTTATAACCATGATATGACCATGTCATGTGCTGTAAGGAGTTGTGATGACAGATTTGAGTAATATAACAATGTTACCATTACAGTTAACTGCCATGTCAAATGTTGACCTTATTTACGCCTGATCATTTCATGTGACCTGTATCTGGATAACCCGATACGATTTTAACCGCTTGGTAATCAAACGCGTCTCCGGTTAAGCCTGCTGTGCAATTGTAGCGGTCTTAGATCATGGACAAATTCCATGGCATGCTGCAGCATCTTTGAAGAAAGAAAAAAAAATAATTCTATTTTTGTGTGTGTGTGTGTGTGTGTGTGTGTGTGTGTGTTAAATTGAAGTCAGGAGACAATTTCTTCTGTCCACTATGCGGTAACTAATGTAAGCTAACATTCTTAAAGTTGTGAGCAGCAAAGTCTTTGTCTTAATGTATCATTTCATGCCCTCCCGCACACACACACGCACGCACACACAATATTCCAGCGGGTGTCAGAGCCCCCGCCCCCAAACACCACCCCACCCCCCATCCCTCCATGTAAACAGGGTCTTTAATATCAACAAGGCTAACTAGAGCACAAAGTAAAACAGCATGGGAAGCAGTCATGCCATCAAACACTTTGGCTTCTGTCATGACCGATACCTATAATGGTAACAATATTATACTACAGAACAAAATTCGTCATGACGACCCATGACAGCATATTATGTTGGCATTTTTCAAGACCTCTTCATGGCAAGATTCTCTCAATGTTATCTGTCAGGATTCATGTACAGTGTTACCATCATATGCACAAGCGTGATCAGTCTTACCCCACACTCTCACACAAACATATCACAGAGCTGGAAAATAAGGGGTTGGCTAAAAGGACGAATTGTAACAGGAGGGAAGTACAACACAAGGTCATGAGACATAAGACATTAACTTATTAGTCCATCATGCTGAAAGAACATACCATCCAACGGCAAGGCTATGCGGGGCTAAGACATGAACGACTGACTTGACTGTACCTTCAGAGAAGTGTATAAGTGCAGAAAAAAGGAAATAAATGATGTACAGTCATTTCTTTTAACTGACAGGTATGTGATATCTATAGCTCTTTTAACTAAGAGCTATGAAGTGCATCTATGTACAGGTGTTACATGCTAACATTTCCCCTCAGCACAGAGCCCTGTGAAATCTGATACTACAGAGACGTAGTTCCACGTTCCTCTGTTGCTAAATCCCCTCATTCTGATCTTATCTCCTCCCTCCATGCTGCACTCTCCATGGATTAACCCACAGAAAGCCTGCTTTGTTCTTCAGTAAGCAAGATCGTAGGGGAGTTAGGTGGGGAACAGGGTTATTGCTAAAAGCAGCCCCTTTAAAGCTCAGTTAGAGCTCAGTTCATTAGACTTAGTTAAGGACAGCAAATTCGGAAGCACCACAAACATTAGTCCTGTAAAAGTCTTTGAGGAATTTGACAAAAACTCATAGACATGGATCAAGCCTAATTTAGGACTAAACTAAGATGTTAATAGTGTTTGACCATAAAGAATTGCATTTAGTCTGAGGTTTGGCTTAATTATGATCTAGTGATCATTAAAAGTTGAGCTTGACTTGATCTGAGAACTAAAACTGTGATTAAACATAAATTAAATCAAGTAACCATTAAGTCTTTTAATATTCAGTAATAAGCTATGCAGTGATCTGCTTTCTCGTTTGACAATGACTGCATATGCCCAGCTAGCAGTGAATGTTCCCAGAACTTTGGCTAACGTTACTTGTTCTTTGGCTAACGTTACTTGTTCTTTGGATAACGTTACTTGCACATGTTCTAATAAAGCTTTAAAGAAAATGTTCAAGGGAATGTTTCGAGGACACTGTCCGGCACACATTATGTAACATGATAATAATAAAAAGAATTCATTTTCAGCACAACATTCAGAAAATGTTTTATGGATGTTACTAAGACCTGAGATGACACATGACTGAAAGATTAATGGAACATTACATTGAATATTCTCAGAACGCTATTAGAACCAATCATTTCTAGCTGGGTTCGCTCCGGTCCAACCCACCTCTTTATATTTCTCAGCAAAGGTCCCAATCTTCTCAATCATTTCAGCCACGAAGATCACGTCTTCCTTATCAGAGAATTTGGGGGCTTCAACTGTGTAAGCCAGGAGCTGCTGAGCTGTATGCACGGCATTGGTAAGGTTCAGAGGCATCTGCTCACAAAAGGGCAAAAAGGACACAATGGAAACCAACACAGTGATTAAATGATCATTTGCTCCGCATATGTCTAAATTTTCAAACTCAGGTTTACTCTACGCGTTTACATCTCTAATTCGTTACACTCCTCTCTATTGTTTCAGTGTTTCTCTGGCCGCCTTCCAGAACAACAGTCATACTAACACAGTGAGCAGCAAGCTGGGAGGGAGAAGCAGTCTGGCACCTGGTTGATGATGTGCAGTACACGGGTGGTGTCCTTCATGTACTCGCAACGAGAGTAGTCCTCCTCGGCCCAGTGCCCACTTCGGTCGCAGCGTCTCCTTGCTCGTCGGTCTTCAGCCGAGCTGCCTGAGTAGATGCCTGTACCTGTTACCTGCCGGGCACAGGGCAGGTAGGCGGTGATGCCGGCCAGCGTGCGAGGCCATCTACACACAAAGAATAAAGTTAAGACTGAACTGACAGAACTGTCATAAATCTGTTTCCTAAAGATTAATTCAGCATTTTAAATTGCGCTCTAATTTCTACACATATGGTTTGACTTTGGTGGCAAACGCCCAGATGCAGTTTTACATGCCCATTTTCAATCCTAGGATTTGACCATAGAGCTCAAATCATTTTGAGGAGCTCTGCTGTGATTTGCTGGTTTACAGCTCATGCTCTTTATTTAGCCTGAAACCTCCATATGGAGCTACAACCTTCAATTTACTTTGTGGTGGTGTTGAAATCAAAAGCAAATAACTAGTAAAGGTATTGTGAGCTACCAGCAAGCCTTAAATAACTAACTTGGCTAAATAAAGAGCATGATGACCCAGTTTATTACACTGAGGGTGCATTTTATTTACCTGCCTGTGTTTATTTCGAGATGTGTGATTATCGGGGTGTCTTGCTGTAAACCAGCAAATCACAGCAGAGCTCCTCAAAATGATTTGAGCTCGTTAGTTATTTAAGGGTTGCTGGTAGCTCACAATACCTTTACTAGTTATTTGCTTTTGATTTCAACACCACCACAAAGTAAATTGAAGGTTGTAGCTCCATATGGAGGTTTCAGTTTCGGCCTAGCTTCATTCTGCCGCCTGTACAAGCCATAGCATGTAAGGTAGATGGGAACATCTGATTAAAAAGCTGACGAATAGCAGGACAACCTCAGCCTCATTAAGAAATGAACATGAACAATGCCTTATGATAGTTCCTTTGAAATTGTCTGAAAAGTGCCGAAATGACATTCACAGCCTGGAACGGAAGATTTCTCCACATAGTCTACCATTTTGTCACCACCTGGGCTAAAACAGGAGCTGGTATACGTAAATTTTGAGGGTGTGAAAATATAATAACACGGAATATAATAAAATATAATGCTGTACTTGTGTTTTTGTGTTGCACAATGGTCCTGGAGGAACATGGTTAAATGGTAATAAAGCCTCTTTAACCTAATGACTCAAAACTGTTATGTAAAAGTTTGTAAGGATTCGGATTCTGGATTCGGCCTGTTTTACCACCTTCTTCTGCAAATGCAGGATTTATATTTAAAGAAGGAGCAAACAGTATTTGAAGTTGACATTAAGGCAGTTACATGTACTGAATATAGTTTTCCATTCTATGGCGTCTTTACAGTCATAGTTTGCGCAAACGGTTGTGCAAAACGGCTATGAGATGTATGTTAGTAACTGGGCTGCACTGGATTAAACTCAAGTTTCAAATGGCTGCTATTCATGTTAGCTATGCAACATATTTTTGTGTACAGTGTCCAAAACCATGTAAGGATCAATTTAATTTGAGGTTGCTTAACTTAGTTTTGAGGCAAGTGTGCATAATTGTAAACTGGTGGGAAATATAAGTCTCTCTTTTTGCTCTGTTATCCGTGTTTATCATGTATGTAAAAAAAATAAGAAGAAGAAAACTTCAGACATCAAGCATGACATGTCTGACTGCTGTAGAGTATTAACCTGAGCCTCACCACAAGCACTTCAATGCGTAAATGTCCTGACAGTTTGTGCAAATGACAAATAAACTTGAAACTGAGCGACTATATCAGAGGGAGGATGAAATTTGTGTAAATGTGATTTTTGGTGAAACCATTATTATAAAGTCCTCCTACAGAATTTCTACATCCTTCAGGCTAGTTTCTCTAATGTGACAACAGACAGTAGTTGTGCTCCTCAAGTGTGGTTTTCCAGCCACTAGAGGACAATGAAGAGCTAAATTCCAAAGCTGGATGAGTAAAAGATTAAAGCCTTGACCTTACATGGCTTACTGCTCAGAGCCACACAGGTCCATTTCAGCCTCAGATGATCAGCCAAACTCACCGGTACTCTCCCTTGTTGTTGGACACCCTTTCAGGGGCACAATATTTGGCAGAACTCTCTAGAACCACAATGTGGACTGTGCGGGTGTTGTTGCCTCGGCTGGTTCGCACACGGCACTCCCAGTCCCCCGTGAATCCTGGCTGGATGTTAGAGATGGTCAGGGCACTGCGAGGAGGAAAAAAGAACAGATTATTCTCAAATGACAGTCTGTTCACAAAAGACAAGAGATTGAGGTCACTCCCCTGGCCTCAAAAGCAGCAATTTAGTCCATCAGACATATTATTTTCAGTAGCTTACACTGAATTTTAACGGAATATATTTCTAGAGACTTGCGAGAGGAGGTTCACACCATCATGGCTATTCTAGCAGTACTGCATTCTATCAAAATGGCTGCGTGTAACAAAACATTACTGAACATTACAGAGCACTTTTTAATTAAAGACACACAAAAAATAATAGCTGGAAACCTAGTTCACCAGGCTGTTCCTAATAACTACATAGTATTTTACATCCTAAATAGCACACAGATGAACCTGCTGATGAGTGCTACAAGCTTTTCTGAGTCATGCTGTAGTACCTGGCTATGAGGGAGCAGTTCTGCACCATGCTCTTCTCTATGTAGATACCCTGAGTGGCATCAGTCTCCACCATCTTGCCGTCCTGGTACCATAGCACCTGCATGTCCTCATCCACAAAGGAGGCCATGCACTGGAAGGGCAAGCTGTCCCCCTGGAAGACAATCTGATGCTGGGATGGAGTCATCTGAAACGAAGGAAGCTCCAGGGGTGCATCTACAGTGAGACGGTAAAGGCAAAAATCATAAGAAACAATGCTTGTTAATCATTATAGCCATATTAGCTTTTGCAGCCCTCCCTCTTATCAATCACAAACGTTTCAATTTAATAAATGTAAATGCATTTTCAGTTTGCATGAATCAGAGTATTTTTGGTAAAAACAATGCAGGTCAAGCTTTGACCATTATTGATGCACCAATGCATTTTCACTACATTGCAAGGTATATTACAATGCACTGCAATACAATCACAACACTATGTTGGACTTGTGTCTACATGGGGCCATAGTAACCATGATAAGTATTGCAAGTGGCAAGGCTGGGTCTGTCTACAGTTCAGACTGCCATCATCGAAACAGTGTTTACTTCTTAGTTTTTATTTTTGTACTGATAATAGCCATTGTGTAGTTTCAGCTCTGCTGTGACACCAACAAAAACCAAAACCAGATTGTTGCGTTTATTTCATTACTTGCTATCCAGGTGTGGTGTCCCTAAGCCCCAAGGCTGTTAAATACATTAATGCCATGAAGAAGAAAGGAAAGAACAACTTTGGTTTTAATGTTGGACTGGTAAGAATGCTATGATTTGGAACACATGTAACGTGTATTTTAACCATGTTAATATTTTAATATAACCAATAACCTAAAAGTTTACAAGTGGGCTTAGACTTTACCTGGGAAAGAAGAAGTCAGACAAAGTCTTCATTGTACCAGTGTGCTTTGCTTATATGAGTCTTACTTACTGCACAACATCAGCAAAATATGAGGATGAGAAAAAGGAATGGTGTTCAGTGCCGTACTTGTGCTTATCCCTCATCTACAGTAAGGGCCAGGTCCTACTACAGTTTAAGAACAGCACTGTGTGATTTGAAATATTCCACTGAATACTTCCTCAGATACTCCAATAATGTACTAGTGTCCATATACTTCTCTAAAGGAAAAGTGACAGAACAAATTTACAAACTCAGTTTAATCCAGTGAATCTTTTAAAATAGTTTAAAGTAGTTACTACTTATTTTCCCTCTCAGCTTTAAATACAAATGTAAAAGTAAAATAAAAGCACATTTGAATAGAGCTTTATTGCTCTGTTCTCTCCTTTGCATTTCTGCCAATCTTGACAAGAAAATTCTGCCATAACCTTCTTGTTTCCTGACTCAGTAAACTACATTCTTCTACAGTGATTCATCTACCATTACTCACAACCGGCATTATTTTAGCAGCTTAAAACACTGAAGCTCATTGCTCTTCTAAAAACGTTCCGAAGCTCCTCACATTCTACTAGTCTGCCTCTATGGCCACTGGAATTTGATAGGCTCTCGAAACAGAACCTTGTGTTGTGCATTTAGTAGAACAATGAGTACCCAAACATTGCCTCCAGTGTTCAGGAAAGACAGCAACCTTCCTGTTCAGCATCTTGCATTCAGCAGTCAGACCAAGACACTCACACTGCACACGCATATGAGTACATGCACGCAGTCACACAAAGTTATCTGTATCTGTGACAAAACCTTCAAAATCTCAATTTTTTTGTGTACATTTAATCGCATAATTTAAAAATCACTCTTATTCCACATTTATATTGTATTGTTTATTTTGCCACTGACGTCCACTGTTGTAGAGGTTTTGTGTGGGTTTTTTCATAATCCATGGCTGCCCCATACTGTGCCTCATTCAAAAAGCAGACCTGAAACACTCTTTAGGACTTCTGCCTAAAGCCTTTGGCAGAGCTAATCATCCTTTGATGGTTGAATAGGTGTATATATCTGAATAAATGAGGTCTTGCGACATCACATTCCAAAAGGCATTCCATATACGGACTGCATGGACTGGGGAGTGAAAAGTACATTTTGAAACTACATGTGTATCTGTACAGCCGTCAGGGTCGTGCTTGTGTATTCTTACCACAGGTTAGCATTTCAGGCTTGAGGGAGGTTACGAGCTGGCCTTGTAGTGAGCGAGGGTAAGAGCAGCGGGTGTCCTTTACTCCTACACCCTTCTCTTTGATCCAGCGCACCAGCCACTGCAGGTTACAGTCACACAGCAGATAGGGGCTCTGGAACTCCCTAATACAGAAAGAGTGCATAAGTCAAAAGAGTGTCGCAAATAAAATACAACCTTGACTACAGTGACTACAGTAGCAGGCAAAAGTAGAAGGCCACTTTCTCGGTCATAGCCAGCATAAAGTTATCAGCATCAGGAAAAAAAAAAAAAGAAAACATGTATTAATAAATATAATTTTGTTTCTCAGACAAAGCTTTGCCTTTACTAAAGCTTTCATTCTTTATGGGAACTTTTTCCATGTTTTTCATGTTTTATGTAGGGATCTTCAAAGTTTAGCCTTAGATGTCGGTCCCACTTTCAGGATCCAAATCAATTACAATCAATCTTCAGTCAAAAACACCTCACTCCGCATCTCAGGGGTCCAGTTACTGTATTATAGTGCACATTTTCTTTTTGGTCTATTTCCTTTTCCCAGAAAGGGCTTCTTGACATCTACACATCCACATTCAGACTCATAGCACCAAGTTGTCTTCTCACAGCAGAAGGACAGACAGTAAAGCCTGTGGATCCTTTATGAACTAGCCTTTTATGAACATTTATTAGATGCCCACTTATTTCCCGTTGACCTTCCCCTTAAAAAAAGGGGACACAACTCATTTTTTTGGAAGAATGGTGGCTGGAAGGATGGAAGAGTTAAAGTGGCAGAGTTAAAGCTAATATCAGACTTGGTGTTAGAGACTTTTGTGTAATTCGGTGATTCTGTGAAATATGTGTTTTCTGTTTATGGCCCATCACAAAAAAAATAAAAAAATAAAATAAAAAAAAAAGGAACTAAATGGCAATTCAGACTGCAAATTAAGTGATCAAAAGGGCTGTCTCTGACTTATTCACTAAACTTTCATCACACTCTTCAGTACATACATTGATGCAAAAACAACTTATTTTTAAATATAAAATGATGTTTCGTTTCTCAAAGGTCTCATGCAGAAGCCACGGTGCCCAGATCTACTGATCCAGCTATAAAAGTTTAGCACGAAAAAAATCTCCATCTGTTTGGGCTGCAGTGCACAGAGGCCCATATCATAAAGATCATAATAAAACAGAACGAGGTGCAGTATGTTATGTTTGCCGCTAAATCCTGCAGGGGCTGGCCAAGGCCAGTGCTGCTTTAGCCATATACATTAAGTTAGAACACTGGGACTGATACGAGTGTATTTTTGTATATTGTATATTGGTTTTGGACTTTTCAGGTTACTCACAGTGTTTTGAGGGAGACAAGGCTGTCGAAAGTCCCTTGAGACAGCGATGAAAACATGTTCCCTGAAAGGTTCCTGAAACAAAACACAGCTTGATTGCTGCAGCAGTAGTCCAGCTTTGGGATAAACGTAGCATGTTAAGCAGCTCTTATGTGAAGAACATTAACATAACATCACTTGGTAGATACGCACACCTACCGAGTTATAAAGTGCACTGTCAGATCTGACCACGCTGTACAGAGTAAGCACTAACAACAGTAAATTCAATCTGTGTCCAGAATACAGGACTAGTTTCAAATTTCCTAAAGCTGATAAAGTCTTGTTGGCGTAGACACCATTATGTAAGCCTCATTCGTTACATTCATTGTCATAGACCTGGACACATAATAGCTTCATTCTGCTGTCATCTGGGAGTCTTAATGAAGTTGGCAGGAACAGCTTTACCCTCACCTTCATAAGGTGGAGAGGACATACTAATATGTGTGCTGCTGTTGCTGCACCCCTGGGATGCAAAGGCTAATACGCTAATCCTACAACACCTGTTACATTTTAGCTCACAGTGAAGGACAATTAAGCCCATGATTCCAAGCCAAATGCCTACAATGACACTGATGTCCTTGTCATTAAGCTCTGAACAGGGCAATCAAAAACATCTATAAAAAACATTCTGCCTACTGTCTGCAAAGGCTCCCAACGGAGAGCTCAAAAACATTCAAACCACCAACAGAGACTGACGCCGCACAATACTGATAATGTCAAAATCAGCCGATTTACTTACAGTTTGACGAGATTGGTGAGGCCTTTGAATATATCCACGTTGAGGCAGCCGATACGGTTATTGGACAAATCTCTGCAAAGAGAAGAAAACGTTTATTTCTATACACATATACACATAATGCAATAACAAATTGAAATCATGCACTACGCAGAGACATTCATTTGCACATTAAAAACAAATAAGAACCCAAACGGGAAGCAACAGAGCACACATTTTTCTACCTGGTCTAGAGCCGAAACCACCATAATAATGCAGTTATTTTGCGGCACTCTAAAGTGGCTAACCTGGTTAATTAACCACCCAGCCTGTTAGTTAGTTTAGTATATAAACGCACTGTTCTGTGCACAAGTTCACAGTTAAGCTTGTATTTTTCTCTGACTAGTGTGAAAATATGGGTAAAACTACTCATTCTGTTGAGTGTAGCATAAATGTTAAGAGCTTCCTAACTAGTATCTGTGACCTTAGCACGTTTTAGACAGTAACAGCTGTAAAAACTGCACATTAATAAACCATCCTTAGTTTATACTCCAGTGCTCTTATTGGTGATGTAGTAATGCTTGGTAGCTTTATCTTAACCTAGAATTAGGACCGTGACAATATGGAATTTCTTTCTTACTGCCATGAAAAGCAAAGTGGTTTGGAGGTTTATTGCCCCAGACTGGCAGAATCCAGCTCCCATTAGCATGAACGCACATAAATACGCTACAGATTACACTCACAATTCCAGTCGTTTCTCTCTCATCATTCTCCTTGAGAGCACAGCAGGACAAATGAAGAGTCTTAGTGATAGTTCAGCACAATGAACTCAAGACTTTGGTTGATGGTGCAGCACTCTGGGGATTCAATGCCTTTCAGTCATAACAAGAATTATGACAAAGGCACTTTAAATACAAGTTTAATTCTCCAAGTCTGAAGCAATGACATTCTAGCACTCTGTGACTCTGAGCACTGTTTGGGTTCTCAGCGCATCACTCAACATTTTGTCATTACGTGTTCAACTTAAGCCACATCCAGACAACAGAAACGTCCACAAAACGTCTTTGAGATAAACAGGTCTCCACTAACATTACAGCCTATTCTTTTTCTGCTTACTAACTGAGAGCTGTCAGTAAAGGAGTAAACTGATGCCAAGTGTGATTAGTGATGGTGAATCATCTTTCACCAGCAAAAAAAAAAATTTAAATTAAAAAAAAAAAAAAAACAAAACAAAAAAACCACAACGGCAATGCCGGTAATGAGATCAGTCCCACAGCAGGCATCACCATGCTATTGCAGTAATTTGGATATCATCACAGCCCTACCTAGAACAGTAAGGAACTCCCCTAAAAACTGTTACCAAAACCAGAAGACAGCATTCTGAAGTGCTATTAGGTTCTGTTGCTACCAATTTTATGCAGGTACCATAAACCATAAAACTGGAACATTCAGTACTGGACTGGACCCTTGCAGCTTTTTGGTGCCAAAAGCTCTGGTACATTTTGCGGTTGTAGTTTTTCCACTGCATGATGATGAAGCTACTATGGATCAGAACCAGTGCTGAAGGCTGATAAATGACAACCCAGCAGTGTTTCACATTACTGTTATTTGGTGTTTTAGGGCATTGGTTTCTCAAAAACCCAACACTAATCTAACCCTGTCTGTCCTCCAACACTTGCAGCATGCTCTTGCTAGGGACCGACGTTTTGGAAAATACAGGGACCACATCTGTTTGTACAACTGCAAATCATGACTATGGTAATAGCAAAGAAATCAGCAAAACTGGTCTGGGATCGGAGTAAAGAAACTTTTAGCATAGATCGGAAAAGTCACGTTTGCCTTGGGCTCTTTCACATTCAAAAGCAAGGACGATTGTGCAATTATAACTGTCAAGACGTCCCAATGTTTGCACTGAACGTTTTAAGACAACCTTAAGCTATTTAAAAACCGCAATGTTCCGTCATGGTTTCTGTATTGTTTCTCCAAGACCAATTACCACAGGGCTAAAGCAGCAGCATAATTTCTGCATAAATCAGTCATTGAGGAATAAACAAAGTCATTCAGTGTGGTCTGACGCAAGACGCTCCAACCAAGAGAAACTCAACTTCAAGAAAAGTCAAGAATCAGAATTCTGTACAGTGGTGGTGAGGGGAACCAGATGTCTGAAGAGTCTAACTCTGAAAGCTACCTTACCATTAACCAATAGCTTGGTTTTTAGCCTTATACATATTTGTTTAAATGAATTCCTGGCAAAGGAGAGCATGCAGGATGTTGTGAGGCAAAACAGTCCCTAAAAGAAACTTGTAAGGAATGTCAATGATAAAAATAAGGATACATTTGATAAGAACTACACCTCAGAAGATACACGCAGGTTCACTGGTTAATTCGGATAGTACATAAAATGCCTGCATTTGCAATAGAGGCTTACACCAGGTTCCCTTCTCCACCACTGTTTAAAAAAGGCAGCAAATTTCTGAAGCATTTGATATCAAAACACTGTTTGACTTCTGAAGGTAACTCGTACCTCATAGGCTTGAACATTCAAAACACTATTCAAACTATTGGTTAAACAAAGGCAGCATATGTATAAGTATTTCATGTAATAGTTTTCTGCAACATAGATTTCAGAGTTAAACTCTTCAGACATCTGGTTCACCATCACATCACCACACAACTACAGGTGCATCTGATCTTCTCAACTGCTTTCTGAATTGCAGGGCAGCCAATCCGAACAGAGCCCTCTTGCATATACTAGTCTTAAACGCACAGTAACAAAAACAGCCTGTTTAATTTAAGGGATAAAGAGAGGCTGGAAAACAGCCTTGTAAAAATTAACCATGTCTGTTGCTGGTACACAAATCCATACACAAGGTCATAAACAGATCTCAGGAACAAAAATGCAAGAAAATTGTAGGATATGGGCCTTTAAAGATTTCTATACGGAAGGTTTATGGCAGTTCAGGACATCTAAAAACCACTTTCACCCAAGTTAGACCACCTCTTCCACACTCTGTTCTGTGCTGCTTCCACACTCTGTTCCTGGCATTGCCAAGCTGGTACATAAGCGTTTCAGCTCAGTTACACTTTATTCCCTAAACTCGATGGATTATTCAAAATCTGATCCTGGCTCTAAGCAAAGAAGGTAACTGAGCTATGTTGTATCAGCTAGATTTTGGTTAGCAACCATTTTATCTAGCAGTGCCATGTCAGATGGGATGGGGGGGCTTAGCGTTTAACTCCTCTAGCTAACATGACACGTTAGCGTCAGAATGGATTTACTATGCCCTGCAGACAGTGGCTCCAAGTCAAGGGAGCAGCCAGAACCACATGTTAGGTTCTTGTTCAGCTAAAGTCTGCCTGCTGACTGAAAGAACAGTAGTTCTTTTTACTGTTGTGGGTTTTAGGGAACAGCTGGGGAATTTATAGCAAGGAAATTCCACTCCGAGTGAAGCTGGAGGGCAGACTGTAAGCTGGGAAGGCACTTAAATGTTGACCTGAGATCAGTTGTTTTAACTAAACCTCCAACCTCTTAAAAAATAAAGAGGTAAACTTTTGAGCAATGCCCGAGAAGAACCACCCTGAGATTATTAAAGGGTATTACTATGGATGGTTATGTAAGGAACTACTATTGTAAATAGTCAAAGCAGCATTCCAGCATTTGCTATATCTTTGCAAGATATTTCTGTTGGGAATATTAGTATACTGGAATATTATAGACCGGATCAAGTAACAGCAGCAGTGCCAAAGAAGACTGTAAAGACACATGTCCACACTAAAGCAAAGGAACTTATCCTAGACATGGTTGTGTAACCTAAATTTTTTGTCAATTGATTATTTTCAATAGTCTAAATACATGGTTCTCAAAGCAGTCCACACTTTGGGTCCAACCCAACACACTGCAGTGGACAGCAACTCTCCTCCAGATCTACATTCCTGCAGACAATCACACACAACCTTAATCAAGGACTTCTGAAGGTAAATAGCTGATTAGGATTGGCGTCCATATGGAGAGGGGAAAACTGCGGGCCATCTGGGGGTCCATGTAGACCAGGCAGAGAACCACTGGTCAAAATCATGTTCTTCATGCCACCTTCACTATCCACTGTCATTCAAGAGCTTTCCCCTCCCCCCACCTCATTCCTTTCATTATCTTTTTTATCTCCTTTCTCCATTCCTGTCTCGTCCTTCCCTCATCTCTCCAATCTTTTCATCTCTCTTTCTACTGTATTGCTCTTTTTAACTCCTTGTCTATCCCTCAGTCTCTCTGTGAAAGAAGGGGAGCAGGAGCTGAAGCCAAAGGCTTGTCTGAAAACGTAACGGGGGAAATGTAATTAGGCACTTTGAGGCAAAGCAGCAGCAGATGGGAGAAATTAAAGACTGGACTGAGCCGAATTAGAAACACAGCGACTCTTTTGTTAACCAAACCTGCTACTGACCAAATTTAACCAGCTAGTATCCTTTTCATGTTCTCAGTGTGAATCAACTTTGGCACTACCTTTCCTAAAACAAAAACAAAAGACTGCAAACTACAAAGTGAGGCCTTTTTTGGTGTTCTTCACAGCACTGGTAGAGTCCTGTCTTGAATCTGATCTGAACGATCACAATTTGCCATATAATAACTGCTGAGGAATACTCTGTGAACTCGTTTACCATCTATCTTTTACCATTCCTTCCAACCATCCAAATCAACGTACAAGAACACCTTTCACACCGGCAGCTTCAATTTAAACGTGGAGCATAGAAAGGGAAAATTCTTGCACTCCTTCTCTCTCGAACGCTAGGTTGACACTCATCTTAGCTTGGAGGAGCAGCATATTTCTCCATTCAGTCAGCCAAGCAGTAGTTTATATTGGCAAGAAACACGACACGCTAACAGTCTCTAAGCACACAAGCTCTCACCATATGTGTATAATATACAGTATGTGTACATTCACAGTCTCACCACACATACACTCGACTCAATTGAAAGCACTCATTACCACACGCACGTACTGCCCACCCCACACATGCACACACATACCACCATCAAAACTGGCCCTCAAATATTTTAAGAAATATACAGTACGGTGCAGACCCTCAGTTTCACTTGCTTAATTTCCAGCCAATATGACCATTAAATACATGGAGAAGCTGTATAGGCAAACATAAACAGTTTGGGAAAAGCTTCCCTTTAAAGATCAAGAACAGGGTACTCCTAACAAACTAACCCCTAACAGGACCTGGTAGAGGACCAAAACTGTCACCATCAGATGAACAATAGTTCTGCCCTTAAATCACAAAATCTGATAAGAGGAAAAAAAACCAAACAACAAAAAAACCCCACACAGGTGTTTCTGTCCACGCTTTTACAATGAGAAGACATGCGTCTATGAGTCTGAAAGGACATGTAGCTTTCAAGAACCCCTTACTGAGAAAAGAAACATCTGCAAGCCAAACAATGAAGATGCTGGTGTTCTCAAAAACTATATCAACTGACCACCCCAGAGTCCAGACCTGAACATCACTGAATATGTTTGTTCTTACCTGGATGATGCAACCAACTTCTAAAACTGAACTTTAAAGGTGTAGAACAATATCACTGCAAAAACTAACAGTAAGTGTCCTGAATGGACCCTCTAAAAACAAATATTACATATTTCAAAATATATGATATTACCTTTAGTTATTAAGACTTCCATGTAAATTTGAGTTAAATACTGCATGTTTCTTTCCTAAAACTGAAAACGGAATAACTTTACTGTTTACTGGCTTAAAATCATATAAAAATTAAGGACGGTCTCTGGCAGTACTACACTACTGTACATACCCATATATCATCACTATCAGATCAAAACCACAAATTTGGGGATTTCTCTTTTTCATCATTTTTTCCATCCGGCTGTTCTTTACGTCATATGGAGATTCCATGACAAATGAAACAGTGTTGACCATAAATGCTGGTAAATAGAGTCTTGTTAAATTTACTTACAGTAAAAGTTGCATGTTTTTTATATTATATTTTGGAGATATAATATTTTCCCACAGTGATTATTTCCAAATTTACACTTACAGAACACGTCCTTCTTAGACGTGAAAAAAAAAATATGCTTGTCAGTTAATGTTAAATCAGAGTGGGATGGAATAATTCTGACATTAAGTAACTGGTGGGTGGGAATGCTGGATGGGATAATTCATCTTGAAGGAAAACACTAGATTGAATGATAAGCTATTTACACTTGATAGATGTTTTCCAGTGTTTCCTTTTGAGCAATACACCCATACACACCCAGAACAATAAACGTGATGCACAATAAAAGTGGCTTACGGGAAAGCTGATAGAATCAATTACATTTCTTACCAACTTTCATGGCCTCATAAGAACAGGCCTTTAGCATTCTGTTGGATGCAACAAATGACTCACAAGACTCAAGATGCAAGAGATTCAGACTTCAAATTACTTACAGTCTCTTAAGGGCGGTAAGTCCAAGGAAGGCTCCCGGCTCGATTCGAGTGATGATGTTATTCTTTATATCCCTACAAAGAAAAGAGCAAGCAGGAAGCATAAGCAATACTCCAACATTCTCTGCATAAAAGCTCATAAAAGTATAATAAGTCACTGAAAAAAGTTCAATGTGCAACCTGTAAGATGGGCTAATGGACAGAAATTAGACTAAAGAAAAAAACATTTTGTGTTTGAAAATATTGTTTACATTAACAATAGAGTAATCAACTGATTATTTCATGACTAACTCAGCAACCACAGTATGTTTCTTAAAGGTCAAACAATCGAAATGGATTTAAAACAAGAACCATCCGTGCACAGCCTTTCCAAAAGTTCTAAAGCACGTGGGTTTAAACACAAGGCCAAATGAGCCACTGTCAGCCACCAATCATAACATGTAAAAGATTAAAATTAAAAACAGTGTCTTATATTGCAATACTCAGCAAAAACAATCACTGTAAAATAATTGGGATGAAAATTAAATATAATTAAAAAGCTGAGGAATTTTTTTTTTTTAAACTGAACAAGGTTTTCTTGAACTTCAATGCTCTAAACAAAGCATGTGAGCACTGTGACTACTTCTCTCCATGTACCTGAAAAGTCTTAAATCAGAGTCCAGGAACTGTGCAAGTCTTTCTTTTGTAGCAAGCAGCATTACATGTTTCATCCAGTTGCACATTCTGTGATGCGAATTTTGCACATGCACACATGGCAATGACGATGCTGAAATAACATATTGTACACCCCTAACTTCAGTATATGAATATTTTACATTACGCACGTTAAAATATGCATCAGTACGGAAACTGGCGACAAATAAATGGGCACTGAGAAATTCAGGGTTTTTTTTAATCCATCTTAACTGAGTAATTGTGACAGCTTTGATACTCTGAAAACGTTTACATTACCTGCTCTTGCGCCTATTTATAGAGTCATACATTTTCTTTGACATCACATACCGGAATTTACACAGTTCATGTTGGCATTGTCATAAACAAGTTAATAACCGGTTCTTCAGACGATAATGCTCCCCTGGGAGGCAATCATACACATAAACAAGCGGTGTACCATGACCTGCAGGGTCAGCACACAAAAGACAACACGCTGCATCCTTCGCAGTTCAAAGGCCACAGTCACTGATACCGCAGCCCACACCTGCACTAGTATAGCTCCAGCTCAAAACCCTCAACACAGACTGCCGTCTCAATACCTCAAAGGCCAATAGGCCTTTTGAAGTCTTGTCGCTGAGGTTTGAGAGGAGGATAGAGTGCAGTGCAGAGAGAAGTCTGGCCCGGCTGACAGGAGTGGTTTTGATATGCTGGGGGGAAAAGAACCCTTATTTTTGAAAAGCTGAAGGAAGGACTTTCATCATGATGAAGCAAGAGGTGAGAACATGCCGGAAGATGAAAGAGAAATGCAATAAGCACATTCTTGTTTTCAAGTTGGAGAAAAAAGTGGGATACATTTTATCCCGCACAGCAGGCTCATCTATAAACGAGCCCCCAAACGGAGTGAAGTCATATTTACTAGTTAAAAATCTGGTATATTCAACTTCCTGTGGAACACCCAAACGTGAGCTCTGATATTTTAACTTTGTATACCTCGGTTGTTGATCGTGACTGTAGCCTTCTACTACAAATGCTGTCACTGTTCTGTAATGCTATAGGACTGTCTTACTGGTCAGCTTTCCCCTCGTTACTGGAGAAATGCTGCTAACGATGTCTGTGGAGCTCGCTAATACGCCATTCGGACTTAGATACCACATTAACAGGAGCAAACTCCTTTACAACAGATAAACCTTCCACATATGTTCCACCTTTTGTTTTCCTTCAAAATGCACAGCCACACTTTTGAGCGCTTCTTGTGATCTACCCTCCTCTAATCCTATAGCGGAGCCTATCAAACAAAAATCCTAAACACAGAATCTAAAACGTATTTCTTTAATGGGTCCTTGGAATTTTGGAACCACCTGCAAACTGGAGCCAGGTTTCAATATCCGTCCCCAAGTTCAGCTCATAGAACTAACATAGTGTGAACCTCAAACACGGTTACCTCTTCCTTCAAACACAAATCCTGCATTTGTAAAAGAGGAAAGCAAAACTGGACAATCCCAGGATCTAACATAACATTCCAGACTCAGCAACAGCAACAAAAATGTGGAGACTATGTGAAGAAAAGTACCGTTCCAGACTGTGAAGGAGATGTTGCCACTGTCAACGAGCATGGCCGATGTTCATATTTAACAGAGGATTTCTATTCGTCAGCTCTGTAATCAAATGTTCCGTTCCACCTTAACATGTTACAGCTTGTACAGGTGCCAGAATGCAACTGCGGCACCATTTAAGGTGGAACGAAAAACGTGCAAAACAAGTTGGCAAAAACCAAGCAGACTTCAGCTCCCACATCCAAAGACCCAAAGTTGTTCTGTATTTTTACTGCAGACAGTTTCTCAAACCTTCAAGCAGCTTCACTCAGCATTAAACAAAGCATCACAACAGTAGCCTGTACGTAGCTGCCATGCTGTGTGGTTTTATTCAGTGTTTGATGGTTGAAGCACGTCATGTTAGATTCATAGTGAGTAACAACTTTAATTTACTTCTTGTTGTTGATACTGCAGGCATGGAACTAGTATAGGTAATGTTAGCTACTAGCAACTCTCAAGTAACTAATGTTAGCATAGCTAACTAAGTAGCATGAGGATCATGCTTATTATACAGAGGTTCATTTTATTTTCCTCTCTGTGTTTATTTTGACACGTTGCTTCTGTGTGATCATCATAGTGTCTCATTGTAAACCTGCAAGTCAGACCAGGGCAAACACATAGGGTCATAAATGGGCATCTAAACCTGTATGTGGGTATTTTCACCATGACCACATACCTTCCATGCAGACATTAGAGAACAATTTAAAATGCTATAGTAATCAACTACAATAATGTTAATTATCAATTAATTCCATGATCTATACATTTTCTCCAAGCAGACAGCAAATTTTCCACCAGTATCGTACAATGAACCTCACATTAACGACTAGGACAAACAACCATATCTGACAATTAAGAAGTCACTAGTTTCCAAGCCAAGCACAATGGTGGGAATAAAAAGTGAAGCAAAGAATTCATCTACTGTCCCAAGCCACTCTGCTGCTGGTATTCACCTCTTTAAAAAAGAGGAGCAATGGAGCAGTTACAGCCAAATTTGATTACTTCCACTGCACGTACCAGAATGGGTTACTTGGGAACTGCTTCAGTCAAGGCTGCTAAAACAATTGAATGGCATCTTACAGAGACATGTGCAGTTCTTATTTCAGGTTTATCTTGGTCTCTTTTTCTGAAGACCAACCAAGAAGATAATTCAAACACTCCAACAACACTGTTAGAAGCTCAGACTCACTGTGAAGAATAAAGACAAACACAGATCCCAGTGGCTCTGCTCAGCAAGATTCTTCACACAAGCACAACAAAAACAAGCTCTTGACCCAAATCACTCCTGGAAGTAGTTTCTGGTGCAGTGCTAAAAAGGCTGGAAGGCCTTAAAGACATGTGAGCTTGAGCGAATGACACATTTTGATGAGTCCTTTAACATGCATAAATCTGATCCAATTTGAGATCCTAAGATGTTTGTGTATGCCCTGTGTAATTCAAGTGAAAAAAAAGTCATGAGATAAAAATTATGAATGTACATTTTTATGGCAGCTTATACACCACGTCCCAAAATTCTGTTCAGTGCCGAGGCATACTTTTAAATAATAACAAATCAAGTTTCATTAGTTTTTTTCTAATGTGTCAAAACTGACTGACCAGCTACTGACTGATTAGCTTATACTTATTCAATTTTTAGATACAAAAAAAAAAAGTTGCAGGCAGTTTTTGTATCTGAGCATGAGAAACTGTACAATAAAACCATAAATCCGATACAACTAAACAACATGTGGCAAGTAAGTGCTTAACAACTTGACAAGCCAAAAGGTGGGTGCTGCATCTGTCACTGTCAGTAATTACAACGGGCTTACTGCTAGGAATCTGCAACAATGCCCAATATGCATTTCAATATTTAGGTTTTCTGAGACTTGGGAAAACTATTAAAAACTATGAATACAAGGACACCACCCCCCATTTCCAGACCTATTTATGCGCTTTTTACTAACAAGTACTGATGATATCCAAGAGACAGAAAAACTGTAAAAATTTGTCAAGATAACCATTAATACGATCACATTTCCAACTTTCACCTAAAAGCCTATGTTGTTGCCAAGTAAGCTATAGCTCATGCCCATGTGTCCAATAAGACCCTTTTCCATTCTCGTGCCTTTACCAAATTAAGGCAACTGCAAACTCTTCAGGAGAACTACTGTCTCTTCTAATGGTGCAAGAATCTGCGACATACAACGACATTCTTTCCCTGAAAAAAATCATTATGTGATTTTAAGATGACCAACACCCATGCAGACCAAATCAATATTTTTTTTGTCATTCGTTAAAGAGGTTTTTGTAGTGTGTATAATGCTGAGAATAGCCAGTTAAAGATAACTACTTTAAGTCCACCACTACTACATAGTTCCATAGTGTCATTCCAGATCTGAAACAAGAACAAAGACTGATTTTTTCCTTTCCCTCAAAAAATAAAAAAGAAAGCTTTACATACAGTTTATGTAATGGTGACAGACCATGTTAAGAATTCTATTCTTAATAGAATTCTTAATAGAAGTTGTGGATACTGTGTTTATTCCCCCACTTATTTTACAAATGGATTGTTTTATATGTAACGTCCTCAGAAACCGCTCCCCAAAAAGTTTATAGCTTGCACTGGCCACTTTGACTGGAAATGTAGGGTGTTCTCTGGCTTTTGCAGAGCACTGTAAATGCATGTTTGGCTGTTTATATGACACATGGGGTTAAAGCACACAAATCACCCAAGTAAAGCAGGGGGCTTGGGCCCATATTTTAGCAACAGCAGCAACAATATGGAAAGCCATCGGGCTATTCCCACTGGACAGCACACAGCCATAGCAGAAACAGCGAGGTGGACACAGTTGCACTACAATTTCATGGCTGGGAGTTTGAGGTGAAAGGTGGGCTTTTATTGATTCCCCCGAGCCTGTCAATCACACAGCAGAGAGCAGCTGCAGTTCCAATGAGCAACGCTATGGTGTGAGCTGGGGATGGCAGCAAGTCTTTATTCTACATGAAAAAGGATGGTAACCCAGCACTCCTTCACTCTCTCTAACACACACAAAAGCATACAGAGGCACGGAGCTCAGGGTGAATCACTCTGTCGACACCTCTGGCCTCTGAGAGACTTATTAGCATAACAAAAGCAGAATGTCACACGCTGTTAAAAGGGGGGAGAAATGAAAGGGGGTGGTGGTTGGGGGTGGACACAGAGACCGGCCAACCGGCAGACTCAAGCACTTCTGCCCGCGACAAGGCAAAGCTGAATTCCTCAGGCTTCCAAGGCGTAGGAGAATCAAAGCTGTTTACAGTGTGGATGGCTCCTAAAAGACATCCGTTTATCTCCCTCTCCTGAATCTTACATTTCAGCCACTTTACAACAGGACGGAGAGCGTAAACAAGGAAAGGTGTAGCTCTAATCCCAAGCCCAGAGATGTCAGGATGAAGCTTTGCACCTGGAGCAACATGGTCACATATTCACGTGTAAACATAAAGGTTTTTAGATGGTTCTTGGCCTGGATGCCATTTCCCAATTCACAATGAATACCATCATGTTGGTCACTCCTAGTAAAGCCTCTACATTCACTGGAGGTTCTTTACCTTAAATAAAAATAAAACAACTAACTTCTGAACCAAAATAATCGGTTCTTCCTTGGCAAGAGAATCGTTTCTGGCACAGTTATTTATAAGTGTAGTGAAGAAGGCTTGACTGTGCTCATACGGCATACTTTTCAGAGATAAGATGGGTGGCTGTGGAATTCTGGAGTCACCACCGCTTCAACACAGGCCCTCATATATCTTACAGAGAATAATTTGTTTCACAGATGACCATCTGAGACAATTCCAAGCATTTTCTAGCTTTAAAAAAGATGCAAGATATCTCTAAAATGCAAGACCTGAACGTCTACACAAAGATACACAGCATGCTTTTAAGGCCAAGGGCACAGGAGGGTCAAAAGGCGGGGATCTGTGCTTGAGAAGTGTTCTGGAGCCAGTGCACCTAACCATTGCCAGATTATCCAAAAAATACCCCAGAAAGGCCCCTTTCCTTGGCCCTTTTCTCCTTCTTATTACACAGGACTCACAATAATGACATGGAAAATATGCCCTTCGAATTCCGCTCAGGTTGCGTCATGTTATTTTAGCCCTCATTGAAACACAACGGCTATTAATGGCCTGGTTATTTTATCTGCACTGAGCCGTTTATCAAGCAGTAAATCACCTCAAGAGCTACACAGTAGGACCCTCATTTTTTCCCTTATTCTGCAGAGAAACACAGGTCTAAATTCAGACATTTCAGCCCATTAGAAGAAGACAAGCTTTCGTAGCTCTTCTGTACAATAAATTAAGGGAACGCAAAAATGTAAAGGACCTAAACTTTATAAAAGGCTTTGATACTTTGTACTCTAGTACATCCATCTAATTGCTTAATGCATGCAAAGGAAAGAGTACCCTAAATCAATGGAAATGGCTTAGGTTCAACAACTTCTACTGTCAACATGTAATAGGCCAGGTCAGACAATAGTGCACCCTGAGGGCAGTCACTAAAATTAACTTTCACTTCTACCACCCCCCTCTCAACAGGCACTCGAAGATTCCTCAAATATACGGCTGTACTTCTGCTGGCAGCTGAAAGGCTAATATAGCAAGAGAGAGTTCACTCTCTACTTGGCAGTACTGCACTCACGACAGCAGTCAATGAACCCCCACGGAATCTGCTGGCTGCCTGCATTCATTTTCTTAGCCAACATTTGTTTTGAGTTTTATTTACAGCCATCATGAACTGAAAAGGCACTTTTCTCAATGACTTACTGGCAATTTGTGTGCTGAAGCATATTTTAAGTTCTCCAACTCCTCTCTCTCACAGTCTGGACCATAGAGCCTTGTGGACATACCTATTTATTTACATTTCTTGTCCCACAATGTTTTTAAATACTCGAGTTGGAATCTTTTTCCAGTAAAATATTCTGGGATATTTGACAGGTTATATATGGATCCCAAATTATTTATTTCCATTTCTGCTGTTTGGCCTTCTTTAAAAACTCTGATTACACTATTATCAAAGTAATCAGTAGATTAGTACCTAATTACCAAGCTCCAAATCAAGGTATTACTATCAACAGGTTTAAAATGATCAAATGATAATAAACAACAAAACCAACATCATCAAGGAAACAGAGTGCAACTTACAGCCTCTCCAGCGTGGACAAACCGACGAAGGAGCCATTCAGGAGTTCTTGGATTTTATTATTGCTTAAAATCCTGCAAAGACAAAAGTGTCATTAATAGTCAGATCATAACGAAAAGCAAACAAAGCACTACACACATCCGGTCACTTCAACGACCAACCTTTAAAAACTAAGAGCATGCTTTTATTGTCACTGCACAGCAGTACGACGGCATGTAAGGTGCAGAATCTGATGGAGCTAGAAGTGCAAAATTACAAACAATATCTAGTAAAGAAATAAAAACACATTAACACTATTCATACATGAACATTTATTTACCTTGCACAACTGCAATACTGTTCTATACATGCATACATTATTATTGCACCTACTGTAGCAACGTGACACTTTCTCCATACAGTGAATGCACACAGTTCTACATTCAGCTAATATAAGCCTGGAATGAAATGACTTGTTTTAGTGTTTTATCTATGCCGTCTCCAAGTGGAGCATAGAAAATCCACCCCATCCTCACTCCCTCGTGCAGTATCACACTTCAATAGAGGATTTGGTAGATTGAATTTGCAAATCACAACCTAGATAAGATGGCTGTTTTCCATATCCTGGCTACCGCTTTCATGCATGTGCTAGTATAGGCACGCTAATCTGACCGAGTACAGGGAAAAGACTGTCCGTTTGTTTTAATGTGACACAGAGTTATTCAGCACGGTATACAGCATGTTTAAACATCATTAGCCACTGTTTATGGCCGCCTCATGACAAATGTTGACAAATTATCCACAACTGACCATCCGGGATGGAATGATGGCTAAAAACTGCACTCAAGCAGAAGTATCCTTACCTCAGAGAGTCTATTTTAGTAAAGGTAAGGGCCTTTTTCTAGGGATGTATTAGAGTAAGAATAGAAATGCAGGTATTTTGGGAACTACTGAAGTAAAGCTGCTTTTGTGGTACACATTCATGATTTACTATGAAGCTAAGAGTTCATTTACATTACTTACTGTTGCATTAGCTTATACACTGCTAGACTCCAAATTTTAAAGAGCTGAAAGTTTAGAGAACACAGATACAGCACTAGTATGCAGTAGAACTGCCACATTTGGGTAAAGATAAAATATAACTACAAACAGACACAACTGGGCGCATATCAGGGAGGCGGGGTCACGGGGGTGACAAAGTAAAACACAAGGCTGTGATCAGGCACAAGTAAATGCCCAATGGGGCAAAAAAAAAATAATCTAAGAGGGAAATGGACATAAACATACCGTTGCTGTGGGAACAAAGATGTGCATCTTTGTGTATTTTGGGGTTTTTTTTTAGTTTTGACTAAACAGTTTAAAAATGAGTGTAGTCCTTGACATGGTGTGTGAATTTCATGATTTCAAAAGAAACGTCCCAAAATGACTTGTTTATAAAAAGTCTTGTTTATATAGAATTGCATTAAAAGTCAAAGTATGTTTTTTCCTTCTCTTGTAAAGTTATCATCATTCTGAAGACACAAGGTTTTGTTCCAACAGCAGAGATGTACTGTACATAACTAGTAATATTCCTCTATTGCTGACAATGCTGTTTCAGACCTTTAGCTGCTTTCAAGCTTTTATTGTGAGATGTTACAATGCAAAATGTACATAACACACAACCACACAGTATGAGTTGGTCCTAACTATGCAAACTGTTACATGTTAAGCTCTATGCTACTTTGTTAGCTACTGCAACAATAAGGAGACACAGTTAATCAACATGCCCTAAAGGAAAACTATTTCCTGGCCAGATCTTTCTCGGAAATCTCTGGAGAATGCAGTGATTTGCACGACTGCTGCTGTTACAGGGTGCTGAAGACTAACTTTATAGCAGGTCTGTTTCGACAGCTCGACAGCTCGACTAACATCGATATTCTTTCCCCCAAGAGTTGATAGCACAAACAGCTCCTGCATGGACCTAAAGTCTACTTTCTCTGCAGTAACCGCAACACCACCAGCAGCTATTTACAGCCATACAAAACCAGGGTTCTGTTTGTGCTACATGTTCAACAGTTTATAGGCAAGTGCTCATCCAACATTTCTTTTGGAAACAAGGGTACTAATAAGCTGTTTGCCCACCCGCCCGCCCCCATACCCC
>CM067482.1:16767954-16860454 GCA_034552555.1 Semaprochilodus insignis
CCATACCCCCCACCTTCAGTGCAGTAACAGCCTTTACTCTTCCACAAAGGCTTAACACTACATGTCAGAACATTAGTGTGAGGATTTGATTGTGATCAGGTTGGATAATTAATTCCAGAACCTTAATGCCACTCCAACTCTGCCCAAAAACACTGGACAGAACTTCATCACTCCAGAGAACGCAGTTCCTCTGACGCTTGGCATTGAGCATAGTGACCACAAGCCCCTGTGCAGCTGTTCTAGAGTAGTGTTCCATTCTACTGGAAATGCTTTTCTTTAGTTTGTACAAGCTGTGTGTGCGCAACTGACTAATTTACCAATTAGACTGGGTGTCTGGACTCTTTTGGACATACAGAGTCTTGAATGAGAAGAGACATATAATCCCATAACACATTTGAAATCACTACTTAAAATGGACAAATCTGACAAACTAATAACAAACTAAGTACTACACATATTTGCACAACAAGGCTGGACTTAAAGTAATACAGTAGTTATACTGACTCTGCAACACAGCAGTTATGAGATACCCCATTCATATTTCAAGCAATGAAGGGGCTTCTCCTTTTATTATGTCTTTGCACCAAAGTACCAGAGTGCTACAAAAGGCATAGATACAGTAATAACATTACATCACACTAGCTTCAGATTTGCTTGGCTATATGCAATGGAAAGCAGCAGTTGTGCTTCACATGCATACACAGCTCACCGGTCAGCTGGCAGCTAGAAATAAATGTGCTATGACTAGGAGGTACAGGGGTAAAACACAGCTGGAAAAGAAACCGGACTGCCGGAAGCATGTAATGATCGTTTCGGTGACTGCAGTTCAGTAGCTAATCAAGACAGACAAATGACTGAAACAAATACAATAAATCTGATTTGCATTTCCAAATAAAACTGTGGAACAAAACAAGCAAGCTAATACAGCAAAATCTGGATCTGTGTAACATCCCTCTGCTATTTCAGCGATGATCATACACAGATAATTATGCTTTAATACTGAACAGCTGCAATTTGGTTTACAGAGCCAATTCCCAGGCAAGGGAGAAATAACTGCCAGAGAAAAATTCAAAACACTGCCTGGATAGATACGCACACAACCCTGTAACTCTCCCACTGCCGAAATAAATCGAGGTAAAAGGGTCAACCAGGAGTCATCTGTACAACAGTTTGCCTATAACTGTGCTTCAGCCTGTGCTTCTCTCCTGTAGAGGATGGCTTCATGAGAATGGTTCTCTTGCTAAACAGGTAAACTGTTGCTAAAAACCTAATCGTATCACTCTGGCAATAGAAAGGATGAGTTCAGATGGAGAATAGGTCAATATTCTTGTCATGTCAACGTAGTAGGAATGCTTACAATCACTGAATCGAACACTGGGGGCAAAGTAAACTAATATGTACAGTATAGTGTAGTCTGATATGATCTATTAGCTTAAACTGTCATGTAAATGCTTAACTAAACTTTTTAGTCGCACTTAAGTGTAATTTTGAATGCCTGATCGATGTTGATCAATCAAAAATGCTGTGTGAAAAAATGTAAAAAAAAAAAAAAAAAAAAAAAAGAAGAAGCAGAAACCAAGTCACATTGTGGGCTTTATTTCTTCCTTTAGGGGGAGTAAAAAAAAAAAAAAAAAAGTTTCACAGGTCAAGCTTGATGTCATTTAGATGGTCACACAAAGTGCATCCAGATAAATGTACCATCAGCAGCAGAGTTGTTCAAAAGAGGTGGGGGGAAGGTATCAGCACATCCTCAAGGTTGCAACGTCAGTATCGGACCACCCCTACTTACAGCACCCAACTTTTAAAAATGCTTTTTGTCAGATGCCTTATTTGCAAACTGGGATATCACTATCAATGGCAAACAACTACAATGATAAACAACAATATATTGTGTCTCCCAAATAAACCCTGACAACACCAATTCCTATTTTTTACGATTAACTGACTGTGAAAGCTCCAACAACTGATGGACTGGTTGTCCCATATTTTTTAAATCAGCAGCTGCAAAAATATCACTGGTAATCATCAACCTTGTTGGTTACAACACTGGACTTCAAACTTGTGCTCTCTTGCCGATTTGGCGAAACCTTTAGATGGTTGTGCCACCATGGAAACCAACATGAGACACTCTTTATTTGACTATATGACAAACAACTGAATCAGAACACAAGAAACCATCATGGTTAGAATAACAAACATGCAGTCTGTATCCAGCCTTACTCTTTAGTCTGAGAACATCAGAACACAAAACAAAAGAGAACTAAAAAAAATAAATAGTAAAAATAAGAACCAAAACAAACCAAAACCGCAAAGAATTACAATTAGCTCCCATCATGTATATTATGTTACTTAGAAGCGACAATTTAGAACTGAGTATTCTGACAGTAAAGTACTGTTTAACTGAACCAACTGGATCAAAAAAAAACCCAAAAAAACAACAAAATATAAATTGAATGAAATTCTATTAGCTGATAGCAGTCATCAGCCCCTAAAGTGTTCATGTCTTTCAGACCCCAGTCCTTGGATATAGACTGATAAAAGGCCGTCCTTTCACATGCGTTTAATATAATGTTATGTAATATATTATGTAATATTATAATCAATTTCTTTGTTCTTTGAAGCAGACAGGAAGGTGTGAATGTACATCATTAAAAGTGAATTGTTTAATGTACCTGGAACACAGAATGGCAAAGAAGAAAAAGTTGTTCTGAAGATCAGTACAAATATCTAGCAAATGTGGAGATTTCAGAAAAGGAGTGTTTATGAAGTACAGGGGCAGGCCAACCTGATTCAGACCTCTCCTGTGGCCTTTACATAAGGACAGGAAGCTCAGACAATTAGCATGTAAATGAAAATTCGCCTTGGTGCCTGGGCGTCTCACAGGCCAGGAGACAGGAATCTTCTCGGGAATTCTAACCCTTATCTTGATATTCAGATACAGCCTAAGGGCCCCACTATGACCAGGAAACCTCCAGGAACACAACCAAAGTCAAGTCACAAGTATATGAGTTGCCAGTTGGCTACACATGGCAGACTTCTCAGCCCAAACGCTTCTTGCCCCTGGGCCAAACACATGTTTAATTACCTAGTACAGTTTGACAGCTTGAGGGGCCTCTGGTGGGATGGGATACTACGTTCCGCCAGTCGAGAAGTCGATAAAATTCAGAAAACTTAGATAACTCTGACAGTTCTGAAGTGGATGTTTACAAAGAGACTCCAAGTTTTCAGGGAGGCGCAAGACAGAGTACATATCAGCCAGCAATATCCTGCTCACGTTACAGCAGCCCTTCTAAGACAAAACCAAAAGATCTGTTTAATAAGCCCCTGATTTTAGGTTGAGTTTTTACAGTAAAACTTTCACACAACTTTTGCTAGAAGTTGTGAAACTATATTCTATGAGATGCATGAAGCGCCCTCCACAACTCACTTGAAACTGTTGTGATTGTCATACAAAATTTGATACATCATTTTAACTGGGACTGTTGCGGTGGCAAAAGAGTGACATTTGGTGCCTATCCAAATGCTCAATAACCAAACTCAAAGAGGATGGTTAATACATAACTCAATACTTCTGAATATATTTCCAAATTAAAAAGAGAGAGAGACACACTCATAAAACTTTGCTAAAAAGTTGCCTGCACTGCACACTACAAAGCATAAAACGTCGACAGCTGAACAGAACAGTTAGTCTAGGTTTATATCAGAAGCTGTATGGCCGCACAGCCAAAATAGTTCCACAAAGCTTCGTGTTCACACAGCACCTACAAGAGAAGCAGGCTGTTTACTTATAGATGCACACTTTATGACACATGACCAATTCTGCTACTTGCTGAGCAAGTTTAATTAAATAAACAAACAAATAAATAAATGGCTGCACTGATCAACAAGGGAGTAAGACACTCTCCCTTCTGCTTAAAAATACAATTATTTGATTTTTAGTTTAAAATATTCCAGAATTAACTAAACTATCAGTTTATTAACAGATTTGACAGCAAGTCAAGCAGGTCTATGTTTTGTGCTATAGAGGTATCTACTGCAGTTAGCATGCTACCCAGCCAGCCCTGACCCATCCTGTCTAATAATACCGCGCTGTGCCTCAAGAAAAGATACTGAACTGTATAGAGAGTCTAACCAGTCCAACATGAGAGGATGAAGTAGCAGTACTGTTCTGACGGCGTAATCTAATCCGTCAACTATCCGGAAGGATCAACTTCTGGTTAGATCATTTAAGGACAGATAGCCAATGAAATGGTACACAGTACAAGTAATGATGACTGAAACTCTTGGCAGGTGGTTATTATGAATACCACCATCCATACGCTCTCAACAAGAAAACAACAAACAGCAGTAAACAAAAGTAGTGGTATAAATAGAAGCAAAACAAGACTCAACATTGACATTGCTTTCCACCTCTGGAGACTCACTTAGCAAGTAAACTTTTTCTAGGGAGTTAGTGTGCATGTTCTTGTTTCGAACAATTCTTTCTGCTGGTGTTTGCACTATGAATTCCACAGGTTAAGCCATCCTACAAATTGCTTCTTTTTATAAAAAGCTTCTTAAAATAAAAAGCTAGGCTCTAATAAACAATACAAAACAAGAAACAAGGGGGAAATATACACGGCAAAGGCAGCGACCAGTGCCCAGCACTGAAGTTACCATGTTACCACTGCAGTGCTGCACTAACTGTAGCAGTCCTAATTTTACCTAGGTCAATATGATGATATTTTATCATAAACATGATAACTATATTTTGCATAACTGTATGTCTTATTACAAAGATTACACACTTTTTGATAACATTTAATACATTTTTAAATGGCCCACTACTAGTGAATTGGGTGTCAAAACAATCAGGACACACACTGAATTTCGGGAATGTGCCTTTAATATTTTTGTTGTATCGCCAATCTATGAGCGGGTTCAACCAAAACATCACAGTTGTAGGCCTCTTGGAGCAATACTGCTAACCAGCTGGTAACCACTTAGCTTAACTAGCCAGTTGGCTAGTCAGCTAATGTTGACAATACAGTTTGTTTTGCTTTGCTGGCATTTTGTTAGCATTTCTAGCCTCGAAGCCCTGTCCTACCTTGTAGATATGCCCTGCGTCCGAGTGACAAATGCTCAAATTGTATTTAGGTAGAAAGCCAAGCTAATACAAGTTGGCTTACAAATTACACTCAAGAAGAAGTAAACAGCAAGCATGGCTGTAAAACCTTACCAGCATTGGTAGACCTCACTACTGATACAGATCTACTGCTACTGCTAAACAGCCCAGGCAGAAGCAGAAAATACCTTTGGCGAACATTGTAATGGGAAACTTTGCCACCACTCTGTAACATAAACCTTCACTTCCAGGGCCATCACGCAAACATACAATGAGGTATTCGTGTTGGCCAGTATCAGTTATCCGGTTTGGCTGCACAGAAAAATCACACCGCAATATCAAATCCATACACTAGCATATAATAGCTGGCAGGCTTGGAAGCCATACTAGAACTATCACGTCTCACTTATTGTTCTGCTGTGAAATGTGCTATACTGAAAAGCTCAGTGACCTCCGAGCCTAAAACTATTCTGACAGTTTAGTCGGAGATAGCATTCACCTCTTGACACAAATACTCAGCTGTTTGCCAAGAACATAAAGGCACATATACTCAGCTTTTGTTAAGTCCAAGTTGAAGAGATTTAAGTAAAGAGAGTCTGCATGAACGGGAAGTTGCCAAATATCTCTTTTCACCTCCACTTAGTTAGGTGCAAACGACTGGCAATTTACAGCACACAAGGTAAAGTACTGAGCTTTGAAAGCAAAAAGCCAGAACTTTGGGATGAACAAAACTAGGCAGAAAGGACGAAACTGCCTATGGAGATTTGCTTAATCCCCAAAAAGCAGGCAGAACAATGAAAGAAAAAGGATCTCTCTGCCAGCAACGCAGCCGAACCCAGAACAGTGCCTGAGAGGTAAAAGCAAACAGCAGCACTCAGGAGCCATGCATGCTTTCCTGGGCACCCCTTACACAAACACTTCAAACGATCCCAAGATCACCTTTTCATGTGGCAGCAGCTAAACAAATCAAACAAGCCAGTAAAGTGCTCTACCACCTGAAGCAACAAATTCTTTCAGCAAAAACACATCTGTCAGAAATAGCTCAAGTCTTAAAAAGGGAAAAAGCAGACTGGTCCGATTGAGAAGCAGGCAGATGCTCCTTCCTGTGTTAAAATACACATCTAGAAATCAATGTCCACATAAATGACTGATGTCTTGAGCTTCTGGATCCAAGGGGAAAAGCACTGAAGAGTTTAGGCACCAGTTTATTTAAAGAACTTGCCAGTAGACATAGAGAATTATTGGTCAAACTGAAGTTTAATTTTGGATAATCGTACAGATCCTTTACATTATACGGGGGTTTCTGATGAGACTCAAATAATCTTCTATGGCATCGCTTCTGGCAGCATTGTCAGCATCATATCTGCACAAATTGTGGCCTGATGTAATTTATACTTGGCTAAAATGTGACCCTAGTTTGACCAACACAAATACAAATGCTATGTTAGCTTTACTTCTGTTTTATTTATTCCTGTTATGGGACTGAGCTGATGAGCCTAGCCTGGAGTGTAATAAGTCTTTTGGAGAACTATAGTTTGTTTCCTTGCTTATCCTATAACCTGCTAGTCAGTGCTCAATACCACTCACATCATTGTACATGGACACTGAAAAAGTGTTCTGTTTACACTTGTGCCCTTCCAAATATGGTGTGAGTGATCTGAACGTAACCCAATCACAAAGCGTCCTGGGGGCATTTACACCTGGGAATTCATGGGGTCAAGTGAAATCCCATCACCAAGAACTCCTGCTGATGGAAGGTGTAAACAGGCTCTTCGGTTCCATTTGGCGCCTTTCATTTTGAGGGGTTTTAAGGGTGTACAAAAAGACAAAAACAAGTTTGTCACTGTGGACGAAGATTTGGGCTTGTTCGGAACTGTCTACCGTACCGTTGATCTGAACTGATCCTGTTTCACTGTGAACCACAACATTTAATGGAGCTCTGCTGGGTTGTCAAATTGAGGCTCCTCTTCCTGCCAATGGAAGACCTCTTGTATTCCATAATGTTTTGCTTTGGGCACCAGGTGTGCCTCAGGGAGAGAGAAATAGCCAGGTGCTCCAGAAGAGTGATTATGTTCGCACTCAACACACCCTTCTAAAGACACACAAGAGCCACAGCTGTGTGTACACTCACCCAGACATGCATTCAAACACTCTCAGACCGCCATTCTCGTCTCTTTCTCCTTGCTAAATGGAACATCGATAATACACAACTTCTGAAAGAGCAAGGAACAATACGTCTGCAAAAACACACCGCACATTAATAATCTATGCAGCGGAACTGCTCATAGACAGAAAGCAAAAGTCAAAGTAAACAATACCTCGTCCCCTCTGCGGTTTCCGCTCACAGTCCCAACTGATGCCCAAAAGAACACTTTATTACTCAGGAACAATGGGATGCCTAGCCGCTTGTAGTTTTAGGCACTGTTGAAATCTCAAGTCTGGAAAAACCTTACATAAGACGTGAACAGCTACACTTTCACATAAAAGCAGAACATCTGCATAAATAACAGCTCTAGCCATATTAATCAGCCCTTTTTCTTTTCTAGTTAAGCGTATAAACAGAACACCTTCTCCACATGCGTAATTACATTCAACAGTACATCTCATGTGAGAAACCTGAAAATTATCTCGCCTGTGGCGACTTCAACAAGACAAGTGTTCCTCTCCTGAGTTAATTGCTCTTCCAAGTTAACTGCCGAGCATGATGGAGCAAACCTAATGATTCTGTGTATGTGCTGAGACTCAGTCTGGACCAGAGGAAGTAAGTGATTGCAAGGTTCAGGGGAGGCATAACCGGGCTGTAGATACCAGCTAACTGCTCCAGCCTGCTGCTAAACTATACAGCAAAGTGACAGACCAGTCTACAGGTCATCAGCACACATTTAAAGCTAAAATACTGTATTTTCACAAAATTATTCACTTTTTAAAGATCCCATATGCTATAAAACAACAGTTCCCTTTTCTTTTTTGATATTCGAGTTTGATATTGTATATAAAGAGTATTAAAGGGCCCATGCACTGTTTTTGTGCGATCAGTATATTTACTGATATATGTCCATCTACACCACAGCAGTGCAGCCACATCCCTCCATTCTCAAATGACTTACAAGGAGTGGTTCAGCCCAGGCTGCTGTCTGAATGAGGCACAATACAGGACAGACCATAAGCACAAAGGTCACTTACATGTGTCAGTCTTAAAGGCGCAGTAACAAAAACAAGCCGTTTAATAGCGAAGGAAAAAATGAAAGGAGGCAATTTCTGGTAGATAAACCATAAAAAGGTCATAAGAGGACCTCGGGAGAGGAAATCATTTCATTTCCCATAACCATAACAACCCGTTTTAAAAACAGGATTACTTAATATCTGAAAATATGAATATTTACAGTATAAATGCGTATGCTATTAACAATCCTTGAAAGCATTTTTGATTTCTTAATTTATCCCTTTCCGCTACCTACACAAGATGTATTTTCCATTTTTCAGCAGATACACAAACTGTAAAACATTAGAAACTCCATTTCTATTTTATGAGCCAGCAGGCCTTCTGCTAAACAAGCTAAACTAAGTCAACTCATTTCTTTGCAATTCACAGAATTATTCTTTGGACAGATTTGTTTTGGCTTGCCTGCGTGATTCATGCTCATGAGGCCACGGAGACGCCACGAGTTAAATGGGAGTTTAGCTACACCAGTGGAATGTGCAAACATCCCAAAGAGAGGCCAAGAACTTGACACTGGCTAGAGTTTAATTACCCGTGTTATTCAAGGAGGACAAACTATGATATTTAAACTGTCAGGAAGATATTCATGGAAAACATACGCAAAAAAAATCATCTAAATGACAGAACAGATTTTGAACAGTACTCACTGCTGTTTCCTTTAAACGGAAAGTACCTATTTTGAAATAGGAATATTTAGTAAAAATACGCACTACGAAGCAAATCATGCGTCCAGCACCTTGAGAAGTCTGGAACTGCACTTTCTCAATGAAGTGGAATGCAGTCAGGTCCAAGTGCAGCAATGGAATAGCAATGAAAATGCCTGGCTGAAAGTACAAAAATTCCACCACAGATTTGCCCCCTCATATCTTAGACTCCACAGCTAGATGAACTGTTAGGACAAATTCTTGACTTTGCAAACTCTGCTTTGTTTGCAGCGAAAGCAGCTCTGAATGTCTTATTTGCCCCAAAATCTACTGGATTTGCATTAAAACAATGCAAGCACACAAAAATGTAAGGGCAAATGGCTGATTGGAGCATAACAGACAATCCAAAACTGACAAAGGCCAGTTAGAGCCACAAGCCAAAGACTGGCATTAAGGAGCGCATCAATATGGGAACGGCAAACCAATGAAAATATGTATGTACGAATGTGCCAATGACTATGCAAACACTCAAAATGTAGACAACATCTGGGACAACATCTACCTGGATCAGCATTACAGAGAAATGTAACATTCATAACTATAGGGCTACAAATGCACCAAAATGCATTTGTATGATTTTATATGATGATGATATTTTAGCACAGCACCTCAGTGACACCTGAACGTTCTCCTCTTACACAATACTAAATCAGGTTGAATTATAGTGGAATGTAAATATCTGACAGACAAAGATAAAATCTTTAACACAAACGCCTGCAGACAATGATACGATTCGGATAGCATCATACACCAATAACCTTATTAATGTTAAAACAGCAGCATCAGAGGAATAGAAATAAATTATATGCCAGCAACAATATCGAACATTGTGCTTTCATTTGTAGGCTAGAAGAAACAGTGGCAAAGTAAATGCTCTTTAAACTGTGATCTGAGTGTGTGTTTGGGAAGATTCACAGAATAGGGCTGCCGATCCAAGCACTGTTCCTGTCTGTAAAATCATAGCAAAACAAGAGAGAAATCTGATCCTAGTTTAGAATTTCCTCTCTGAGAAGCTTTGTGAATATGGACCCAGACCGTCATCAAAACAAACACACTGTCCTGCTAAACACCACGCATTGCCACATCTTCTTTGAACCACAAGGTTAACAACTTACCGTGACTGACAGAAAAAGAATTGGAGCCTCCGCTATTGGCAGTAGACTCAAACAAACGCTGTCTGCAGCTGCTGATGAGCGGTTAAATGATCTTTTGGTTCATTCTTCCATACAAAGCTCCAAGTTTATGTATATATTTTGGATGTTTTGCCTAAATTGCCTTCTTCAGACCATACCACAGCATTTCATCTGGACTGAGGTCAAGACTATGACTTGGTCGTTCTAAACTGGGCAGTTTCTTTTGTTTCTTCCAATGTTGTTGATATATTTATACATTTCAGACCAGTCATGTTGCAGGCCCAATCATTTTGAGTTTTGACTGCAAGTTGATGCTTAAAGATTCTTCTATAGGAATTTCTGACACACTTTGCAATTTATTGGTCCCTAAACAATTGCAAGCCATTCAGGCCCTGAAAATCTTTTGAATTTCTTTAAATGTTTAGAGTCTAAAGTTCTTTGACGTTTCTTGATTGCATTCTATAAAGCAGGAACTGAATTTGGTTGTGAAGAGTAGGTAATCATAACAGTAGGGCTTTTTTCCCCCCTTTCTCCTGGAGCCCCACAACAAATGACTGGAACACCTGAGTTCAATTACCTTCTATTTCAGAGGTCATTATCTCAGACACTGACATACGTTATCCATCAACGACGTTGATTGTAGAAATTGTTTATTCAATGAAGACATGCCATGGTAAAATTTACATGTTGTTGGTTAAATAAGGTTGCCTTCATTTACTATTAAATGTTTCAGAACTACTTATATAGAAACAAGATGATTCCAAAGGAGTCCTAAACATTTCCTCACTATTGTACCATGCTTGTGCCCTCCCCTGTCAGGAGGTGACCACGCAGATAAGGAACTGGCTTGATAATTCCCTGAAGCTACACAGAAGAACAAAATACAAACAGTGGATAGACACAACAACCCACATTTGCAAAATGCTGGTAGAAACTGATGTATCAAAACTATACAGTAACAGGCCATATCTGATGCATTGTGCTAGTATCTCAGACAAACCAAATGCTGTCAGAATTCTCCAGTTTTATCGCTTTTCTGTTTTTACATCATTTAAACATGCCCATTGGCCGTGACACTGTATGTAAATTTCATGATGAATGGGCCACAAGAAATGCTCCAAAAGTACTTGGAAAAAGGTTTGGTTATATTGACCTACATTAAAAGTATACCTTTTCTTTCTTCTGTACAGACGTTATTTTGGAGATCCGAGGTTTTGCTTAGACCGTAGCGATACTAATAACGTAGCTTACCCAAAAGCTCTTCAAAGGTTCTTTACAGCTGTGAAAACACTTAGTGTACCGAGTTGAATGCATAAGGTTCTTGCATGGTTAAAAGGTTCTTTCTTATGATAGTAAACCTGTTGCATTCTGCTGCTGTCAGAACAAAACCTCAGATCCCAAAAACACTGACTTTATAAGAGAAGGGAAAAAAAAAGTCAAGTCAGGGTAACCAGACATTTTTCCTCCCCAAGTAAATTTGGGCCATTTCTTTTGGTCCTGGCATCATGACACTTTCAAATTATGTCAAGTTCAGTCAAACTGTTAAAAGTGGAGATCTGAGTTTGTCCCAACAGCAGCAGCAATGTGGTCCTCTAAAGAACCATTTTCCTATATGGTTCTACTGTATATAGGACCATAAATGGTTCTGCTGTTGAAACCAGCCATAAACATGTTGTTACTAAGAGTGTGGATCACTCAGGACCAGGGCCGGTGAACTAGGCCTAACTACAGCACATGCAAGCCAGAGAATAAGTAGTAGTAGCAGCAGCCATGTTTGGGTACATCTGGGGGCTTTCTGACGTCTTGCTATATCAGATACTGGAAAACTAGAACATTATTTGAGAACCCAGTGCAGTATCCACTCGACTACACTGTACACTATTCACATACACTCTCCGTGTTCATCACCAACCTTTGGGCATAGACTTGCTTTGGGCTGGTAAATGGACGTGATAGAGGACAGACGTGCACAGAGTGAGAACTTTTACTCCTACCACCAGGAGAGCCAACACCCACAAAGAAAAACATGGCAGGCAGGAGGAGGAGGGCAGTGTATGTGGTGCCAGTGTTGTGTTACTTACAGTGTGAATGTCCTGTTGGGGAAAGACTCTGGAGGCAGCACCTGATGGAGCTCCATGTTACTGCACACCACTTTCCTGTCCCCGGTGGCCACCGACGGCGAGCCTTTCCCCGCATTTCTGGGGTGCTCGTCATATGATTTACAATCAGATGATACTGCAGAGTCTGAGCCTCCGAGCAGCTCCAGGGCCAAGAACAGGAGCCAGAGACCGCAAACCGACATTTCTCGCTTTTCTCAGGCGATAACAGCTTCAGACGGAGGAGGACAAATCAGCGTAGCCTCTAATTAAATCTGGAAAGGAGGAATAGCTCTCTCGAGGTTTATTAGATCAGACAGCTCCTTGATCTCAGCGAGAAACGGCTCGCCCTCAAGCACAAACCAGGGCAATTCTGAAAGACAGACTCGATCAGGTCATGTTGGAAGCCGTCGCGTCCAAAACAGCGGTTTACGGCTCGGTTTAGCATGGCTGTGTGCGCTCCGCATTAACGCGGAGAAGTAGCAGTGCTGGGAGATCCTTTGTTTTCCTGCAGGCGCCTCGGTTCGCCACCATTCCGCCCCGCTGCATCGCTCCGGCACATTAAAAGTTCACCATCGCAGAGTAGCTGTGCGAGGACAAAGCCGCAACTTTAACTGGGGCATGGTTTATTCCTGTTTGATGCTCCTCGGTTGAAAGTCCTGGTTTTGCTAAGCTACTTCACAGAGAGAGAGAGAGAGAGAGAGAGAGAGAGAGAGAGACAGCTGCAGCCGTGCTAACACACACACACACACACACACACAAAGTTGGGGGAAATCTGATCACACTTCGATCAAGAACAACTTTTCCCTTGCGGTCGTCTCATTACACACGGATCCCCACTCTGATCCAGCGCAGCCAGAGGCAGATCAACCCCCGAGCGCTCCTGGGCAGACTGTGTGCTGCTCGCCTCTTAAACACGACTGTTAAATGCAGATCCGCCCGCTGAACGAGGTTCTTAGAAATCAGCGCACTTCTTTCTGTCCGCTCTTGAGGATTCAGTGCGATATCCACACGCGTTGGAAACGTAGAGCCACGTCCGCGACGCCATCAGCTTCAACATCGCGTGAAAAGCCCAGAGCTGAAGTCCGCAGCAGCACCTAGTTTCTGAACTCCGTCCATTCACACTGAACTCTTCCAGTCAGCTAGCTCCATGTTCCAGGTCCTCTGCTGACGTCACAGGAGGTTCATTCGTCGTTCTTAGGAATAGCAGTGGAGCGTTCGATTCGACTCACCTAACCGATTCCTTTGAACTGTCCGACCGATTCAATGAATCGCGCCGACCGATTCAGAGATTCATTTGTGTTCATATCAGGTCGATTTGAAGCAAAAGACAGTAGTGACTATTAAGATGCATGAATTAATGTATTTATGAAGAAGGGAATCTGCCAAAATCAAGGTTGGGGGGTCTCGGAACCTCAGTCCCCCATAACCCCTGACTGCCTAATTAACCTGTTAGACCCCCTCAATGTATCAAAATTTAAAATGAAAGTAAACAGCGGTATGATGTTTTGCAGTCATTGTTCAGCCTGCTTCACCAATAATCGGTGAACTGTCTTTGTTATTCCTGATTAACTAGAGCTGCAGCACTGGTCTGCCTCAGGGTGGCGCTGTAGCAGACTGGGTTGCCCAGTTGGTTCTTCTTAGTCTAGCAACTGTAACTATGCCTGGGACACCTCAGAAACGCTTTACATTGCTGCAACATATTAGTATATCTGAAAACACACAGTTTAATTAGAAAAAAGGAAAAAAGAATTGATAAACCAAACATTATGTTACCATTGAAGCTCACATCAGCGTGAGCAGCTAGTCAACATGGGACGCTGTACAAAATTATAACTTTACAGGAGAAGGAAAAAAAATACTTTACTTCTAATGTAAATCAATGTTACCAGATTTATTTAAGTAATTTCAGGACATTTCCTTTGGTACATTCATTATGAAATGTACACACAATATTAAGGTCAGCAGGCATGTTTAAAAACTGGAAAGAAAACACAAAATTGGAGATAAAGCTTTGGTTCCAACAGCAGTGATATGTAATAACGTCTTTACTGCTTTGTGATTGCTCTGACTTCTGAGCTTTAACTTTTCTTTTTAGATCAAGAGAAGCACAGCACCTAACAAACTTCATTTCCTATGCTCAGAGATGCTGGATGCATCTTAAGTGTACCTAAGTGTTCTTTTTTTAAAAAGCATTTTCACTCGAATAACAGTTTAAAATGAGAGCGGCTTTGATTGGCAATTAGCAGTTGGTAATTGATTTACAACAATTTTGTCCTGTCAGATGGACAATTCCACTAACTCGGAGATCGGATGTTAAATTATCCGCACTCTCAGAAAAAGGGTACTAATGGTCTCCTCCAAGGTCAGCCTTCCATACCTATAGCAAGAGCACACAATTCTACCATAATACAATTGTACTACAATTATATTGTTTAAGTTGTATTGACTCCACACACCCTGTCTAGAGGTTCCAATTACATGACAATAGGACTACAGTGAGGACCACATTACAATTCACAATCCAGTTGAGCTACTACATTGTCTTTGACATGCAGTGCTGTAGTTAAATCCGAGTGAAATAAGTGAAATAAAGAGGCTGCTTTAGCATTAAACAGTTTTGCTTAGTTTTCCCATGCTAAAAAGATCTCTTGTTCTGGTTAAAGGCTCACAGAAAGCTTCTAACAACACAGTGGTTTGGATAGGTTTCTAATGTCTGAGACAGATTTGTCAAATTCTGAGATAGCCTAAACAACACAAAAGTTATTATGGAAACTGGCTGGCTTATCAAGATTGCCTTTATTGTGTGCAGAAGAGGGCAAAAAAAACCTTTTGGTTTGCTAATGACTGTAGATCGACTCTCCTGACTCAGTGAAAAGAATCAGTAAAAAGAACGATTCATTCACGAATCAACCCACCACCTAACAAGAACAGCAGCAAACACAGGGTTTGCTGTCCTCATCGTTGTGGTTTATTTTTCAATTGATTGTGTTTAAGATTCAGTGTAATCCGATTCTTTCCATCTAAACAGAAACAAATTAATAATTATTTTGAACAATATTAGACTGTTGAGGGAGTCCCAACAGAGACCCCAACAAAGTCATGAGCTGCCAACACAAAGAAACTGTCAGATTTCATAAAAACAAACTGTATTTGGCATGCATATGCTGTATTACACATTACTTTATATTAGATTTTGTGCTGCAGTGCTTCATTTAAAGATGCAGTGTGAACAACAATAGCTGTGCTGGGCTTGGTGAAAACTTGGCATCCAAAGCACAACATAAGATGCACTGTAACTTAGCTAACACCTTTAAAAACTTAAACGTTAAGCTAAAATGACTTTGAGTTATAGTTACTTTCTAACTTTCAGTAATCTGCACTCGTGCACCCAATAAGGTTAACTCAAACAGCCCAATAATCATACAGAGTTTCTGCTGAACTGGCAATGCTCTGCTTTTCAGTAGTGCAATGGCTCTGCCGAATTAGTCAGATTTAGGTGGAATCGAGTATTTTCCCTTATGTGAGCTACTGATATCATTTAAAACAACTCCATTTTATTAAAATACCTGTTATGTATAGTAACAAGGAAATGGTATGAGGTAGATAAACATTGCCCATTTCTGAGAAGTTAACACTTGCTTAACGCATATTTGCCATTCTGTTAGCATTCATGGTGACAGGCCTGAACACAAAACATCATGGTGAGAATAACAAAAACATGTACAATGCTTCACACTGAAGAGTCAATAAACAGGGAAAAAAAACAGCTAAGAATGCTGGTAAGCATTTGAGGCACAGGACTCTTCAGTCTGTAGGATCCAAATCAGCTAATCTTGGGATTTACTTCAGTAACTAACTGATTATTCAATGAATAATATGTTAGAGGCCTTAAATAAGTAAATAGCTCGAAAAGCAAACCAAGAAAGTCACTGCAATTACTAAGCATTACAGTGTTTGTTGGTGACCGACTATGCTGATTTCTCTAGCAAGGCTGACTTAATAATGACTTGGCCTATTTTCTCAGAACACTGACTTACTGTGTCTAAATAATACACTTCATACGCCAAAATAATGACTGTTAAAATATACAGAGCCTTTAAGGGACTGTGGTTAAAAAAAGACAGGGCAGGTAAACAATCATTTAACATCTCGCAGTATGAATCCAGAAGTGTTTTTCCTCCTCTACTGACAGGAATGAGCTTGCATGCCACACACACGAGACTACACAAGCCTAGAGGCGCTTATTTGTTTGCAGCCTCTTAAACAGTGAAGTTCATAGAGGTTCAGACGACAGCGCGCAGTGGTCGACCAGGAAGCTCAGAAGACCTTCCGTACAAGTGTGGAGTAACACCTGAGACAAAACTAGACCTGTTTTGATACTTGAGTGAACTCTACCTCTTTATAATCTAGCTTTTTCAGCGCCTGCTTACTCCCGACAAAACAGCGAAGTTCAGGCGCACCGCCGTCCTCCACTTTGAGTGCGTGCTGACGTAGCGACGTAAGGTTGTGCGTGACGACGCTCGATGCTGGGTTTCCTTTCTGATGTGTATGCGAGTAAGAGAACTGTTCTAAAACAATAAGCAGATGCTCAGGAAAAGAGTGTGTTACATGAACGCTACTCTGTGATAAAGATGCCTCTTCCTAAAGAGGTGCCCGTGGACGCCTTTCCACATGACTTTGCGTGGGGAGCTGCAACAGCTGCTTATCAAATCGAAGGTAACGTTACGCTCCAGTCCCGACTGACCCACCTGACCCGAGCCAGAGTTGATCGCCTAGTTTATAGAAGCAGCTTAAAGGGCAGTTCCAATGAATTTTCAAAAGTCCTACATTATTTAGACCTCGGTATGAGTGTTTTGTTGTGCAGTGGGTCATTATAGAGAAACAAGCCCATGGATTGCTTTACATGGGTTGGCGCTGATATGTGTACTACACGTGTCTTCCTGGATGTCCCAGACATCAGTCAGCGTATTCATAACCTTTTCGTGTTAATAGCTTTCTGTGAGGGAGCTTAAACTCTTCAGACGTCTGGTTCTATTCAACACCACTGTGAACAATTCTAACCTGTATGCTTCTCTGGGATGGAGCATTTCACACCAAACAACCACATCAATAACCATTTACTGTACATAAGAGCCAATGCAGACAGTATAATAAGATCAGAAGACTGTCCCTTTGACTGTCACACTGTAAATTAGAGCTTCATTTACATAATGACACATAAAGAAATGTCTCTGATTGTATGCTTCCAAACAGGATAATATTTCTAAGATGTTTTTTTGGTGCAGGGTGCTGGAACGTGGATGGTAGGGGCCCCAGTATATGGGACACTTTCTGCCACACTAAAGACAGAGTGTTTGAGGATCAGACAGGAGACGTGGCCTGCAACAGCTACCAGCTTTGGGAGGAGGATCTGAAGTGTATCCAGCAGTTAGGCCTCACCCACTACCGCCTATCCTTATCTTGGTCCCGACTGCTTCCTGACGGAACCACAAATTATGTTAATCCAAAAGGTACTACTATATGGCACACTGGGGTGGGGAGTGTGTATATGTGTGCTATTTTACAGCAAAACACACTTTTTCCGAGCATACTGTGGATATCATAAGCACTAAAGGGACACTGATGGTTGATTAAAATAGTTGATTAAAAAGAGTGTAATTAGGCTTGTAGATTGTACCTAGATTGTGGTGCAGTGCAGTATGTGAAGCAATGAATGGAAATCACTGTATTCATAGTTTGCAGCAGTATTTTTGAAACACCCCTAACTGTACTACATTGAAAACAGATATCTGAAAAGTAGAGAAAACACATGAGCTATTGTGCATGATATTTCCATAGACATAGCCAGTGTGCACCAAACATTCAAGTGTACACTGAAGACATTGTAAAGTTTATTAAAGCTACATTATGTACGTTCTGGGGATTTGGAGCACTCTCTGGGGGAAATGTGTGATCGAATGTGCAGAACAACATTTTGTAACATCAGCTGTGCTTTCGACCCCTTCTCTGAGCGCATAAATCTGGTAATTGCATGGGCTTTGAAAGAGTATTTACAGATGTAAACATTTCTTCTGAGGATGTAAGTGAATTATTCACTGTTGTCATCATATCCTCATTAGTATTAGTACAATGTTGATTTTGCACTTGCACTCTAAAAATCAAAACAGACCTTCTTTTTGAGCTTGCTTGTGTGACGATAATATGTAGAGATGTATGGAGTGGTCCGAAAAACTCTTGATTTATGTACTACAAAATATCTGCTTATATCTAATTAACATATCTTAAAATAATATTACGAGATGGTGGTAAGCTTATTTTAAGATTTTACTTATTTCTAGATATGTTTACATGTTTTTAAATTATCTGCCAATACAGTTACAACATTTGGCTTACTAAAATAGCTTAGAACAAGTAAAACGTGCCTGGAAGTAGGTAAAGTAATCTTAAAAAGATCTTACAACAATGGAAAAAAATAGAATTTTAAGATATATCAACTAGATAAGCGATCATTTTACCTGCCAAGAAACCTTTTTCGCAGTGTATTAATATTTACAGGCTTCACAGAATGACCTGCAACAACACAGCATATTTGAACTTGTTTTTTTTCCTGATTCACTTCAGTTTGAACAAAAGTGTAGATTTAATGCACATCTGATTAACTGTCAGGACACCACTTCCCATAGGAATTAACAGACTATTTTCTCTTTTAATCCCCAGGTGTGACATACTATAACAAAGTGATTAATGACCTAATTGCTAATGCTGTTATGCCCATGGTCACCCTGAACCACTTCGACCTGCCCCAAGCCCTGGAGAATCGTGGTGGATGGAAATCTCCAGAGATTGCGGATGTTTTTGACTTGTATGCTAGGTTTTGCTTTAAGACATTCGGGGACAGAGTGAAACTCTGGATTACAGTGAATGAGCCTTATGTGTGTGCTAAACATGGGTACGAGGATGGTCTTCATGCTCCAGGCCTCATGGAGCCAGGGACCTCCGTCTACTTGGTGGGCCACAATATGCTGCGCGCCCACTCTAAAGCCTGGCATAGTTACGATACTCATTTCAGGCATCTCCAAGGAGGGAAGGTGTCCATAGCTCTTAATAGTGATTGGGCGGAGCCATTGGACCCAAGCAGTCCTGAGGACATGGCAGCCACAGAACGATACATGGACTTCATTCTGGGCTGGTTTGCCTGCCCAGTCTTCTGCACAGGAGGCTACCCAGAGTCCATGAAGAGAAGGATTGAGGCCAGGAACCTGGAACTAGGGTTCTCAGAGGGCCCTCGGCTGCCTAAGTTTTCAGAGGATGAGCCCAACCCTTTAGGCACAGCAGACTTCTTTGCACTGAACTACTACACTTCACGCAAAGTGAAGGATACAAGTTCTCATCCAAGTGAGCTCAGTTTCAAAGGGGACCAGGGTGCAGAGGGTGTGATGGATGCATCATGGCCAGTCTGTGGGGTGTCCTGGCTCGCTGTAGTGCCAGAAGGATTGCGCAAGTTGCTAAATTACATAAAGGTACCAATAGATATTTACCTCATACCTCTTTTTATTCCATGAATTTTGTATTTCATCACAGAGCAAAACCACATATCAGAAACAACATTCTTGAATTTCAAGGAAAGTCAATATAACAATATAAGATTTCATCATTTTAGTCATCTTAGATCATTCCTGTTGGTCCGTTCATGTTGAATTTTTGGCACAATATAAAAGACGGTTGGTTTATATACATTATGAAAAAAAGAAACTTCCAAAAATGGAGATACAAATTTTTGTTCAGACAGCAATGAATTAGTCCATACTAGATTCAGCTATATTAAAATCCACAGGATTATCTCACTGTCCTGGATCTGTTTCTCAGGAGACCTACAACAATCCTGACATCTACATCACTGAAAACGGCTTCTCGCAGATAGGACCTGTTGAACTTGAGGATGTTGGGCGCTGCCAGTTTTATCAGGACACTCTTCAAGAAGTATCTAAAGGTCTTACAATATCAGTGAACATCACAAAAGCTACATTCATTACACATCTCAGTATCGCTGTATCAGGTGACATTACAGTTTTCACGAATCACATACACCTGTATTGACAATACAGCTCAGCACTAATTATACTCACTATACATGCAGTCACATGCAAAAGTCTGGGTACCCCATGCCAAATGGCAGGTTTTGACAGGCCAAAATAAGTTTCAATAAGAAAACATATAATAAGAAAACACACTTCTGCATGCTTTATTCCACTGTTTCTTAGCCGATGTGAACATATCGAAAGGAAAAAAACTGAAAATGTTGCCTCTGCAAATGTTGGCACATTTTATATTTTATGTTCTATTCTTTTACAGTATGTTAAACTGAAAGAAATAATATAAATCATAGAAATGATAGAAATAATAGAAATTGTGCACTAAAAGTTGCAGAAAAGTGCCATATTCAAGTACCTTAGTTTTGTTTTAGAACAGGATTTCTCCAGCACTGGGCACCAGACTGCAACTGGGCTGTGAGGCACCCTCTGGTGGTCCTTGTGCTGAGAGGGATTAGGTGGTCTTTAGTGGGCCTTAGGTAGCATGTGTGTGTATGTGTGAAATATAATATAATAAGTCTTTTTAGATTGTAAACATTAACACTATAATGGTGCCTCTAGAAACAAAACACACTCAGATATCCAATTCAGTGGTTTTTTTCTTCCTTCTTGACTGTACAATTAGGCAGTTGACATTGCTCTATTTTCCTTCCATTAATTGCCATGCCCCGCCTTGTTTTCCAGCTATCAGAGACGATGGTGTGAGTGTGAGGGGGTATTTTGCCTGGACACTACTGGACAACTTTGAGTGGGCGGAAGGCTTCAGAGTGCGATTCGGCCTCTTTCACGTGGACTTCTCCAGAGCTGAGTTGAAGCGCACCATTTACCACTCTGGTAGAGAATATGCAGCTGTGATATCAAGACATCGCACCCACATCAAGCTGGAAAAGACCTGAACATGGAACAGAGTATTCTGGAGACCTGTATAAAACTGTTGAGAACACTTTGGGATGGCTGAGGAAGGAAAGAAAAAAAAAAAACTAAATATATGCATAAAGTAATACTTTACAATGTTTGTGTATGTCACAGTTATATACAAAAGTTTCCTGCAGTCAAATGCAGTCCATGTTTTTTCATAGTTTATCAGTTACGTTGCTGCAAAATTTGGCAGCAAAGCAGTGAGTTATGTAAAGACTGAAAAGCTGAAATAAATATACTTTTACGCAAAGTTTGGCAGCACAACATTGAAAACCTTTAAAAATAAATCCCCACTTCTGGAATAAATTTGAATATGGTTGGTCTCTGTTTATGATGAAATATATGCTGTAAAAATGGAAGGGGTGTAAATAGGGAGAAGGACAGGCTTATAGTGTTTTGCTGATATATACTGCCACAGTGTGGCAGAAAATGGTATCACACGTTTAGGAGCTCTTAAGTATTCAATGTTCACTGCATTGGTGAAAAGTAGCTGTTATTTTAACACAAGTTCTTTCAAACTGAGCCAAAAAACATATTGCACTTTTTCATGGGAAATTAGATTATTTTGAAAATACCTCCCATTCCCTTATATATTTAATATATATCCCTTATATATAGTTATATAAAAAATCAGTATTTCAGATGTTTCTATGGATATTAGGGGACAGTCCATTTTCAAACAGGTTAATCAGTCTGATTACGATATCAATTCATTATAAATTACATTATTAATAACAAAACCATTTACCCCAATTCATATTGCACACATTGTCACATATATGAGACTTACTACCTACAGGAGTACTCAGAGTTTATCCATAATGTTAATGCTGATGATGGTAAAATAATGGTCAATCTGCAATCTTTCTTTGGGGGGCTGTTTTACCTTAGAACACCCTTCATGTGTCCCTCCACCATGAAGGAATTCAAATAAATACATTAACATTTATTAATGTTTTAGATACAAAACTACGGTAAAACAGTATGACAGACATCAGGCAGCATATTCATAACCACATACACATTAGTATTTAACCAAAGTTAACGTGTAATATTTTGACAGGCTTTTAATGAAATACTCAATGACAAGGGAGCTCATTTACTTAATATAAATTAACTGTATAATTTGGCCGCTAATGAAGTATCTCCATTATGAGTTACATACAGAACTGGGAGCTTATGTCCTGGGCTTCTATAGCACACACAGGTACAGGGGAGTTGACTTGTGGCAAATAATTAGCTCCTCTATTACCCAACACCCTCATCTGCATATTCCCGCAAGTAAGTTTGTAATGAAATTGTTTCTGTGATAATCAGAGGAGAGGATGAGTATGATCCCTCTTTACCCTTGAGCTCCATTATCACACATACACCATCTCCAACTATCTCTCCTTCTAACTCTCGCTTCTTCCTCTCATCTCCAAACAGAAGCCCTCTTTTTCCCTCCACCTTCACTTCCTTTACTCTTTCCTTTCTTCCTTATTCTCGGGAGATATAAGGAGAGCATGGGGGGGACGTGAGAAGAGATGAGGAAACCATCTGCTCTGCTGCTTTAGCTTCAGCTTCCAGCATTCAGCTCACTTCTCTCTCAAGAAGCAGCGCAGTAACCTGAGGAACCCTCAGATCACACCTGAGACATGAACCGTCTACTACACACCTCTCTTACAGCATACTATTTCTCCTCTCTTTCCTTTTTCCTTCTTTCTTTGATGACTTTCATTCTTTCCTTCCTTCTTGGAGGTTTTTCTTTCCGTCTTTTTTTAAAGGACTTTCTTTCCTTATTTGAGATCTTCTCTTGTTGATGACATTCTTTCATTCTTTCATTCTTTAATGGAAGATTTTCTTCTTTATTTCTTTCTTTAACAACATTCTTGTTTCCCTTTCTTGGAGAACTTCATTTCATTTTCAAAAAGGGCTTCCTTTGACCTTCCTATATTCTTCCGTTCTTTCTTTCATTCTTTCTTTCCATGTATTCTTCCTTTTTGTGTCTTCCTAGGTTCTGTTTTCTTTCTTTCTTTCTTTCTTTCATTGTCATTGTTTCTTCCCATTTGGTCTTTCTTTTTGTTTTCCTTCTCCCTGACATTTAGCTGTTCATACTTTCTCTGAGTATTTATTTCATCTTCTGCATCTTCACATTGATTCATTTATATTCAGAAAAATACAAGTATGCTAGACACTCATTTCCTGGACTGAACTCCTCTGTAATGAATAGATGCACCATCATCATCCTCGTTATTACCTCTGGAGTAAAGATGGAATAACAATGCACGTACTTTGACTACTTAGCATGTGCTTCTGTAACACCTGAACGAAGACATGATCTTGCTAGAGCACTTACGTTCCAGTCAGGGTTTGAACGGCTCAATGCAGACTATTACATTTGTTATAAAAGAACATGACAGGATTGACCCCTGCTGCGGTTAGTTCATCTGAGGACTGAGTGGTAATGCTAATGAGACTCAGGCTATCCTCTTACCTGCATAATATCCAAACACTTAATTTATGCGATTGTTATGCAAATACTTGATTAGTATGTATAATAAGGTTATTGTACGTGCATAACCTGTAAACACTGGCAAAAAGACGTAACTGTGAGTGTCTGTGTGTGAACCCCTTATCATGTATGTGCAGTGGGGGATTAGACAATTTAATAAGATCACAAATTCACTGCATAAATTCTCCACAAAACAAATAAATAATAAAAAAAACACCATGTACTGTGTCGAAACGTGAAATTACAGTCCTCAAACAGAATCCCCATGACAAATTACATGTTTATTATTGACCTTTTTTATTCACATGCAACATAATTACCCATTTTCAATGCTAATATGAGCGTGTATGTTATATAAAGCAGGATAATTAGGTGCTTGTGGCCTAATAGATGATCTACTACAAAAAATAGATGAATTGCAGCCATTTTCAGTATGTATGCTAAAGGAAGCAGCAGCATATAGCATGCAAAAGATGAATGGTACTGAAACGGGCCACAAAACATCTTTAAAGCGCATTCAGGGCTCATCTAAATCAGAATACAAGACAGTATTTTGCCACAAAACAGAATGAATTAGACTGGTCTTCTCACTTTGCATCCGCGGCAGCCTTGAACTCCACCACTTTCAGTCATAACCTCATTCTGATACTGCAGTGCTGTTGTCTTTTTATCCTCAGCGATACCAATCTAAACAGTGCATTAGCCTTAGAGTTCAAGGTTGCTTGCAGATGCTTCTGCATCACTACATTTTCTTTCCTTTTTTTGGCCACCAACGGTGTGTGTCTGTGCTTTGCTGGGCGTTGTATTAAAGGTGAACTCTTAAAATAATGGTTCCTAAATCATTCATGGCTTGGATGTTCTAGGAAAACATACAGGGCCCATATCATCATAACTGAATTTTCCTTACTTTTTAAAGACCCCTCACTCCCCCTGTGTTTTATAAATGTGTTTTTTGAATGGTTATGTCCTCACGGATGTCTTTACCATAGAATGTGTTACTATATAGCAGAGATCACAGTTTTCCGTCTAAAACATTTTCGAAGTTTCAAAGTTTTCTTAGTACATTTCTTAGTAAATGTGAGTTGTAGAGCGCCACACAATGTCCTAGTTCTGCACCTCACAGATGAGTTTGAGCCTATCATGCCAGGAATTTTGGACCCCTTGACAGATATTGCATTGGACCCCACAACCCCACAAGCAAAGGTTACCCCAACCCTGAAAATACAACCCTGTGCAGAAATGCATACAACATTCTGCAAAAGTAAAAGTAGCATGAATTATTATCGCTCCTATTCTATTATCATTTCTGGAACAAGACTCTTGCTTAATCAACTCATTTTAGGTGAAGAGACTCTAGTGTCACTCTTGTACACCAATCATTTAATAGAAGGTCATTAATACTGATGTCTATTCAAATCATCATAAGCACGAAACACTGAACATCAGGTAGAACCAAGCTCTGTCTAACAGGTGAAAACAAATCAAAAACAAGGTGCATGCTGTACCCTGATTGGTGTGCTCACTTCGCACATCTTTTATTTTTACATGTTATGTTTTTATGCACACAAAAGCAAAAAGGATTTCACTTAATGTAGTGGAGTAAAATGTATGATATTTGGCTTTGAAATGTAGTGGGGTTAAAGTAAAAGTGAAATACTTCAGTAAAGATACACAGAAAAACTACTCGCATTTACAGACACATACACATACAGTAACTAATCACATTTACTGAACAACTGTCTATCGCTGGAATTCACTATTATAATGCAAGGTTGAGACACTCTATAATCATTGTGCTAAAACCCTTTAAATACAGTTTAAATAGAATTTTACAGCTAAAAATACAGATGCTCTCTGGATGCTTAATTTTGCCAAAAACAAGAAAAGAACATGATAACACTGATTGCTGATATTAATAATGATCATTTTAACTCTAATGTTTAATGGCCCCTGTCAATCACAGGTCCTTAGAATCAGCCCAACACCACAACAGCAACACCATCAATCTGAAAAATGAGGGTGGTCTGGGAAGCACACTGCTAGATGTTAGCACTAAAAGTTAACATGGGCTCGGCAACAAGGCCTAAACAGCTGAACATACAACGATACAGAATCAGTTTTAGCTCATAAAGTCTCACTGGCACAGGTTAAGAGTAGTGAGTGAGTTAATTTATGTAAGGAGTTTTTAGCTACTTTTAATTCACAGCCTTGTTAGCACCAGAGGCTATCGTTTAGCGAGATGGCTAAAGCTCCAGCGATTCCACCTCACTGAGGCAAGTTTAGTGGATAAAAACTCAAACCTGAGCAAGTTTTGTTTATTAAAGTTTATAATTAAAGTATTCAAGCTTTCTATCTGATCTGCCTTGTTTCATAACACATAGGAGCAACCGGGGTGGTGGTGGGGGGAAGTGCTTGGGGGGTTAAAAACGGGGCAGCAAGGCTGTGTTTAGAATTTGCATAATTGTGCATATTCATAGATCTTCGCATTCTTAATGAGTGATGAGGTTTAGGGACGTCCCTATGCCATTTCAGTAGTTTCCTGGACCTAAAAATAGTTAACTATTTAAAAAAGTTAATAGTTAATAAAACTTAACGCATAAAAATATATTATTCAACATTTTTAATTTATTTTTTGTGTTTTAATTCATGACTTTAGGGATATGTTGCGAGTTTGATGTAGGATGTAAACATTAAGTTTCAAAGTGTATGGATACAGTACTGCAAAACAGCCCACTTTCTTCATTCATTGTTTTTTTATGATGTCACAAATATCCGTACATTTGCATATATCTGCCTACAGGAGTTCCGCTCCACTCATTCATGTTAGAAGTTATCAGGAGCAACTTTGCCTGGACTGCTTTTTGAATGAGCCACAATATAGCCTATCAGAACAGGGAACATTTACATGTATCATTCTTAAAGGCACAGTAAACACAATCAGCCTTCCTTTGTTTCTCGTCCTTTTCCTTCTTTTCCTTTTTTTACTAAATGTTTCAGGTGTGAAATTTAGTCATGGCCAGTCTTCCCCCGCCCCCTCAGACAGAGTAAGACCAGTTCTGCTCTCTTGCACTCCAAGCCACAGATGTGGCATTGCCTGAGAATGACAGTCAGTTCCAAATGAAAAGGACAAGATTTAAATAGAACTACTTGGGAGCCCAAAACAACCTGATCAATTCTAAGATGATTTTTAGTTCAAAACAAGGAACCCAAAACAGCCTGTTTAGTTCCACCGCTAAAGAAAGATTGGAAAATGATCATGTTAAAATGAATTTTACATAATACATTTTTGCATGATACATAACCCCACACAAATGTGCTGAACTGGAAACCGTACTTGTTTTTAAAGTGACTTTTTTCCCCAATTGTGTCTGTTTGTGTTGCCTTTTACACCTGATGAAGGCCTAGCACATGCAAATGTCAATGGGCCTAATTCACGTTTTTTTTTTTTTCATGATGTGTTCTTAAACTGCAGAACTGTTTCCTTTGTGCTATTAAGTGTTTGTAGATTCCGTTCTTACCTAAGAACAAATCCCTAATAAGAAAACATAAAAAGTGTGTAAATCATTTTTAAGAAGACATTTCATCTTATGAACAGTATGTGAATAAGGCCAATGTTTCAAACTAAATAAAGTTACCATTTTGCTGTGTAGTGTTGTACCTTTATACTGACTAGTATTTTTGAATTTCGGTACACCCTCACCTTTGGTGGAAGCAAATTTTTTCTTCATTTTGAACCTCAAGAAAAATGTAGGATAAAATGTAGGAAATTGTAGGGTACACCATTAATTGATATACGCTGACATAAAAAGTCATCAAATAGCTGTATGTAAAATGATTATGAAGTGGTGGTACCTAAGGGGATGGCTTGGGAATGGCCAAACCTGTATAAGCTGTGAAGTGTTATCTTGTGAGTGAGGGTGAACACTGACCAATGTGCTCATGGCAAGGTGACATGAGTTCAAACGAGGCCTTGATGGCGCTCATGTTGGGAAAATCTGCAGGCCTCACCATTTGTCGGAACTCTCCCAAATTCTCCTCGAACCAAATCTGGGCAACTTAGGCCTGATGGCACTTTGCGTTATCCTGCTGGAATATCCCATCTTTGTGGGGCCACATGAAATCCATGTCCAGGACTGCAAAGGGTCACACCAGTATGGAATCACCACCAGCCTGCACAGTGCCTTGTTGACAGGTCCATGGCTTCATGGGGTCTGTGCCACACACATACCCTACCATCAGTCCGAAACAACTGGCACAGTGACTCACTGGACCATGCCACATGTTGCCAGTCTTTTAGGGTCCAGATAGCAAACTCACAAGCCCAGGTGAGCCGGTGTATCCAGTGTTGTGGTGTTAACAGAGGCACTCTGGTGGGACTTCTGCTCCCATATCCCATGGAAGCTAAATAACGTGGCACTGACTTGCTGGATGTGTGTGTCGGGCCTCCTGCATTGAATGTGGATGTGCTTTCTGCCACAGTCGCTTGTCTGTTCGCACAGACAATTCAAGCCAGACGCCACCGGTTAGGATCATTAAGCATCCGTGGGCGGCCACTGCGCTGTCCACTGTGGGTGGTAATACTTTCTATGATGTATTTCTGGCACACATGTGGCACTGTGAATTGAGGAATGCTAAATGCCCACACAACTTGGGAAATTGAATGCCTCATCCATCTGGCACCCACTATCATGCCCTGTTCGAACTTCTATAATTCACATCACTTTGCCATGAACACACTGGACAGCGTTCAGCCTTATTCATAAGATAACACCTCACAACCTATACAGGTGTGGATGTTCCCAAGCCTCTCTGTGAGATAACGCCACTTCATAGACAATGACTTTTGGTATATCAGTGTATAACATTTATGTGGAGGCTTTTTGAACTTACAAAAATAGTTTCTTGAAAAAACATCAATTAAAAGGAATCAAAAGTGGCATCTCTATAGCATCTCTTCAGAGAACCATATTTGGCCCCTGTTTTTACTAAGAATGTGCTTGAATGTATTTTAGGATAACATACAGGGTAACATACACTTGATGCAAGAGCTTTTCAGAGGAAGAGCAAAAGGTGTTGCGCAAGAAACTCAAGTGGATTGAGCAGCTTGACTGCTGACTGTTTGAAATGTAGCGAATAAGCACCCTAATGATACAATTACGAGGGATTACAAGTGAACGCGCCGTATAGTTTTAGCAGCCCGCCCAGTGTTGAATGTACATTTTCAGTTCCATTTACAGTGGAATAATGGGCACTCGCTGTGAACCGGCACCACTGAAGAGGCTCAAAGAGGCCTCCCTGGGGTCGCAGTAATCATAGCATTACATTCTTACACTTGTACTGCCGCAGTCTTTGTTTATATCACGACTGGTGTCATGCTAAAACCCCCTCATCAGGCTCCTCTACATGGCTGCAAATACTATCATTCTGAGCACACTGCTCTTCAGCAGAAAAATTGAGGCTCTTCTTTGCAAGGCATGCAGAGAATCTGAACCGTGCAGTCACAAATTAGATAAATGCAGATCCTGTTAAACCTGAGAACAATGTCAAGTGTGTGAGTAACACCCCAGTTCATTTGCAACGTTTCTTATTTGTTTACCTCTAGGTTGCAGTCATCACTGGCAATAACAGCAAAAGCACAGTATATACATATATATAGCTTTTGGAGCATTCTGCTGAAATTGTGGGTACTAACCTTTGAATCAATACCAGTACAGGAGTATATGTGCATGTTATGATTTAAAGTAGATGGAAAGGGGAACAAAAAAAAATCCTTCACATTACATGGAAATATGTGTGCATGTAGTCCTGTGTCATGCAGCCGTCTGCCAGTGGTGCTGGCACTAACAGGATGACTCATGGAGGGCATCACTGCTCGCTGAATGTTTGCTATCATGGCTGTTGGGTCACTCGGTGCATCCGTCAGTTCTCCCTCTCCGTTGTCCATGTAGGTCTCCCAGATCGTTTGTATTGCTGGTGCATGCTTTCTTCTATCCACTGCTGCTAACAGTGTGCTATTGTAGTATCCACACAACCGGTATGGCATGCAATACATCAGTAAGACCATCTCGCTTCCAGGAGCTCTACGATGCAACCCCTCTTGGACTCCTCCAACTGCTCGAATTGCTTCTGAACTCTTCTCTGAGGCATACTTCACTTGCAAAACATCCAGCACCAGCATGAATTAGAATGGAAAGCACAAGTATATAGTCAGTCATATACAGCAATAAAGCCAGATCTTGCTTACGTCACATGCCAAGAGTGAAACTTGAATCATTCGCATGTCTCATGATGCCAAACCTACCCACCAAGTTTCATTCTTGTCGGCTGATTCCTTCTGGGCAACTATTTTTTTATAGACGAGTAAATATACATATTCAAGAAAATTGGACTGTCACCATCAGATCAACAGTACTTGCTTTTTAGTACAAAAACCTTTATCTTTGAGAGAGAGGACAAAATCAAGCTCCACTCTTACTTCAGGCACCTGAGAAAAGTGGTTTCTGTGGGAGAGAGTTTCTTCCTTTGGCATGTATGTTGGGCTTTTTAACTTTGCAGACTCTTTACATACACTAAAAGCTACATAAGACACTTAAAGGGGGAAAGGGGGGAAAATGGAGAAGTAGGATAGGCCCCCTTTAACCATTTGAATCCTTTTCACAGTGTAGGTGTGTCTGTCCATCTCCTGTGTAGTACCTGTTTATTTAGTGTATTTAGAAAAACGATTACTGAAAAAAACTGAATCAACTCAAAAATATGATCAACTATTACGCACGGAATCGTTTCCTATAACAATCACTATCAAATCAAATCAGTGTGAGGTCAGGGATCTACACCCCTGCTAAAATATTCAAAAGGAAGTTAATGTAAACGATTATATCCAATCATAATAGACCTGTCTTGCCCTTCCCTCATTATGGAGCGTTTGAGTAGAGTGACTGTGCCATTATGTGTAAGTGGGAGTCCATTGGCATGCAGGTCCTCACAGGTAAGCGACAGTCATCCATACAGCTGACACGAGGAGCTATCAGCGGAGACACAGACTGATTTATGGGTGAGGGTGCCATGCCAGCGGGGGTGTCCTGGAGCTTGGAGCCGGGTGCAGCTGAGAGGAGATGGATGCCACCCCGTTCCGTGAGCTCTGGGGTGGCCGACGCAGAGGAGGGGACAAGGCTGAATCTCTAAAACCTAGACAAGAAGAATGGGCACGCTGGCTAAGAACGGCTCCAGAGGTGATAGATTGGTTGATGTGATGGTGCCAGACTGAAGGAGAGTGCTCAGCGATGTGTGTGTTTGTGAGTATGAGTGGGCGTACCTGTTGCTGATGTTTAGGTAACTGCATTGGTAAATGTGTGGTGGCCAGGTTACTAGACAGGAAATAATGCCGGTCCATTGATCTCTTGAACCTCAAGGGCCTACGCTTCAATTCCTTATTCTCATAACTAATATATATATATACTAATATAATTATAGTAGTTGCTGAATAAATCGTAATAGTCATTTAATAATACTTAATACTTATTGATTAGTAAGTCTTCAGAGTAATAACATAATAATAAGAGTAATATATATATATATATATATATATATATATATATATATAGGAAGTGTCAGATTGCAATGCTAAGCTAGATAAAGGTTACCAGGAACAATAAATTATGATAAATTTGGACTGATAAGGCCAATATTTATTGAGCTACACATACAGAAGTAGTGTCTCTCAGTATGGTGTTGGGCCATGTAATGCAACATGTCAGACGTCTCGGCATGGAGTTGTAGAGGCTCCTAATGGTGTCCTGTGATAATCCATCCAATGCAGCTTGAATATTCCCAAACAGTTCCTGCAAATTTTGCGGTAGGGGTGGAGGTGGAGTGACACCAGGCCCTCTGGACGTGCGACACATGACATTAAACCCTACATCTTAGTGTTGACCACGGTGCCTCCACACACAGATTTGTTGGTCATCTCCACCAAGACAAACGTGGGACTCGTCACTGGAGATGACCCGCTGCCATTCTGAGTCACTAACAGGAAGACTCATGGTGGGCATCACTGCTCGGTTCATGTCTGTAAATGTGGCTGTTGGGTCAGTCAGGTACCGCAGTAAGGCCAGTCCCACATATGTCACATGTGCGGCGGAGTGTGAAACTTGAATCATTCGCATGTCTCACAATGTCAAACCTATGCACCAAGTCTCATTCCTGTTGGTTAATTCCTTCTGGGTGCAGCTTTTTGTTATCTGTTTTCTTAATGATGAGTGTATATAGTATACAATCTATGAGCTATTTTATAGTAAATTACTATTAATTACTATTAATCCAGCTATGAGAAATGTAGAAGGAATCTTTATATAATATACTTTAGAACAGGGTTAGGAATTCACATGTAAAATTTCATGAATGCAGCTTTTCTAGAAATTGAGATTTGTTTAGTTCTGAATGTAAAGTACAGCTAATTTTGAGAAAAACAATGTAAATGTGTAATATCACTTTGTACCTCAAGAGGTGAAAGCTACTTATTAGTTCTGTGCATTTCCTTGTTTCTTATGATAGCATATCAACTTTCAGGTGATATGCTGCCCCCTAGTTGTTGGGAGTTTGACAGGTTGTGTCATCTTACAAACTGCTTCATTAAAGTTGGTCTTTACCAACTTTACCAAACACAACCAATAAATATACTTATGTTGAGACATTTTTGTGATTACAGTTAAAGAGAAGACAATTAATCCAAAAATCTAAACGATAACTGATGGTGCCAAAACTTCTGACAGTAATGTCTTGCTCTAAAGCTTTGGCAGATGCTCATTGGCTTCTATTATTAGCGTACTTGGGGTCATCAGGTTCTATTCTAAACACAGGGAAACACTTTAAAACCATTGTCCATTTAAAAATGGACATGCTACAGATGTGGCAGGTAGGGATTAGGTTAAAACATGCTGGAATATTCCTTTAAACTCCATTACAGGCCTGGGTCTCTCTGTATTGCAGTAGTCATTTAGATGAATCTGCAGTGAGTATTTCCTTGGTAAACTTCATCTCCTCAAGCCCAAAACCACCTAAACAAGCATTTTCTCAAAGATGATGTTAAACAAACACCAATCCATGTGAGCAGCTGGCTGCAAACATATGCTGCTGAATTAGCGTGACGCTAAAGTAGCTCAGCTGATGTTTTACGTGAGTCCACAGAGTCCCCCCCTATAGTGGTTAGAAAGGGCTAAGCCCCAGAGACAGCATGCTATAAGCATTCTCTTTGTCCTTTACATCCGGCCTCCTCCCTGCATCTCGCTGGCGGCTTGCATTTTATAATAGCCGCTCTCCGACCTGCCTGCTAATGCGCAGCTTCCTCATGTCCTTCCCCGAGCCCACATGCAGGCCCGGAGTTTTATTGCTTTCCATATATGTATGTCATATTTTTAGAGGGTGTTTGTGCTTTAACCGTCCAGTGTGTACTCCTAGCTGTAGGATGAAATAATGACCACAGTTATAGCCCATAATTCCACCCATATGGAGCATGAAGTAAACTTGTTTTATGGCCTGCTTGAATCGGAATGTGTGCTAAAGCAGTGTATGTATAAAACAGAGATAAATGTTACAGGGGAATGCTTTAACAGTATCCTATAATAGCCCTAGTGATCATTTATAGAAGAAAGGACCCTCGTGATCATATACAGAAGAAAGGACCGTCTTGATCATTTAGAGAATAAGGGACCCCCGGGATCATGTACAGAAGAAATGATGCTATTGATCATTTTTGAGAAACCTTTGTGATCATTTAAATACATGACCTCCGATATGTGACCCTGGCTATACCTCACATGCATTATGGAGGTCTCTCAGTTGATCTATGCGTAACTTTTATTATGGCAGCTATAAATGATTTTTTGACAGCTGCTCTGTCCGTTTTTTTCTCTGCACAGCGGTGGAGGAGCATGAATGGTTTTCACAGCAAGGTATTTCCACCCCTTATTGCTCACTAACAGCTTAACACATAGTCAGAACATTTCACTAACAGAGAGCAGACAGTGTAGTAGTTAATCTGATAACAGTTACAGGAAACAAAATATTTAATTGTATTATTTTAAAATATTTATATATATACAACCCCAATTCCAAAAAAGTTGGGACACTGTGTAAAATGTAAACAAACGTAAATAAACAACAGAATGCAAGGATTTTCCATAATTTGTTCAACATGGAACATAGAACACATATCAGATGTTTTACCATTTCATGAAAATTATTAACTCATTTAGAACTTGATGGCAGCAACGCATCTCAAAAAAAGTTGGGACGGGGAAACAAAAGGCTGGAAAAGTATGTGGTTCTAAAAACTGCTGGAGGAACAGTTTACAACTAAGTCACATGACTGGGTATAAGCAAGCTGGGAAAAGAGCATTTTAGAGAGTTAAAGGCTCTTGGGAGCAAAGATGGGAAGAGGTTCACCAATCTGTGAAAAACTTCAGAAAAATGTTTTGGAAATCCCACCATCTACAGTACATAATATCATCAAAAGATTCAGAGAACCTGGAGAAATCCCTGTTTGCATGGGACAATCCCAACGGTCAATATTGGATGCTTGTGATTATCGGGCCCTCAGGCGGCACTGCATTAAACAGGCATGATTCTGTACTGGAAATCACTGCATGGGCTCAATGCTGAACAGTATATAGAAGTTTTAGAACAATGTTTGCTCCCATCAAGACCACGTCTCTTTCAGGGAAGGCCTTTCATATTTCAGCAAGACAATGCTAAACCACATACCGCATCCATCACAACAGCATGGCTTCACAGATGACGAGTCTGGGTGCTGAACTGGCCTGCCTGCCATTAGAAAACACTTGGCGCATCATGAAACGCAAAATCTGGCAAAGATCATGCAGGATTGTTGAGCAACTACAATCCTACATCAGACAAGAATGGGACAACATTCCTCTCCTGAAACCTCAGCAATTGGTCATCTTCCTACATAACATACAGTATTAACAACTATAAGTAATACAAAATTAGTTTCCCCTGGTTGTCAGGACAGCTCACACTAAATTCAAAGTCAGGCTACCTAGCAGTTAGCAATTTATGCTATGCTAGCTAATGGTTTTTAATTCGGTACAGACTTATATTAACGTTACTGCTTCCCCCAGAAAAGCTGATTTAGGCTCTCAAAATGTCCTAATTATTATTTGAAGGCTGGAAACATTTTCTAATAACACCATCAAACTAACCTATAGTTATAATTCATCATATAGTTATAGAGGCTGAAGTAGCTTCTTATAAGAATTTGTGGGAAAATTCGAACAGGAAGTTGGCAGATAAGAAGCTTCATAGTTTTAATGCTGGTAGGATTTTTGAGTAAGATGATTTGAGCTATCAAAATATCCCACCCAGAGTTTTATGTTGGGATACTAACCATAAATATGTGCTATGGTAGTACTTTTTAACACATTGGCACAATCGTCACAACACCGTAAGGCTGCACTGAGCCTGTAGGTGCAGCAGCCTCTTTGTTAAAGCAGATTTAAACACAGATTTATAGAATTTAAATACATTCATAGAATGCTGTATTTGTGTTTTATGATGTCGCTGGTGTTACCCCTTCTTACATGCAACTAGATTATTATACTGCATTTAGCTCCATTTTCATTACATTTAATAATTTAAGCTCACACTTTTGAGCATCTCATTCTTTCAGCCATGACCAAAGTGAAAAGAATGATGCTTGCCATGCAAGATGGTTAGGGTAGCCAAAGGCATGCAAATGCTTTCGTCACATGAGCCAGAGCGCCCCTCCCACTGATCCAATCTAGAACCAATTGTTTGACAATGCCTGTTGTATAGAATGAATTAACATAGCATAAATCCCGACAACAGGAGCTTATTGATACTGGTGATGAGTTAGGAACCGGTACCAATTTAGTACCAGTTCTCGATACCCATCCCTAAGCAAGTTAGAACTACTGCAGTTTCGGTTATATGACATGTTTATGTATGCAATATCTGTTTTCTTGTATTTACATGTATTTCCCTCAACTCAACTATTCAATATTTTCTGTGTGTCTCAGTATCTGTCCATTTGCCTCAGTTATAAGCGTAGGGGAGTATTCCTTCAAATCCCATGGTTACTGGTCTAGATCTTATTGTTTCACACCGCTAATTTAGATAAAGCATGCTTCTCTTACTGCTGAACCAGCTGCCCATTGATTTCTACTATAAGCATGTTTTCAGTTTAGGGGTTTTGTCGTTCTTATCTACAACTAGGAAAATGATTGTCCATGCCAATCGACCATATGCTGCAGATGGGGTGGATAGAGATTAGGCTGAAAAATGCTGGAGTATTCCTTTAAAGACTATCATACATCTTTTCTTACTTACATCAACCAGCATCTGAAGTGTGAGCTGCTCAGAAATCAATGCGTCCCCACCGCTGTTGTCTCACTTGCCTCATGCGCATTGGGGAGGGGAGTGTCCGTCCACCAGAGGACATAGGAATCAATTTCCCTTATTGAAACAAATGGAGACTCGCCGCCTGAGCTGCATATTTTTGGCCACCCCCTTTGTTATCATAATTAACCCTCCCCTTCCAAATCTCCGACCCCAGCTTCCCCATATATGCGGTAGACATTCCTTTTAATCTAATGAAAAGCCCTGGCTTGCAGGTAAGCCCCTTGGCTTGATTCATGGCATCTCTGACATGCAGAAAGGTGTGCCCAAACCCGGAGGAGGAGGAAAGGGGGGTGGTGTTGTATTAAGGACAACAATTGCAAATCAGAGCCAAGTGGTGGGGTAACCCTTTGATTTTACGCTCCTTCAATAAGCGTCACGAATTGCCCAGCGCTAGGAGATGGAAAGAGCATGCTAATGAGCATATGGGAAAATGCTATCAAGATGGTTCTAGTCCATAATTTGCAAAATAGGGCATGTTATAATGTTTAACCTTCATTCAGATTGTCCTCTTTTCCCATTAGGTCTCATTTTTAAGCATGCCTTAGGTCTGATGGGCTTTGCTACACACACACACAAAAAAAATGAATTCACGTTCTTAATAATTTACTATGTGCACATATGTAATTTTATTTGAAGTTTTTAAGGCTCTCGCCGGAGAGTGCCCTTTGGAGGCTTTTTTTTTTCCTTTTTGCCATGGCCAGAGCACCCTGATTGATCTTAAGCCTGCCATGAGCAATGCAGAGGATCAATACTAAGGGAGAAAGAAAAAATAAATAAATACAGGGTCACCTCACAGTGTGAGTGACCTCCAAACTGCCACTACATCTGTCATTTGACACCCCAGACCATTCCATCTAATGGCCTATGTATAAACACCACACCAATTCACCTGAGACTGAACAGAGCTCTAACCACAATGCGCTATCAAAAGGACCTCTGTAAGCAATCAAATTTGGTACCAGCTCCTGTTTCAGTCAAGAAGAAAACAATGTTTTCCCCCCGAGTGCACAGGAGAACAGTGATAGTAGCGTGCGCAGAGCCGCTGCGCTGATACGAGCTTGATATTTCACAATCAATAGGCCCATCCTTCATGCGCAGGCTGCATAACAACACATGCATTTCATGTACTTAAAGTGGACTTTTTATTGGAAATGGAATAAATAAATGAATAAATAATCATATCTGTCATCCGGATATTAAATTAAAAAATGAAGGTAAATTATTTTCCCCAACTGGGAGAATGAGAACACAAAGGCATAGAAATCAGATTTAAAGCGCCTGGAAACATAAGCTCACCAGACAAAAAATGAGTCACCTGTGACTGAAACGTACCTAATAGTGTGTTATACCTCCAAGACCACAAATAACAGCAGTGATTCGATTTGGCATGAACTGGACAAGTTTCTGGATGTAGGCCACATCAATGTTCAGCCATTCTTGCATCAAAGAATTGTGCAGTTGGGCCAGATTTAATGGAAGGCTTCCCTGGCACAATTCTGAGGAGAGTTTTATGTAGACTGGAATTTGTACTACTGCTGGTAGACCTGTATGACCGTCCCATTCCATACACCTGCAGATTCAGCTACTTCCTTCACACTTTAGCCTTTGGCACACTCAAACGCAATCACTCCTTTTAGCCCATCATTAACATCTGCTTTGTGACTCATTTTCCCCATATTGAATAAGACATTCACTGCACTGTACCACCTTTTCTCAATCTACCAGTCCTGTCACACACCTCCGTTGGTATTTATAGCCTGATTATCCCCGTGCAACACCACCTGCAGAACCCTGAAGTAGGGTGGCCACACATCTGGTTTTAGGCTGGACCACCCGTTTTTTCACCTCCCAGTCCTTCATCCAGTGCAATACATGGACGGACGCCTACTAGTCCTCTTTTCGGGAGGAATTATTTATAATGTTCACTCGCAAACAATATTGTGTGTGCCACTGGCTCACGTCCGTGTGTAAAGACATGCCTTGCATTTCATTGGTTTAACAAATGCTAGTCAACTTACTGATGTGCACCCTTTTGGAGGTGGGATGTCCAAGTTTTTGGGGTTATGAAATGATGTTGAAAACCTAGTTAGTCATGTTATGCCCTGCAGACTCTGTTCTTCATCTGAGAGAAGATAGAGGTAGAGCAGGTTCAGCTCCAGCCTTCAAGCTAATGGTTTTAGTTAACTGCTAACCTTTTGAGTGAAATTACTGAACCTGTCTGCTGTGAAATGTGCACTACAGTTTTTATGTGCTGATACCTTGAAGGTGGCAAGGCTTTTATCCACTGCACTGCTGGATGAACATCCAGAGAATGCACAGGCACACGCACACACAGAATGCTGGCTGGTTGAGTGAACCTAAGATGTACGCAACATGTAATCACCACATATATCTACTGCGTATAGAACCATCATCTTTACTAAAGAGCCCTTGAAGAACAATCTTTAAGAGTGTGTAGTACCCTCTCGGGCTCAGTTATATGCAGTAGCGTGTTAAAGTGATGTTAATGCAAAGGAAAAGGTTCAGGTAGGGGGCCACATTGGACGCTCTCCTCCTCACAGCTGGCTTATGTGTAAGTAAGCAGTGGGCAACACTGATGGTGCCCATTACTGCCATGCCATTTTACATAAGCTGCATGACGTGCTGATGAAAACAAGTGTGGCTTCAGGTGCGAGGCAGACATGCAGAAAATGAGCTCCCCCCTCTCTCACTCTTTCTCTCTCTCTCTCTCTCTCTCTCACACACACACACACACACATAAAACAATAGGGAGCTATTTTGTGAAAATGTCAGCCTTGAGAGGGAGCCAGGGGTAGCCAGCATGACCAAAGGCGGTCGGTGGGCACTTTGGACTGACTGACCTTGCACCTGCCAGCGTACTTACTAACATTTGCATCAACATGCACAAATGGGTATCCCAGGGTTCTCTGCCAATGCAGAGCTGTGTTTTTGAAACCTGGAGAAGATTAATTACATACATTAAACAGAAGTAACTACTTCCAGATCCTAGCAAACACTACCTTATTCACAACAAAGGGTTAGATGAGGTTACAAGAATGAAAGGAAAGCAATGCTCTTCATGCTCTTTTATGTTTTGTCAGTGCCATGTTAGCTCAAGTTATAACATAGCTAAGTAGCTAGCAGCTCTTCTAAAACTCCATATTTACGTTGTTTCCAAGTGTAAAACATTTTCCGGCTAAAATGCAAACACCCTAAATGTTATCATGTATTGTCAATACACTGATTAGCCGCCAGAGTGCAACACATTTGTTGAAAGGTGGGAAATCTGAAGACATCGTTTCTGATCTTTTTAGTGATAATTTTTAAACAGTGTTTTAGACAGATTTGTGCTTTTAGCTGTTGTATAAATAATCCTAAAGACCCAGAGAACCCGAATCTGTGTTTTCTTGCTCCTCGGGGCCACAGTGTACACGTACAAAGTATGCCTCATACGTCTTCCCATACGCTAATAAATGTATTCCACCACTTCTTCCCTATCCATGTTAGCTGGGTGGTCATATTCTTGGGTAACGCTTCTGTAAGCATTTCCTAACCAATCACAAGGCTGACATCTCTTGCATGTCTGCATGTACCCTTCCTGCTTGTTAAGGTGATGTTGGCACTTTCCATTCCCTTTCCATTGAATTTTCAGCAGGCACAATTGATGTTCATCTTCAAACAAGGCTTAAGTTAGCTTCCTACTTGCGGGCTTCTTAACTCAATATTCTTAACCCAGCAAATCAGAGCAGAGCTCATCAAATTATTCATATCAAAAACTGCTCGTTTCATAAAACGGGGTATATCATAGGAGCGTTACAATTCAGAATATCATATTGTGTACAAGATGTACTCAGAATGGTGTAATACAAGCTTCTCTGTTCACTATATAAGGCACCAAATATTATATTCAGCAGACTGGAGCAAATAAAGCACAGTAAAATATGGATTACACTAATTACGCTGCATAAACTATAACAGACATTTAACAAACAAGCCTCTAGTGAAGGCACACTGTCCCTCCTCTGAAAACCTTGCTCCCTCTTTACCTCCAAATCAAGGGAAAGGAAGGAAAAGCACCCCATTCATAAGTGCATATAAACTCAGGGCTGACATATTAGCCCGCTCCTGTAAAATAAGTTTATTATGTTGAATGCTGTAATAAGTTGAATATAATGTGATTTTCAGGCACTCATTTTTAGGCAGACACCACTGTACTGAATAGTTTTGAGAATCATTACACCCAGCGTAAATAACACCACCAAGAAAGTATTCAAAAGCAATCTAGCTATGGTCATATAGCAAGTCTGAGTGCCCTTGGTAAAATCAAGTGAAAATAAATGCATCCTCCTAATGCACAATTCCTCTTTATTTGTTGTATTCCTTTATTTAACATTGTGGGGGGAAAACATGAAAAACATGATGTGCCTTGTGCAAAAGTTACAGCATATTTTTTATGTTGTGCTTTAGTTTTTCCAATATGTTCAACTCAAGTAAATGGGAATTGTGCATTCTATGGAAAGTGTGTTCTCCGTAAACGATGTGTTCACTCATTTTCACTCAGAAAGCCATCAAAACATGTCATATGACTGGAGGTGTTCAAACCTTTGCATACGACAATATAAGAGTGAGGAACTGAAGTGACCCACATAAATACCTCCCCACTCACACACACCAAAACTGATGCTTGCAACTCCAGCACACTCAGTGACCATCAAAGTAACCACCAAAGGCACCGTTTCCATTTTTCTTCTGCATTTTGTTCTCCTGCTCCCTCTGCCTCCTCCCTCCCTCTCTCTCTCTTTAGAGGGCTGATTACAAATGGTCAATTTGAAAATGGAGTCTAAAGTCCCCAAGGCCACTCGCTTGTCAAACCAAAAAGGTGCAAGGACGAGCCGGGGCCCAAGTCGCTCCTCCTCGTCCGGAAATGGAGAGATGAGAGGACATAACAAATTCCCCCGTGTGACACCGCGCCGCCCAGCCGAGGGAGGAGGGAGGGGAGAGAGGAGAGAAACTTGGATCTGCAACATCTCGCCCTCAGCATTTATATCACAAGTCTCCACAAAGCGGCCATGGATCATCCCAGTCAGCTGGTGTTAGTGGTATCGAGAAAAGCCATGGGCTGTCACCGAGTGCAGGCCTTTCATATTTTACTGGAGACAGCGCCTCCTCTCTCCCAGCCTCACTCAAAGCTGCCGCCTCGCCTTTGAGGATAATATCTTCAAAATCTCTCCCCTCTCCCTGCTGAGAGGCTATTTTTGAAACCGTTGTCTTCACTGCCATGCCGCTCGCCCACCGCTTGAGGAATCGGCGCACAGTCGTCCTCCGCTACTGAATGTGACACTGTTCATTTTTCTGTCAACTGCAATCTGGAAAGCCTTTGTTTCTGCCTGGCTTTGTCACTTCTGATCAGTATTTTAAAGGCCATGCTGTGTTTTTTCCTCTTCGAACAGTCAAGAGCATTGCATTTATTTGTTGCAGATGCTTTAACTGCAACAACAGGCCCCAGACAAAAAAGCAAGAAGCCCGGGAAGTTCTTTTTAGCTGCAAGATGCAGCTTCGCAGGAATAAAGGCTTGCAGTTCTGTGAGTCATCTTCACAGATATTTTCGTGCACTTCAGTTTTCATTCTAATCATGAAGGATCGCAGCTCCCCAAATCCTATGACCCTATGATTCATGGCGGGACTACTTCTAATGAGGTGAAGTTTGAGGTGTATTTTCTGCAAACTGTTCCCACTTCTCATCAAAGAGGCTTACGTATTACTCAGAGGTTTGACTCAAAGGAGGCAATTTGAGAGTACACGAACTCACAACACCTTGGAAACTCATAAATAGTAACAGAGAAATGAAATGCTCCCAGTCCACAAAATGAGTCATCGTTAAACCCAAGCTTAAAGCCATGGTTCAGCCAAAAAATGCCAAAAATCAAACACAATTTTTCCCCCTTTCCCAAATGTAATCAATCAACCAAGACATGTCTGAAGCTTGCTTACTGCTTTCTCACTGGAGCTATGACGCTAACGTAGCTAATGAAAGCTCAGAGCCACCACTCTAATATAATGCAAACTGCTCGCCCTAAATCATCACATTCTTTTCTAAAACTGGGTCCTGTTGTTACATAATCTCAAACAGACTTGCTTATTTGATTTCTGACTCTATGATATACGGTATCTACAAATGTGAGAAAAAAAGGGGAATTCAGCTCTCAAGAAGGCTGCAACTCTTCAGCTGTGGCATACACATTTGCTCTTTTTACAGATATCAATTTCACAGTTCACCACGTAAGCAAGTCTATTTGATACGCATCTAACACCACACCATTGTTCGAGGGAAGTATGTGATGATGTAGTTGTGCTAATTGCAGGATGCTAACAGGTTCCACTGCTGTTAGCTACATTAGCCCTATTGTGCCACTGCAAAACTAAAGAATCAAACTTCAGACACCAAACAGTGGCTGGTCAGCTTCTTTTCAGAACTTTCTGGAACTGGCCAGCCACAAGTTCAGTTAAATCAAAAGTAGTTGTGAAGAAAGTTTCCTTCAGTTTTTAGGTTGACTCAACATTTTTCATTTCAGTGTGGAGTCCAGTTTCAAATATCAATTGCACCTCTGTGCAACTAATGTCCAGAGACAATTTCTCCATTTCTACACTGGAAAGGCAGCATGGTCCCTTTTCTCCTGTGTCAACACATCAGTTGAGCGTACAGTTTCAGATTCATACATATTGAAGATACGCGCATTACCATTCATCTCAGTTAGGTGGTGCTGACATGCAAGGCGAAGACACTTAGAACTCAGTACACTGTGAGAGAATTAACTTTAAAAAGGGGGATCCCACTGGCATTCAGTGGTTGAGATGTAAATATAGTTATATCTTCGGAGTTTCTAAATATAATGTTGGATAATGGTAAAACAAATGGAATTTCTTTCTTTGGGGAAATTTCTTTTCTACCCCTCCGCCATCAATAAAGTAAAAATAATACATTTCAGGCTAAAGCCTTATCTCAAAACTACCATCCTGCGTCAGGCAGTGTATTCATAACCATTCCACGGATTTTAGAGACGTTAAACACTTCGGACGTCTGGTCCCTGTTACCACTCTGTTAGTTTCTCTAGAAAGGAGCGTTTTATATTAAACTATGAATGACTTTGTTTACATACACTCACCTTCAAAAGAATAGTTGCACAAATAGTTGCACCCAGAAGAAAGCAACCAACAGGAATCAAACATGGCGGGTAGATTTGACATCATGAGACATGAGACAGGCCTTATCGCTGTACCTGACTGACCCTACAGCCATGATCACGGACATTCAGTGAGCAGTGATCCCCTTCATAAGTCATGGTTAGTGTCAGCACCATTGGCAGGCGGATGCACGTTGGAGGACTACATGCACACAGACCGTTACAACAACTGCCCTAAACACTGCATCAACATTGCCAATGACTGCAATGGTGTCGTGCCAGACTGTCACGGAGTGACTCAGAATGGCAGCGGGTCATCTTCAGTGACGAGTCCTGCTTTTGTCTTGGTGGAATCCGTGTGTGGAGGCACCGTGATCAGCACCAAGACGATCGGTTTGTTGTCATGCGATGGGATGGATTATCGCAGGACACCATTAGGAACCTCTATAACTCCATGGTGCAAGGTATGCATGTTGCATTAGCAAACATGGCAGCCCGACACTATACTGAGAGACACTACTTCTGTATGTGTAAATATTGCCCATATGAGTATAAATTTATCATCATTTATTGTTCCATCATTACTATTATCATTATCATTACTGTGGAAGCTACAGATTAGAGTGGACTTCGTGGCAAAAGCATCGTCACAATACATGTCACACAAAAATGCTTTTATGATGGCAATGAATGAGCTTAAATGGTCAAAACACACCAGCAAAACAGAAGAGCCACTTATAAGAAAGACTGTAAAAATAGCATTATGGACCAACATCCAATCAGCTGCTTATACCTCTTTACTTTACCTAGCCACTATACAGTGGTTGTTTTTTATGGGTTCTCTAAAATTAGCCTACGACATTTTCTGTTTCATACAAGCAGTTATTCAGTGTTCTACAATTTCTGCTGATTCTCATGATACACTTCAAAAATGTATCGCTATGTAATTAATCATGATAATGAGAACATATTGTCATATTGCCCACCTCCATCTCCGGATAGATATCTGAAGCTATAACTTTCCCTCTGTGGCCCCGACAAGCTTGTTGCTGCTGATGATGATAGGTAATGTATCTGTCTTCACATGATGGAGAAGAAGCTCAGAGGAATCATGTTGCACTTCGATTTGTCTTCTCTCTCTCACTCACGCTGGGAAAAAGAGGGTGAAGGGTGCTAGAGGATAAATCCTTGTTTTTTTCCACAGCTATGTATTTTCATCATGGGGTGGTATATTGTGGCTTGAGATGGAACACAAAACTATACCGTGCATTCTGGAGAGCAAGCCACAAAAATAAGATATTTAAGCTTTGTCATTTTAGACAATGTGGTATATATATATATATATATATATATATATATATATTTGAGTAACTAACCTTCAGGGCAATTATGCAGAACAGTTAGCGTTACACTTTTTGGAGCTGTGCAGCAATATATATCACAATTATCATCAACACTGATTAAAAAGCAGTATGTTTAAAGCGGTCTGGGTTTTTCTGAGTCCATTTATTCTGGTATAACATTTTCAAAGCTTGCCAATAAGCCTCAGTTTCTGTGCTATCCTCTGACCAAACGGGAAATGTTTTGACAATGGGACTTGACAGGGGCTTTGCTTTTGCAGACATGTGAACGTACCCCACAAGACAGCCGGCAGATAGCCTCCAAGCAAGCTGGCACAAATAAACAGCGATTCAGCCTCAGATCTTTAGACAGGCACTGCGGTCGTCTGTCAAGCAGCGCTGGGCAATTTGAATGCACAGCATGCATCTGGACTTCATCGGCTTGGAGCGAGGGTTTGGATTTCTGCACTGTCCCCCCCCTCCACCTAACACTGATCTACTGTCACTCATTTGCATAACGTAGCTGTTTGATAGCAGCCTCCATACTGTCAGAGCAGAAAACTTGCACAAAGCTGCAAAAGAACCCAACAACAGGTAGCACAGGACTTTTGTTTTCCGTCCTTTTCAGCTAGGCTGAAGCGCTGGATTTTAGACCACTATTATTATTATTATTGTTATTATTGTCATTATGGAAATGATTTGATACATCAGACTAGGCCTAGACATATTTGGTGTCCCAAGTTTCTTTCTTTAGTTTCTCACAGGAGCTACAAGGCTATTGTGGCTAAAAAGCAATAGAAGCTTAATCTTCTTAATGGTGCCATTAATTGCATATATTTTGTATTTTCAATTATTCTTTCAATATCTACACGGAAGGTATGTGACTTTGATAGAGTTGAAAAATGTCCAGATGGAGTTTTATATGCCCATTTACACCCCTATGATTTGGCCCTAGAATGGAACAAGCTGTTTTCTTGAGCTCAGTAATAATTTGATGAGTTGGTTTACAGTGAGACACTATGATGATAACATAGAAGCAACATGTTGAAATAGAAACAGACAGGATAATAAAATGAACCTCTGTGTTCATGTTCATAGCTGGTTATATATTATTTAGTGGGTTATGCTAACTGTCACGTCCTGTCTAGTCTGTCCCCTGTTTATCTACGTTTTCCCTGGTTTTCCGTTTCTGTCTTGTCACTTCCATGTTTCTTTTGTTGTCCCGTGCCATGTGCTTCTGTTTGTTTTGGTTATTGCTCCTCCTGCCGCTCACCTGTCCCTAGTTTGTAGCTCCGCCCCTACCCAGGTGTTCCTCGTTAGTCCTTTCTGTTTTATACTCCCTGTAGTTCCCTTTGTTCTTGCTTGGTGTTTGTCTGTTAGTTGTTTCTGTGTCCCTGTTCCTCTGTTTTGTTTCTCAGTTTTTCTAGTGTCTTTGGTTTTTGTTTTTTCTCCTCTTAGTTTGTCATTAAACACTTGCACTTGCATCCTGTATCGCTGGGAGTTTAGTTCCTTGACAAGGGAATGAAGAGTGCAAACAAAAGCCCGTCTCTCCACATAGTCCGACATTTTATTAGGGGGTAAATATTCGCCTAGGGTTGTTATGTAACAGTCCTGGATTCTACACAGGATTTTGTAAACGTGGGATTTGTATTTGATGGCGTAGACAAGAGTGATTGAGGTTCACGTTATGTCATTTCTGGGCACCAAACACTCTTTATTCAACTATGACAATGTAAATACAGTTTTCCATTCTATGACACCTTTAAACCTAATTATAACATATCCTTCAAAATGGAAAAAAACAGCCTCTTAGCTTTTTAGCCTCCTAGCTAAAAACTAGCTAATGCAGTCACTTAATTTGGTCTGTAACAACCCCAATCGATTTCTCAGTGAAAATAAGTAAACATTACCTCCAGCAAGAACAAACCTACATTTCTTTGTTACTTAATGAGTTTAACATTTAAAATCAACACATGGAATGTCCCATAATCTTTGCAAAAGCCATTTCCACCCCAACATGTTAGATTCAACAAACAAAATGCCAGTAATGCCAATCCAATGTGTGGAAGTGTGTTCACTGTAGAGAATGTATTAATTTTGTACTACATGTGACTGTCAGATACTACATAAGCTAGTCTATATGAGATAACTTAGCATCATGACACAGTTAATGCCCATATGTGATGATTTAGGCATGCAGTCTGTAAAATGTTTGGTAATTCTTGGTATATAAATTTCCATTCATTAGCTATATCAGCCTTGCAGCTCCAGTGCAACACTAAAGAAGTAAAGGTCTGAAGTTTATTTGTTTACAGGGTCTTGTTAGGCTTCTTGAGTTGATGTGGCGATGGTAAAAGAAACCACTCAGCTCTGAAATGGTGCAACTGGCTAAGAAGGTTGCATCCTATCACTGGGACCTGAGTTCAATTCCCTGAGATGCCACAGCCATTTGTGAGACACAGCACGACTGGCCATGTTCTCACTGGCTTGGAAAGATGGCTTATTTCAGTGGTTTCAATCCAGCCTTTGGGGATATCCTAGATGATCCACATTTTTATTCTGTTACAGTTCCAAACATACCGCAGCCAAGTAATCAAGGCTGTAGAATGCTGATTATCTGGCTCAGGTGTGTCAGGAAATGGAACACGAGAAAAGTGTGGACTGGAATCCATGTGTGAGATCATGGCGTGTGCAGAGACATGGAGTAAAAACAAACATCTCCATGTTCCAAAAAACAGAATGAAGTACGAAGTATCAGGTTTATATGGAACTTAAAATCTTTTAGAGAAAGTTTCAATGGCTCACCTCTGGACACAACAGCAAGGCAGCACGTGAAAATGAACACTTTGCATCCGGTGGAGAAGTTCAGTATTTTCACAGATGTAAAAGTAGATGTAATCAACCAATAGGAAATGGTCTGGGGCAGGGCTTCCGTCAGTCACATGAATGTCAAGCAATGAGTAGAAAGTATTCGTTTAGCTCACATCCAGAACCTCTATGTATTGTGTCTTCTGACATTAGCATGCTAACCAGTTAGCCCCGACCAGTCCTGTCTCATAATGCCATTTTGTACCTCAAGAGGTGATAGTGAGTATAAGAGGGTGTAGAAGTATCACTGCCTCGATGGCATCTTCTAACTACTTGTCAATCATATAGAAAGTTCTGCTAATGGTTAGATCATTTACAGACCGGTAGCCAACGAAAGGAAGAGTAATCGCTGCTGCACACTCTAGGCAAGAATCCACATTTACCAGCAAACAAAAGAACTGATATAAATAGAAGCAAAACAAGAGTTAACATTGGTGTTGCTTTCTGGCTTTGGAAAAACGCTTGGAGAGTAAAGGGACATTTTTTTTATATGCTATTATCCTTTTCAACACGGAATCAAGCAAACATGCATTTAAAAAACAATCAAACAATTTAAGGAACAATGTCTAATTATTGATGAGGTTTCTCTGTTGATATTGTGCTAAATCAGTTGAGTTTTTTTGTTGTTGCTGTTTTTTGTTTTTTTGCCATAGATATACCAAATCCCCAAAATGTGGTTAATTAATCCTTGCCGATGATATGAGGACATAAGGACATTCTACTGATTTACTTGAAATTAATGTCTTTTATAGAAAGATTCACCTTCAGTAATAATTTGCATAACAGGGTTGATTCTTAATTCAGACATAATACATTTTTGATTGTAATGTTTATGTTTTAAAGCAACAATGGGATTTGGAGACCTAACTGGTGGAAATATGTAATTGCATGCAACACGTGGAAGAACGTTTTGTATTATTGGTTTGCTTTAGATGCCTGCAAACAGATGACTCTGACCTCTGCAAGCACATATTCAAAGAGAACTTAGTCAAAACTTGTTTCCTGAGGATATAGTTAATTACGTACTATAAGCAACGCCTGTTAGATTGGTCCAGAGACCTCGGAGTTTAAAACGATTACTTCAGGCTTTACAGGGAGACTATATATAAGTGTGTTGTTTTTCTTCATACTCAATTTCTAAATGCTATACATGGGTTTTATTAGAGCTGTAAACTATTTATCTTTAAGCAAAAGCACATTTGTACATTTTGTAAATATAACATCCGTGAAACAATAATGGTGCCCATCTAATGTACCAAAATCTCAGATAATTTAAGGCTGTGCCAAAGTGTCGCTACATCAAACACTCTCCCTCTCTCATGTGGTAAAAGTCCCTTTCACTGTTAATCCCAGAGCCATCACTGAACATCCTGACCTTTGACTCTGTCGCCTCCAGCATTGATCGGTCAGTCACTTAGCAGAGACCACAGGCCCTCTGGCCTGGCCACTTAACCTTGTGACTCAGAAAGAGCTTCACAAACCTCAGGTCACCCACCTTTGCCTCCTACACACACACACAAACACACGCACACACACACACACACACACACTCCCCAAAGCCCATAAGATTTATTGCCTTTTAAATGAGCTGTCACTGAATTAAACAACAATGCTGGGAAAATGTTAGTTGGCATTTGTCAACTGGGCTGCGCACACTAAATATAGCTGGTGATAATTGTAGCGACCCAGTCGTCCTCTGCGCGTGCAGTGGAAAGGCACCGTGGGGTCGTGCGCACGTGTCCTAGTCCACCAGTCCTTCCTGACACCTTCTCAGCAAAGGCAGGGATGCCTGTAGGAAAGGTGAGAATTAACAGTTCTGTGTAGCATGTGCTGCATCTGCCAGCAATGACGTGACTACATAAAGTATGTAACATCGTGTTTCATTCTCGAAATGACTGAATCTAAACACAGTGCTAGGATACAGGCTCTTAACCCCTTAAACTGCAAGCTTTTTATTTATATACATGCATATATACATTATTGTAATTAATTTACTTTTATATGCAGCCATACGCACATTTGAACAGCCCAAACCAGCTTTGCTCTATTTATTTGCTTAACGTATGGGGCAAAAAAGAAACATAAAATATAAATTGTGCCATATCTTTTGCACAGGCCACATTTTATGTGTATTTTCCCCCTCAAAATGTTAAATATAGCAAATAAAAAGTAACTGTGCATTAAAACATTACATTGATAATACATTCAATTAATTATTGAATATTGGTGCGTTTATTCAGTTGTACAAAAGCAACACCTCACTCGATCTAACTCTGGTTAAATCGCTGTAACACATTGCATCTTGTAGTTCATTGTCTTAGTAACCACTATGAAACTAACTAAAGCAAACTAATGGAGCTAAAACTGGGTTTAAGAGGTTAATCTAGGTACATTTCATTTTGACAAGCAATCGACATGGAAATAAAGTACTCTTCTAAAACTGTGATCCTAATCTGTAATTATCTAGCTAGTGATTAGTTTCATAATTACCTGGCAAGATCATAAGGTAAACCATTACCTGCATTACTAGATCAGTGCAGCTGGAAATGACATTATGTTTAAAGACGCTGAAGTGATGACAGACACAGCAACATAAAACAGCTTAGCTATTTGCTGTAAAGGCCAGAGGTTTGCTTTTCTATTCCCTATTTATATTTGTGTAAAATGAATTGAATGAAATTAGTGTCAAATGTTAAACAGCAAAAACACACCAAATGCTCTCAGCCTCATCCTCACAGAAGCACTAGGCAGGGAACTGAATAAGCTGTATTTATCCCTGAGGGACAATTCATTATCATCGAGACATTCCTAATAAAGGCAATAGCACAGAAGTTGAATATAAACAACATGAATAAAGTGATGAATGAAAGATGGAAGAAAGATCAAGGACCAGTGAAATTATTCAAGAATCAAAAAAGTAAGTAAAGTAATGCAGGGGAGAGGAGGGTTGCTTGGATAGCACTCATATTAATGGAGGCCAAGTGTTGTAATTGATCTAGTTTCATTTAATGCAGTTCTAATACAGTAATGTCATAGATATGTGTTCCACTGCAGTGGTGCATACTCCTCAGAAGTGAGTGTTCCCCATAGACTTACACTGTTTTTCACCAAATTAATTATCTTGCACAACACCTGATCTTTTGCAAAACGATGCATTTTTATTTCATTTCTTTTGAAAATTCTTCACTTTCGATCATTACAGTATTTATTTATTTATTCATTTTTTTGCTTTTCCATGCTTGATATAATACTATACTCACCATCAAAAGAATAGTTGCACCCAGAAGGAAGTGTCGGATTGCACTGCTATTGGGAAGGGAGAAACAGATTACCAGGAACAATAATTGATGATAAATTTAGACTGATATGGGCAATATTTATTGAGCTACACATACAGAAGTAGTGTCTCTCAGCATGGCATCAGGCCACCATGTTTGCCAACGCTACATGCAGAAGTCTCGGCATAGAGTTGTAGAGGTTCCTAATGGTGTCCTGTAATAATCCATCCCATGCAGCTTGAAAATTCTCACACAGTTCCTGTAGATTTTGTGGTAGGCGTGGAGTGGGAGGAGTGACACCAGGCCTTCTGGACATGTAATGCACCACAACAAACCGTTCATCTTGGCGCTGACCCCGGTGCCTCCACACACAAATTTGTTGGTCGTCTCCACCAAGACAAAAGCGGCACTTGTCACTGAAGACAACCTGCTGCCATTTCGAGTCACTCCATGACAGTCTGGCACGACACCATTGTCTTTGGCGACACTGACGTGGTGTTAAGGGCAGTTGTTGTAACGGTATGTGTACATGTATTCCTGTGTTGTGCGGCCGTCTGCTAATGGTGAAGGATGACTCATGGAGGGCATCACTTCTCGCTTCATGACTGCAAGCGTTGCTGGTTGGGTCAGTCAGATACAGTGACAAGCCCTGTCCTTGCTTATGTCACATGTGCAGCTGAGCATGAAACTTAAATTATTTGCATGTCTTATCATGTCAAATCTACCCACAAGGTTTCACTCCTGTTGGTTGATTCCTTCTGGATGCAACTATTTGTGAAACTATTCTTTTGATGATGAGTGTATTTACGACAGCTTTATATAAACAAGGACACTTGTTTCTCAAGCTTTAATCTGAATATTACTGAAGGAGCCTCTTAGGAGCCTGTTAGAGCTGCTGAGCTGGTCAGCTGAGAGCTAGCTAAAGTAGACACCAGACATGTTACTTCATATGCACACAGTTTGTGACTGCAAACATAAGTTTAACTTCAGTCACTACATTCGCTGTAAGCTGCTTGAAATCTACATGTAACTACACTGCACTCAAGTTGCATTTTGTACATCCTGTAACTTGTTTGAAGCTCTTTGGTTGGTAGTTTTTCATTTGGCCAGTCATCTGAGCCATGACCACATACAGACAAGCTTCTCGAAGCTAACATTTCTGTAACCAGCTGGTCTAACTAGCCAGCTAATGTTAACAGCTATTTAAATCGCTGCCTGTGCTACTGTTTATTCTTCTTTAGCCTGCTGGTAATATGACCTACATATCCTTCTTGATGCCCCCTAATTTTACACAGATTACTCAGATATTATCCAGGTCTTAAGGATTACAATTATCTGACAGAAGACGAGTTGGAGATGCAGCCCTTTGTAAACTTGTGGTACATCAAAAACAGCATGAGCGAGACATCACATACAACTGTATTAGGTCATTTTCAAAGGCTTAACATTCACATATATTAAATATTCAAATATATAATAAATATAGACAGATAGATAGACCGCAGGAAGATCACTTTTACCCTTACAACTTCACCTCATAGCAGATACACAGGCCTATGTTACTATTCCACAACCCAAAATAACACAAATAAACACATTACACATTTTAAACAGCCAACAGCATAAACAATAACAAACGTCTCTCACACTGCGTGTGATGCTTCCTGAGAGCCTTGTTGCGTCGTTGGGTAGACACTTTGCACAGCCACGCCTCCTGCTCTGTTACAGCAGCATAGTCAGTGGTGCCACACCACAATATATTGCATGTAAGTCACAATATGCAACAGTGCAAAGCTAGTCTTAAACTAAGCCATGCCCAAACATAAACAGGTTTTCCATTCACTAGTGATTTGCAAAGTTTGAAAATATGCAAAAAAACTAAAATAAAAAGCTTAAAATACACAGAAAAACACCCAATGCAAACATTGCAAAACAGAGTTTCTATGCTAGAAAGAGAAGGAAAAGATATTTCTGAGATGAAAATATCACTGCAGCTGACATACAAAAAAGGGTGATGGAAAAGGGTTTTGGATTGGGGGATGGATAAGGGAATAAACAATGACTCATCAAGCCAGAAGTCACATGATTCTGTTCCAGCTGATTGTGGCACATAGCTTTTCTAAGGCTGTTTTCCACATTCTGAAACACAGAAAAGCTCATCTGAAAAAACAACAATGCTCTTCACAAAGCGCTCCTAGAATTGCCTCGTTTGCCTTGCCTTGTGTTTGTGATCCCAAATCCATCGTCGTTGGGGAGGCAGGGAATTTCAGCCCTCACTGGGTGGGCCACTGGTCATTCTGCCCGGTCTATCTGAGCAGCACGGCCATAAAAATAAAGCAAATGGCTGTAAAGATAATTCTACTTGTAGCAAAATGCATCTTTTGATGTAGCTCCTAATCATTTTTTTTATGTCATTTGATAAATTATTTCAAAATCCAACTACTGTTACAATCTACCCACAGCGTGTATTTGACCCAAACTGTATTTAACACTAACTTGTTTGTTTTGTGACTAACAGGAGATCACCACTCTACAGCTTTTTATAACAGACAGTTACAGGAATCCTAAAAGTCTGAAAGGTAGAGCACAAACAAATAACGGAGGCTGAGACTAAAGGTTTACAATCCACCCCGATCTCCCTTCCTTTAGTAGGGGTTAGGTTTTCATTTCAGAAAACGATTTGTGTTTTGAAGTCCTGTAACTTATGGAAAAAAGCACCTGATGCAAGAAGACTGATGAAAACATCAGAATGCAGGAACATCACGCGGCTCAGAGCAGCACTGGAAACATACACCGCCCGTGAACTGATTACAGTGGTATCTTTTCTACAAAACTTCTAGAAATAGAAATGCATGTACATAAATCAACTTGATCGATCGGTGCGTTTCCTTTTGCAGCTAATGGCACAGCAACATTAGTCATGCAGGATACTCGCTGGCTGAAGTTTCAAATAATAATAGGAAATTTCTAGTATTGTTCCATATAACGTAGGAAAAGGAATATGGCACAACCCTCTAGTGCACTGTAATACTTAAAAAAAAGCTATTTCTCCACACACTTATTCCCTGATGTTGAAATCAAATTTCAAGGCTTTTTCTTTGAGAATTTCAGCAGCAGCAGGAGCAGCGGCAGCAGCAGCAGGGCTAAATTACACTGCTGGATAATTAATCCACGTCAGCTAAAATAGCTGATGTAAGGTGCCTTTGATGATGCAATGGCTTTTTTTCGCCCCTCCATCCTGTGCATTGTTTGGCATTCAAAGTGAAATGTGTAAGCCCTTAGGAAGCCATTTCTTCAGCGCTTTCATGTTTCTGATGCCCACTAAAGAAGGATATGAGCACTCCGCGTTCCAGTGGAAAAGGCAGGGCACTCAGGAAAAGCTACATTTACAGTATTTAGTAGACATGAGAGTTTTAATATGTCTTTATACATAGAAGTACATTTCCGTAGGTGAAGGAAATTTGCAGTTTGTAGTATGCTGTGTAGTATAAAGTATGCTGTGTAGTATGATGTGTAGTATGTAGTATGATGTGTAGTATGTAGTTTGCTGTGTAGTATGTAGTAAGCTGTGTAGTATGTAGTATGTTGTGTAGTATATAGTAACCTGTGTAGTATGCAGTATGCTGTGTAGTATGTAGTATGTTGTGTAGTATGTAGTATGCTATGTAGTTTGTTGTGTAGTATGTAGTATGTTGTCTAGTATGTAGTTTGCTGTGTAGTATATAGTATGTTGTGTAGTATATAGTAAGCTGTGTAGTATGTAGTTTGCTGTGTAGTATGCAGTATGCTGTGTAGTATGTAGTATGTTGTGTAGTATGTAGTATGCTATGTAGTTTGTTGTGTAGTATGCTGATGGGCAAGGAAAGTAGCCAGAAAATTTATGTATTTTTCAGGCTTTTATTAGATGAATCCTCTTTGTTTTACTATAATACTCTAATGTAATTACATCATTACATATTTCAGTACATAACATGTACACATTTCCATTCACTTTGTTTTCCATTCCATATCGACAGCTTCAACTCTACATTTCTGATGACTTCTTTTGGTATATAATACAGTCTGAGAGTCTGAAATTGAGGGTCATGCATAGGCCAAAAATCAACTACACACAGCAAAAGTAACCAAAAGATTTACACACTGAAAAGAGCCAAAAAAATCGACAAACATAATTGTAAAATAATAATAACAATAATTTATTGTATTATTATTATTATTATTATTATTATTACTATTATTATTTGAATCCAATAGTAGATTTGCCTGTTATATCAATAGCACGGCCACGACTGCACTTTATGTTGAAGAAACTCTTGGTAAAGGTCTTAGTGTTCAGTGGTTCTGAACTAACTGCTAATAGTTCTGTATCATAATGATAACACAGCAAACATCATTCTGTAGAACACATACTCACAATTACATACTGGTTACTTTGGTTACCAATATTAATACTATGTTAAATATGTAGGTTATATTTCTTAAGAATCCTGTATTTATTATACTTTATAAATTCATTTTACATGGCATACATAACACCTTATAATTACAGCAATTATATCATATAACTGCTCTTACATAGTTCTATTCATATTCTTGTCTGAACAGCTAGTTATTGAGAGATTTGTTGCTATTTTAAGTCTTTTTAATAAACGACAATAAATGACAATCAGGTCCACTAAAAACGTGATGTATTTCAGTGTTATATTAGTTGAATTTGTGCTTGCAACTATTTTAGCACCGGTGCTGCCTGCTCAAAAAGTGCTTGTACAACTCTGCTGTACATTTCAGTTTTGACACTGTCCCCTACAGCACAAGTACATATTATGCCCCCATTTGCATCAAGTAATATGAACTAGGGGTGTATTAGGGGATGGTGTCGGAATGTACAGCGGTGTCTGAAAATATTTTGTTGTGTTTGAAAATACTCAGATGTATTTTTTGCCCTCCCAGTTTAGGTTTTAGGGACAGACTCTTTTCCCACTGCATGAACAGCATTCAAACAAAGTAATGAAATGGTGCAAGAAGAGCCTGGGTTTGGACTGGGGAGTCCGTTGGGTCCTATCTGTGCGGAATTTGCATGTTCTCCCTGTGCCTGTGTGGGTTTCCTGCAGGTGCTGCGGTTTCCTCGCACAGTCCAAAGACATGAGGTCAGGTGAATTGGAGATGCTAAAGTGCCTCTAGGTGTTCACGTCTGTGTGCCTGCCCTGCAATGGACTGGTGTCCTGTCCAGGGTGTTTCCTGCCTTCCACTCTCTGAGCGGGGTAGGCTCCAGCACCCCCTGTGACCCAGAAGAATAAGCAGCTTAAAAGATGAGTGAATGGACGTTAACGCTGGGTAATACTGAGCCTATCTGCTAGCTCAGAAATGTCAACACACAAACAAGGAGGCTGCAGCTGTACTGAGGAATGGAGCAAATGGAGGGAAGAGAGAGAGAGAGAGAGAGAGAGAGAGAGAGATTGAACACATTGCTTCAGTTCAGCCATGCTTGCTTTTAGTGGCTAATTTAGTTCATTTTATTTTTTTTCTATTGTGAGGAAGTGAGAGACAGGGTCAATGAAAAAGAGAGAGAGAGCGAGAGAGAGAGACAGAGAGCACTGTATGGCATGAGAGGAAAGACAATACAATCTGATCCTCTTGTTTTACTTGATGATTTTGACGCAGTTGGCTATTGTTTTGTAGATGTTAGCAGTCATCTCCTTGTTACTTGTTACTTGTTTTTGTTACTTGTCATACGTGTTGCTCTCACCAAGACAAATTCCTTGTATGTGTAACATACTTGGTGAAATAAAGAGATTCTGATTCTGATTCTGATTCTCAGCAGTTAGGACTGCTCAGGAGTACTAGCCCATTATTTTGCATCTTGTAGATCTCCATTCCAAGTGCTCAGACTTCCTAAATCGTGTGGGGAAACCTAACCTGCAGATTTACTGGGTAAAAAGATTTGCCCCCTCGCCATGTTAACTGTCCCCCTCAGTCACTTCATACCGGTGCTGGACCTGACACCTGCAACAATACTTATGCACAAGGCTAGCACATGTTCACAGATAGGCAGATGCAGAATTATCATTGGGTCTTACAAGATGTGCACACACACTGTAATCTGTTATACTTTGAAGCATTTAGTCACCCTGCCAAGTATTTTACAATTACCTCTGTGTTGCTGTCATGTTGAACCTCATTGGTGCTTTGAGGATTAAGGTATTGACTGTGTGGATGAATCATTTACAGAGTAAGCGGCTCAGATCCAATCGATTCCACAAAAAAGAGCAGTATGTTTTTAATAAGTGTGCCAGAACTGGGGGAAATAAATTTAAGCATGAGATGGAGGAGTAATCCAGGATCCACTTCAGCTTTCAGTATGTATCTACTGAGACCATCACGATGTGCTAAAATGACAGCATGCCCCCAGTGTCTCTTTCTCTCTCTCTCTGTCTCGCTCTCTCTCTCTCTGCGTCTCTCTCTCTCACAAAGCCTTCGGGAATGTACACAGAACATACATAATCCACACAGAGTCTATAAAAGGGAATTTAAAATTAGCAGGAATACACTGATATGGACATCCCTTGTGGGTTTTCGTTTCCTTGACTTCTTTGCACAGGTGTTACCATGACCTTATTTCAAACACGGGGACTTCTACACCTCTTCCCATTTTTAGCTCCGTGTTCCTCACCTCAGAGATATGCAGCTGGAACAACGCAAAGTAAAAAAAAAAAAAATGAAGAAAGAACAGAAATAAGAGAACAAAAACAGTGGATCTGAAGTCAGACAAGTGGAGAAGTAAGCGGTGAGAAAGTGCAGTGTGAAACTTCTAAACCCCATTTCCACTCTGGACAGATAATGTGTTCCACTGGCGGCCCCCTCAAAGGATGAGGGATTTTCACTCTCATTCCCTACCCCGGCACTCATTTAGAACTTATTAATCTCATTACCGGCTCAATTGTACATATTTAACATTTTCGGCTCCATTCCCGCTCGGTGATGGAAAGATGCAAGCGAGAGACCAAGGTGCTTTACAATACCTATAAAAAATTGCTGGAGCATGCAGATAAGGTGCAAATGACTGCAATTTATCAAACGATTACGCCAATTAAGTGGCGGGACTTTGAACCAGGCGAAATCTCCGGCGGTTCGGTGGCACTTTCGGTGCCCGTCCTTAGCGCGCCCCGTGACGCCGAACTGCAAACCATCACTCAGAGGTCAGCTCTCGCTCAGTACATTCAGCACATTCCTCTGAGTTAAGGAACGTCTAAGCCGCAGCAGACACGTAATAGAGAACAATAGGATACTGCCGCCATCAGAATGTGAGAATAAGGACAGTTAAGAAATGGTCGGCATATGACTGAGTGAAGGATAAACGAGGCTGAGCTAAATATTGAAATAAAGGTGCCCTGATTTGCTGGCATGGCCTAGAATTATATACTTTATAATATAATAATCATAACATATAATATAATATAAATTACCCTTCAAGACAAATAAAAAGTCAGTTTTAGGCCTTCCTATGCCAAGACCTTCTAGAGTTTAAATAAATCGTTATTAATCTGCTGCCTATATTAAATCATGATCTGTATAGATAATATGAAGAAACACTCACACAGACTAACACTGTAAATACTGTCACACTATAAAACAAAAAACCCTGCAAAATCCACAGTAAGTCACTGGCAGCTTACTTGCTGATTGTACTGTAACATTTCAGTGAAATATTACTTTAGTTTTACAGCAGAATTTTAAAAGCATTCCAACTACTATAAATAAACTATATGTGCTAGACACTAAGAATAGTGTTGGATATGTTTATAAAGTGCTTACATCACAGAACATCTCTGTTTATGTTCCAGCTTGTGATTTTAGATCTACATGTGTTGGGCTTCTGCAAATACCTTTTGGAAAATACAGGAAACATGGAGAGACCTCTTTCAGTTATTATGCTTCTAAACTGTAGAACACAATTCCAGCTTCTATTAGACAGTCAAGCTCTGTGCTCACGTTTAAGAAACATTTAAAAACGTATCTCTTTAACTCAGCATTTAGTTAAAACTACATTAACATGGTGTGTATGTATATGTATTTGTATATGTGTTTGTGTATGTGTATATATACATATATGTATATGTATATATATGTGTGTATGTAGTAGTAGTAGTAGTAGTATTCCTTCCCATTACTGATGTCAACTGTCTGTAAAGCACTTTGAGCTGCCAACGGTATGAAAGGTGCTCTATAAATAAACTTTATTATTATTATTATTATTATTATTATTATTATAAAAAGTCAAAACTACAGTTCGATTTATAATCAGAATTACAACACAAATTACAGTAATTGACTCCTGGGGGCTACACACTTTGTATGTACATGAAATCCTGCTTTCATGAAATCTTGCATATTACTTTTGTATTTTTTTTATGGAATTCCCGGGATAGTTATGTTTACAGAAACTTACTGTAAATGTTATTGTTAAGAAAAGAATCTGACCACCAGAATTCACAGCAAAATACAAGACAAAGGCAGCGTTCTGGGGCTTTTTTGCAGGGAAGTGGTTTGTTGATGTTTGTGCTTATTGTCAGAAAGAGTTGTGTGGCTGTTGATGACTTGCCTGCTATCCAATTTGGCTGGTGGTGTCCACTGCTACTACATTCAGTACAGAGAACTTGTTTAAAAACACAACGATTCCATCTTCTTACTCTATGCTGACTTCACAGTATGTTATTGTACTGTAAAATTACAGTACTTGTTTTCAGGGAGTGTTAACACATTCTTAAAACAGAACCTTTCATTGATGGTTATTTAAAGAACTGTTTTTGTAAATGAGAAGTGTGAGTGTACAACACTTTTCAAAAGTTGAAAAGCTTTATCCTCATTAAATAGTTTGGTTAAACTTTATAGTAAGTATTGACCTGAGGTAACATGAAGTAATACATTAGTTATCATTAAGTAATACATTAATAATTGTTACAAAGCTTAACAAGCTTAACAACTACATGTTTACAAGTTAAGTAAACGTGTAACAGCTGTAATGTATTACTTCATGTTAGTTAGTCGACACTTAATGTAAAGTGTTACCAAAGCTTTGTTTTCCCTAGAATCATTTATCCAAGCTTTCAAGAACCATTTTGGGAAATGTACATTCATTAAAGGTGAAGTCATATGCAAAGTTTGAGAATGTTGGTTTATTATTTTTTATTTGCCCCCCCTCAATAAGTTACTCTCAGCATATCAATAGAATTTGTGCACTAAAATGCCATGTTCAAGTTTATTCCTGTAGAGGATGTGTGAACTTATTTCCACATAGAAAATCCACTGAACATGTACTTGGACTAGGGGCTATTCAAACATTTGCATACGGCTGTATTGCCTGAGAGATGAAACCCGTTTGAATTCAATTGTTTGCTCCAGTCATGTATTTCCATCATGTGAAAATTTAAAAGGCTTGGGGTTCATCTGGTGTGAAGAACCTGCAGCAGTTAAGAGTTGTTGTTGTTGTTGTTGTTGCTTCATTATCGCTGAATGGCATGCTGCTCCTTCTGTGCCCTCTTAGGTCAGTAAGGAGCTCTTTCAGTTTGCTGACATTCAGCAGGTTACTGCTGCTGAAACATCTCTTTGTCAGCTCCACAACTTCATGTGTGTGGCTAATTGGCCCAATTGTGGTGCCATCTGCAAATGTGATGATGCAGTTGTTTTGTTGTCCAGTCATAGATGAAGAGTGAACACGGTCTCCTGGCCTTGGGGACGCTGGCATTTGGTGTCGGGAAACATTTTTAAAGCGTCCACATTGACATTTAATCAAAGAAATGAAAATGAACTTCCACTGCAGATTTCCCCTTTGTGCTGTCCCTGTTTCTCTGCCCTGATTAGACACAAAATGGTTAAACTCTGCTCAGAACTGCATTTGGTAAAACTGCACCATTTTAAAAGTTGACAGAGTTAAGAACATGTCAGGTAGGAAATGAAGAAATGGTGTTGGAGTACACAGTGTTTCGTCCTCGCTGCCCGTCTTTGGATGGGTTTAAAACATGAAGGTGGGAATGGATTGGTAGCCTTAGGTAGGTGAAGGCAGGCCTATTCCCCCTGGGAGATGGATTAAGAGAGCGAGTGGAAATGAATGATCAGGCTTTAAATAGCTTTTTGGCTTTCTTTGTCCTTTCCCATTCTGTTTTCCAAATGGAAGATGGGTCGACATTCAGCTCCCACTGCCTACCATCTTCTAGCACCTCGCTTAGACTTTAACATCCGTTTATCCACATCTGCACTCAAGGCAACCCCGGGTCAACCTTTAACATTTCGTTGATAGATGATTTTGTTCATCTAGTGATTCTACTCATGCTCTGTATAACATTAAAACTGTCTCAATTACTCAATTTAATTACTTATTTAATTTAATTACTAATTAAATTTCTCAAATTATCATAAATAATACTATATGTACTTGACTACTATAAATTCTACTTGATTGTTAGAAATGCAACAATAATAGATTAAAATGTACCTTTTTCATGAATCTGCAATGATCGATATGCAGATTTCATGATAATGCATATAGACACTAATGTCACTGTAGTCATATAGTCATAAAAATATAATTCTACTAATTTTTCACTTCAAGCATAATTGAATCAATAAAATGTAAAAGTTGTTCAGAGTGGCTTGATGTGAAAAGTTCTGCTCTAGAGAAACTTGCAAAGACAGAATTGTTCACAGTGTCGGTGACAGGAACCTTATATCCAAAGTGTTGCATCTCATTACTCATTTTCATAAAGTTAGTTTATAAATGGCTCATGCATATGTATTTATGGTGGAGGTACATGGAGAACACTGAAGGGCGAATTACAATTGAATGAAAAGCATGTATATGTATATAGACTATTTTCCATCATTAACACTATATATAAACATCAGGAGACACACAGGTGCAGCAGTGGTTTTGGAGAGTTAATTAATCAAATGGTTATTGTTCTAGACATTGTGATCCCTCGATCCCATCACCACCACTGTAAACAAATCAGCCAGTCAGTACGTTTTTCAACAATGGGCCATCACTGGAGTTAGAAAGTCATTTTCAAAAATATGTGGAATTTAATTTTAACCTACATTATCAAACAGAAAAGGTCATTTTAGGAGTTACAATGTTTTGTTACTGCAGCAACATATTTTGAATCATATCATGATTGTAGGTACAAAGTGGTAATACCAGACAGGACAGGGCGGGGCTATCTGGTTAGCACGCTAACCTTAGTAGATATCTCTGTAACATGATACATCGACATCACTGTCATACCATCAAAACTGTTTTCTTCACATTCTGTTCATTTAAGTTCATTGTGAAATGTTATAAACTAATAGTCTTACAAATTGCACCTTTTAGTGTAAAACTAGTGTATTGTTTGGCTTTTTTAAAAGTCTGACTATCTGATTAACTGTCAAATTACTCAGTAGATTACTTAATCATTAATATAACTGATAGTAAAGGCTGTGTACAATATATAGTTCCAAAAAAGAAGTCTGGTTAAGGTCAAATGCAATGTTTGCAATGTTTTAAGAGACTGCCTTCCCACACTCTGTCTGTGACTCTACAATCATACTTTCAAAAATACTGAATGCACAGTAAATCTATCATTCTTCCTGAATACTTATCAAAAAGAAGAGCATAACAACAGTCAGTAAAACATAAAACAATACACTTGCATGGACCTATTCAACCCTTACACTTGAAGGTACTATGGACCGTGCAGAGAGTGAACAAGAAAAGGCAATTCAAATGTTAATTATTCACAATCACAATTATTTACATTGCTAATTATCGCTGGCTATAGTGTCAGGATCATGACAGCCCTGCTACTTAGTCAGAGAACATTCCCCCTGGAGCTTACTGGTGAGTGACAGAGCAGGTCAAGGAAGAGCTGCGGTTGAGCTGAGTCTGGAGAATTAAACGTCATGTCACACGGCATTACAAGGTATGATGTAATGACCTGGTAATGAAGGCGACCAGGGCGATCTGGTGGAGCCATATTCTCATTCTCATACAAATTATCCACTAAATTATGCACAACTGATTTGAGACAGCTTTAACACTTTTGTTTTAGATGTGGGTACAAAATTAATAAGTCATCTGGAGGATTTCACATGCCTTGTCAACTTTCAAGGGGGCTGGAAACAGAATCCCACAACTGCCTTTAACGAGACAGAAGTGATAATTAGGACATATGATGTAAACTGGTGTGGAAATAACCTAATGATGATGAAATGATACTCTGAAGAAAACAATAACAAGAAAGGAAAAACGGAAATTGAAATGAGCAGATGCGTGGCTGTATGCAAAAGATTGAACATCCCCGTGTGACATGTCATATTGATTTACTAAGTGACAATAAGTGAACACATCCTCCAAGGAGAACCCACGTCTGCACACTGTAATCCATGATTACTGTCTATTAGCTGAATTTAACATGTTTAAAGGAAAACAACAAAGCAGGTTATGTTTGATACACTCCTGTAGATGATCTACAAATACTTAAATTATTAATAAACTTTCTGGTGAGTTGATTATCACATTAAGGTTAGGATTAGGATTAGGCATAATTTTACCTAGAGGTTAGGTTCAGATTTAACAGAATACTGTACACTTTAAGTTCAGTAATTAATAGATATTTAGCTGAATGTTACTAAAAGACAAACTAAGCATCTACAAAGCATCTACAGTGTTACACTGATGTTCCCAATACGGCAAACTCATGCAGTGAAATGTGTAGTTGATGTTCCCTGTAGATGATTTGTTCACTTATTTCCACTTAGACAAACAACAATGTATATCATTTGACCAGGGGTGCCTAAACTTTTGTGCTCGACTGTGAAAACTGTGAAAAACCTTAAAGCTCTTTTAGATTTCAAATATGACTAATCTGGCTTTACATAAAACATTTGTTTGCTAAAAAGAGATGCACTGAATTTACTTGATTCAAATGTAAACTTCATTGCTGTGTGAATTGCATCAACACAGTTTGTATCCGTTTGGCAGTAACTGTGTCGATGTAATACAGTCTATTGATGTGGAAATTAAGTACACATTTAAATCAGGTTAATTCAAAGCCTCACTGTGTTTACTGCATGTCTTCTTGATGTCATAATAGTACATGTTTTTATATTGTCAATTAAGTTTTTGCATTAGGACATGGTGATTGTTAAAAATAGCATTGTGCCCATGATTCGGTAGTTTTATGATATTTTGAGTAAAATTTTAATGAAATAAATTGTGGTAAATTGTGACTATAATCATGTTGCATTACTTTCTAATGATACTACACCTGCTACTTAGTACTGATTGTTTACAAATGTTGATGCATGTGTATTAAATAGCATAATTAATTGTATGTCCAATCTCAATGATGCATTGTCACATGTCCCTGATGCACACTGTCACAGTTCCACATTGTGATATCACAATTTCACAACGCATTGTTACACCACTTGGAAGCAGTTGTACATCATTCAAAAACAGCAGTATGGGCTAAAATGCTCCTTATGACTTCACAGTGAATGGCTGGAACTAAACCGTCATAGGCTGAACAAATGAAATGCACTGTTCGTTCTGACATCACAAAACCAGTGAATTCAAATAGGCTCTTAATTCTCATACTTAAACCCTACGGACTGAGAAGTGAATGAATAAGTTAAAAGAGATCTGTTCTGATTGGCTGTCCTTTTTTGTGCCTCATTCAGAAAAACACTCAGAGCTGAAACTGCTGTGGGCTAAATACACTCATTATCAAAAGAATAGTTGCACAAGTAGTTGCATCCAGAAGGAATCAACCAACAGGAAAGAAACTTGGTGGGTAGATCTGACACTGTAAGACATGCAAATGATTCAAGTTTCGATAAGTCCGACAGGTCTTATCGCTGTACCTGACTGACCCAACAGCCATGATTGCAGACATTCAGCAAGCAGTGATGCCCTCCATGAGTCATGCTGTTAGTGCCAGCACCATTGGCAGATGGTTGCACGATTCAGGACTACATGCACACAGAGGGTCACGACGACTGCACTTAACGCCACGTTAACACTGCCAAAGACTGCAATGGTGTCACGGAGTGACTCAGAATGGCAGCGGGTCATCTTCAGTGACGAGTCCCACTTTTGTCTTGGTGGAGATGACCAACTAATCTGTGTGTGGAGGCGCCGTGGTCAGAAGGCCTGGTGTCACTCCACCTCCACCCCTACCTCAAAATCTGCAGGAATGGTGTGAGAATTCTCCAGTTGCATGGGATGGATTATCACAGGACACCATTGGCGAAGGGATAGCATGGATTATCACAGGACACCATTAGGAAGCTCCATGGAGAGACATCTGGGATGTTGCGTTAGCAAACATGGTAGCTGATGCCATACTGAGAGACACTACTTCTGTATGTGTAGCTCAGTAAATATTGCTCATATCAGTCTAAATTGTCCTGGTAACCTTTATCTTCCTTCTGAATAGCACTGCAATCCCACACTTTCTTCTGGGTGCAGCTATTCTTTCGATGACGACTGTAAGTGGATATGTATTTTCCTGTTACATCACAGAAACAATGAGTTAAAAATAGCTGTTTCGGCATCCAAGTTCCCATATATGGATTGTATGGACTGGGGAGTGAATGTTTTAAAGCGTTAATAATGTTTACATACACAAATTTGTTTTTTCATGATATGGGCCCTTTAACTTCTTTTCTTACTGGCACACAAAGTAAAATAACTGGGCTGTGTGGGGCCCCTCCAACTATGATGTCAGTTAGGACCTCTGAATGAAAGGATCCTGACACAAAGCATAAAGTGAACGTGATACAAATACAAAAACAGGCCACAAATTGATGACACAGTGCCGTGGTAGTTTGCTTGTGCTCCAGGTACAAAGCACATATAATGACTTCCAATGGCTGAATTAATAACCAAGTATGTTTGAAATAATGCAGCACAGTTACATAATGACAAAACCCCCCCCGTATGTGAACTTTACTATGTAAGAAATTAATCACCAGGCAACCGAATGACCGTGAGCTCAAACGAAGCCTCTAAATTATGAGCACAGTATGTAACTCCTCGAAGGTCAGTATGGGGGGCATCCAAAGAGTGGAACAGCGTGCCTCCCCACAGATGACCACGTGAGCAAAGAGGTGTTAAGAGAGCTATAATACAGCAGCTATAAATAACACAGCAGTCAACACTAGCCCAAAATATAGCACAGCCATCCATCTTACAATACATCACACAGAAGTGGAATGGAAGTCAGTAATGGTTGAATAATACACCAGACTATTGCTTTATATGGAAATGCAGCCCCAGGGCCTGGCATAACAAATGTAGCCAGTTTTAATTTCTGTTATGTTAACTTTCATTAAGATTTCTTATCCAGGTCTGAGATCTGTCTTCATAATCGGCCCGTGAGAACTACAATAGCTGATAATGATTCTGTCAGATTTATTTCTTCACTTTAAAGAAACGGAAATAAGAAACTAATCTCTTATGAAATTCTGAACCTGAAGCAGATTTTACACGGCTTCCTTTCTATGGCATATCACACGGGCGAATATGGAAGGATATCTGTGAAGGATAACAGCTACCTCAAACCTAAACAGCTTAAGCATTAAGGATTAATTAGATTCAGTTGCCATACAGCCAACATACATAAACACATTTAACGCTTTCATGTCTCGACTGTGACAACCTTTATAAGACAATACATATCCTTTGTAAGAGACAAGCAAGCTTCCTTCAGGAATCCATTTGTGTAGGACCACACAGTGAATATATCAAGCTTTCCTTTTCTTAAAAACGGACCTGGGCACCTGAGTAGACCGCCTAGATTAAATGAGTTTGGGGGGCTTGGGCTCTGGTCTGGTTGGAGAGAGACTGGAGACGAGGACAAGAGAGATCAAGATGGATGGGCAGCAGGACACTACTCCTCTATCATCATTCTCCATCACAATGTGTGTGTGTGTGGAGGGTGGGCTAAAACGTTATTTATTTATTTAAAAGAACAATACACATAAAACATACTTTTTTGTAAAACAATAAAATATATATATATAATTCTAAGGAAGATAAAGGTAACCAGGATGTAAATGACAAAGAATTTTGACTGATATTGGGTAATATTTATGTCTGTCAGTATGCCATCAGGCTGCTGTGTTTGTGAGCGTAACATGCAGACACCGGCACAGAGTTGTACAGGTTCCTAATGGTGTCCTGTGATAATCCATCCCACGCAGCTTGAATATCCTCACACAGTTCCTGCAGATTTTGTGGTAGGGGTGGAGGTGGAGTGACACCAGGCCTTCTGGACATGTGATGCATGACAACAAGCCGTTCATCTTGGCGTTGACCATGGTGCCTGGCTAAATTTATTTGAAATTACTTAATAAGTTAGACAGATGGCAGGAGCTACAAACATCTGTTAGATGTTAGCGACTTTAGCTTCATAGTCATAAGCAAAGAAGCAAACTTTGAACACCTTGAGACATATATCAAGGTATACATATATAAATATACATACAGTGCAACTGCTTGTTTCTCTATGCATATAACAATAAATGCTTGAATCTTGAATCTTGACTGACCGTAAGGTGAGAAATGATTCGATTTTTGGTAAAGAAGACTAAGATACTTACCACCTGACTCTACACAGGACACTTAAAATAGTCAAAGGGTGCAAAGAGCAGCAGTAGCTGAAACAGCTCAAGGGTGCAAGCAACAGATATGTGGCTCAATACACAATACCCCGTTTGTGACTTTTGTACAAAAACCTTGGTCTTTTTGAGACACACATACGCACACACTTAGATCGGTGCACACACACTCGGCTGGGCATGCGGAAAATGGGCTTAGGGAGTCCCATCCTGTGTGGCCTGCTTCCTCAGCCCTGTTCAGACGAAGCCTGTCGATAACTAATCCTAACCTTTCCCCATCCGCAAAATTGAAAATAAGAATAAAATAAAATAGATGGTGGATGCTATCAAGGGGAGAACGGTGGGGGTGGAGGAAATTGTGTCACTAATGGATTTAGTGGCGGGAAGGTGGAAATATATATGATGGCTCTTCCTGGGACAGCCCTTTCACCCCTGGGCAAGCTTCTTCCACACACCAGAAGATGTCATTCCTCTCTCAGTCTAGCCAAAATATCCCTATTCCAGCCATGTGGCAATCACTCACACACATATACGCCCACACACACACACACACACACGTTGGAGGACATATCATGAGTATCCTTGTCAGCCTTCGAGGCAGGTGTAGATGAGAAGACGCAGTACTATGCACGCTGGAAAGGATGACCTATGCAAAAGCTGATGTTTATCTAGCCAGGCCTACTCTTCCAACCCACTGGCTCGTTCAGGCCGTGCAGGAATTGAGTTTGTATCGGCGTGCCAGCTTACCTGTGGCCTTTCCTCGCTCCGCTCCACACCAGTCATACCTGTTAGAGCTGGAAATTAGCTTCTCAGCAGCACTGCCAGCATCTCCACGCATCAGGAACGTGCTGCATACATTTGGTTACCATTACGCCCCAAGCTGCAGGGAAAATGGAATATTGCATAGGTATCAAACAAAGCTGGCTGAGGGGAAAGGAGCTTCTTTATTGGTCACCTTCATCTGTAGAGCTAGCTATGGGCTCCCAGCATACACTGTCTTTCATAACATCAAACAGTCCCCAAATATTACCCCGTTTTATGGGAGAGGGAGGGAAATGGACTTTCAATGGCAACATCAGTCAATCGACTTCACTCCGAGATTGAAGTCTTTATTCTCCAAACTTATGTCAATGTAATTTCCGTTTGCTGTAATCAAACCCACCCTATGCTTTGTGGAGCTGATAGCCTGCGATTTGAAAAATGAAATGATCCTCTAAACTTGCGTCAGTAGGGTATCAGTTAGCTGCAATCTAGCCTGTCCTTTTAAGTGTGGAGCTGACAGCCTACTAGCTAGATTAGCACTACCTCACTTTGTAAAGACATATACACATAGATTGGCTGCTTAAACATGTTTCTATATCACCGCCATATTGGTCACTGGCAACTTGTGTCTTAGAAGACTGGACTGGAAAAAAGATGAGTCTTGTGCAGCTTGAGGCTGGACAAACTGTTGCACAATTTAAACCAGATCTCAAGGCATTACCTTTCACAAGCAAGACTGAACAATTGTTTTTGGTCATGTAAAGGTGGAAAAGGGGTTGTCTTGCAGGTCCGACTCAGAGCTTGGGCTGTGGGTTAGCTGAGTGGTTGAACCGAGAAATGAAGCGAAGGAGACTTGTAAATAAAGTTCACTTTTTAATGTTGAGCGCTGCTCGCAAGCTACTTGTAACTGCTACTAGACAGACTCCGCTATACTTCTGTTGCTGCTCCCTTCTCTCTCACCTGCACACTCACTCCGTCTACCATTCTATGTCATATCAATACATACAGCAAATTTTAACCAACCACTTAGTGAATGTCATTTTTGTATAACAATTATTAACTATTGCTCTTACAATTATATTTGGCACATTATGTTTAGAGCTAGCTAACTGGCCACCAGAGTCTTATAAGAAATCATATCAAATAAATTGTCCATAATTGCCTCATGTTGGTTGGACGACTTACATATTACGAATTTGACTGTAGTTAGATGGTTAGCAAGCTTTGTCCACCATTTGAAGGTTTCCCCCTGCTGAAAAACATGTTATCAACACAGTTTTGCTGGTCAACCAGAACTAACCAGCATAAACCAGCATGGACCAGCATGAATTCCATGCCGGTCTAAGACATTTTCTTTCAGGGCCCATAGAGAAAGGGCCAAAGCAGAAAATGTGGCATATACGTAAGCCCATATGCCCACTCTACAGTCCTACTTAGCAGTGTTTAACATATAGTATTTTTTTTATTCAATTAACGAATTAACAGTTACTTAGAGATGCACTGAAATGTTTCACATGAACTGAAAATTGGACTTGAAATGTATGCATGTATGTATGTATGTATGTATGTATGTATGTATGTATTTATTTATTTATTTATTTAATGGCTGTTAGATAGCTGCAGAAAAGAGAACTGACACTTTTGCAATTTTGGAATGTTGTCCTAGTTTTTAAATGCCATGGGATACCATATTACGGTTATATCGCCCAGCCTTAGCCCACAATGATAAAAATAAACTCATTTTATTTATCCTTTCAGCCAAAAAGCCCATGTTGGTCAAGTCTATTCATAAGGGGCTGAAACTGAATATGACTCTCTTTCACCTCAGGCTTGTACAGTTCTTCTCCGATAACAGCCCTACTTCAGTGCATAATTTCCCTTGAAGTTCAGTTGTGCTCAAAACAGAACAGCAAGATCAAAATCGCACCAGCAACGCGCAAATCACATCTTCTTCCTAAATCCATCAACTGTAGAAACATCTCTATCTTTCTTCAAAATGCCCCCTAAAGCATGTCTCGTTTTGAAAGGACAGCTAAAAGACAGACAGTAAAGGTCTATTTTCTGTCCTCTCACCCTCTGGTGGATAAATCAGCACATTTTAAAGCTAAACTAAGCCACAGGGATGGGTAGGGAATAGGGGAGGATTGTGGTGGATGTGCTGCCAGATGCCACTAGAGGGAGTTTTTGTATAGAACTGATAAGGCTGTGGCCAGTCCAGCTTGCTAATCCTTTAGAGAAGGGCTTTGGGGGTTTCTCTGCAAGAAAAGAACCACAAGTGCTTCTCTACAGTTCCCTTGAATGAATCCAATTGCCTTGAATACAGTACAGGCATTTTAAAAGTGGCCAGGAAACTGCAGGGCCAATCCGCTTAATAATTTTCAACTGCTCAGATCTAGTGCTAAAACTAAGTTCCAATTTAGCAAATGGATGATCATTGTTCTACGTGGTGTGTGTGTGTGTCTGTGCATGTGTGTGAGGGGGATACTTAATGTCTACTGAGGTTCCAAAAGCTGAGTATTAGAGGGTAACGTGTATAGAATTGGCATTTCCTTAGCATATCTTTAGCATCTCTATCCGCACTTGTTCTACCATTAAATGGACCTGCTGCCCAGCTTGGATAGATACAGACCATAGAATGCATCTGGCAGGCTAATGTTTGCTTTGTATCATGTGTTTTTTTATGTATTACATACACATTTTTGGCCAGAGGAAACTTTTCCAATGTAAATTTGCATTGTATTCAGATCTCAAATCAAGAAGAAATCTGATTACATAGACTGGTAGCAACAGTGGTGCCTGAAGAGCCACCCATGTACACTGTTGGTTATTAAAACATCCTAACAGACAAAAATTAGACTTGATGTACTGCGTGGTTCATGGTTGTAGAGACAACAACAGAGACAAAGCTTTTATAGCACATCTGACATTGTGAGGGGAAAGGCTGGAGAGCTGAGCCAACAAAGATATCACTTCTGGATAGCGAGAAGAAACAGTTCAGCATTTACTAATACTACCTTTCAGCGTGTGACAGAGACAAGCTGGTTTGAGCCGGAGGAGCAGCATCAAGCTAGCTATTGCTGCATTTGAGTTCATAACAAGTTCATAACTCTGAAAATCCCATCTCGGACTAAGTTTCAGCTTCCCACTTCTGAGTCAAAGAAGTCTTTGTTCTAGCATTCTAATATCTAGGTTGGTCACATCAGACTTTCAAGACAAAATTTCTTGCTCCTTAAGGAAATAAAGTCTTTCTGCAAACTGAAATATTTATCTGTAGTGGTTTTATAGAAGTATAATGATAATTAAAGACATGAAACTCTGGTGTGGTGTTTCAAAATTTCCATTTTTAACAAATAAAATCAGCGAGCTCCCTCTTCTGGAGGTCTGCAGACCTAATCATAATCAACTTCCTACAGTATTCTTCAAGCATTAATAATCAATATATTCATACAGACCTAACCTGTTTACGAACATTATTTAGCGTTGGTTTAAGAAACTACTAACACTATTTTGACCCATTTCTATGTCCATATATGCAAATTATTGTTTATATAAGACATGGATTCATTTGATCATGCCACTAGTAGCTTCAAATTAAATGAATTTATTCGCATTTTGCATTTTGCAATGGCAACCATGGTAAGGAAAAACTCCTTAAAAGCCATAAGAAGAAACTTAGAGAGGAAGCAACACCTAAAAGGGGAGCCCATCATTCTCTGGTTGATATTAGATAGCAAAGCAATAACACAACAATATAAATATGAATAAATTAATTATGGTTAAAAGAATTAACCATAAATATCCAATAGTGAAAGTGATAAAACAAGCCTCAGGTTTAGAACCAGTGACAACTGTTAGATGCATATCAGAATGAAACTACACATAGTACACATACACACATGTAATCACACATACATCCTCCTATGCAAACATACTTTGACACGAGCCATTAGTTACTCAGTGGGTGACGAGGCTCCACCAGCTCTGAAAACCAACAAGGCCGCGTGAAAGGCTTTTAAACAATGTCTCTAAACGTCACACATCACTCTGCAATCGCCTGACTCGACCACACACCAACACCCCTCCATATACCTGATAAGCCTTTTTCTCCACTCTGGGTCATTTGGCATTGCCCTCTAGTGGATATCTGTCCTTTATGCAGCCACTTTCCCTGATGTGGAATAGAAATTTGTGCCTCCAGTCATCCACGGCTTGCTTAATTAATTGGAGTAATTATTTGCTTAGGCAGACAAAGTAAACGCTCTGTCCATATTCGGCACTTTTAAGGGGGAACAGCTTGTCCCAGGAGATGACAAAATGTACTGAAGAGAGAACGAACCAGGGGTGGCCAGAGACGTAAAGAATGTGGGGGCGGGAGGAGATACTGTACAACATGAGGGGTTTTTCTATGCTACATTTACTGTCCTGATCTGAATACAAAACAGCTAAATGCAGGAAAGCATATAAATATCACCCAGTGCTGATAAATAATAACAATATTTGTGTTTTATTATCATGAACTGAGAAGATATTCTCATTAATAAAGTTAATGAGCCCTGTGTATGTCACCCTTAAAAATGAATGGCTATTTGGATCGATCCTTTAAAGAACTTTTCAGTTGAGTGGTTTCAATTGAGACTTTAGGGTTGGTTTCCTGCACATAGATTAAGTCTAGTCTTGGGCTACATTGCAGTGCTAATGGCTATTTAGTCCAGATTTAGCCTTACTTTTGGTGTGGGAAAAAGTTTTTTGAGAATGGTTGTTCTATGGTATCGTTTCAAAGAACCCCTTTGGGCACATTTATTTTTAGCAATATACCTATTCTTCTATGCTACACCAAAAACAAAAACGTTTTTTTTCCACTGTTTTAATCATTAAGATGTAAATAATGATTTAGAGTGGTTTAATGTGGAATGGCCTTTCTAAAAGTATTTGGACACCTGACACTTAAATGAGCTTACTGGATAGCCGATACAAAAACCATGTGGGCTTCGTTATGGATTTTCTTCCCCATTCTTGTTGAAGCGTTTGCTTTCAACAAGATTTTAAACAGTGACTTTTGGAATTTGGCCCATTCAGTCAGAAGACCATTTTGTGAGGTCAGGCACTGAAGTTGAACAAGAAGGTCTTGCTCACAATTGATGTTACAAATTCATTAAAAATGTGTTTTGTGCATTTGAGGTTAAGGCTCTGTCCAGGCCAATGCAGTTAATCCGCAGCAAATTCCTCAAACCATGTCTTTATGGAGCTCATTTTTGCATAGGGACACAGTCACACTGGAACAGGAAAGTGCCTTCCACAAACTGTTGCTCAAAGTTTGAAGGATGCAGTTGTTTAAAATGTATTTGAATCATGCAGCATTAACATTATCCTTCCCTGAAAAACAGCTTCAGACCACTGTCCATCCACCACCAAACTTTACTGCTGACACTATGCATTCTAGTAGGTACAGTTCTTCTGGCATCTGCCAAATCCAGATTTGCCTATGAGACTGCCAGATAGTGAAGTGCGATTCATCATTCCAGAAAACAGGTTTGCATTGCTCCAGAGTCCAGTGGTGGCATGCTTTACACTACTCCAGCCAACACTTGCCATCGTGAATAAAGATCTTAGGCTTGAAGCTAGGGATGCACAGGTCCTCAAATCACTTTTATTGTCACGTCACATTTTCACAGGTGTGAAGGTGAGTGAAAAACTTAGGTGCGAAGTCCTTTACAGTACTTAAATACAAAAATATACATTAGACAATAAATATATACAATACTAAGCAGGTCCTGTGCTAAAGTTGCTTCCAATACTAGTTTGGAATTCTGTAGTGACTTATGCCATTTTTGATGTGCTACACCCTTGCTTGATTTCATACACTTGATAGCAAGTTCTGAACTTGATAACTAGGAGGGGGTGTCCACATATTTTTACCCACATAGTGTAGAAAAAAACATAAGATTTGTTCACAGTGGTGGACAGGATAGGAAGAAGGCATCTGAATCATGCAATGCTACAAAAACCTATATCACAAAGTCACATGAAATGGCCATGAAGACGATAGTTTTGCGTTAAGATTTTCAATGTTAATATTACTTTTTGTAGAACTTGTTATCCTCTGCTTCACCAGAGATCCATGCACACAAGTCCAACCTCTGCACAATGACATGCTTTCATATTGTTACTAAACAATGGAGTGTTAGGACTCTGCAGTGGCTTGATAAAGAGGGAGTCAGAAGAGAGAGAGAGTTTCTGAAGTAGCCTGGTGCAAAAGCAGAGCAGGGCAGAGAAGGTTTTGATTTCAGTGCAGCAAATGTCCTTGTGTGCCTACTTAAATTGAATGTCTTGTCATGATTGGCAATTCACAATGCCACTTACACAATAACTCCAAGCTTCTAGAGATGAGACAGTGACTGCACCAAGAACAAGGACTTCCAGTCCCACATCAACCCTGCCGTCTTGGAAACTTATTTCCATCTGCCATAAAAACTCTGTGACCAGATGTCAAGTGACTATGTGAAACTTTCGCTTACCAGATTGATGGAAACAGTACTGTTTATTCTCTTATTTTCACTTAGGAAGTCAACAAAACGTGTAACATGACCAGGTGTGCCCAAACACTTGCATACGACTGTCTACCAGTACAGACAATACAGGCAGCACTGATATCGCCAAACACAGACCATGAAGACCTGACAACATAGTGAGCTGAACTAAACCAACTAAACATAATCTGACTCCAAAGCTTATAGGTTACTGCAGTCATCTTTGATCCACATTCAGCATCTGGAAAGTAAATTCACATGCACTCAAGATATCGGAAATATTATTAATATGACTGCATTAAAAAAGAACCGAGGATTCTCCTGTGATGCAAATATTGTCATAATGTACCATTCAGTTCACCTTGCATGTGGTCCCTGTGTGAAAAGTAAGCTGCAAAAACAGCCCGTCTTGAATTCATTGTTTTTCTCATGTCACGAAAACCAGTGCATTTACATATATACTACCTAAAGCAGTCTAGCCCCTCCTATTTGCACTGATAAAATGCCCAGTAACAAAAAAACAGCCTTTTTTAAGCTTGAAAAATGATCTTGGAAAAAAAATGATTTACTTATATTATATAATTTTAGACATCTATGTAAACATAAATGTAAAAACATGGATGAAAAATGAGATATGGCCTCTCTAATTCATCAGAATACCCAAAGAAAAACATATGAAACTGTGATTGATCTGGATGTTCACAGTGTATAAAAAACCCACTGTGATTAGTAAGAGGGCTCATTTGCATGTTGCAATCTTCTTTAATATCACAAAGGCTCAAATCACTGTAATTATATATCATGCAGCTGTAGTGCATGTCTGATCCATGTAAACAAAACACATGGATATAGATATTCGACTACTGTTAGAATATCTGCACCTACACACAGAGCTTTTTATACTGTGTACCTGTCAGGATGTTAGGTTATGTCCCTACACACACACACACACACACACACACACACACAACCCATAGCGACTCTCCCAGAAACACAATGAAAAATGTTTTCCATTTTGCCACCTGCATCAAGGATGAAGTCCCCAAAATACCTCAAATCTGTCCATCTGTCAAAGTGTCACAGCCTATGAATCATCAGTTGTCTTCAGTGCAGTGGAGTAAGACAAGCGAGCCTCTCGAAAATGCAAAGGCAGAAGCTCTCAAAATGGAATCTGATAGAAGAGCACATAGAGAACAGCACACAGAGAGGTGTCCCCGCATAACTGCTCGGGTGAAGATGCACAGTGAAGTTATTTTCAACTGCAGAGTATCAAAACTACGAGAGAAACAATGCCACGCCCGTGGAGGTTCTTAACGGCTCTCTCAAAAAATGTAAAAAGCTCCACCAAAAGTGCTAATGCTCAATCTGAATGCTAAACAGATGCCCGAATTCAATTCATTGTGAATTAAATTAAATTACATTTAACTAAATATCCACTAACAATAATGAAGCTTTTCCTTTAACTCTCAGAAACACTGATTAAAATGTACTGTCTCAATGAACTGTCAGTGATTCCTGACAGACACCCATTCATATGCTTTTTTCCCCATGTTTTTAAAGGATGATCTTTTTTCAAGTACGTTGAAAGGCTATGCATAGTTTGTCATTGTTCCATTTAGCCAGTTTTATTATTTGGCCTTTATGAAACTGACTTTACATGGTGATGTTTCAGTGTAACTGCTTGTTAGATTGTGTAGAACATAATTTCAGGCAACATGTTCAAGTATTGCAGCTGTTGGAACCATTGGTAGGTAGTATTTTATGCAAATCATCATAACATTCGGGTTATAAACCAACAGTGATGAATCATTTATGAATGAACCCTTTTTGGTCGAGTTTTGGCCAATTTAAGTTTCTGCATCAGTCAAGAAACATCATTTCAGAGCATTGTGGGAATTGTAGCTATCTAGCTAGTTAAACTGGATACCAGCAAATAAGCAACTTTTATCCCAGGGGCCATCATTTGTTTTATTTCAGGATTCATAATATGGCAGCTGAAAATAATCTGTTGAAATGATCACATGGTACATTATCAGCATTTTGATTGGCTGTTTTAGAAATTTTATTTCAGTTTTTTAGTGAGTATCAGGAGGGCTAGCGTTACGCAACCAACTTAAATTTAGCTTCAAGTAAATTTCAGTCCACTGAAGTTGGGTTAAATAGCTTAAAACACATTCAGTCCATTAGTTTGATTTTTGTCAATAATCTGGATATCAGTAAACCATCTTCTGTAGAGGACAGCTCAGTGTGCAGCTCAGTCTCTCTCTCAGTGTTGCTAAAGCTAAACTGTCTAAGCTGGGTACGGTGAGTTCTTTGGGCCACGCTGTGAAGTGCTGGAGCCGTGCAGAAGAAGAATGATAATGTTCTCAAATTCCCAGCAGGCCGCTACCTGCTCTGTGCCGTCTGTCTGACTCAACCATTGAACTGAACTTGGCACAGATGTCACAACCAGAAAAGTGTTTGTTTGTGAAAGTCAAATCGGTTCTTTGCAAAATAATGAAATGCCAGAACACAGAACACATACGCCCTGTGACTCTGCATAAATGAGCTACATCTCACCACAGCTTTTCAGCAAACATTGGTTTAAAACTGTGATACATGATCAAACCTTGTTTATGACAAAGAAGGTCAAAAGACTGGAATCAGACTTCAACATCTGAGCTGAGCTGAATATCATACACTAGACACCTGTTGATTTTTACTTTTATGCATCATTTGATCACATGACCTGCCATTTACATTCTGTGAGAATTTCATGATGAATGGACCAACAGAAATGGCCCAAAACTGCTTGGAAAAAAAAAGTCTGGTACGTTAAAATTAAATGAGGTTTTTGGCCCCTCCTGTAAAGATGCCATTTTGGAGACACTTGTTTTCTTTGGACACTGACAATATATTTAGAATGTTTGTTTTATACACTTTATCATAGACTGTAATTAAATTAAATCCTGCTGCTGACCTTTAAAGCCTTGCATGGACTTGCACCCACTTATCTGTCTGCACTTTTACATCATTATGCTCCATCACGCAAACTAAGATCCTCTGTTCTGGCTGTTCCTAGGTTCAGGCTTTCCTCTATGGGTGGCAGGTCTTGTAGCGTTGCTGGCCCCAGACTCTGGAACTACTTACATTCATCTATTCATCTATTCACTCTTCTCTCTCTCTTTCCATCTTAAAAGCCCAGTTAAAAACATATCTTTTCTCAGAATACTTTCATTCTCTGTGATTTTATTTTCTTCACCCAATTAATACATGGAATGACATAAGTGCTCAAAATAATATGGCTTGGAATAATATCCTTTTACACTGACTTACCATAGAAGTAAAGAATGCTTTTGCCTTCTCCAGAAAAGTTACCATTTGGAGATATAGTTGTAAGAAAAAGTATGTGAACCCTTTCAAATGTAGCTGGATTTCTGCATTGATTACTAATAACATGTGGTCAGATCATTCTCTAAGTCATTACAGACAAACACAATCTAACTAAACTAATAACACAATATCAGACAACATTATTATTATACAATAATCATCTAACTAAACTAATAACACAATATCAGACAATGTCTGATATTGAGCACATTAAATAGGCAACTAGAAAGTGGCTAGAAAGTGTAGGCTAGAAAAAGTAAGTGAACGTCTGTGTCAATGACTTCTTAAGAACTAGTTGGGAAGACGTCTTTTAATCAAGGAAATGACATTTGAAGTGCGGGTTTCACATGTGCATTGCCCATTCAATAAAGGCAACACACAAAGCCTGGTTACTGACACATCTGTTCTTCTTAAGAAGGTTTGGTATGAACCATGCCTCAATTCAAACAACTTTCAGAAGAGCACCGAACACATTTTTATAAAGACACACAAAACTGGGAAAAACTACAAAAGCAATTCAGGCCTGTTGCTACTCTCCCTACTAGTAGGTGTCCAGACAGCAAAGCATGAAAAAACAGCATATTAACACATACACTCTTTTGACCCTGAGCAGTTCAGCTCCACCTATTCACATTGTTGTGTTCAGATAGTTTAATTCTGTAGTGCATTATTGAACAATACACTTGACCATTTCAAAACCCAAGTCTTCTTCTTTTACAGAAATTCTTTAGTTGATTCACTTATGTGCTTTGGGTGATTGTCTTCTTGTATCACCCAATGTCTCTTCAATGTTGTTTGCCCAAGACCACCTGAAGCATGGTGAAGGGAGCATCATTGCTCGGGGCTGCTTTGCTACTTCATAGCCTGGACGCCTTGCAATAATTGAGGGAAAAAGAACTTAAAAAAAAACATATCACAGGAGAATGTAAGGGTAACATTCCATGACCTCAAGCTGAAGAAACATTGGGTGATTTTCTGCAAATAAATGTGGGAGTGTAAAGAAAGAGTACAGATACATTCCGGCACCTTTATTTTTACATTCACTTTATTTGCTGCACGCGTACATACTTTATTGCTCTATGTGATACCGATCCTGCATGCTCAAATAAAGGCTGTACACTGACTTCCAGCTCTTCTACTTTTTCAGTGCAGTCCTCTCTTCCTCTCTTTGGTGGGTCCCAGCTCTCCAGCTGTATGTGTGTGTGGCGGCAGTGTGGCAGATCACAGTGTGTGTGATGTGGAGGGGTTTAATGTCAGAGCCGCTCTGCTGTGTGTGATGATGGAGTTTTTCAGCTCCTTCACTTCTCACTGTGGCCGTCTGCCTCGATCCTCCATTCTCCTGTTTGATACTACATCCAGCCCACTCCGGTCGGCTCTTCGCTCTACAGCCATGTTTGGGGTTCTGCAAATGTTTGAAACGACTGTGCACATCCAGGTGAGGGTACATATACAGTCATTCTACAAATCCTTTATATTATGCAGGGCTGTATAATGCAACAACATTATTGCACATGCTAGGAGAAATGAATTCTGTGCCAATTCAAAAATGATAAGATTTACATGATAGATCTTCATGTGTGCATGTGTGTATGTGTCCATTCAACTTACTCACTGAAGTTGCAGCTAATTGTTCATAAGTCGTTCTAAGTATGCGGCATGTATATATGCAATACTGATCCAAGTTTGCCCAAGTCATCTTCCCAAGTGTAGTCGTGTGAATTGCGATGCAGGTTTAGTTTTACGGTAGTTGTAGTTCATCAGGAAACATGAACACTAGAAACTTAATCAGATGTTTCTAAACTAAAATGTTTGATTTACAAAAATGGTCAGTTTGGGCTGTAACATATACTTAAAGTCAGGAACGAGTCAGGAATGAGCCAGGAATGAGTCAGGAGCGAGTCAGGAATGTATCAGGAATGTGTCAAGAACAAGTCACAACAAAACACAACACTTTCTATCTTTAGTCTGTTTGGTAGAATAACTGATTACATTACATAACGTCAAATTACACTCATCTTAGAAATTTATTAAATTCAATTCATTCACATTATCATTACACCAACACGAGAAGGGCCCGGGTTCAATTCCCGGGCGGGATATCCGAGGTCCTTTCTGTGTGGAGTAGGCAAGTTTTCCCTAAGTATGAGGTTTTTTTTTCTCCAAAAGACAGTGTGAATGTGTGTGTCTGCCATGCGATGGACTGACGGCCTATCCAGGGTGTTTCCTGCCTTCTGCCGAATCGGCTCCAGCACCCCCCATGACCCCTGGTGCTCCAAGGTGCTAAAAAAATATTACTAATATTGTGTTCATTTGTAGCACAATTTGTATTTAAGACAGTGATGTAAAAGGGAATTAAACTGCAGTGGAACCTTATATTGATATTTCTCCCATTTAGACACAAACACACATGTTAAACCAATAAAATGACTTTTGTATGACTCTTCATGCTACACCGTTTCAAGCTTCTGTGGATAAGGACTTCTGCTAAAAACCTAAATGTAACATTTACTGAAATAAATCATGCGCTTAGAGCACAGTCCTTCTCCCTGCTCTGTAATACCCTGAAACATGGGATAACTATAACAAACTCCCTTGAACCGTTCTTGCACATTCATTGTCTAAACCGTGTAGTCAGGCAGCAGCTGTAAAACAGCAATAGTAGCACTGAAGTAAATTTTCACGAATGCATATTCCAAATCAGGTTTCCGGTTCAAATCGGGTAATGACCCCATCTTCTTGTGGTTTGCGTTGAGGTTACAACTGGGAGCATTCGCACATAACCGCTGTTTTCTGATGTTACAGTCTATTTTGATTGTCTCAAGGGTTTGGTCCAGTCATACCACCACATGTGATGGACAAATCCATAGCAAAATCATTTTCACATTTTCCCAACCTCTTCATCACTTAGAATTAAGCAGGGTACTTTTATTATTGTGTCTTTAAGATTGATTATGTAAATGAGCTCTGCTTTGGTTGGCTGCCCTATATAGTCTATCATTAAAAAAAGCAGTCTGTGCTGAAACACTCCATATAACAACACCGTGAATGATGATGGCTAAGCTGCTGTAGGTTGTGTTGGTTTTCATGGCATCAAAAAAAGCATTTTTCCTGCTTATTTTCCATATGTACACCATGTGGGGTGGGAAGTGAATGGCACATTTTAAAACTTTTGCAAAACAAAAACAAAAACTAAAAAAAACAAACAAAACAAAAACAAACAAACAACACTACAGTGGAATTTAAGTAGAATTCTTTGCAACACTAATTACAGGTGGTTGTTATTCTTTGCTGTATTTTGCCTCTATGTTTTTTTCATTAAAAGACATGTCTGAGAGGAAATGAATCTCATTCCAGATTTGAAATCTTCTGTATTATTTTCTGCTCAGTAACACTCGCTGGCGCAGTGGAATATGAACACGTGAGTAGGGAATGTTTAAACGTTGCTTTTACACTTAGTCCAAATGCATTGGCTTTCTCATTCTCATTCACTCCCTCTGCAAGACGTGGATAATGACACTTGTTCCAGCAGAGCGCCAGCACATCGATCGACCTCAAATAACCAGATTACAGCTCATTCAACTTGAAGCTCCCTATAAGCTAGGCACCCAGCGCTCTTTCAAAACAGAGGCTTCCATTCAACTGAACGTCAAGATGGATTGGTTTTGATATGTGAAGTAAGATTTGCTGCAGTTCTTTTTTTTCCCTCTATAGACTCTTTTTATATTGATAAATAGGAAAGAGTGGAACTAGGACAAATGGAAACCAACAACTGAATTGTTACTGAATTGCCTTGCTGGAAGTCATAAAGCTAATATTAGTTATCGTATGTCAAAATACCTCAATTTACACTATTTAAATGTTCTTTTATTGATTACCTACATCAGCTGCTCATTGCAAAACCTGTATATATTCTTTACTTCTGCACTGTTAAACATGAAGGTGCAAAAAAGGGCTCTTTGGAGGGATGCTATAGAGGAAACACTTCTATAGCAGAGCAATTTAAATTTCCATTATTTCTTCCTCATTTCTGTGTAATTAAATCTTAAGTCATCCAGGGTGGTGGGATGTGAAATATTCCAAACTGGAGAAACAGAATTGCTCACAACAATGGTAATATGAACCAGGTGCCAGAGACATGTAGGCCTAATTCTTCTAAAAGCTCCCTCACAGAAAGTCAATGCACTAAACTGTTACTGTTTTATGCATTCTGAGACAAGATAATGGACAAAAACATATATTTTTTATACCCATTCATGGACAGGAGGTACATACAAGGGTACAGATTCTTCAGATTTACCATCATGGACATCACGTATAAAAAAACCCTTATAAGACATGATTAGGTTTCGTTGGTAGTAGTTTAGTAGGTTTAGCTAATAAAATATTTTCGCTGTAGACCCCTGGTTTCTATCATCACACTGCAGCTCTGAAGCAAGTCCCAGAGACATCGCTATACACTGAGCAGTTAGTCTAATCCATTAACTGTTAGAAAAATACCCCCTAATTACCACAACCAGAAAGAACACAACACAATGGCTGACCTCACACTTAACTCCCTAGTTAATATAACAGCTCTGAAAATACATCATGACCGGTAAAGGCTAATTAACCAGGGTCATACCTACTACAACAGTTGTAGTGTAGATGTTTATAGGGCAAATGATTGAAGATTGTAATGATGCTGTCATTTATATGTAGTACTGAACTTTTTTTTTTTACCAGTGGCAAACAAGGTGCAATATATAGGAGGTTCTGAAAGGTCTGGGACCCCCTAATTATCTTATTAAACCCCCTGAATGTCTCAAAATTAAAATTTTTGTCCCTGAAATTAAGTTTATGATGTTGTTTTGGTGCCCATTAGGGGACAACAGACATTCAAACACAAATTCAGGGAAAGGTCATTGTTTAGTTGCTTCATCCACAAATCGGCAAGCTTCTGTCTTTGGTATTCTTAACTAACAAGCCTACAATACTGAACTGTATCATAGCAGGGCTGTAACAAATTGGTCCACCCAGTTAGTCCTTCATATCCTAGCAATTGTAACTATACACAGGATACATCTGAAAAACTTCACCGCAACATATTAGTAAATCTGAAAGCTTGTCCAGTTCCCTAACTGGCGGATAAGTAAAGCGTTCCCCATTTCTCAGATCAAAGATAAATGTGGAGATATTCATCATTGAGCGGAAGAGCGTTTTACCAAAACTAGAAAAGAGCCAAAATAATTGTTATTAAATAATTTCAAATATTTTTTTTGCTATTGAAGCTATCATCACCATCACAATCAGCTATCTTTTATTACAGAGTAGCAAGAATAAGATCCCACTTTAAAGAGTTTCTTACTATTCTAGAACAGCAAAACAAATAGAGCAAAACAAATACAGCATGTATCAGACCAAGTGCTCCATAGTCGAAGCTGACCTTGGTGTTACAGCATTTTTGGGCCAAGTTTTTGTGTGTTGTTTAGTGCACTATTTGAAAGGCACCTTCACTCAAATTAACTCACTTTAATCAGTTTATTATGCTGGGAATATAATGAAGCAAGACATTTACATTCACAGACCTTTAAATAGGAGAAGATTCAGGTCTCTTTGCAAATACTGCTTTATTCAAAAAGGCTTTAATTAATGTTTAACACTGACAATGATGTGCAGACCTAATTAAGCAGCAATAATAATAAAAAAAGAGGATGATTTTTGCACACTGACCTTGAGCCAAAGTGATCACAAGACAGTTTTGTGAGCTTAAAAGCTATATTCCATCATAACACTAAAGCATAAGGGTAACATTGCTTTATTCTTTCATATATCAGAATAAGGGAGAGGTATGTCTTTTGTCTGTACGTGTATATTTACAAATGAGTGCTTTTAATTTAAACAAATGACCCAATTCGATGGTGGTGTCAAAGACATGATGACTAATGCTTTGCCTGGCATGGTGCCGCGAGTGATTGGCTTTCTATTGCATCAAAATCTGAGATTCATAGATCATGATAAAGTACAGTGGCCTCAGCCCCTCTTCATTAACGGTTGTGGGCTTAGACCTGAGACCTGATTCCTCCAATAGTAAGCTTAATACATTGTTCAAAACTTAAGCATGAGAAGAGAGCTTTATTATGTTACAAATGGTATGTCTGGTTTGGTTCGTGTGAAGCTCCATAATGAATATCACACTTTTGATAGTGTGATATAGTTTTAATTAGCTCTAGTGTAATATGCCATAATCTTGGAACATCCCACAGAAACTTTAATCTTAAGATTATATTAGATCAGATTTTACAAGAATCACCTAACTGTAAAAACAAAAAGTCAGCTCGGTTTAAAATGATAAGGTAAAATCATAAGGCAACATAGTTTGCGGTGTTTCTTGTGTTAACTCAACTGCAAAGAGTTCACCCAACTCAAACTTCTTAGTTTATCAGCCAACACAAGTTCACCTAACTTGTGTTTTCTGCCTCTTGATTGAAGTTATGAACAGCTGATGCCGTTTTAAGACTTAGAGTCTAGTCAGATGGAACAGTCAGAAAGAGCAGCCTTCAAATAAAACGTAGCACGAGCAGAGCTGGTTCTGAATGAAAATCAAGTCTGGCCTTTTCTCTGATCTTTATCCATCAATTTCGTATCAGAATGATTACATGCCTCGACAGATTGTGCTCCAAATTCACAACACTTTATGCCCACATTAACAATCAAAGTCTTGCAGTCAGCTGTTGTAGGTAGCACCTGCACCCGCCCATTTAATATACCATGACAGATGAATATTTATGATGGCATAAATGTGAAATATATGAAGGCATCACATATAGTTCATAACACTTTCCTATAGACCTAAATAAAGCAAATCTTATCAAATCAGTAACAGTAACATGATCACAAGAATATAGATTATATTTTAGTGCTGAACGTAAAGCACTAAAATATTAAATATAGCATGAAAAAAAAGATTTTTGACTTAAAAACTCAGACCTTATATTTTAAGTTCTTTGAATATCTGAAAATAAATTTACCTAATTAACTCAAACTTTCAGGTCACTGTGTTGAACTAACTACATATTTGGTAACACTTTACATTAAGCATTGACTAACAAACAAAGTAATGGCCTAGTTAACATGAAGTAATACATTAACAATGGTTAACTAATGTTAAGTAAACATGCATGCAAAAGTTATTACTTGTTTACTTAACATTAGTTAACATTAGTTACTTCATGTTAACACTTTTAAAGGTAAAAGTGTTACTGAATATTTTAACACAAGACTTTTTACACTTTTTGCACCAACCCAACTTACACTGCATGGGAATAGAGCAAAAACATGGACTGTCTTAAAGAACTTAATGGCTCTTTAGTACAGTAGTTCCAAACCCAGTCTTCAAAGGGTCCACACTTTTCCTTTATCCCTATGTGTTTTAAGTACGGTTGGAGCATGCAGAATGTCTGGGAGGCTACTGTTTTAGAGAACCACAAGTGGATGAAGCAATGCTTTCCAACCCTTGTAATGGAGGACCCTCAGCCTTGCACTTTTTTCTGGCCACAACACACCCACTTCAGCTCAGGAAGGGCTTTTTAATGAGCAGATTAGTTGGATGAGGTGTGTTGAGAGCAAGGCAAACACTAAAATGTGCAGGACAGGGGGTCCTTTAGGGTTGGGAACCACTGTTCTGAGGGTACTGCTCCCCTTTATGGCACCTTCATTTTGTAGGGCTGAAATGAATAAGAGATTCCTAAAAGATGTGGCAGTGTGGCTACCCTAGTGAAACAGATTAAATAAAAAAAATAAATGTAAAAAGTTTAGAAATGTTTTAGAAGCTTGCCCTGATGCAAAATGTTGCTTTTGTTCATATAAAAACTAGAATTTTGGGTAACACTTTCTATGAATCGGGTGTCTGTAATGCATTATAAGTGCATTCATAAAGATCTATAAAGCAGTCATAATGTTTCATAAGCCTTTGTAACTGTACATAAATGTTCATAATCACACCCATAAACAAGTATAGCATTGCATTATAAGGCTTCATAGCACAATGACATAATATGTTAAAATTAGGGCTGTACCCGACTCAGAGTTTTGTCAGTCGAATCGGATTCGCCCGTCCTGGCCGATGATTCAACTATTTGTTCATGTTTTTTCTCCATATACATTATCTAGTAATCAGTAAATCAAATGGCATACGTTTCAGATCTGATGTCCTCCTTATTTAGAAAGTCAGTAGTCACAGGAACATATTTTTGAACTAAAAGATACGTGGCATATGATGAACGATCTGAATTGGAGCCTGATTTAATTACAGAATACAGCGTCGGGCAGCAAGCAACGTATTTATGCTAAAAATTAGCGCTTCTAGCCTGTCTTTTTAACTTCACTTTTAACAGCTTCTTCAGTAGGATGACCCTTCGTCTTTCATCTCTCATAAATAATAAATTCCTAAATAAAACCAAATTAGTCAATATTTAAATTATTTTTAGATGAAAAGGAGAATGGTAGAGCTGAAACCGTTTAATTATTATATCACCTGCGCTGAAATAATTATTTCTCGTTTATCGCAGGCATATTAAGTGACTGTACTTATCTTTAAATAAAAATAATGTTAGCTGTAAACGAATAAATAAAAATATCTGTAATTTAGGTTCTAAAATAATGGAATTATAATAAAACAAACGTCTTCGGTCCGTTTTTCCTTCACCGCAAACAGCCATTATGTCTAAAACGAAAGTCAACTCATTGGTTTGAAGCAGTGTTCGATGTCTGACTAAATGACGAGCAGAATTAGCTTTAATTTGTTCGGATTCTCTTCTTCAAAAGCTCCCCCAGACTTTTTCTGAGATGTCGTTCCACCTGTGTTTCGCAGCTTCACAGCTTTAGCTCCCTTCAACAGTGAACCACCAGTGCACGTTCTCACGTGGATTTAATTTTTTAGCAAGCATGCGTCATAGACCAGTTAGAACTTAAATATATATTTATTATTCCCCTTTTAATAATTATTAAAATGTCTTTTTACATTCTTATAGTTCTTGTGCATTTTGTAAGCTTTTGTCTGTTTTACGACAAAAAAATCAATAAATAAATAAAAAGACAAAAAAAAACCTCGTCACTGTTGTCAGTCGACTTGAAGGTTCTCAGTCGACTCAAAGGGTCTCCAACTGACAATTTGACTCGTCGACTTCTAGAGGGCAGCCCTAGTTAAAATGTATGTATATACTTTTCTGTTCTTAACATTATCGGTGAGACCCCTATCATAAAGCTTAATGCACCTATTGACATAATGCATTAATTCATAGGGCTGATCAATAACATCACTTTACTTGAAGTCTGTAAAGAAGGCTTACAAGTGTTCATTAGATCCTATGTGCACCTACAAAATAATTTTCATTTTGAAGATACTGAGGAGCATTAGAAAGAGGCATCACTGCATTATACAAATGAACACAACATTAGTTATGAAGCTTAATGATGCCGGTTTCACAGATAATGTTAATAACAAAATAATATATACATTATACTGCATTATGTCTTCTGCTATGAAGCCTTAAACCAGTGTTCATTACACCAGTTTATGTGTGTGATTATGAATGTTTATGCACAGTTTCAAAGGCTAGTATTATAAAGCATTATAAAGCATTGCAAATACCTGATTCATAGAAAGTGGTACCGAATTTTGCTTCGCATTGACTCATTTAAAGCCTTTATTTTAAGTTGAATCAAAGGAGTTATACTGCTTGTTGCTACGTGCAGGCATTTCTGACAAGCCTTTCTTTTTACAGTGGACCTGAGGGAGCTGCTCCGACCGCATAGTTCAACAGAAACAATGATATCTGTGTAATGATACAGAAACAATTATAATGGAAATGCTGTTTTTTTTGTACTAGTCTTTAATTATCACTATCATTTTATTGCATCTGAAAGTCCTATTCACAGGAAGCTGACTATCTCTTCATATTATTCTGAAATATTAATAACAACATGTCTTACTGGGCCCATAAGCTGAGCGCAGTGTAAAATGAGCAGTGGCATAATTCCTCTACAGAAAACCATTTCCTGCCACTGAAAAGTTGCCATTACTACAGTCAAGGCTAGCAGTAAATGTGAGGGAGTCCTTGAGTTGTCCTGGAGACCCTCGCTCCAACTCCTCCAAGCTCTATTTACAGTTGCTCTATGTCCCTGCCAAATACGAGGACTCAAATAGAGATGTGAGAGACAGGAACTCGTTTTATCACTGGATACGATGAGAAATCAACGGTGCAATTTTGAAATTACCTTCTTTCCCCCTCTTTTTTATGAAGAAGCTGGGAAATGTGTGTTGGGGTGTGTGTGTGTGTTGGGGATTTTGTGCAATCTTAAGGAGGATGCCATCATGCTTGAGGGTCACTGAGCTTATAGTGTCCATTTTGCTGTTCATACAACTGGTTGAGTGGTTTTACGTAAATTACTTTAAAGGCCAGATAAAGCAGGCTACTGCACCTGAATACCAGTTGGAACCACAAGGAACATCTGCCACATCCTACATCTCCCATTTTACAATTGATCTATTTATACTCCACCCACAAAAGCGTTCTTTGGAATTGTTGCGATATCTCCACTCAGAATGCTGTGCTGTCCAGGACTGAGCTGAATCCCTGTCTCAAAACAGCCCCTACATGTAGGTATTGTGACAAAGACTGAGCTGGGCACTTCAATTGGTCATCAGGTTGGAAGGGGATTGTTTTGGACAACATTCTGTGAACTTGTGCAACCTACAAACAATGAAAGCATGACTTTGTGGATGGAGTACGGATAGAAACCAGTATCACTGAACTTTTCTCCACTTTACTTTGGATGCTCTCCTTCAAAGGGCAGTAGAGTAGAGCTGAAAATATCTGCCCCAATCTGGTGGGACAGTCAGGTTTGTTCGAGTTGGGATGTCATTTCCCAAATATGTCAGGTCAGGTTCAAATTTCATGCTTGGGTTCTCACAGCCCACCTCCCGCCTTTAACAGATTTTACACTTCAATTCACCTTCTTTTTTTGTAACTCCTTATTTTATTCTTCCTTCCTATTTTCATTACTTTAAAACAATTGGTATCTGGCATGCTGAGTCAGACAGAATGTCACACTGAGGCCCACGAGGAACAACCTTGTAAGAAAATGAATGCATACCAAAAAGATACATATTTAAATTGAACATGTTATATGTAACATTCATACATATCAACATATCAGCACTGCAGTTATGGAAAGTCCATCCAGATTAGACTATGCTTTTGGAATGCATTGTCTGATGAGAGGTGGAATTTAAAACGACTTTTGGACAGCTGTCATGTTTTGTCATATAATGTAGTATTATTCTATTTATTCTATGATCTAGTGATGAGTATAATTGTTGCTAAGTGGTAACTTCTTGGTGTTATTCTATCAAGTGTTACTTTTGGAGATTCTGAGCTGGTTTGTGTCCATTTCAGATGCTTAACCACGGCATCATGAGGCACTCATGCACTGAATGTATTCTGAATGTATTCTGACATAGATCAGGTTGGCACATTGTGCACTGAGGAGAACATATTTCATGTAGAAGACAATGAGTTCTTATCAGCATCTTATCAAAATGGTCAGCACTTTTACTCCATCCAACATAAAAACCTACTGATTTTCTTTTTGGCTGGTTTCGTGTATAACATATAGTCTGCTGCTATATGTTTGAGCAACAGTAGTGCTGTCACCCTACAAGGCAAATCTAGAGTACTAGATTATTTTTTAACCAAAGACTGTTTTTCTTTGGCTCCAGTTAACTCCTACAGATGGATACTTAAATATATCAAAATTATGTTGGATTGTACATCCCTAGTTCAGACTCAATTTTTTGTCTGGTCTAGGTCAGATTTGAACTCAAAGCCTAGTGTTGTGTGGCTGAGCTCTAAAGGTTTTTGGGTTTGAACCAAATGAACTCCTTAAAATTCTGGACTTATTACATGCAAAGACTTAATATTCAGTAACTATAAAGACTGCAATGCAAACTGAATGGGTTATTCTTAGCTTACAGAAGTGTGTAGGCCTGCTGGTGTCCCAGTTAAAGCTCTTTTAAAGACCTTTGGTCTTGAACCCATACATTCAACACAGAAACAACAGAGCTATCAACGAAGACAACAAAAACTCCCCCATTCCAAAAACTTGAATGAGAAAATCATGGTGTCTGGGCCAAATCACATGTACTACCCACGTCACATGACAAACAGAACAATGAACTGATCCAGTTCCAACTGCTCATTAATCTTTGTTGAAATGTTTAGTTTGTGATTAACACTCTTGTCCTTTACTCCACAAATGACAAAGCTGCCACTCTACATAATGGAACAAACCTGGGTCAAGAGCACAGCAGTTATAGATAAAACTCTTTGACGTCTATGTCGAGCATAGAGGAACATGCCATGGACTGCATCTTCTCAAGAGTATATATGATATGTGATCATGTTTTCTGATACAGAGAGGACAGAGTGCGACATTTGTTGCTAAAGAATTAAGTTATGGTGCTAAAAAGTATGTCCAAATTAAGGAGCTACACAATCCAGTTGCCACAAAGACCTATTCTAAAACCAGCACAAGCACAAAATGAAGATCCACATGAAAGCTGGAGAGAACTTCCACCACTGTGGACTGGGATTGACAGATGGTGGTGGTCTCCATGGGCTAGAGCCCATTTTAGAAACCTCACCAGACATATCAAACAGAATAAACACAGACACACATACACAAACTACATCTGCTTGACCCTACCAGGTCTCAAAGTAGCAGCAGGGTGTTTCCTCAGCACATGCTAACACCTCCACCAAACTTAATTGAGGAGCTCCTCGAATGGGTCGCACTGTGCACATATGGTCATCCATGCAGTGTAACCATGATGCTGCTGATAGATCTGTGAGTACTGCACAAGAACATAATCTATTGTGTATGAAACTTTTAATCAGCTTGATAATTAAAGCAGTACAACAAGCAGTTACATTCAAGTTTCAAGATGGCTGTTAAAACTGTTTTAGCTATGTGCCCACCAGTTAATGTCATGCAAACTGCATCAGTCGCCTCAAATTGTATGTAAACTGTTAAGTAATCTCAAGGCAATTTTAGTTTCTGTATTATCTACAAACATGTGCTGCATAACTGAAAACAAGCATCATCTTGAAGCTAGAATTGGGTCCATAATTTTATCCATTTTTATTGATAACAGTAGATTGTACTGTGTCAGAAATCACATAAATAAGTTCATTTTCGTTTCTTTTACTTTCAGCAACTGAGCACAGTGTATTATGATTTATGCATATGGGTCACACACTGCATTTTGCGCTCATGGTAGATACCTATATCCACCCAACTTCCGCAATAATAGTGGGATTATAATAATAATTATTTACTAAACTTGAAGCTGCGGTGCAAAACTAAAGAAGGCAACTTTAGACATCACAACTACATTTGGGATGAGGGATAGCATGTACATTTTAGAGATTACACAACTACTTCTTTTTTCCCCTTAACACATTTATATTGAAGAGCATCAACCAATATCCAATCTATCCAATATTGTGTCTTTAAAAAACACTGAGCTTTAAAATGAGCTGTTTTTCATTATAGCACTTTCTCACTTAAGAGGGTGAGCATTGAAAAGTAGTCTAAAATGCTCAACTTAAACAGTCTATCCCTGACAAAGAAATACACAGCTACCACCACATCACATGGTGTGAAGGCATGCATTTTAGAATAGATCTGTGGATAACATTCATTCTTTTTTTCACTATGATATCAGATCCAGGATTTTCTGCTGATATGCCCTCCTACCGATGCCCATCTTTGCTGATACGCCATATCTGGTAAATCAGATTTTTCACCCAAGAAACGTGTTAGTTTTCAAACTGTGGGTTGTGACCTACTGGTTGGTTGTAGCGGTGGGATATGTTCGGCACAGGGCAGTTGCATCGGGCCAGTTTCAATTGGTCATGTGGGGCAGACACATTATCACATGTGCCATCCCTACACTCAAGGCTTTGAGTCTTTTGCTGTTTGCCATTGGGTACATGCTAGAAGTGTATTCTACAAAATACATCCATCGTCACTGATGTTAAAACTACAAGCGTCCCAGAAATGTTCAGCTTTGCTGCCGTTCCTTGTCACTTCTGTTATATAACAACCTTCCATTAGCCTAATTTGTTTGGTTGATACCACTGTAGGCAACAGTTAAGCCAACTAATCCTAATGGAAACATATATACCTATTCCATAGTAAATGTTTAAGTTTTGCATGTAGGTCACCTTAACACCCCACACTTTCTGGGGCGTTTTCTGCCACAGTGTTTTAAAT
>CM067482.1:16865454-16913470 GCA_034552555.1 Semaprochilodus insignis
AGACACAGCAGTGCTGCTGGAGTGTTTAAACACCTCAGTGTCACTGCTGGACTGAGAATAGTCCACCAACCACAACTCTCCAGCCGACAGCATCTTGTGGGCAGTATCCTGTGACCACTGATGAAGGACTACAGGTTGACCAACACAAACTGTGCAGCAGCAGCAGATGAGCTATCGTCTCTGACTTTACATCTATAAGGTGGACCAGCAAGGTAGTAGTGTGTAATAGAGTGGACCGCGTGGACACAGTGTTTAAACACTCCAGCAGCACTGCACACTCCACATGTACCAGTGCAGCACACACTAACAGGCAACTACCACATAACTATGGGGGTCCACTACAGTGGTTTCTGACTTTTGCACAATACTGTATATAGATTTTTACCACCACAAAATAGTTGTTAGTTACCTGATTACTAATGCACTCTATAGTGTTTTGTCCTTCTAGTAAGACTACAGCAAAAACATGCTATTGTCAGAAAATACTGGATTCTGGTAAGTCAACTGGCTACCTGAGAGAAGAGGTCAGTTAAACTGATGATCTCAAATATATGCCCACCAAAAGAGTGTTTCACCAAGTTATATCTGGTCTGGTGATCCTAGAGTAGTCCCTGTCCATTGATGGAAGGGATACATAGAGTTTGACATACTGTGCAACAGTTGGGCTACATCCCAAAAACTGAAAACCAACAAAGTGCACCTGTATGGTCGGTGTTTCTGATAAAATGGCCAATGAGGATAGACACAAAGTAGGTGGCTAATAAACAGGCAACTCAGTGTATATTGTGCGTAAGGATTGTTTCCGTAACCAAGGCATATATTTGCATGGTCCTGGAGAGAATGCTTACAGCTGGCATTTCATGATTATAATAGATGCCTCTATGTCTTTGTTTTTGAAGTTATCCAATGGGATTTGGGCTTCTGGATTAGGACAGCTCCAGAAATCCCCAAATTTGCAGGGTTTTATTCCAGTGCATAAAAACAAAATCCTATCAGATATGTTTTATGGTAGAGCTGAGAGGCTCACCTTCACAATGCATCTAGGTATTTTGTTTAATATGCTTTATGATGGATATTACACTGAAATGGCTAACAATAAAACAATTCTCAGGAGCTCAGGAGTCCCTTTTTCCTCAGTCAGTAAAATGTTTGGCAAGTACAAAACTCAAGCTTTTAATCTTCCCAAACTTATATCTTTAGTTATGAGTGAACTTTTCTCACCTCGTCATTAGATTTGTCTCATTGATTTAGAGCACGGAGCATGGCGAGTAGTTGCGAGGGATTCATCAAGAAAGCAAACACTGGTCCCTATTTAATTAGACTGCTGGATGAATTGCAAAACTGCATGCTAAACAAGTTACGACCACCTTCCATGATAGGGTTTCAGCAACTTTGCATTTCTCTGTTGTGATTTGTGTGTGATAATAATAATAATAACAATAATAATTAAGTAACACGATTAATTTTTAATGAGGGGCCCAAATGATGTGCCCCTTGGGCCTTTCGCCTCTTGGCTTTAATTAATAAGCACATTAAGTCCTTCAATTAAAATGGTGGAGGAATGGCTGGGCAATCAGCAGGTAGCTTTAATCCATACGCTCATGAACAATCCGAATGGTGCTTTCTTAATCAATCTAGACTGTGGAGAAATGGCTATCCATGAGGGCAGAGATCACAACCATCATTTTTCAACTTGGGACACTTCTTAACCACTATGCACTGATATAGAATTTCTGTGATAACAGTCACCAATAATTAACCTTGTTGGGGTTGTTGCCAGTAACCAATGGCTTTACTGTTGTCACATTATTAAGGACTTGAACATAACCACAGCATAAATAAACCAGACAACTGCTGCACACATATTTTTGTAAATAAATAAACAAATAAATAAATATTGTTTTTTTTCCCCACCAAAACTCCTTACATGTACTTGATTGAATAATGGATAAAGATTTAAGTGTCTTTCTTTTAAAATAAGGAGAAATTTTGTTGATTGTACATAATTTACTGAAATTGGCCATCAAATTTAATCTGCTAAACTTTTGCTGATCCAACTTACCTTACTATAGTTGGTGGCCACTGTAGTGTCCAGTCAGTGAAGAACCTCCCTCAATGATATAGAAAATGGCAACATGCTCATACAGCTCACAATAAAAATACTAGACAAATGATAAAATATGAGCGGATATCTGAGGAATGATAGACTAGGTGATGGTAAGTAAAAAAAGGTGCCAGGAGCCAATAAAGATGTGTTATCAGCTGGTAATGGCAACAGACTAAACAACACTTCAATACACTGAGTAGACATGTACTTAATGATCCAATCACAACTGAATTCCTGCAGTTATCTGATTATTCAAGCTTAATCCGATTTCTTTGATCAGAGTAATCCCAGAAATATGATTTTGGGTCAGTGAATGGATTTCTAAGCACCCGCATGTCCTTACTCTGATTATGTTTGTTTTTCTTAGTCTGCACCCGTAAAAACACTTACAGCAGGACCAGAAATAAGCATCCAGCATTTAACCCAGCAACCGTGAGATAGCTACAAAACACTTTGGGAGCAACACTTAAGTCAAATGCATGCTTGAGGAAATGAAAGATTTAAATATTCTTCATCTTGTAGATGATGTATGTTTATACTGTATTTTCAGGTAAAGTGACTTTTTTTCTGTGAGTTTACTGGTTAGTTGCAAAGCAGAAATACTATTACTGTTTGACTTGTGTAGACCTGGAGTTTCTCTATTATCTGATTACCAAAGTGCATGTAACGCTTTGATCAAATTACTGACAAAATCTGATTTTCTGTGCATGCAAACACACTCATTGATTCAACTCAAAGATCCAATGTGATTACATGAAATCAGCAAGAAGAGTCAACTCAAAATGGTTGAATAATTTAGAATATGTCCATTTTAAGTAGGGCTGTACCCGACTCAGAATTTTGTCAGTCGAATCAGATTCGCCCGTCCTCGACAATTCGACGATTCGTTCATGTTTTTTCTCCATATACAATATCTAGTAATCAGTAAATCAATCTGCATACGTTTCAGATCTGATGTCCTCATTTAGAAAGTCAGCGGAGTCACAGGAACATATTTTTGAACTAAAAGAGACGTGGCATATGATGAACGATCTGGAGCCTGATTTAATTACAGAATATAGCGTCGGGCAGCAAGCAACGTATTTATGCTAAAAATGAGCGCTTCTAGCCTGTCTTTTTAATTTCACTTTTAACAGCTTCTTCAGTAGGATGATCCTTCGTCTTTCATCTCTCATAAATAATAAACTCCTAAATAAAACCAAATTAGTCAATATTTAAATTATTTTTAGATGAAAAGGAGAACGGTAGACCTGAAACCGTTTAATTATTATATCACCTGCGCTGAAATAATTATTTCTCGTTTATCGGCAGGAATATTAAGTGACTGTACTTATCTTTAAATAAAAATAATCTTAGCTGTAAACGAATAAATAAAAATATCTGTAATTTAGGTTCTAAAATAATGGAATTATAATAAAACAAACGTCTTCGGTCCGTTTTTCCTTCACCGCAAACAGCCATTATGTCTAAAACGAAAGTCAACTCACTGGTTTGAAGCAGTGTTCGATGTCTGACTAAATGACGAGCAGAATTAGGTTTGATTTGTTCAGATTCTCTTCTTCAAAAGCTCCTCCAGACTTTTTCTGAGACATCGTTCCACCCGTGTTTCACAGCTTCACAGCTTTAGCTCCCTTCAACAGTGAACCGCCAGCGTACGTTGTCACGTGGATTAATTTTTAGCCCAGTTAGAACTTAAATATGTATTTATTATTCCCCTTTTAATAATTATTAAAATGTCTTTTTAAATTCTTAAAGTTCTTGTGTATTTTTGTAAGCTTTTGTCTGTTTGACAACAAAAAATAAATAAATAAAAAACCTCGTCACTGTTGTCAGTCGACTTGAAGGTTCTCAGTCGACTCAAAGGGTCTCCGACTGACGATACGACTCGTCGACTTCTAGAGGGCAGCCCTAATTTTAAGTATGACAAACCTAATTTACGTTGGTATTCATCTCCTCTCTTCTCTTTACACTAATATGTAAACATGTTTGACAGGGTCCGAAAAAAACTATGGCCAAATCTGTCCGCTATCTCTGACTCAGATTTCAGGTTTTATAGGTGCACACACACCATATATTAGTATGTTCTTTTTCTCCACACTCAGTAATGCTTTTTCTTTCCATTTTTTTATAATACATGGTACTGCTTTAACAGCTAGGATATGTATGTGCTTTCAATACTAATACTTCAAGAAAATAAGAACATAATACACAAAATGGATCAGTTAAACTTTTGTTTTCATTAACATTTAGATTTTCTGGGCTTTTTTTAACCCCCCTCAAAAGACTCAAAAGTAGGTCCCATCCAAATCTGGCTGACACCAAAAAGTAAAGAACAATAAGCCAACAAATAAAAAAAAAAGAGTTGGAATAATGAGTAAGAAATTGATATTAGTAGGGTTGCAGTGCATAAGACACTCATTACAAAAACTGTTCCACAACTCCCCTCATAAGGGTCTTCTAATACAACAAATGATCGTAATTGGTTCAGACATAATATGACTGTTACCTGACCCTTTATGCTTTACTGGTTTTTCCCTTTTGAATTGTACCAGGGAAGGCATCCACCAAATCTGCCACAACTACGGAAGTGACTGAACATTGATGTGGCCTGCATCCAGAACCTTGCCAGTCCAGTTCATGCCAAATCCAGTCACAGCTGTTATTTGTGCTTGTGGAAGTATTACAAGCTATTAGGTACGTCTCAGTCACAGGTGACTAATTTTTTGTCTGGTGATCTTATATCAGTTGCTAATACATCACATAGCACTATCAAAAACATAAAAAGGTGCAATTACTTCTATTTTACAACTCTAGAGTGTTTCAAGTATTGTGTAGGAGAGACATTAAAAATTCACAGGAGTATTCAGCGTAAAGCTGTGTGAAGCAAGACCTCGGGCTTCTGTTGCCAAAACAAATGCAGCTGGCTGAGATTTGGAGTCAATTAGTTGGTCAGGACTTCTGAAAGATGAGATACTGCAGCTGGTTTGATCTAAAAAATAACAACATCATACCACGCTAAATTAGTCTGCATGAGTCTTATACTTTGGACTAATCATATGATTCATGGTGAGCAGGTTTGCTGCTCTCTTAGAACTGCACTGGCTGTTCAATTTAAGAAGACCAAGCAAAACCGACTTCCACTGCACTGGTAATGAAACAGGATTAAGACAGTAGCAAAGCTTGAATTGGGGGGGGGGGGGGAGACATGTGCTATAAGGCAGATTTCCATGAGAGGGGGAGGATTAATGAGATGCAAATCAGTCCACAGTTGTAGAAGATGATTGCTGAAGTGTCACTTTGATGGACACAGGCCATCAGCTCAGCAATAGAATGATTTTTTCCCCACATTGTTTGCTGTTTGTTCAGTTTCAACACATGAAAGATTTATATAATGATTTCCTGTGAAATAAAACCTCAAAAGAACATACTTGACTTATTAATAAAATGTCTCATTATTGCAGAAAAAACATCTCTCTCTCTCTCTCTGCAATAACTGCATGCCAAAGGCCCTGACACATTGTGCCGTCTCCCCTGAGGTCAGCCAGAGGTTGAGAAGGCCGCAGGAATCATTGTTCAAAGGCCTTTCCAGGAAAGAGTGAAGAAGGCACTTCAGATCCGTCTCATAGACACACCAGACTCTCTAGGACACTAGAACTCTTTTCAGTTCCAGTGTCTGTGAAGACACCTTGAAAGAGTATATGAGGTCAAGAGACGGGAAATATGATGACATGTTATTGTTACTGTTACAGCATGATAGTCTTTTGTGAGTACTCTCCATTATACTCTGAGTACATGGTTATTGTTTGTACGTGTGGAACGCTGAGCAACTGCATACACTGTAAGAACATTAAGAAAGTTTGAGCTTGTTTTAATATCAGCTTATCATGTCATATTTTTACCAATTGTTTGATGCTTCGTCTGTTCTTTCTTCTTAAAGCAATTTTTTCCTTTCAAAAGAAAAACAAAATTTAATTTTTCATAATGTTTTTGTGGCAGTACTGCTGTGCTGCAGGTAAAGACGGCAGCAATCCACTGCAAGGTATCAGCATTTGGCTTATACATAAGCTTTTACCTGTCATGATCATGAACATTTAGCTTAAAATATTTGCCATATAAGTAATTGTGATTAACAATTTAACTGCCTTTTTATAAAAGGTAATTCATTTGAGTTAAATTATTAAGTACTTCGCTTTCAACTGACAACAGAAACAGCTCACACTTAAATAAACAGACATTACTCAAGATCGCCATCTGAAAGCATTAAAACTTTCATTTTTATGTTTTTCTTAAGATGCACCCATTTACATTCTGTTTGCTGATATGTAAACACGGGACTGTGAAACAATAGGGCTGAGATAAGATGCTTTTATACTAACTGTGACTTATCAGCACCTTTTTAGTGCTAATTCTGAATCCTAACTGGGCAGATATCAGTGGAAAATGTGGGATTGGATATTAAAGAAAAAAAGGGAACAGTCTGAATCGTATAACATTGATCCAGAAAACTTTTCTCACATTGTGTGATATGACGGTGTTGCCTGTGTCATTTGTGCTTCCTCCGAGACATGTAAAGCCAACCACCAAATCTTTTACAAACTGCAATGTCATTCAACAGCTCAACACGCTTAGAGGAGAGCACTGAAATTATGTTGCATCAGCTGATGTACACCCAGTTTGGCTAGCGCTGTGCTGAATGATACAGTGATGAGACAGTGAGGGCCAATCTACCCACCCAGAGAGAGCTTCCAATTATGGTTTTCTAGACTCCTGACTACAGACAGGCTGTGGCATTGCTGATGATTGATATACCAATGCTTAGTGGTTGCAGCACTCAGGTCCAAAGCTTAGTTTCCTATAAAGAAGAAATACTGGATCAGTATTAGCCAACACTCAAGGTTTCCAATATCAGTAACAATACTGGAAAAGAAAGAACTGACACTGTGCCATCTCTAGCGGGTCCACATGGTATGTTTCAACCTGTTCATAAACTTCAGATAAACTAAATGATACATATCATATTACATTTTTCAAGTTTTGTGATGTTATGCAGTATTTGTGCCATACTGCTTACTCCTAATCAGACTTTAACAAACACACACACACATGCACACGCACACGCACACACACACACACACACACACGCACACGCACGCACACACACGCACACACACGCACACACACACACACACACACACACGTTTGTTTCTGTGAATTGTAGGGCCATTACATAGACTTCCATTAATTTCCTTTAGACTTACCCAAACTTTAACCAGAACTACTACTAGCCTAACCATAACCCTTAGTGCTAACTATAATCTTCACCCTGACCTTAAATTACAAGGACAAAAGGTCCCTACAACATATTACTATATAAATAAGGTCCCCACAGTGTGGCATAAACCTGTCCCACATGGATATACAATAACCAAAGGATCGTAACTATACATGAATTCTATTGCTCTCTCTGATTCAGCTGCAAAATCTATTCAGAATAAACCTTCAGAACAAACAGGCTGATCATGACATGCCTCCTCCTATATAAATAAGCTCTGTTCTCATTCTGTTGTTTCATTTTCATTTAGCTACTTATTTAAAAAGAAGTTTGCACTGAAACACTCCTTAGAACTTCAGTGATCCTAGGTGATCCATAATCAGTAGGTTTATCCACAGGTAAGGAGAAGACTTGGAGCACTTCACGATAAAGAGATGTTACATATAAATGAAGGAAGGTGCAGAATGAGGTTTAGAATCAGTGCGGAAGCAGTTTTCTTGCTGATGGTTCAAAACACGGGACTCCTGTTTTGATGTGCTAGTGAGAGGATGTGTTTATGGTTTGTGGAGAGTATGAGGACTCTACTAGGAAGTGTTATGATTGTGCTTTTAAGCAGAAATGGTCATCAGTAGAATAGGTTTCTGGCGCATACCAGGAATAAGAATGCAAAGCATGTTTCACAGAAAAAGACCCAGGCCCATATTTTTCAAGCAACTTTAACTGAGACCAGGTCCACTCCGTACACAATTCCACATTCTTAGGAAGTTAACAGCAAACACAATCCTAGATGTGCATGTTCAGTCTGAGAAGTTAAACTGCATACGAGTCCCAGGTATGAATATGGCAAATACAAAACACATGATGCAAGCACAACAGTGCACAGCTTTAATGACCAGACCTGACCAGATGTAAACTAAACTAAACTCTAAACTAAAACTAAAGTCATTATCCAGCTTATGTGATGGTAAATGGACATATGTGAATAACCGAATGAACAGGTAGCTACAGACAGGTGGTCTAGCCTGCTAGCTTTTGGTTATGCTGGGTTAGCTTTAGCTCACTAAGCTTCTCTGACTCTGAAACTGTTTGGCGTGAGGAAATCTCCCAACTAATTAGGTTAATTGGCAACAGGCCAGTTACATGATTTTAATATAAAAGAAGCCTTCCAGAGAGGCTTCGTCTTTCAGGAGTAAAGATGGGATGGGGTTTATCACTCTGTGAAATATTAAAAAACAATTAAAAATAATGTTTCCCAATATAAAATAACTAAGACCTTGGTGATGTCATCATCGGTGGTACATAATATCATTAAAAGATTTAGAGAATCTGGAGAAATCTCTCTTTTCAAGGGACAAGGCCAAAAAACAATTCTAGACGGTTGTGATCTTTAGCTCTCAGGCAACAGTAAATACAAGTTAAAACTCTACCATGCAAAGAAGAAAGCATATATATATATATAATCCTGAATATAAGATTCAGGAAGGCCACTAGGTTCTCTGAGCCTGAGCTTATACTGTATAAGATGATGTGGAAAAGGTGTCCTGTGGTCCAACAATTCCAAAACTGAAATTCTTTTTGGAAATCAAGGAAGCAGCATCCTCCGGGCTAAAGAGGAGAGGAACATTGTAGCTTATTAGCGGCGCACAATTCAAACTCCAGTATCCCTGACTGACGGCTTCATAAGTACACATGGCATTTTGTGAAGGCCTTTTAATGGTGAATGATATATACAAGTTTTTGAGCAACACAGGCTGCCATCCAGACAACATCTTTTTCATGTAAGGCCTGTTTGAGTTGTTGAAAGAAGAGGTGATGAGCACAGCAAACATGAACCTGTCCCAACTTTTAGGAAATGTGTTGCTAGCAATAATTTTAAAAATATATTATATAATATATTAAAAAAACAAAAAAACAATAAAATTTCTGTTTCAGCATTTGATTTGTTGTTTCTGAAGTATTTTCAATTTAATATGAAGTTGAAATGATTTGATTTTTATGATTTTAATATACATTTTGCACAGAGTTTGTGCCAACATTTTTGGAAAAGGGGTTGTATAGCTACGATAACTGCTTACCATTTCAAAAAGCATTATAAATGTGCTTGTCCGCTTGCTTGGAAAAATCACAGTGCGTGCAACAACAGTGCAAGCCTCACAGTGAAAGACCTCTTATCTAATGATAGAAAACTCAGTGGCCACAGAAAGCTCCAATTACACACGTTGATATATTTTACTATGACCAACATAGACACACAGGCACCGCAACTTATCTGGAGGCAGATTAAAACAAGCTAAAGTCTCTGAAGGTGTAACCAGTGCGACTTTTGGTTGATAGGGTTAAAGAACTTTTTGTAAACAAGACTGAATGTGAAAAACCTGTTTAATAACTTCAACATAATGCAAAGTTTTCAAAGAGGTACAAACATGCAGTGTGCTGCTGGTAGGTAAAAAAAAACACACACAAATTTCGAAGTATGCTCTTTGGACCTAGGTCCAAAAATCTGAGAATTCATGGCCTTTATTGTAGCACGGCTATGGATGCAAAAACTGTTGAAATGTAGAGTTTATATGCAAATTTAAGGCTTTTTTTAGAATTGCTAGTCAATTTAGGAACCTATTTGAAAGAGTGTAGCAATAGGACAGCAGTTCCTGCCTAGACAGCAAAACATCTCATGACTTAGGTAAACTACGTTGATCACTGGGCTTAATACACATTAAGTATTAAATAAAACCAATCCACACTGGATTTCAGTGTATCAGTACTCTTTTTCCTCCTAAAGGATTGCAATGCTATGCTGTATCTTGCACTCCTAATTCACGCATGACATTTCAAAGACAGACTTCTGAAATGTCAGCTATACTTCATCCAGGGGAGAAGAACAATGCGAATGTACAAACGGGCACAATGCTGCTGAATGAAACACTCTCTCATCGCCCAACACGGTGAGCATTTCACGAGTGGCTCCAAATTAGAAACACTCTACATTAGGGGAGTTATGCTGACTGCTAATGCACACCGGCGATTACGCCTCTTTCTAATCACGGCATCCATTGACAACATAATCATAGCACAATCAGGTTGTGAATCACGAGCAATTTGCAAAGTACCCCCGACATCTTTAAGAGGTTGGCTTAGTCGTCACTGTGAATGCGAGGCCCTGAAAGGGCCTAATTAAGCTAATGAGGGGGTGCAAAGCAGGTATCCAACACGGTGGTTTGATATATCTTCACTGCAAACACACAAAACCACCATTAGCACCGCGCTTGCACCGAAACACCTGGAAAGAAAAGAGACAGTCAGCGGTAGTGTTTAGCACCATCCCTTTCCTAGCCAGATTGAAACACACAGGTGTCGAATTAACCTCAGTAGAGAACTCAAGACGAAGCAGATGGAGCGCCGGAGTTGTGTTTCTGCTGTCCTTTGGGTGTGTTTGCGGAGGAAAAATAGAAGGAACGCATCAAGGTAAAGAGCTACATAAATATCTCACTTATTTTCTTTCCCCGTAAGATTAATTATTCAAAGCAATGCCGTCGGGCCGCTTGCCAAGATGCGCAGTGATAAGGCTCGGTCTAGAATTCCAAAGACTAATGGGTACATTTGAGCATGAACATAAAAAGCATGCCCTCTAACCCTGCAAAGAAGTTTCTTCCTGGAGCTGCAGTGCACTGGAGATACCTTGAGGTAGCCGAACACTTATTAAACTTCAGAAATGAATGGCAGGGAAAGCCTGAATTAATCTGCTGCAGAAGGAAGCTGATACAGGGTGGCAAACAAACAGAGTTGGAATGTAAATGGTAAAAGCTGCACGTAGGGCTTTCTAAATCCAGCCATTGCTTTCTCCCCCTCATTGCTCAAATATGTGGATAACAACAAAAATTAATTATACATACTAATGTTCCCTGCCAATTTATTCTCCAAAAAGGCATCTCCAAGAAAACAGCTTTTCCTTGAAAAGCGCCTGTCTGGAATTTGAACTAATTCAGAGCTTCTAAAATGGGCACTTAGGGAAGTCCAGGCTTAATTCTCAGTAAAACCGAGGCTACTTTCACGATGGCAAACAGCCTCAAAAGGCTTTCAGGCATCTAAATGAAGAACTTGCCAAAAATGGCAAATGACCCAAGAGCTGTAATGCCTTGACAAATTAACAAAAGGTGGCTAATATAACAGAGCTTGGTGCCAAGGTTCGGTGCCGCAGTTCATATTTTTCCGACCCTCTGGTCCGTCTGTCAGTACAGAGTTAAGTTGGGGATGTGATTGATTAAAACAGGCAACAACTCAAATCCTGCCATGCTAAAAGGGCTTAAGAAAGATGTGAGTGTGCTGTTGTGGCCTACATTTCTCCAGCCCTGCTCCCCCGTGCTCTTCAAAAATCCTTTGTTATGTCAGGTACTTGCTGGACGTCTCCCAGAGCCCCTCAGGCTTATTGGTACTGCATGTCTGCAGAACTAATAGAGGACGACCAAAGGTAACAAGGCGTTTTGGAACAATGCTAAGCACCGAAATCGCAGCTGCAGTGCTGGGGGGGACTGAGCGAGATTAAAGTGAACCATAGTGAAGTGCTACAACTACACAGCGCTAAGAGATCTCTCTGATACGTCCAAATGGAAATTCTTGCCGTAGCTCACCCCATGACAGCTGACTGACCGAAAGTGATAAACGTTGTTTACAAGCTGTTGCACTGATCGCTGTATAAATCACGGCTCAAAAAGTGTTCACAGTTGACCGTTTGCAGAATTTGGAGAAAGTCCTGCCTCCTGTAGTAGTTACTGCTGCTATGTCCGTCAGTATTTCAGTACAGGCTACCTGGTGACGTAGCAGTTGCATGGCTGGGTGGATTACTTTTAAAATTGTATTCTGGTACAGATTACTGAGTACCTGTGAAAGTGAAAGGATACCACCAAGTAACATAATCTGATCCATTTCTCTTACTTTCAGATTACTTGTCGTTTTAAAGTCATATAATTGAAGAAAGACAAAAGAAACACATCAATGAGACTTTTTCAACAATAACGTAAGCTACCACACAGTAAACAGGAAATAATGATACACTATAGGTGGTTTACATATCTGCTCTGTATGGGTCCTATCTGTACATTGGGCAAATTGGGCCTTTAAATAAAGTGCGATTTAGATGGAGATAGATATTGCGCCTCACACAAATGGACACTCATCTCACATTTCATAAAATGGCCAAATCTCACTGTGGCAACATATGGAAATGTTTCAAACATAATTATGACAAATTTGTACAGTAATTTGAATGGTAATTTGTTGACGGTCCCTTAGCTTTCAGTAGCTTCTGCAGTCCTCAGAAATCAAGGTATGCTGGAAGCTTACAAAGGCATTCATTTCAGGTGGGACCGGATCATTTTAGTTACAAATAATGATCATTCAACATTTTGTACCCAACATTCAAAAATCATAGAACAAAGAAATAATTTACGTGAAAGTGCAACTCACCTGCTCTTTGCTCTTTTCTCACATTCTGTAACTGTCAGTTAGTGTTAGCTCACTTTTATGTAGCAACAAAGAAGAATAAAATAGCTGCCCAATTAGCTGCTGTACAGTCAGGTCATTTCCAGGGTACATTTTGGAAAAATGTGAGAGTTTGGTCTTTCTCCAAGGCTTTTTCAGCTCCAGGAGTAAATACACAAACTAATAACAACAGCATCATCTTCAGATGATCAATATAGCGTGTGTCAGGCATTAAACATTACGCAATAACTGCTTTCTACAGTTTCTTAGTCTAACAAACCTGAGTAATTTTCTACCAGCACTGCTCCTATTACAGGTTTGTTTTGAGTTCTGTCAAACTTTTTTCTTCACGTGATGGAAGAAAGAACATTTAGAGACATGACTGTGATTGGCTGAGAGACATAACAATCAATTTACTTAATTTATCAGTTTTTAGTTCAAAGCAGGCATTAACTTGTGCTATCACTTGCCTAGGACTGCCATTATTGCTTAAATAAACTCAATAAACAAGCAAACAAACAAACAAATAAATAAGTATATAAACAAATAAATGTACCTTCTTCCTGAGTTGGTAAAGATTAAAACCACACCCATTTGTGGGTCATTTAAAAGTCTTCTTTGAAAGGTCTGATTATTCAATTAAACACCAAAAATTTGGTAGCTTACTTGTCTGCGAGTGATGTGGCAGTCCCAGTCCTATGTAAACTTGTGTACATTTTAACAACTCCCGGAGGCCTGCAAGTGGCCTGACGCTCATTAACAGAGCGATCTGTTTACAGTACAGTACACAGCAAATTACAATGTGCTGTTTACAAAACAAACATCTGGCAGTGCTGTGGGTGCGGCAGCTTTATGAGCAACAATGAACCTTAAGAAACGCTGTGAGCACTATTACAACCCTGAAGACTTCATTTCAAATACGTCACCTGAGACACCTCGTAAATGTTTGCAGAGGTTGACCCTAACAGATGAAAACCTTTAATGTTATCACCTCTCTCACTCTCCCTCTCACATATACTAGTCAATCTGAGAGAAAATCTATTATGCACTTCATCAATCTTTCTGGATTCTGGCATCTTTTTTCAGCAGCTGAACAAATTGTGAGTTATCAAAACTCAATTTCAGAAATGACATGTCAGACTTGGAGAGGCAGAGTTCGCTGGGCACCTCATCTCCCATCCTGCATTGGATAGGACTGCTGTCAAAGGACAAATGAAGTTCAGTTCTGACTACGCCCGCTGCTAGAGCAGCGCAGTGAGGGCAGTTTAAAAAGTAAATTCGTCAGGGTTAATCGACCCTTAGCAGCAAGCTTCTTGCCTGATGATGGCATTTTTGAGCATTTGTAAAATGATTTGGTCATGGCAGGGACGGTAAGCTAAGTAGCAGTACTTAGCGAAAAATGAATAGGGCTTGGTGAAAGGAGAACTCTACTGATTATTCAAAATGTCCGCGTAATTTAATTACGGAGATGTGAACAAAGTCATTCAGGCTGGTTTGGTGTGAAACAGTTTATTGTAAAGAAGCAGATTTCAATACAGTGGTGGTGACAGGAAGCAGGGGTCACACAAACAGTTGCATTGAACTAAACTCTTCTGATGTCTGGTTCCTATCACCACCACTGTGAAAAAACTCTAAACTCTAGAACAAAGCATAAACCACTGTAAATGACTTTGTTTACACCTAAACAATGTAAATATGCATACATCTGGAAAAGAGAGCTATTGAATGTATTATTTAAACAAGCTAAAACAAAATTCAGAGGCTAAGCTTGTTATCCACCTCAAATTAACAATAGCTGCCTCACACACACTGACTTCAGTCATGCACTCTAGTATTTCATTGGAGTGCCTTTAGCTGTGATTACACCACACATTCACTGTGGCATTGTATTGGCAACCTTATGCCACATCACACCATTTCCATCCAGGATTGTTCTTTCAAATGGGGTTAAGAGCAGGACATTTCAAATGTGGTGGCTAGTTCATGTGTGAAAATGATGCTCATGCTCCTTGAACCTGGAATTGTTGCCAGCTGAAACAGCACCCTTTTTTAGGCAGGTAGTGCATCACTGAATGTGCGTAAATAAACAAGACATGCATATCTGAATATGAAAGTGCATCTTCACATAACCCTAGAATATACTGATTCATGTTTGACACCATTTCTACCCTGAAAAGCAGCCTATGTTCTGTAAATGAGCACCATATTAGCAGGTTTAGCTAATGTGATTTTGCATTTCATGCCTGCCTGACAGCTCTATCAGAACAGATGAGCTGTTATTTCAAACCAGAATAGAATGAAAGGCTATTTTGATGTGTTTTTTTTTCTTCACAGCATCCTCAATACATTGACTAAAGCAGAGAATTAGCATGCATGTGATTTAGCCTATAAGGGCGTATACTCGAGGGGTGAACTTTACACTCAGTGGCTCCCAAACGCCCATGACGCAGCCACAGTATCAAATTCAATTTACATTGCCATATAACCTTGACTGAAGTTTTGAATCATTTGATTAGTTTTCCACTAAACCTGCTCGATCAGTTTAATAGGATTGTGGGGCCTCTAAAATATGCCTCCTTCACATAGCAGGACAGTGCAGGGCTGAAGAGGGTGCACCTTCTTGCTGACTGGCTGATTGTAGAGCCATATTTCACCTTTCCTTGTTTGGTCCTAGATTGGTGTTGATGTTTGGCTCTTGAGGCAGGATTGGCTAATTTGGTGTTTTTCCTGCTTGTGTTCATCTACACGGTTAAATAATAATAACAATAATAAGGCTTGGATGGACAGTTCTAGGAACTGTATTTAACTTGAACAGACTCTTCAAATTATGTGAACCTTAAAAAAGGACCTTACCATATTTGACACTACTACACTCTTAAAAAGTTGGTTCTTCAAGGGTTCTTTAGTAAAGACACTGATTCTATATAGAACCAAGAACACTCAAAGAAGCACTTGCATGTTTTAAAGAGTTCTTCAGACTGTTGGAGAATGTGTTGTTTATGGTTCTATACAGAACCTTTTTGAAAATGATTGTACATAGCACTAAAACGGGTTCTGCTATTATTAGGATGTCCAACAAGTAACAATGGAAGCACCTTTGCTTGCTATACATTTAAGCAACAGCTTCTTGAGTGTTCACAGTTCCATATGGAATCATTATCATTACTAAAGACCCATCTTTAATCATCGCAAAATTAAATATGTTTGTTTATTGTCCAGGTGTCTGGAGCACAAATTTAATTTTTGATTTTTTCAGAGTCCTATTACATTTTATATAATTGAAAATGATTTAGTATCAGCTACATGAAATCAAGTCATAACATTCAGTGGCAAACTGCACATGCGGGTAGGTAAACACTGGGGGTATTCAGTGCTGCTGACTGATGCCTCTAGCCTTCCTCGGATGGGGCTCAACCACCTTTTCTTTGGATACTGTGCAGGTAGGTGTAGAGTAGTTCGTTTTTGTTTAGATACTTTTTTTATTTCAGAGTACGCAAGGGTGGTTCTGCTTTGCTGTTTTTCTTCGGTACCGCACACAGTTTGGTTCCTCCAGTGTGCTACTGGGTATAATAGCCTAGCTTTTAAGTGTGATTAGTTTTAATAAAATAGCTTAAGGCTCTTATTTGTCTGCTCCTCGTCCTTTCATCCCTTCATCACCAGTTCAGTGTTTTAATGCCATATGCAACCCCAGACACAACGTGGGGGTTTTGACAAACTCACTCCCTCCAAATTGCTGCTCAAGTTTTGGCATCTCATCTTTGTCCAGACATGTCACTCTGGTCACCAAAGTTTTATAATGAACGTAACGGGTTTGTATGTGTCAAAGCCTATACTGTCTGATCTAGTCCATTAGATTACTCCTGTTTTATTAAATTCATATTTTGTAAACTACTTGCCAGTTCCTTCCAGATTTTTGTGAAGTAAATCAGATGAGGCAAGTGCTCTATGTGTTAGCTGCAGCTAAAATAACAACTTGCTGGAATAGCGGGACACGGCCTAATATATACAGTCAAAATTACAGCAAACAGTATTAAAACATAGAAATACTGATCGCATCAGGGGTTCACAGGGTTGGGTTCTTTTGTTTTATCAAAATGATCATGTTGAAGATTTCGAATGGCCCCTTTAGCATTAAGATTGTCTTTTCTCCTTCAGAGTTGGGAGGTGATAACTTCAGAACCAGTTAGAACAACACAGGCTTTGTTCCAGATTTCTCCTCTACACCTTCACAGATTTCTTTAATTTTATTTTATTTCCTAAAGAAATAAATGCTGACTGACTAATTAAATAGCTTTTACAACTTAATTTTTTCAAGACATTTTCACACCACTGTGCATTTTGATGTGTATTTTAATGAACTGTAGTGTTGGAGAGCCAGTGGAATGTACAGTGGTTTCTCTTCTGTACCATATTTGATTTAGGCCAGTAAAAGTGAGGTTATGTAGGTATGGAGGTTTGATTTAGACTATCACATCTCAAAATTTCAAACTGGTTAAAATGACCACCTTTGTTTTTCTAGTGGAGCCAACACTGAAACGTTCTTTAGGGCAACCAAAAGTGCTTTGTTCGTGGCATTGCTTAAAACAAGCCTTTTGGGCACCTTTATTCCACATATACTCGGATTAGACATATTAGATTGGACATAATGTACAAAACAGATAGGACAAAATAAGCCTACTTCTACAGTGACAAATGTACTGATCACCATCAGCGCAGTGAAAGTATCATTCAAGCCTTGTGAAGCATTACAGCCTTTCTGTATGGCTTGGGGGCTCCATCGCAAAGCCCGGCAGTGCTAAAGCAAACGGAGAAAAGCTGAAAAACAGCAAAACATCGACTAAGCAGAAAGAAAAGCCTCAATTATCATAAACATCAGGCCCGGCACTCGCCGCCCCAGTAAATCCCTGCGGCCGGCTCATCAACATTCCAGGGACCTGCCAGATTACTCAGGGCACTCTGTAATTTGCAGTAAAGAATAAAGATGACGCCAAAACAAAAACAAATCTGAGATGATACAAATTAGGAGTGCGCTGCGTTAGTCTGTCAACGCCGTAAATTTCCACCGTGTAAAAACGTCGTTCCGGGTTCGGGAGTGCGGAGGAATTAATGAGCTGTCCATTTGCGTTACTTTATTCCCTCGCGTCGCTGGCGCCTCCGAAACGACGGTGAATCAATCTGCCTTTATGGTAATGATGCTTCAATGCTGGAAATTATTACATTAAATGGATTGCACTGGTTTGGAGTGTGCAGGAAGGCCCACGGCGGGCTTTGCCTCTCTCGCCTGTGCACCTCATCCACACAAGCTCTTTTGGGCGCGACGGCGGCTGAGGTTTCAGATGGTCTTGTCTTTTTTACACTTCACACCACATCTGTCTCTGACTAAAACACTTTGAAATACTCCTCCATTCTCTTAAATGTGCTTTAAAGCCTCCATTCATAATGCAGAGCCCATTAAACCATATTTACGTGTCGAGTGTAGTAGAGCATTTGTTTGTTAGCCTGCTAGAACACCGCCTGGCCTGCAAGCCAAGCAGTGCTACCTTCTACTGAACAAGCTGGACTAACTTGTTGTGAAAAGTAGGAGCTAGTTCAGAGATTAATGATGATTGCAAGTCCAACCAGCTTCGTTTCACTACCATGTTAAAAGAAACCTTCCATGAACAGCCACAGTTTTAGATGTGCCTTGCATGATTTATATGATACATGGTAAGCGGTAACTCACCTGGTAGCATGTCAGGCTTGTTAGGCTGGCCTAGTAGCACCTCAGGGGTTGACTGTGCCATCGACCTGCTCTTGCTGGAACCTTCACGGTGGAGCAGAATAGCTGTTCTAAGTCTTCAGTCACGCTATCATCACATGCAACTTGCATAGCATGCAACCTTTTCTTGGTTAGAGCAGAGACTTCAATGAAAGTTCATTAAAACCTGCGATTAAAACAAACCCATTATAGCTACAATTCAGTTACATTGCTATGATATATGATCTGCTTAGAAAAGTTAAAAAAGAAGGTCTTGATACTAGGACTGAGTAATGTGACTAAATTTTTTCAGAACATTCAATATCTGTATCTATATAACCTTGAAGCAAACATCCAGTTTAGAAAAACCAACCAATCCAGCACTGCAGTGGGGGTGCCCTTTTTTGACACTCAGTCTAAAATGTACTAGACTTATGGTTTTTTATACTCTCTGAAATTTCAACATTGAAATGAGTTAACTCTCTGGTCTCTTGACACTGATTTTAATAGCTGTTACAAGTAACTGGACAGACTTTTCCTTCCACATTTACCCAATTGTACAAATGTCATAGGAACTGTTCAAATTTAAAGGCGTTAATGCTAATAGAGGACTGAAGAAGAAAACAACAGATAGTGGAAACTCTAAAACATGCCACACTGATATTAACATTTAATGCTATGCCCACATCGACTTGATATCTATAAAATGCACATCTTGAGACACTGGCAAGACTTTCAAGCACAGTGAGGTCAACAGAAGTTCACTGGAATGGGACAGACATCCGTAATAATACACAGCACAGCTTTTTTAACTCCCACAATTTGTTCTATGCTGGTAAATATAATTCAGTTCAAACCAATCAACTGATAAGATACATTCCTTTCACCACGAAATGCGGAAAACACTTGCAACGGCAAAGCACCAGGTGTCACCTTGACGAAAAGAACATGCAGGACCTTTCTTCAGATAAAATGCTGCTGCTGAGAAAAAGCAAAAAGTGCTGAGATAAACCCAGTCTGTATTTATATCTCAGGTGCTAAATATAAATATATACATTTGTGTTTTCCAATTGGGTAAGGGTGAGATGCATGGCTGGAGACAGAAGACCCGAATAATCCATCATGTCACCGGGAGCTGGGGCAGCAGCAGCAGCAGAAATGCTCAAGGCCCTCTCGGTGGACCCCGGCACTCTGATGTCAGAGGCGATGCGGACAGCACTTCCTGTCGTCCCAGAGGCCGTCGGATGTTGAAAAGGGGGCCTTACGAGAAGCGGAACACAAAAATACCCTCGTCCCCTACCCAATACCCAGGGGTTCCTGCTGCCGCCATGTATCCATTACGGGTGCTTTTTGCAGCTCGTACATCGATACGGCCCAGCGCAAGCGGGCTGCAGGGAGCACAACTGGCAGACCCTGCTGCAACACAAGCCTGTCTCCATGGATCAATAGCTTATTAATACAGGACAATGGGGCATGAGGGCTGGAAAGACCAGGTCGGATGGGGCAGGTTCCCTGTGGAGGAATGGACAGGCTGGGGGGTGGGGGGTCTCTGGCAGCGGCGCTCTGGGGACAGTGGTCACTGAGCCACAGCGCTAACCTTCAGGTCAGGCACAACAAGACTGTTAGTCTGCAGAGCTGGCATGGCAAGTCAGGCTCAGCACTTGAAACTGTGCTTTATGTCATAAATTTCTCAGCATAATCCAAGTTATGTGAGTTATCTATGAAGTCTATGAACATTTTCCAACCTCTGCTGATCCTTTAGAATTAAACAGGCTGTTTTTAATGATGTGCCTTTATATGTAAATGACTGAAACACTCCTTACAACTTCAGCATAAATGGGCAGAGCTAATCTGCTGTGGGCCGAATGGGCGGATACATTTAAATGCATTGTTTTTTTGTGACTGTGATGTAACATATCACAATACTGTTTTACCGCACCACATCTCAAGAGACTGTTACAGACTACAGTCAGAACTCATGTGAATGACATTATGTTTACATACCTGTTATGCTATAGGTGTGGGAGCCCAGGTGATCTTGTTCCTTTCTTGGTCCAAAAGAGTCCATGATGATTCAAGGGATCGAGGAACCTGTAGATAGATGAACCATAGAAAGAAAAGGTTTGAGTAGAACATGCTAACAAATTAAAGACGTGAACGGTATCATGATATTGTGGTCTCGGTGTATACACATTTAACTACGATGGCAAAGACTCTGATATTGTATTTGCATTATTTTGTCTCTTATTCTGTGTTTATGTCACCCAGGGTATAAGCATGGGATGGCCCAGGTCGTAAGTGCTCCTAAGGGCCACCTGCTTAAAAGAGGCAGACAGAAGTATAGAGGCGAAGACAGCTGGTGGTGATACCGCAGCCCCGCGCTTGTGTTATATTGCATAGCTGGCATCCAAGGTCAGTTGATCTTTGGGTCAGTGAGGTAATTCTTCAACTGCTGGGTTCGTTTAGGTGTACTTTGTCACACAAGTGTAAATATTTTGTGTGCAAAGCTTTAGTAAACCGAGAGCACTTTGGGGACTGGAAGCCAAGCTGACATGGTGATGCTTCCCGGACCTCAGACACACTCAGCCACTAAAACTACCTAGTGCTTGACTTCTCAAAATGATTCAAAACAGATTATTGTTTATGTAACTTGGGTACTTGGAAATGCATGTTTTGAAGCTTTAACAATGTCTATCTACAATCAAACTCTCATTTAAAGGACCCATATCCTACATTGTTCTTGCTCTTCATTCATTTATTTATTCATACCTTTTTTTTTGACCAAAAACAGGCATAATTCATTTCTGCTTGATCTATTCCCCGCCTCTCTGTATCCCTTATAATTAAAAAGGCCGTTTTTGTTACTGCACCTTTAAGACTGTTATATGTAAATGACTTCTGTTCTATAAATGAGCTCTGAGTCTCAATCAAAGCTGGCTCTAAGCTGCTGTTGGCATTAGCTGCTGTTGGATGGGCGGGTCTAGACTGATGTTGGTAGATATATTTGGTAGTTTCATAATAACTCAGAAACAAGGAATTCAAAGCAGGCTGCTTCTGGGTTGGTTTCCATATATGGACTGTGTAGACTGAGGAGTGAATGATACATTTTGAAACTGTAGTAATATTCATATACTACATCATATCTTTTATTATTTTTAAAAAATGACATGAAAACTCTGTAAGTCAACAGATTTAATAAATGTCACTACAGCATGATTTTTAGAACTACGCAGGGTTCTTTCATATCTATAATCCAGTCTATGATTTAATTATAGTATCCATAATTATGTAAGTGAATTTCTTAATACCTTTCTGCTCATTTATCTACTGCAGGTTTTAAACTGTCAGACAAATAAATGTTGAGCAAAAAAAACTCCTTTTATGCATTTTTCCTTCAACAGCATGCGATTTATTTACGACCCATCATATCCACAATGCCTGTGGAATCTTTGCACGAGATCATATAACAACAGTAATCAATCAGCCGGAGCTTGCGCTATGAAATGGGCTGCGTCGTAGCCATCCGTTTTGTGTTTGCAACATGGCAACATGGCCAGTGTTTGGAGGTGTGATGGTGTCAGCAGTGCGCATGTTAATTTTGTTAAAAGGCAAAGGATAAATCAATTCTTCATCCCGCATCCCACTATACATGTTGAACGCATCTTCTGAGAGGGTGCATGGCATAAGGCAGGTCATATCTCATCAACTTAGAGTAAGGGAGGGGCGGGCCCTCCTTATATGCATGTGTACACACCCTCGCGCACATGCACATGGGTGGAGGGATATGTGCCATTCCTTGGAGGAGGTGTTTTCCATTCAGCGGCCCTGCAGGGAACCTGTTTACAGCTTTTATTGGAGCCGTATGGAGGTCCACACCGCACACACACAGCACTCCTCAATGAATAAATCACCCCCATGCTGTGCTCAGGGTAGAGGGATCATGCCGCTGGATGTGGAAAGGGACTTGAAGCTCCAGTCTCTCCTCAACCACTTATTATGTGCAGGGGGAAATGGCTGCTCTGAGGCCTGGTGGCCAGGGGCTTGTTTACTTCTCCATCCCCCTTGGTGGCAAGTGGCATGTTCCTGTACTGAGAAGATTGCCTGTGTCCTCCCCCCTGCCTTTTCCAGAAGCCTGACCATCTCGAAAACCACACCCTGTGGCAAATAAAAGCACGTATACGCTGCAAAAAAATAATGGCATCCTAGCAAGTGACAGCATCTTAAATGTAGGCAATTTGGCCTTCAATTCCAGATGATCTGACATTGTGTGAATTTAAATGGCCACTGCTGTGGAATCAGCCTTCCATCTTGAGGGATGTCTGTCATTTGCTCTAGCATAGTCACAAAGTAGGAATTAAATGTGAGAATGAGAATCACAATGTAAACCTGCAAGTACATCCCGTTTAGGGATCAGTAACCAAGAGCAAAGGAATTAGATCAAAGTCAATTGAGCGAATCTAGCTTACCTCTGATCACTTTAAACTCATTGTGTTGAATGAACATGCTATCTAATGCCATTGCTGCTCTATGAGGGCATGCCTGGGGGATGGACTCTCTGGATGGCGGTACAAGCGAGACATATTCAGACTTGTATATGACACGAACCAATGGAGACCATCAGCCTCAGTCAGGAAATAAGGCATTTGATGTCAAGACTACAGATAATATATGTAATATTTATCATTATTACATTAAGAATATTACATTGTATTTTTTTAAGCATTATTATTTGAAACAAGGAAAACCTTCTGCCAGTGTAACTTTTAAATAAAATAAAATAAAATAAAAATATCTACAATTATTTGCAAAAATTAAGAAAATAATATGTAAGGCTATGTATATTAGTAGTTATCATTATTTTTGAAACAATTTTAGAATGATGTATATTTTGCAATATTTGATTTGCACCAATGTGTTAGCGTAACCATTTCCAAATCCCTCCTCAAGGAAGTCCAGAATTTATAGTTACCATCCAGCATCTAGATTATCTAGTAAATACTTCTTTATATTAGGAGGAGCGCTGCTGGTGAACTTTAACAGACAGACGCTATGGCTGTAGTGCAGTGAGACCCAAAGTTCTTTTAAAGATGCTCTTCTTCTAACCATGATATCAATAACTTTTGGAAACACCAATGTGTTGTTATTTATGTTTGCATTGGTTTTAAATGTTATATACAGTAGTATAAAAGGACTGTATACCTAGACATTTAAGTCTAGGTATAGATTTAAGACTTGTTAATCACTGTTGGATGATAAAAACCTTTTATCTCCAGCCTTTTTAATTTGTGTTTTTCATCTTTTTGACATAATTCCAGCTGCCATTTACAACGTGTCATGTTTTCTGATGAATAAACCAACAAGAATTTTCTAAAATAACCATGTTTTTGCATTTCCTGTAAAGTAGCTTTGTTTGAATGTACAGGTTTTTGTTTTGAGACTACTGTAAGACGTTTTCACTTGCAGAAACATTTTTTGCAGTGTGTTAACACAACAATAAACCATATTAGCATCAATATTGTAGCGACCTGCTACTAGTTGGTTTAGCTTAAGAGACTTAAGATCAAGTAAATAGTTGTGTTGTTAGCAGAAAGATGTGTTAATGTGTTATTTGCATGACGCTGAACTGTCTGTGGGGCTGTTTAGTGAGGTAGTAGTGCAGTAATCACAGTACAATCCATAGCTTTACATATAATTGATCTTCAGAACTGAAAATGACAAGTATTCTACTGATCATTTTGATGAATATTTGAACAATCAGAGTTTCAAAAAAGGGCAAACATTAAAACTGCACTCAACTGAAGTATAACAAGTCTTCAAAATACTTTACTGAACAGAGAGATATATAAATAGATAAAAAAAAAGAAAAAACACTATGTGGCAGAAAAGGCACATCAGTGGGTGTGACTATCGGGCTTCTTACTGTCAGAGAGCCTGGTAACAGATAATATTACGTGCATTATTGTCATGCAACTGCCATGTCAACAAGATCTTTTACAAGTTGAATTCCTACATAGTACCTGTTTCATCTCCATCTAACCCTGGTTCGTTTAGATTTGGATGAGTGCCCATTCAGCAGTGCTATTCTATTCTGAAAGAGCAGCTTCCTATATTTTGGTAAATCAAATGTCTGTCCACTGATGAAGCTGTAGCTACTTTCCCATGCAGCCGGCATGAGCTGATGAGAGTTTTTTTTTCCTCCATGCTAGGTGAACGATCACCTCGTTCTACAAAACCATTACTGCTGAATTATCATCATAATCGTTTGTAATTATTTTCCCTATTTCGCTATTCACCAAATATGCAACCTTGCGCTATCTTCCGCTTGCAGCAAGGCGAGCGTGCGAGAGGCAGCAGCCTGAGTGATTCGCAGAACTCACAAATTGATTTAGGAGGCTGGGGACCTAGCTGCCAGTTCGTTATCAAAGTTCATGCATCGTATTTACCCCAGTACGATTACCTTAACAAGGGACATATATCACATAATTAATCCAGCCGATTACCATCAAAAATCCATAAAGCTGTAGCATGTTTCTCTGCCTTGCCTCCATTAATTATGTTAGCCTGATAAAAAGGGAGAGAGTGAGGGAGAGAAAGAGTTATGCACACAATTATGTTACCATTTACTCTATATATAATTTAGGTCAGGGTGTGCGTTGAGCAGGGTTAAGTATTTCACTGTTAGCATCCAGCTCACACACTGAAGACTTTCGTACTAAATAGACTACAAGACATAAATGCTATTAAGATATACCAGAGATTATCCATTCTACATGTCAGTAAATGTACTTTGGGATCATTTTATTAAGTAAGCGGATTGTTTCCAATTCTCTAGCAATAACTCTGATCAGTTACAGTCTAGAAACTAATTAGGAAAACAGACAAATCTGTTACACTATACGTTATGAACTTCACTATGAAGATTGAGGATTTCTGTACGGTGTTCTGCAACAGTTAGTTCCCGACTACACCATCTGGTTGGGTTCTGATTGGTTCTACTTGTGCTTTGACTCTTTGACTTGTGTTAACAGCACTGTATCATTCCACAGATCACTGGAAGGGGCCCCCAACGCATTACTAGGTTTCTACTTTAGCACATATACCAATTGAAAATAGATTAACGTTGGAAAACTTCTATACGTTTGGTCATACCTGGTCAAATTCTAAAGAAGAGTGTGACAGCAGGATTACAACAAATATCAAACTGTCATTGCTATTAAGCAAGCTTTCAATCTAGACTAAAGAAACCGGAATTAGCCAAAAATGACTTTGAAATACTTTAAAGACAACATTCAAGCTCAGCTGGCAAGAAGATATCCCTCAAGTTCGGAAATTGCCAATAAGCAAGATTTCACACTTGGCTTAGTTGAGGGGAAAGTAGGGCTGGGCTGCTATGGGGTGCTGCTGCTAACTCTCCAAGTCCACTGTATCAAACAGTCCATGGCCCGGTATCGATCTGCGGACCCATGGTTGGGAAGCTCTGGAACAGAGAATGGTGCAAGAGTATCAGTATATGACCGCAAGATGTCCCTCATGTTGCAGGGCATACAGCGGCCAACTCGATACTACATGCACTAATGCATTTTTTATTCAGTTTAAAATGCATGACATTTGAAAGGTTAGCCTAACCATGTGATCTCCCCAAAGCCTATGCTTGAGACTTGAGAGGTATGTAAGCATTGAAAAAGCTAAGCTGAACCTGATATTGGGACAGTTTAATGTAAAGTAAAAGGGTACTACTTTTGGGAATAAGGAACTTCCAATATTCAAACACAATACTGTACAATATGCAGGGTTTTTTCCTTTACTTTGTTTTTCTTTTTGTTGCAAAACTGTTAAATAAACAACAGCTTTCTGCTTCTACCTTTGACCAAGCCATGATATTACTGACAGTAACAAACAGTTTTTTGTGTTCTATTGCTAAAATATCACTGTGCAGTAAATGGAGAGGAAAAAAAGATCATGAAGTACCTCAAATTATTGAGCTTCCTTAGAAACAACTGCCTATTTAAACAATTCACACAGTTTAGCTGCAGTAACGTTTGGAGTAAGTCATTTAAAACATGTCATGGTGTGCAAATCATATGTAGTTGCATTTTAGTTTTGGTTAATTTAGCATTTACACTGACATTTTTAACACCACACCAAAGGACAGTTAAGGGAACATAGTATGCTTTTCTGGGTTTTCTCTTTTCTTTAAGTGTGTTAAGTAGCTTTTTATGCATGTAAACAGTATGTAAAGTTACAAAGCCCAAAATACACGACAGAGGGAGAAACTCTTTCCCACAGAAAGCACTTCTCTCAGCGCCTTTTGGTACAAGATGATGTCATCTTATAACACAGTCCTTATAGCCCGCCTACCACACAACACGGGCAGAAAACATTCTGAAAACCATTCTGAAACGATCTCTTCCAGTCTAGCTTACAAAGGAGTATCAGGTGTACCAACTTGTTCTACCTGACTTTCTGAAACGTAGAACTGATGCCATTGTACAAGCAGTCACAGCTGTGTAGGGGTGGAACTTGTAACAGGATGCCGCTCTGGTGGTTGAACAGAATGGGTGAGATGACCAATCAGTGCACACTGGACTCATCAGGAGGTGGGGCTTGAAGACACAGGATCTCTAACAGAGCGTTTCAGACACAGGGTGTATGCAGATGTACAGTATGAGAAAAATATTGTGTTTTGGGAAAATTGAATTGAAATGTAAATCTGTCTTAATAGACCTCAAAAACAAAATTAGGAACATAATCATCATAATAGGTCTGACTGGACATATTTTATGACGTACAATAACTGTGATATGTCAACCAAACCTTTTGATTTATGCTGTTCTCTGTTCTATCCGGACCAGTTAGTTTTATTTATATCCTGCTTTATCTGTTTTTGATATTAGAGCAATAAGCCACAGGACTCACTGTGTAACCACAGTATGATGCAAAGTAGGTTGAAACGCCTGTAACACAGCTTCCGATTGCTCACTTCTTTAACAAAACAGGGAGCCTTGGTGCATTACTACATAACTGAGTTTACATGTGCAGTAAAAAATGGGTACCTTGATTATTGTATAATGACTTCCAATGTACCTCAGCCTCATTTTAAAAAGTGAAACTATCTGTTCTATAATTACTGATTCAGAGCTCATGAAGGGATGATAAAGTACTATTGCACATGTCAAAACAGCACAACATACGTTTGTTGGTACTACTTTCATGCTTCAAACAAACTGCATCCCAGTTCAGATGGCAGCATTCTCACTTGCTCCATCAAACCACATTAACAGAGCAATCACATTAGAGTTCATTATAAGCGAAATGAATAATGCCAAGTCTGAACAAACTGATGTTTGGTCTCTGATGGCTCCCTGCTGCTAAGTAAGGCGGAAAAAAGCTTGTGGCCCCTGGGCGAAAACAATCTGCAGTGTTCCATATTAATTTAATTCATTTAATACATTTAACTTGTCAGCATTTGTAATAATTCATATACATTTTGTTTTCTATTGTGAGCACATTACTTGCACTCAAAAGTAGAGTAGTTCACAGTGACACGATTTAACATGCAGCAAAACATTTATGTATGGCCTTTAAATATGACTGTGATCCATTCCCAACATTTCCTAAACAACAGAACCTCAAAAAACCTTCAATAATTGAAATAATGTAGCATAATAGCAGTTTTACTGCTTCCTGTTTCCTAGGTCTAGTTTTTATTGCTGTGTGTTATGCTGTCCTAATGCTAAATGTTGAACTTTGGATGCAATATATATGTTTTTGTTGTTCTGATCATGATGATTTGTGTTCAGGTTTGCTACTCCAGCTGATAAACAGCAGTCTAAGAATCCAAAACCATTCAAACTCTCAGAAAAGTCAAAGTAATGTCAGCAGTTTATCAACAGGATTCTCACCCTTACTGATACAGCAGACGAACTTCAATACCAGCCAACGAATACACCGGTCAGCCTCTAGTTTCCACAGATCAAACCAGTGCAGAATGTTTGACCTCATGGTATCCACAGCTTGGAAGCCCATGTCTCTCTTTCTCCCTTCTATTGGAGGAGAGATCTGTGGTTTAGTTGAGTTAGCCTAGCATAAAGCCACCTGCTCCTGATGCTAGTGGCATACCCCTCTCCGTGCCACTCACACTCCCTTTCATTTATCCTTCATTCTCTATCATCCAAGTGGCCTCCTTTCAGACAGTGGCCTCAACCCTGCTAACCCTGGTAAGAGGAGGGCAGAGGAAAAAGCACAGAAGAGGGGGCTTAAATGATTGTCAGCCTTTACTGTTCACCATTCTCCAGCCAATGCCCCTTGACAAACGTCTATCGGTGGAGACAGGCTGTTTGCACCGGGGCCTCACCCCGCGGGACGTGGGGGTGACCTGGCCATCTTATCGTCCCATCTGGCCATCCCAGGCTGCTGTCTGGCCATCGCTGTCCCCGCCTCTGCTCCACTCCGCTCCTGTCTCCGGACAATCTCATCTCCTCACATCAATCACAGCTGCTATAGGAGGGGCCTGTGCTCTTCCAGGACACGTACACCCTCCGTCTCTGCTTTTCCCTCTACGTCTACCTCTTGCATCTTCTGAGGATTTTTCTCTCTCTCGCTGACATACGGCTGCATCTAGCTCTCTTTTCCAGTTGCTGTCCTCCTGCTTCGACTGATCCTTTCCCCTTTCTTCAAGTGGGTAACTGAGTAAATGCCTATTTTGATGTTAGAGTAGTCTGTATTATGAAGCATCTGATACAGCTTATCACAGGAGCAACTATGACCTAAGCTAATTTAGGTAATAGGACTATGCTGCAAACAACCATTGTAACAATGTAAAGTTGCGAATTTGATAAGTCAACATTATGAGTACAATGTCATAATATTGTAACTATTATAACTATAACATATAAGTCATATTATTATAATTACATAGTGACATGATTTTCTGAGTATGTCATGGACATCATTGGAACGTCTAAGCAGAGCTGACTCTAGCCCTTTGTGGGCCCCAAGTAGGATTTATTTTGGGCCCCCCTACATTGTAAATTTGTATAATTACAGGCTGACTCACAAAGTGTTAAGCCAGCTCTGAATAACAATTTCCAATTTGTGCTGTCTTAAACAATCTAAAAGGTGCTGCAGTCCCCATAGCACCCCCAGTTACCATATCCCTGCATATTTCCCACCATACCAAGGATGCTGCAGATAATGGAATTACATATATGACAGTTTACTGTTATCTGTGTCAGTATGAAATATTTATTTAATCTTGTCATAACATTCTCCTGTAATCTGTCACATTTTCTGTCACATCTTCTAAGATGCTTATCTTCATGGGTTGCTGGAGCCTATCACAGTGCTTAAGGCAGGAGACACCCTGAACAGGTCGCCAGTCCATCACACAGACACACAGAAATATACTTTCACACTCACACCTAGGGGTAATTTAGCATCTCAAAATCGGCCTGACTGCAAGTCTTCGGACTGTAGGAGGAAAACCGGAGCAACCGGAGGAAACCCATGCATGCAAACTCCACACAGAAAGGGCCCTGGTCATCTGGCTGGGGAATCAAACCCAGGCCTTTCTTGCTGTGAGGTGACAGGACTACCTACTGTGCCACCATGCTGCCCTCACATCTAAATGTCAATTATTACATTTGGTTCCACTTTAATTGGATTGCCCTGAACACATTATACATGTATATGGATTATTACACTATTGACAAACTGTCTGATTCTCAGTGATGCCATGTGTCCTTATGTTGTGTTTACAGGTTAGTGGTAGACCGAGGGCAACATGGTTGATATTCCACTTTTTTTTAAATGGAGCCGCAACAGAAAATTCTTCCACCATAAGTGGCAACTTTCCACCGTCTGCAGAAGTATGCAGAATGTTAAAGAAAGATTTCAGTTATCTCAAATTCTGCTGTTGACCACTGTGGTAAAATACCACCATTTTTTAGAAGCCATGAATGTTGAAAACGCCAACATGTAAAAGCAGAATTAGGGTCAGGGTTAGGATTAGTACCAGTGTTAAATTTAGGACCAGGTTAAGAGAGGCTAAGGAAACTCACTTTTTACTAAACATTTATTATTATAGACTTATTAAACACATTAAACCACTACTGTTCCTCTAACATCATGTTTTCATTCATTTTCTCATATACTGTATATTCAAACTTATTATGCTTATATTGTGATGCATACAGATCTCACAGCCTCAGTCATAACAGACTCTCCTAGTTGATTACCCTGACACAGATGACGGAGGAACTAGCTAACAAATATAAAAAAAAACTAGCAGTATGAATATATGGAAACACATCTTCAAAGCAGTTTCAGTCCTTCTTTTAATGCTGTTATACATTTATGTATTGAACAACATATAGTGGGGAAACTAGGCCACTCTACAGTGAGATAGACCCACTGTCATGTTCCACAGCTGGGAACAGCCAATGTGGGTTGAAGGCTTTCTGGGATTTGTTCTCATTAAACCAGGTTATGTGTGTTAAATATTAGCTTTAGTTACACGAGGTTTCCAAATGGCAGCCTAGTCAAATATCAGCTTAGTGATGCCTTGATTTGGTTGAGACTGTGCAATCGTTTGTAATTCATTCAGAGCTCAAATATGTGATTGCTTTTTTTGTGTGAATACCAAATAGGTCTGTTCCAATTCAATTGACTCCTCGATTTCAAGAAAAATCATTCAAATGTACCCCATATGGTGTCAGCTAACTACAGTGGTGCTTGAAAGTTAAACCCTTAACAATGTTCTGTATTTCTGCATAAAAATGACCTAAAACATAATTAACTTTTCACCAAAAGCCAACCCAAATAACCCAAACAAACGGACAAACTATTATACTTGGCCATTTATTTATTGAGTGAATTGACTCAACGAATTGAATTAGAAGATAAATTTAAGATAAAATTATAGTCAGGTGTTTTCATTCAACAGGACGACAATCAGGTGTGGGTGGCCACCGTGTTTTACTTAAGGAACAGGATATAAATATTGTCACCACTACGACTACATCAGCGTAATTGATACTCAATTGATGTTACTTTGAACAATTTCAAATTTCAAGTTTTGACCAGAGGAGGATGGGTCCCCCCGTGTGAGTCTGGTTCCTCCCAAGGCTTCTTCCTTCTACTTGAGGGAGTTTTTCCTTGCCACCGTCGCCTCTGGCTTGCTCACCGGGGGCTTCTTTCTTTTCTCTCCTTAATGAATTATTATTACTGAATTACTGTAAAGCTGCTTTGAGACAACATCAGTTGTAAAAAGCGCTATATAAATAAATTTGATTTCATTTTGATTTGAAATATCTACATAACACATGTTTGTATCTCAAGAGTACATGGGTCATGCGGCAAGACAACGACACTAAGCACAACAAGTCGTTTCACCAAAGAATGGTTAAAGGAATAAAATTTGTTTTTGAATGGCCAAGTCAAAGTCCTGACCTTAAAGAATAGAAATGTTGTGGAAGGTCCTTAAGCGAGCAGTTCAGGGAAGCCATGGAAAACCTAGAAACATGCCAAAGCTGTTCTTTACAGATGAATGGGCTATAATTCCTCCATTATGCCATTATTATGCCATTAAGCCATTATGCAGGACTGTTCAACACTGTGAAGGATAGTTATTGACAGTATCAGATAGTAAAATGTTTACATGCCTTTGTCACTCACAGATATGTAGTATCAGATAAGTTATCACTGTCCTTAGTAAATAAATGACCAGGTATAATGTTTTTACCTCTCTTTTGTTTATTTGGGTTGTCTTTATCTACTTTTAGGACTTATCCAAAAATTGGATTATGTTTTTATCATAATAGGTTACAAATTGTCGCAGAAATGTAGAACATTCTAAGGAGTTCACCAACTGTACCACTGTAATTCATCACAAACTCACAAAGTGTTTTAGCTAAAACAACTAGTAATGTTAGCCAAGGTTACAGACAATTAGCATTAGACTATGATTTTAGAAAGACAGGAGATTCATTAAGGTATTTCATGGTCTGGTTCTGGGTGTCATTTAACACACCTTTGCACCTTCACACAATGGTTTCAAATGTCCAGATGCTGCATAACATATGTATGGTGTATGGTGGCCACAAAATATGGGTTTTCACATGATGTTTTGATTTTGGCCATCTGAATTGGCATGATTCAAAAAATCTGACATCACCAAGCATCTCTAGCTTACAACCCAAACAGAAAATCTTCGAATGTAAAAGCCCAGAGTGTAACTAGTAGAAGTTATATAAAGGTTAACATGTTTCAGAATATCATCATGTCTAGCTACCCACAAACAACAAGGCAGATGCTTTAGTATTGGCAGGAGCGCTTGGAACCTGTTTGCTGAGCATGTTCCCCCACATTTAATGACTATTTACATGTTACACAAACAAATAAACTGGCCTATTTGAATACGCAGAAGAACACTGGTAGGTCACAATGGCACGAACAGAAAAGACAATGATGTGGGAATGAGAAAGGGCTGCCATCGCTCAAAAACGGAGACAAGCCAAGCAACAAACCACAGGGTTTCCACTCCATGTGTCATAACTGTGACAATGGGGTATGGATGACATTTTGACAACAGACATTCTGCTCAGCGTCTGCCAATCATGTCTGAACGCTTGGCTTGGAAAAGACATTTGACTCCATTTTCAGTGTGTAAATACATGAGATTGATTTTGAATACATGTATAAATATTGATTCAGGGAAATCAAACTAGCCTGTCACTTCACCTTGCATATACAAGCTACTGCTTGTAAGGGCTGATTTTTAACCCCCCCACCCTGTGCAACACGAGACTATATTGATGTGGCATTTTGATATGACACATAAAGGTTAACTATATGTTTGATTTGAACGAAACCACAAGTTTCCAAATAAAGCTTGATTAAGTGAATGGTCGGTACCATTAGCATTAATAATCAGTTCAACTCTGTCGGAGTGATAAAGCATGGTCGAAAAGTGCCAGGCTCCCCGTGTAGTGGAATGTGCCATTTTGGCAACTCCTACAACTGGCTCTGCTAGGTGTTTGCTAACTGAGATAAAAGGTGCTTTCCATGAGTCACAATTCACCCAGTGTCAAAATGCAAATGTGGAACGTTTAGAACGGTGGGGGGACCATCCTGCGCAAATCCTACCATATTAAGGTCAACCCTGTTACTGTGTGATATAGCACAGGTGAGGCTATTAGCATGGAAAAGGTCACTTTGAAAAGTGGAAATCAAATATGTGATTCTGGAGGCCATTAAAGCGACCGGGCGATTAGTATTCATGTGGCGGGGATTAACAGAAAATATGAGTGCTACAGAGAGGCTGCGGCAACATTAAACTCAATCAGTTCTGATTTTCCAACCGGAGGACACTGTTTCTCCACCTCTCAGCTCAGGACTGGCATGAATATTAATGGCTTGAAAAGCAAACGCCATTAAAAACAAGTTGCTTGACTGACCTGCACTGGTGACACTGTGAAGTTTTCATGGTGCTATCTCTTCACCTGTGATTCTGACTTGAATAAGGCTTCAGGCATGCATGTTTTCAGAGTCAGCAAAAAATGTAAATACCTGCCCAGCTTTGGGTACAAATTTTAATTTTAGGCACGTTTCCTGTCATTTCTTTTATATACAAGATGTTTTAAAACAGCAGCATGTATTAGCAACAGCATTCAAAGAGTATCCAAGGTCTCTTACGACTAAAGCAATATCACATGTATATTTGTGACATTTGTGCTACCATGTGAACAAAGACAAGCCTCACACAATATATATATCAGCACTTATCAGGAAACCTTTCAGCTAGTTAAACCACTTTTGGGCAAAAAGCCAAAAGAAGCCAAACTCTTCATTCTGTTCATACCAAGCAAGATGTGTTGATGAAAGTCAGGTTTATTTATATAGCGCTTTTTACATCAGGCGTTGTCATAAAGCAGCTTTACAGAAAATCCAGTCTAAGCCCAAATGAGCAAGGACAGTGGCAAGGAAACCCCCCGCCAAGACCATCAGGAAGAAACCGTGAGGGAACCAAGACTCAGCGGGTAAACCCCATCCACCTCTGGTCAATACTGGATAGCAATACAACAACATAAGAAGAGCAATATAAATAGACAATGGGATCTTACAATTAATACACAATATTGCAAGAAAAAAAGAGAACAGAATTAACCAATGATAACTGATGACTACTGTTCAAGGCTCATCAGAGTATCAATGAAAAAAATCTATGAAAATCAGTCATTGTTACCAAAACCTTCTTGGCTACTCTTAGAAGTATATTACAGTGGAAATGAGTTAAATCCTTGAACATCAATTACTACTGTCTGAAGCCTAATGATACGTTATATGCAAAGTAAAGTATGCAATGCTAAGTAATATGCAAAATATTAGTAAAAAAAACTGTGTAAGTCAACAAAACGTTATTTTTCTCTTGCTTAAAGTGTTATTACATGAGAATTGGTATTGTTTTGCTTTTGGGGATCCCCTAGCTGCGGAGTGTAATTAAATTTTACAACACTGTCGTAAATACAAACTGCACTTTGAGGTCCCCTCATGAAAAGCTGTACATTTGCATTTGTTGATCAGCTAAAAAGTACAGAATCTAACTTCCCCCAAGCACATGCCATGCGGCATATGGACACTACAGATCAGTGTCGGTTGTTTGTGTAAATAACCAAAATTGCAAATGTGTAATATGTAGCATATGCCTGCGTGACATGTGGACAGTCGGAATTCAGCACAACACCAGCAAATATAACTTCAGAAGAGAAAGAACCATGCTGAATTAGGGGGAGAGTAATGTTTTTATCATATATTTATTGATACAGATTTTATAACAGGAGGTTACAAACTTTCAAGGCCTGTTTGACACCAGGTTGACAAAGACTGACCAAACATTTTGGTGGAGACGATTTCATTTCTTTGCATGCTAGTTTGAAAAGGGGCTGAGGTTAGATGACTTTTGGCATCTGGTAAAAAAAAAACAACACTACAAAACTCAGACAGGGGTGACAGATAAGGTTGCAGCCTACATCACAGCCTTTCATAAAAAACATTGGCTGGGATGTGTGGCATGTGTTGGATTTTCATTGCATTCCCATTAGCTGTGAGATTTTCTTGCGTTCCTTTATCTCTTTTAATTCTCAACGAATAAAAACTCTTTTAATTCCCAACGAATAAAAACTGGTTTGGGATTTACTCTTGCCTGGTCTCTTGCTTTGTTACTCTCTCTTTCTGAGACAATGTCTTCTTCTGTCTCTTCCCACCCTCAGCCACTACCAAGATAGCTTCATCTTCTAGCTAGCTGAAGACCCATAGTCGCTGGTGTGTGACATGGTGCTATAAAGAGTCTTGTGCCAATATAGTGCTATAGCAAGTGTGCTGAGCCTGTAGCGGCAATGACATAGACATCATAATCCCTATTACAAGTCAGCACACCATGAAAATGATTTTTAATGTTGTGTTAATTAAAGACTAACAGTAAAAATAAAATCAACATTTTAAAAGAAAGTAAGATGTTACTATACTAGTCAGTATTGTAGGGACACATCATTGAGCCACTTTTCTGTTGATGTTGTTTTCCTCTTCCACATTGATCAGTTGTGAAATTAGGTTAGTGGTGGACTGAACTGGTTTTGGATCACTGTAAATGAAGTTTACCTGGAGGCTGAACAGTTAATGAAGCACAACAGTAAATGAGTGCTAAGGAAGGTTCTGCAAGGATTCTGGAGCAGGAGATGAAATGCAGTTCCCCCCCTGGACCAGAACTAACATCCCCCACCCAAAAGCTCCAACCCAGCACTTCCACACCATCTGCCTGCCCACAAACCAGCAGAGATACCATGCACGGTGCGCGCACACACACACACACACACACACACACACACACACACACACACACACACACACACACACACACCTGTGCCCGCCATTTTAAACAGAGCTGTGAAATACACATACTGCGCAATACATCATTGTGTACCTGAACTTACATTTGTGTTTTTCTAAGTACAAGAATTTAATATTTAATTCAGACACACACACACACACACACACACACACACACACACACACACACACACACACACAAACACACATTTCTGCAGGGATACAAGGATGGTGCATGGAATAAAATAGAGTATACAAAATATATAACCAAATATCAGTCTGACATTCTGTCAACATCTGTTTTTAGCACATATCTGGTGACAATGAGATGATTTTGATATCACTGCGCATCTTCACATTAGACTGTATATACGTATTTTAAGGGAAAGAGGTTTTACTCATTTTGAACCATTTCTATTGAACAATTTCTATAAAATGCCAGCACAATCCAAAAGACAGCTGTTTTCAACTGCATAAAAAAAACCCTGAAAACTAAGAAAAAAATGGAGATTGGCCATAGAAGATATCGAGCCCCATTCATGAAACGCAGCGCCAGATTTACCATGAAGTTAAGAGCAAATACTGTGGCAGTAACACGTTTACTCATTGGACTTTTACCACTTGTGCAATGTGAAGTGTGTTCATGCTTTTATCTCATTTCCATATGCCAGTAGAGATTCATAACATGACACAACCCCACAAAAAATAACCTGAACCTCTCCGACAGTAATTTTCCCCAGGAAACCTTGTAACTCCTGGCAGAAGAAGAAGACTTGCTTGAGCAGGATTTCAGCTCAGCAGTTTTAAGTGGCACTTAAAACGGCCTCTTATTCCTGTTCCTGATGTTTTGTGAACCCCCCTCCTGTGTGCAGAAAGCAGGTTTATTTTGTGATCCAAATGAAGAGTGAAGAGCAATCTGACATCTTTGAACTGATGTTATTGTAAGCGGTTTTAAGTTTTAACCATATTTTCACTGCACAATAGATTTAAAAAGAATTCAGTTCACACAAGACAGTGGCATTTTACTACTGCAATTAATTTCTAGTGAGATTTTAATTTTCGGATGTAAATGGAATTCCTGAGAACAGCTTGGCTTGCCATAGTAACTAGAATTTCAGCACGTCATTTTCGTGGAATAAAAGTTACCACATTCTAAACATTCAAAGTAATGTTCATAATACAGTATGTTACTAAAATTGTTACCAAAATTATAATAAAGTGGATTTACACACAACCAGAGCCTCGCATGGTATAGGCCTTTCACTTGCACACCATCATTTAGATGCCAATTGGCTCTCGTCTACGACACAGGAAAATACAGCAGCATTAAAAAGACACTGGCGCATTAATTAATTACAGTGTCTCCTATTTACTGTGTCGCATGTTGTGCATGGTGTAGTGCTGTTACCACCCAGCAATGTGATGTCGCGGCTGGGCCAGCACAGCCACAGACTACATACTATACACTGTACACTACTCAGTGAAGCAAGCACACGCACACAGCTTGCCTTCCCTCAGACAGACACACACTCCTTTGCTGGTACAGTTGTGATGTAAAGAGGACAGGAGCAGGGCCTGCGGGCATTATCTCTGGCTGGTACATTTCCTCAAGCAGGGGGATGGGAGGATGAATTTCAGTCCACCGAGAGAAAACTGCAATTAAGGGAGGGGCAGGAGAGCAGATCGTCCAGACTTTACTCGTTTTTCAAGCCCTTGTTGTATCTGGTCTGTCTTGGTCTTTCTCTTTTTTTGGCTGAGGGTTGACCATATGATGACAACGCATCACTCTCAACACATAGGACCATCTGCTTGCCCTGAAATACAGTCATACTGTGGCCCACTTTCCAGAGACTCCTGCAGTCATAAAACAAGTATAGTTATCAAATACAGAGGTTTTTCAAAATAATTGTATATAACTATATAACGATAGATTATGGCCGCACAACATATTGTTCCTTAAGCAGTATTGTAACGCTAATTTGAAGAGAACCTTAAACCTTAAACACTTAAGTAGTGCTTAACCTCTGACCACTTTGCATCAAGGGTTCATTCATGTGTTTCACGATACTGGAAGGTTTACAGTAATCGTCATATGTAGTGATTGCAGTGTAATGTGGTATTCTGTCCATACTGTAAAGGTCTAACCAGAATATTGAACCTGTGGGTAAATTTCCCCAGTAAACATATCCTGGAGTGAATATTTGTAATATTTGTAAATATTCCAATATTTACCACAAAACAAACAAAAATTATTAGGTGTGCACAATGATATCAGAATCATATTGATACCTGCGAATAATTGCTTAACAGATAGCAGAATCAGGCAGATGATTAGATTTGACGTTTGGGCTACTCTGGGGTACTGCGCTTACATGTCTCCACATGGGAACAACTGTAGTGCTAACCTGTTAGTCCCACGTTTCACATTTTATAAAAGTTTTGCCTTCTGCAGGTATGTAACTGAAAACCACCAGATACTGGCATTGATGCACAATTCCTATATTGGTGCACCCATACAAAATGAGTGACATTTCCCCAAAATAGTAGAGCTGAACTCTGCATTTAAAGCAATCCCTTTTCGAAGTTCAAGCCAGAGAGTTAGTTCAAGCTAGGAGTCAGTAAAGTCATTTCAACAAGAAGTTCTAGAATAGCATCCTAAGCTTCCTTTACAAGACAAATGTGGTTTTGGCATACTAGTGATACATATCCATAATTCTTGCCAAAGCTTGTTAACATATTCCAAATTATTACTTTTATCCTCAGATTCCGTTTTTTGGAAATACTGAAGTATAACAATTCACTTACAGTACAGAGCTTAATGACAGTAAATAGACACAAACAAATATGGGTCTTGTGCTCAGCGCTGGGTCATAAATGAATGCAAGGGCCCAAGGCCAAAAAATACCCTGCAGCTGAAAACATTAAAAAGCAATAACAATAGAGCCCCTCAATACACTCACAAGTTGCCCCAGCCAGCTTTAGCATGTCAGCTGTGATTTTCTACATTCCGTTTTCCTCCAACCTTGGCTCAAAAAAAGACATACAATTAGTCAGCATTAGTCATAAATGAATAATTGATATCCATTTAAAATTTAGATGAAGCTGCAATAGGATCTCAAACTGTGCCTCCTGTGTATGAGCGTAAGAGAAAGCCTGTCAGGAGAAAATGTATGTTTCAGTATTAACAGCGGGCCCCTTGCCACTCGATGAGCAATATTCCACCTCTGTGTAGCCTCATCAATTCACCGCGCTAGTGTTTTAGCTATCAAAAATGTTCCGCCGTGCCCATCTATACTGGGGCTGCTGAGTTTCCTGAACATCAGTACTCTGAGAAAACTCTAAGAGGTTTGGTAGACATCAGTATAACATTGAAATGCTTAGTCACAGTCAGTCAAAACCATCATTTTAAGTCAGTCAATCCCTGACACGGACACAAAATAATGTTCTTTATATAAAGGACCTGTCACATTAGCATTTTGTCAGTGATTTTTGTTTTTCTGCAATTAGCAGTTTTACATTTAGACTACACATTAGCGGGGGACAATGATGACAGTATTTTATAATTAGGACGATAAGTAATGTCACAATATGCTTTTCTAAAGTATATTATGTATATTATCGGTACTGGAAAACTATATGTTTCATTACAAAGAGAGCATAATTTATTTTTTGTTTATTTGGATTCAGTGCAGCGCAGACTGGTTGTCTGTTTCAACTTATTTAACCTCAGAAAATCTAAATTTTGCGATGCTTCGTATTGATATCATAGTTTTGCCATATCGCCCCCCTCTTCTTCAAGTGAATTGACCTGAGAGTACCATCAACCCATGGACTGCTTGCCCAATGTAGCATATGATGTACTATATTCCCTTTCTGAACAGCATATCTGTTTACTTCATCTCCTCACCTGATTTCATCATTTCTTCGTCACATTTTAACTCATTTTGTACAGAGCTTTTCATTATTTCCAGTGTTCAATTTTTGTATATAGTCTCATACTGACTTCCCCTGACAGTCTGCCTTCATTTGAAATTGTTCAGACACGGTTTAACACAAGTTACCTGGAACAAAAGCCAAGACTTAAATTTGTCATGTCAGTGTTTATAAGTACTGTGTCCATGGTGAATCTTTAAACTTCTGACCCTTGCATTTGAAGAGTTGTTGGAGCTTTACTGCTCACTTTTGCCAGACAATAAATATCACTAACTCTCATTTCTGGCAACCCTTCCATGCACTGTGTGGAAAAGAGTCATAATTAATCTGTTACTCATGCTAAGGCGTAGCTCTACACTGAGTAGGTTGTGTTACATTGCTATATACAGTACCAGTCAAATGTTTAAACAGGGCTACTCATAGAAGGGTTTCCTTATTTTCAGCTCATTGCTTTGCTTTAGAATAAAGGTGAAGACATCAAATAAAATGGCTATAAAATGGCACTTGTGGACTAATGCAGTCACCTTAAAAAATTCCAGACCTTACAGGAGAATAGAACAGCCTTCTTGTAATGGATAACAAGATTCTAAGCAATTTTGGAAAAATTCTATTGGTTCCTATTCACAAAATAGGAAGGGTGAACTACAGCTTTTAAACTTTGCAAAAACAAACAAACAAACAAAAAAAAAACAACAAAGCAAAAGAAAGTTAAATGTTATGCGCTACAAAATATATATGATAGGTGCGATATGGAAAAACGCATACGTCGTATATCAGGACATGTATTGTTTCGGACATCTCATCAGTTGGAACTACAGGCATAAGACTGTGGAGTCTTCAAGATAACCAAAAACATACATTTAGTTGGGTGTGTCTAAACTTTTGACTGGTCCTGAATACGCATATACATGAGACTGAAGGGGTATACGCATGTCACGTTTCATTGCCCAAGTAGTCCATAACACAACACCTAGGATGGGCTGGGACGGGCCTTTCTTAGAGCAGAGCTGAGAAACAGTTGGAGAAACAGCTTACAACAGTTTACAGTTTAAAATTTGGAACACAGTTTATGTGTGTCTTTACTTTCTGCTTTTGCTGTTTATGGTTAGGGAGTTCTCGCTAACTGCATCAGAACGCCTCCTTTTCTATCCCAGTCCTCCAATCTAGCCTTGGTCATGCCTATTTTGCAAGACGATGCTAACTGCAACTGGTAGCGACTGTGGCTTAACGCTAGCTGCTGAAAGAGAGGAGTTCACTGCCTACACAGTAACAAGGCATGGAAATGGATTTGTAGTGTCATCTGCTCAGTTCTGCATTTTGCCCAAACGCGTTCAGGCCAGGAACTTGAACAGCCCACAACCTCCTGTATATTTCTTTAATAACTCATTGCACTAGAGCCCTAGAAAGGGAAGACAACTTTGACAGTTCTAACGCTATAAGCTCCATCCTCTCCTTAAAGAACCAGAGAATGCAAGTGGAGATAAGACTGCTTCTCAAATATACTGGCTCAAGGAGCATTCTTAGAGGAGCCAAGCAATTATGGTGACTTCAGCTTGTCAAATCTGCTATGGAGCTATGCAACTGAGCAAAAGCATTTCAAGCAAGTTTTGACAGGATACTTTAAGAAAGAATAACTGTGGAAGTAACCTTTTGGGGTTGCACTATTGAACTGTTCTGATACTTTTCCAGCAGTAAAAAGAAGTGGAGGGGAAAAGAAGCAGACAGGGCCTAACATCTGTGTCCTTTAAGCAGTTTGGCTGCGTGTGTGTGTGTGTGTGTGTGTGCGAGCTATATTTCCAGTCTCTGACTTTTCACAATTTGATAATGGCTTCCATTTTAAACGGAAAAGAAAGAATTTTGGGACCGCTTGTCAGATAAAGGGCGCGGTTGTCATCCAGCTTCTTGCCCAGATGCAGACAAACTCCTTTTACCCCGTCCCTTTCAGACTCCATCATTGTCTCCCTAAATCTGTCAGACACAGCCTAGAATATGCTCTTCCAGACTACTCCACACTGCACCTCTTAGCCGCAGCCCTTAAACACCCAGCCCTTTACCACTGACTAATATCCTTTTGGTCAATTTGAATCCCGGCTGACCTTTTTCTAGTGACAACAAGGCACATAGTTGTCTACTTGCCCTACTGCATCTTTGCCCTGCACAGAAAGCGAGACATTATTATATAATGCCATAGCCTCCTCTGAGCCGGGTCAATATTGGGTTTTCCTTTCAAAGTGATTTTAGATTATGTGTAATGCATAATAACTGTAATAACTAATCTTGTAAAATCCTGCATGTTATTATGAAGATCTTACTTCTGTATTACTTAACTTTGGAAAGTGCATTTTCTGCAGATTATATACAAAAACAAAAACATATATACAAAATCTATACAAACTGTGATTGAATGCCTATTATGTTCTCACCATCTGTTTGATTTCCGCCAGTTCTTTCCTAACCCTTTCAGGTCCACTATGTTGTATGTGACATCAGAAGACATCGTAAATAAAATAATAACTATCCCAGCAAGGCTGCATGCTACAGACATACTTATTGTGCCTGGAATTGTAGCACTGTTCCTATCGGTCAGGAACAAAGCTTCTGAAAGGTCGACAGACTCAACTCAAGGCATCAGAGAATGGCTAACAGTCACACACCAACAACAACAACAACAACAACAACTCTTTTCTACTCAGAGAAATTGATAAACAGTAAAGATGGACCAAGCTAATAGCTGGTGACGTGAATTTGACAGTTTTCAGCTTAATCGGCCATAACCCATGACCGATTGTGTAGGTCAAATTTACACTCGTGCACTATAAGGTGGTACACATTGTGCATTTCACAGATACATCACCTGAGCCCAAGATGCACAACACCCAGTAGGTAACACGTCTCGGACGTCACGTTAGCAGAATTGTAATCTCGTATCACGGCACACATGCAGCCTGTCACAAACTGATTCCAAAGCAGCAATCCTACTGCATTTGGGTGCTCGTCTTAAGGTTGTATATACCAGATAATTAAATGGTAAATGCGACCTCATTGCCCACCCCACAGGAAAAAGGCATTGATCTAATAGAAGCACATAACTTGTAGTTTTCAAATTCACAGTAAATTTAGCACATATCACTCATGTACAAGATGAAAGTCACATTATACATCACCTCTTGCTAACTCATATCATCTAGAATCCAGAATTTACCCATTGCAAATGATATCTAATGTAAGCTTGATGTAACTGTTGACCGCTCAGTGGGTGGAGAAAGCCAGTTACACCACATTCTTACGCAAGAGGCTGTTGTTGTAGGCAGTTGTTTTTCTAATACCTGTTGCAGCTGTTTTTATTTGGAAAAGTACAAATACTGAAGGTTTGTTTGATAACCTGGTGTACTTTTCTATTTTGAGATGTGAATTTTTAATTGAAGAAAGATTACAAAAATGTTTGTGTATGCTGTCAAATACAGTTAGTAAAAAAACTGAAATCAGCTAAAAGCAGAATAAGCAGGTCAGATTGAAAAAAAAATGGAAATCAGAATTTGCCAAGAAATCTACAATTGGTGCATCTTTGATAAATAACCACAAGTCATTCAGTGTTGGATTTATCATCATGGATTTATTTTACAAATTCTACAAATAGCCAACTACCTTGTACACTCCATTTTCTACATAGGTGCACATTGTAGCAAGCAAGCAAGCAAGCAAAGTAAGTCAATTAATTGACTTCACGAAGCTGTTAAGACAAAATAGGCTACAAGTTTTTAAGATTTCACCATCACAAAATGTAGTGACAGAACCAGTATAAGATTTTGTCCATATCATGCAGCTCTGCCAGGAAACCTTGATCACGGGACAACACCTGAGATAAAAGTGAGCGTTGGCATCCTTTTCTACTTTTGGCTATACAGTGTGTTTAGAGACCAAGACTCACCCCAATTCTATAGTATCCAACGTCAATCAATACTTTCATTCACCCCAAGGGTTGATATCATTAATAACCTCTGACATGTCTGTGCTGATAATAAGCCGGTGAAATCTTGGCTCTTATATTGCAGTAATGACACTCAGGCCATGTTGCACAGACACCTCTTGATCAATAAGCTGAACTAAATAGACTCAGACTTTCACAGTTCACTGGCCTGACGTTAGCCTTTCTTTCATCAGTGTGAAGAACCATGTGCTAGCCCCACATAGCAATGCTCACCTTGTTTGAAAGGCTTCACAAAGAGTTTTGATGGGGCCCATTAGCAATGTAGCACTAGATCATAGTTTAGCGTAGTAGCACTAGCATGCTGGTTGGTAAGTAGATGCTACCTAGCCAGGGCATGTTAACAGAGTGTCAAGTGTCTGCTCAATACCACACATGCCAAAATGCTTAGCATTTGTTTGACTCATGCTCCGTGTTTCTTGTTCTAAACAGCTTAGCAGCGTCCTGCCTAGCAGTAGTGCTAAAAACGTGAGTTGTCTGGATGGCCTATAGTCCTTTACTGGTTGAACAGCTGAATTTATATGATTGATTTGGGCAGGTGATGAGTTACCTCACACCCATGGGGATGAAGCTCAGGCCAAGATGAGAGATTTCTCCACTAGCCCCTCTGACAAGCCTGAAATATGGTCTGTACTGGTTAACCAAAAGGAACACATACATTTTCTACATTAGAAGAGTTCCCATTATTTCTCCTTCAGCCATGAAAATCAATTCCGAAATGATTGCGTTCAGGGGAGAGGAAAAAATAGTTGATGTGTCTTTGGCTGGTCAAATGGATAGAAAGAGCTTGTTTTTCTTTTTTTGTGTTTTCTTTTCATTTTCCCCCCCCATTCCATTTTCCAATACCACTGAGAGCGACCTTTGAGAATAAGACTTGTTTTCGTGCATTTCTCTCTCTTTTCTCTTTTTCAGCTGGGACTTTTTTGTCACAGGTGTCTTTGTCCTGTTTTTCTCCAGTGATCCTCGCTCTATGCTTCTTGGTGAAGTGGCTTATGTTGGAGGCATATAGTTTGCCGCTTCATTCGTTGCATTTGAAGGCTGTGAGGATAATGCAGGGATATGGAATATTAATTGTGGCCAGGATTAAAATAAGCTCTATAGTCATCTCTTGTGAGTGGCACTGGCCAATATTATCTGTAGCATATTCCAAAGCCCTGTACTGTCTTTTGTCCAATGACCAAACAGATTCCACTGCAGACCCAAGAACATATTTATACAGTACCTTTCATAAAGAAAGAAGGATATGTAATAAAACTGAAGTCCAGTTCAACTTAGAGCTGCACAATGTATTATCTTTTCCCTGTAGTCACAATATTAGCCTGCAGTACTGGAACTTGAATACTATATTGCTACAAGTATTCACTCACTCCAAATAATTGAATTCAGGTGTTCCAAGCACTTCCATTGCTACAGGTCTATATAACCAAGCACCTAGACATGCAGACTGCTTCTACAAACACTGGTGAAAGAATGGGTTGCTCTCAGGAGCTCAGTGAACCACGATGGGATTCCACCTGTGCAACAAGTCCAGTCGTGAAAGTTCCTTGCTACTAAATATTCCACAGTCAACTGTCAGGGGTATTATAACAAAGAGGAAGAGACTGGGAATGACAGCAACTCAGCCACGAAGTGGTAGGCCACATAAAATGACAGAGTGGGGTCAGCGGATGCTGAGGAGCATAATGTGCAGAGGACGCCAACTTTCTGCAGTCAGTCGCTACAGACCTCCAAACTTCATGTGGCCTTCAGATTAGCTCAAGAACAGTGCATAGAGAGCTTCATGGAATGGGTTCCATGGCCGAGCAGCTGCATCCAAACCTTACATCACCAAGCACAATGGAAAGCGGCGAATGCAGTGGTGTAAAGCACGCCGCCACTGGACTCTAGAGCAGTGGAGACGTGTTCTCTGGAGTGACCAATCACGCTTCTCTGTCTGGCAATCCAATGGATGAGTCCGGGTTTGGCGGTTGCCAGGAGAACGCTACTTGTCTGTCTGCATTGTGACAAGTGTAAAGTTTGGTGGAGGGGGGATTATGGTATGGGGTTGTTTTTCAGGAGTTGGGCGCAGCCCCTTAGTTCCAGTGAAAGGAACTAAGGATTCTGGACAACAGTTTGGGGATGGCCCCTTCCTGTTCCAACATGGCTGCGGACCAGTGCACAAAGCAAGGTCAATAAAGACATGGATGAGCGAGTTTGGTGTGGAAGAACTTGACTATTTTGGCATTTTGGTGTACATTTATATTAAGATGGTAGAGAGATTTCATACTGGATATTCCATGTTATTTAATGAAGCAACAGCAGCATTTAGCAGAAAGAACTTTCCCAGTCTTTACCATCACCTGCAGTGGTGGAATAAACTCGGATGTTAGGTTTTTGGGTGTTGAGGGGTAGAGTTTGCCTTTTCAGTATGTGGTCAGTAAGCTAAAGAAACTGGATAAAGTTTGGAGCTGTTATGCAAAATTAATAATTGTTGCTGTGGATAAAGAATCATTTTACTTAATCAAATAATTCTGTAGACAGGTGTTAGCTAGCTACTTTCTGACAGATCGCATTCAATGGATTTTGCTTTTGCCCAAATGCTAGCCGAATGACTTGCTTACAGCTAACCTGATATAGAGTCTGGGTTCACCAGCCCTAATGCACACCAGTTCTCTCAGTTTTCTGTGAGTTGTCAACTACTTTTAAAAGAAAATCAATGTCCAAACACAAAACTGATCACGGGTGTTTCAATGAATCAATCAGGCATGACCCAACAAATGCAGAATACAAGTTCAGACGAGTTCAGAATTGAAACTACTGTGAGGCATATAGTAAGTCCATTATTTGGCCCATATCATTCAGCCCTCAAGTTCATATTAAGTGTTGCATAAAATTTACTCAACAAACACAGGAAGTAAGTGCCCCATCATTACTCTATACTGACATCAACCAATCATAGCACTACAAGTAAGGCTTTAGTGTACCAAGTACACTAATCTCTGAAAGGCCTGTCCTCATATGACATCAGCTCTGGAGGCAGTGGTAGGTGTGTATTTGCAGAGTGCATGTGCCATTGTATGTCCTCATGTGATGTATGTTAGGAGTGTATGAGAGTGTATAGTGTGTGTGTGTGTGTGTGTGTGTGTGTGTGTGTGTGTGAGTGTGTGAGTGTGTGAGAGAGAGAGAGGAAATTAAAATGCCAACTCCACATCTGTTTGAGTGCTTCAGCACCATAGCTCATTCTAGATATGTTCATCTGTTAAAGTGGCATGGAGTGACATCCTCAAGGAGCCATTGCGTCCCGTGGAGAAGCATGAATATAAACGAGGAGCTGCCTCAGGAAGGGGAAGAGGGGGAGAGAGAGAGAGAGGGAGAGAGAGAGAGAGACAGAGAGAGACACCGACCCTGTTCTTCAGTGGGACTCCAGCCTCCTAAAAATATCTCCTCTTAGATCGATTGGCACATTTCCTTAAATTACCCACAATCACAAGAGAGGGGCAATTTGCAAATTTGAGGAGCTAAAATTTGCATGTTGCACAAGAGGAGGGATAGACTTCTCTCTTTCTTTTTTCCTTTTTGATCTGCAGTTCCTGGAGAGGTAAAGAAATACGGATGCCTCCATCTGGGTTGGGCGTGTGTGCATGT
>CM067482.1:16913537-17047006 GCA_034552555.1 Semaprochilodus insignis
TGAGAGAGAGAGAGAGAGAGGAGAGAGAGAGAGAGAGAGAGAGAGAGAGAGAGAGAGGAGAGAAGAGAAAGAGAAAGAAAGAAAGAAAGAAAGAAAGAAAGAATGAAAGAAAGACACACACTGAGAGAGAGAAGGGAGAGGAAGTGTGAGAGAGAAAGGGAAGCGATTGAAAAAGAAGGAGAACTGAATGATAGCAAAAGAAAGAGCAAAAGAAAAAGAGAAGTGTTAGAGAAAGATAAGGCTAGAAAGAGAAAGATAAGAGAAAACAGATGAGAGACATTGTTAGAAAAAGAACGATAAGACAGAGAAAGACAAAGACAAAGAGACGTAAGTAAGAAAAAGAAACTGAAAAACAGAAATAAGCAAGAGAGAAAGAGAAGTGAAAGAGAGGAAGAAAGAGAGAGGAAAGGGAGAGTGAAGGAGAGACAAGAAAATAGAAACAAAGATAAAAAAAAGAAAACTGGAAAAAAGAGAAGATAAAGAGACAAAGACAATAAGTGAAGGACAGAATGGAAAGTTCTGTGAGAGAGCGAGAAACTAAGAGACCTGAGTGAAGGAGAGAGAGAAATGTATGAGAAAGAGAGATAGGGTTAGAGAGAGCAAGATATGAGAAAGAGAAATTGAGAGACACTGTCAAAAGGAGAAACAGACATCAGAGTAAGGGAATGATAAAAAGAGAGACCCATGTAAGGATGAGAAAGACAGGAAGAAGAAAGATAAAAAGAGAGAACTGAGTAAGTGCAGAGACACAGACAGAAAAGGAAAGAGAACTGAGCAAGTGCAGAGACAGACAGAAAGAGAAAGAGAACTGAGCAGTAGAGAGAGACAGAATAAGAAAAGTGAACAAGAGAGAGAAAGAGAGAGGGAGCGAGCTCTGGACCTGTCTAGCTCTACCTTGCTTCTTGACTGACTACTCTGAAATGATTAAAGATGAATGAGAGTGACTCAATATCGCTCATCACTCTCTGAGCATGAAGTGGTGTTGCTGTATAGGCGCCATATAGGCCATATCTGCCGAGCTCACCATACACTTCACTCTCCCCAGAGCATTTCCAAAGGGTTTTTACTATTTACAAACCATGAACTTTGCCCGAATGCTAAATGCTGAATACATCCTGCAGAGAAGGCCTGCGAGCTCTCCATCTATTCCTGCCTATTTTAGCATTCCAAAGTACAAAGTACAGCTGATCACAGTACTTAATAAAATATGAAAGTTGTGAACACATGCTGAGACCACACAGTCATTTAACTCTCAGTTTTACTCTGTCTGAAAACATGAATCTTATTGAAAAGCTCGGACAGTTTCAGTCACAAAGTTTTACATTGTAGGGACGACTGCGGAAGAGAGCCGTGGGGAGAGAGGGAGCGGGCTTCAGCTGTTTATCGATTGGGCTGGAGTCATACATCAGGGCACTCTCTCTCTCAGAAACACTCTCACCGCTCTGCTAACATTCACTCTCGGCTCCACCATGTCACAAGCTCTGTTCAGCATGTTGGCAGACCACCTATAGGAAAGCTCCAGCACTTCAGCTGATAAAAAGCGGACAGTTACAGTAGTGCAGGGGCCAGAAGGCTACTCCAAATGCCCGGTGCCAAAGAATAACTGATGATGCTTCTTGTGAGTATATCCTTGTGAGTACAGCCTGCTTTACGACACAGCTGTACCACCACTAGGCTGAAAGTGTAGCAAACGCCACAGCAGGTATAAATGCTATAGAAATAACCCTTTGAGGTTTTTGATCTCAAGTATGTGCTTCTTCCACATTCACTGAACTATAACAATGGATATCAAGACAGATTGCTGGCTCTGTTATACGGTGGTCTGGGGGGACTAGGACCTCCCACTGGGAAGCCAGGTACCCCAATTACCTTCTCATTTAAACAAGTTCCAAATGCGAGTGGAAATATTAAAAATGTTGTGTTCATAGGAAAGGGAGATTGACCATGGCAAGGTTTTTATGGCTGCATGCCATCATCAGTCATGGTAGAAGGCATGGAAAGACACCTTTTTTTTCTCTCAACGTCAAATCATAAACACAGCAGATGTTTGCTCTACCGATTCGGAGGGCAATAGTTTTTGATCCTGATACAGAACACAAGTTCAACACTGTGACAAAGCAGTAACAAAATCCATATCTTCCACCGTTCTTCTCCAGACATCTACCCCTATTAGTGTAAAAGGCACTGGTTTAATTGGTCTTTACCTGCTTTGGTATGCTGTCAGGTGTAGTAACTAACAGAAGCGAAACCGTTGGCCAACCGTCACGAAAGTGTCGGACACGGACGGTGGAGATTTGCATTGTGGTTTTAATAACCCCTTAACCCCAGTGCCAAACCGCTGCCACCCCACCCTGTTGAGCTCTTATTGTGTTAATTTCTGAAGTTAAGCTACCATGTTCTTTAGTGTTCTTCTCTTTAGCGTTCCAAATGGTTGGCGATTTAAATTAATTGTAGACTTCTTTTCTGTAGTTTTGTCTTTTCATGTAATAGACTATATCACTTCCCATTCTGAAATTTGCAACTGCTAACAATACACACATTCTACACTAAATGCACAAAAATGCTCGAGTCCTAACGACTCGGGAACACCCCTTATAGGGAATCTGAATTATCGTGGGGAGAATTATGTGGAAATTTCACAAAATGAACATTATGAACATGTTACACACAATATACAGAATAATACAAAATATTTTTTTGTGATGCATCTGTTTTTTCACAGTTAAAATGACTGATCATTCCATTTGTATGTATTCAGAAGTATATTGTTATTATATAGAAGTATGTTGTTTTCATCTCCTAGTCTTAATTTGTGCCACAACACTTGCAACTTTCCTAGCACCAGGGCTAGCAACCTGCTAAAAAAGTCTGCTGTAAACACAAAATATCAGAACTTTCAAAACTATACAGAACTGCATGACTTGCTGCGGTTCAGTTTGTGGATGCGGTGTGTTGGCATGTAGCCTGGTCACCTCTACAATGATGCATGTTGACAAACACATGTGGTCCTACACACATGATGCTATTAGCCTGCAGTCCCCCCCTGCCAAGAATGGAGAGACAAGTTAATCATGTCTGAGGAGTCTTTCCCATCACTGGCGGGCACTTTAATCAAATTATGACCTTGTAAAGCAAGCACTTGTCATTCGGGACCTGAGAGTCCTCACTAATGACTAATTAGCCCCATCACCTGTTCTCCTAAACTTCCATTACACCCATAACTGCGCTTAACATAATGAAATAAACAACAAAACACAGCACTGCCGAAACTGGAGACGACATCGATCAATGAGTCAGTCATTTGTAATGGGGGAGAAGGCAATGCCTGTCTGTTCCCAAAAAAACATCCTACACTGGGCTAGAGGACGATAAGGATACGCATTAATTACTAATTAGCTTGTGATTACTTCATCATGGAGGGCAAAGAGCAGAAACTCAACTTACTGTCATAACCCTCGCACCCTAATTTAGTGTTGCAATAATTAGCTGTTAAAAATGGCACAACATTTTAATGTAAACCTCATTTTATCATAACAAACAGAGCCTTCCTTCAGATGACAAATTTGGTGCCAAAACGTGTTATAAACCACTTTTTTTCACAACTGAGGCTGTTGGGAGTGGACCCTACACAAACAAGAAATATGAATGCCAGATTATGATTAATACCAGCTGTAATAGAGAAACACAAGTGTGTTTTCCTTTATGCGCCAACAGTTATTCTTGTCAATAATTCATTACATCCAGAAGAGTAACAAATGGCATTTTGCATGACCACATTAAGGAATATTGAAGGAAATGCTTCACATCACTGCTGCCGTATCAAAACCTTGAAATGGCACCCAACAACAAAAGGAGATTCCTGTGTTTAAACACAAGTTAATGCAACAAGATTTTACTCACAGTAATTTAGGATCATTTCTATTGATCCAGTAAAATATAGATCAAATCCCAGCAACATGCAGCCGAAATCCAGTTCAGTATGGAAGGTCTGTATTCTGGTTAATGCAGAGGTAGAACTGAAGAGCTCTAAAAAGTTTTAGTTCTTTGTCTCTGAAGACTTTGAAATAGGTGAGTGCTGAGTTATTCTCTCCGGGATGAAGGCTGGGCTTGGGCCACTGAGAGGCATACAGATGTGGCGGTTGGCGCTGAGCGCCTAAACAGTTGGGGTGATTCATTAAGGCTTTTATTTTACAGACACTCTATCTCTCTGGGGTCCCCCAGCATCTGCCTGCAATATCAGATAGAGAGGATGAGAGCGAAATAGAGACGGCTAATAGGAGGGGATGAAAAGCACAGAACAAACAAACAAACGAGAGATAGATGGCGAAAATAATAGTAATAACAATAATAATAACAATAATAATAATAATAATAATAATAATAATACTTTATTTGCATAACAATAAGACTAAAGTAAATTACAAATTACCTTCCTTTATATACAATTTTTCATTTTCAATATCTCCCACACGCTTTACATTCAACTCAAGTAAAGCAAATAAGCAGACTTCTATAAAGTACCTGAAGAAAAAGTAAAAGATCAGAGAGGAAATAAGTAAAAAAGGGAGAGAAAGAGAAGAGAAGAGTGTGAGCAAGTCTCCTGAAGGCTGTGGATAAAGAGGTAGTTGAGAGATGAAGTACGAGTCCCTGAGCTGACATCACAGACACATCTGGCCCAGGAACAAAATGGCGCCTTTTTGAGGGACACATGTGGTCAGACCAAATGCTTCATCCACCTCTTCTGGGTTTTTGGTCTCACTGCAACAGAGCTCAACTGAGCTTAGTTTAATTGAAGCCCTGTGCAAATTAAACAAATCTGTGAATTGTTGCTCCTCACATTTCACACGCTGATAGTAACTTTCAACACTGAGACACCGATTGCATGCTAATCAGCTAGAACACCCCCACCCTCTCTTCCCACCCCCCCACACACAAACCTTCACAACAGCTGGGTAAGGCCTCCTTCACACTCTACAGTTTTCACCAGGACTTCATTGTAAGGTTATCAGTATGAAGTCCATATGTTCTAAAAATATTCAGGGGTAATTTGGAGCTAGAACATTGGCAGGACAGTTCTAATTTCGAAGCATGGTATTGTATAAATGTCATTTTATAGGTCAGGCAGCATCGGGTGATTCAAGCGCTGGAATGCATGATGGAGGTAATGTTATACCCAAGTGGCACTAAAGATACACCTACATATTGTTTTTTTCTATATCTATTCTACATCCTTCTCCTTCAAAGTTACATTTTTGGAACAGTATTATAATATTTTTGATGTCCAAAAAAGCATATGCTATACATACCACAACACAATCATTTATCAAAGACAGTACTTACAAAAGAACAGAAAACCTGCTGAATAACACTTAAAGTCAACAAACAAGTGTGGAAGTCTGAAGCATCTGCCCATTTGCTTGTATTAGAAGCTGAAAAACACTGGAATATTCCTCTAAAGTCTAAGATGTTCAGTTTCAATCTTAAAACGTATTATCCATCAGTTACTATGAATTACAGTACTGTGCAAAAAAAAATATTATTCATTTATTTCATTTCTAGTCAGAACAGCTGTGGCGCTGAAATTATTCCTTTTTCAGAGATATTTCAGAGGACACTAGATAATCCTCTTGCATAAGAAAGAGTAAAGTCCAAGGAAAAGAGAGTAAAGTGAACAAACAGAAGTTTCCAAAACTATTAAATGGGACTCCTAAACAACCTGGAATGCCATCAACACCATCAGATAAACAGTACTTAAAGCTCTCATGTTTCAGAGACAGGCTGATCAAGCTCCACTCTTGCTTAAGATCTGGAAAAAAAAAACGATAAGTGTTTCTGTCTATCCTCCCGCAGTGAGAAGACAACAACACTATAAGTCTGGAAGGATGTGTAGCTGTCGAGAAGCCCTTACTGAGAAAAATCAAACAAAGAAGCTACTCATGCCAGAGTTTGAATGAAAACAATCTCAAACTTTGGAGGTGTGGAGAAATATCACTGCAGATTTCTTTGAACATCTGAAAAGAGGGGTGTTTAAAAAAAAAAAAAAAAAAGACTTTAAAAAATTAATGGCCATGTACTGAATGGCTGTGTTGACTGGAAACTAATTAAATGAAAGCTCTCTGACTATTGCACAGCACTGTACTTCTTAACCACTATGAATCTAATACATAAGTTAAGTAGTTAAGAGAGTAAGTAAGTCTAATAGGATTTCCGAGTTTAGGGGATCAAAAAGTAATTTTTAGGAATACGTCTAAAGCGACTTTTCATTATTAATGGCCCAGTGCGTCTGAAACATGGCACCGGAGTTAGCCTTGTGGTTAGTCGCGCTAAAGTAATCAAGAAGCACGCAAAATGTTGCGTTCATGCTTGCCGCTGTGGCTCCGTGTTGTTGTGGCGCTTCTCCAGTTCTTTATCTAACGTGATGAATGAGGGCTGCAGCATCCCAAATGAAGATATCCAGCCTCCACTGCCATTGTAATGAAGCACTTCAAAATAATGTGGCCAGCCCCAATGGAGGTTGCACTAAATTTGATCTCATTCAATTTTGTTAAACTATCTGCCAAGCATGCAAGGACAATAGCTGTCTTATATAAATCACGGTCTTAAAGGGCACCTGGGGGTTGTCCCTGGGGGGAAAATAAATAAATAAAGTCTGGATAAATATAAAGGAGGGGGGGGACAGTACAACACATTGGAATATTCAGTGAATACTTTGAAGGAAGTCCGTTAACGGCTTAAGAGCAACACACCTCTAATGATCTAAAATGTGTTTTTTGTGGGAGTAGCCAAATGTAGACTTACAGTACAAACCGAGAGCGACAAGCTGTTCTGAAAAATGGTGAGAATCAAGACGTCACTCTGCATTCTCCTCCTGCCCTACACTGTGTTCTCCATTGTGATAATCCACCTTATGCTAATAACATGAGCTATGTGTGTAGAATGCTAAACGGAGATTAACAGTACCAAGTGCCGACCGCGGGCTATGTATGTAGAAGAAGTGTGCATGTCATAATAGAGCCCGAATGGCTTGTGGGTTTCATTACTTTGGAAAGCCGAGAAGATTAACTTACACAATTAACCTTTATTTATCATGGACACGGCACCTCCAGCCAGGTCAAACGGCCCATTTAAGATCATTACCTCAAAGCACATTTTAGCAGACATGAGAGGGAGACATGATATGTTAGCATGATGAGAACAAATGAAGTGACCAGCAGTAACCAGGGGAAGCAGGGAAAGATGTGGCACCTCTCATTAGTCTGGAATTTTCTCCAACACTTTTTTTTTGAAGACACAAAGACACATGGAGGCTAAAAAAAAAAGGCATGTGGTAAATATGAAAACAAAATGATTACACATTTCGGAGCAATCTGGAGGTCTTGCAGCCCTAATCATCCTGTCGATAGCCCCTCCAGTGTGCAGGTGCGCTGTTACAGATGGTTTTATGAAGATCCATTAAAAATAATTTAGCTCATCGCTAGGCCCAGGAGGGGCTCCTAGGCTAAGACTTGCGCTTCCAGCACCTCGCCGCTCTGCCCCCCTATAGTGCCAAGAGCCATTGCCATGGGAACACAGGAGGCAGCCCGGTGCTGTGAAGCAGCCAGACGAGGTAGAGGACCTCATGTGTGTCAGCATGGAGACCGTGCGACCGCTTGATCAGCGCTGTTAGAGAAGTTCTAAACACAGAGGTGTACAGAAACATGCCAGTCACATGACCCACAGTATTAGCCTAGGTTGCTGTACCCACAGAAGTAGGTGGCCTGTACCCTAAGATAGCCACCGCTATCAGCATCGCCTTTAATCAGCAATCTGCATTTTGCATATCCGAGTAACAGTTTTTGTCTGTCTCATGGAAAACAAACTTACATTTATTAAAACCTTTCCACAAGGTTTAGGAATGTGTTTGTAGGAATTTTTGACCATTTTTTCAGAAGCACATTTGTGAGGTCAGACACTGATGAAGGCCTGGCTTGCAGTCTCCACTCTAATTCATCCCAAAGGTGTTCTATCGGGTTGAGGTCAGGACACCAAACTCACTCATCCGTGTCTTTATGGACCTTGCTTTGTGCAGTGGTGCGCACTCATGTTGGAACAGGAAGGGTCCATCCCCAAAGTTGGGAGCATGAAATTGTCAGAAATCTCTTGGTCTACTGAGGCATTAAGAGTTCCTTTCACTGGAACTAAGGGGCCAAGCTCAAATCCTGAAAAACAACCCCACACCATAATCCCCCTTCCACCAAACTTTACACTTGGCACAATTTAGTCAAACAAGTACCGTTCTCCTGGTAAACGCCAAACCTAGACTCGTCCATCAGATTGCCAGACGGAGAAGCGTGATTGGTCTCTCCAGAGCGTCCAGTGGCGATGTGCTTTACACCACTGCATTCAGGGCTTTACATTGCGCTTGGTGATGTAAGGCTTTGATGTAGCTGCTCGGCCATGGAAACCCATTCCATTAAGCTCTCTACGCACTGTTATTGAGCTAATCTGAAGGCCACATGTAGTCTGGAGGTCTGTAGGGATTGACTTTGTCATTTTACGTGGCCTTCTAGGTCGCAGGGTGGGTGCTCAAAGTGCGGAAGACGTGCCGCACGTTTACATACACACATTCACACCCGGGGCAATTTAGCATCTTCAATTCACCTGACTGCATGTCTTTGCACTGTGGGAGGAAACCGCAGCATCTGGAGGAAACACACGCAGACACGGGGAGAATATGCAAACTCAATCAGTTCACCACCATCTTTAATTCTCATCAGTCTAGAAAAAAGGTTGCAAGTGTAGCACCAAACTTCATCCCTTTACTCTCCAATAGCATCTCCAGTGGTGCAAAGCGACACCAAACTCTTGTTTTGCTTCTATTTACATCTTTTGTTTGCTGTCTAATGAGACTGGGCGACAGCGGTCATAATGGTTACCTGCCAAGAGCTTCAGTCACCATTGTGTTTACTCTTCCTTTCATTACCTGTCCTAACAGGAAGCAGAACCTTCAATATCTTTAGCTGTATTCGAAATGGCATACTACATACTACTTGTGTACTAAATCTGCCTAAAAGTAGTATGTAGTATGCAGTATTCAAATTGAAAATCTGTAGTGCACTGAAGACACTGGATGGTGTTCTACTCCAGTCATATGTTCTAGTATACAGGGGGAGCTATCTTCGAGGTGTACTGCGTCCCATCATGCACTGCAGCCTCACCAGCTCAGCCTGTTAATGAAAATGGCGGCAGGTAACACTGGGGAGCAAAATGTAGCCAAGTATAAATGTGGGTTTAGTGATTGTAGTGGGGTATATTTTCATCAGAACGAGCCTCAGAAAGTTAAAAATAAAAAAAATGCAGGTCTGAGATTGAATAAAGGATGAACTCGCTTTAGCGGTTCAGTGAAATAGCCGAGGGTAGCTAACAACTAGGCTAATCGTATTTCAGATGAACTGAGCAGTGTTAGCAGCAGCTAGCTCTAAACAGTGGACACAGTAATAACAGCTCTGAGGTAAATGTGAGGTAACAGGTCATGTTACTGTATCAGTATGCTACATTGTATGTCAAAACTAGTCACTGTACTGCATACTACACACAGGGGGCAGTATGCAGTATGCAGTACATACTACTGTAGTATGCAGTGTGAAGTATAAATAATGGGCCATTTCAAATACAGCGATTGACAAGAGGTTAGTATACTTCATCTGGTTCACGCTGAACTGATTCAACTCGGCGTTTCAGTGACTCACACTTGAGGTGTAAAGTGGTATTACAAGAGAGGATGGGTCATGCTAGCTGATTAGCATGCTTCAGTAGATGCCTCTGCAACACAACACACAGATGTCTTAGACGTACGATCCAAACTATTATTTTTTCACATTCTGTTGATTCTGTTTATTTTGGAATGTTATAAACTAGATATTTTACGATGCCTAGTTAGTAATACAGCTGCACTATCTCTGCCTCTTTAGGCCTTGTCTTAAATAATATGTCCTTGGGAATGTCCTGATGTTTTAGATTAGCAAAGTACACCATACATATTTAGAAATACAAGCAAAACTGTCAAACTTCGACTCATTTTTAGCCTGTATATTTTCTGCTTAGTGATTTCAGTATTTGAATACTGGCACCTTGAACAGTCAAACTGCTTGAGCACCTGTGCACATCCCTAGCAGCAACAATGCTCCATGCATACATTTTATGCCAACTCGGTTGTTTTGCATGCTCCTTATTTGTCAATGTAGGCTACGCATTGAGCAAAAAAACCTGCCCAACTCTCTGACAATAGTCAGAATTGGGGGCTTGCAGGGAAACATGCCCTAAACCACTGTGGCCATTTCTTGGTGAATTTGTAAAAATGCAGTGAAATATGTACTGTGCCCAGCAGCAATGATTATTTCATCATTGGAAACTGTCATTTCAATTGTTCCAAATTTACATTACATTCAACAACGGATTCTGCATGGAAAATTTACAGGCTGATGACTGCTCTGACAAAAGGGTGAATGGGGCTACCCATGTTTCATTCAAGATATTATACATTAACTGTTCATCCAGTGTGCCTCCGCTTGTCAAAAATGTAAACTAAACAGCAGTTCACCCTCATTGATATTTCCATGAGCATTCAGATAGATTCCACAGCTTGCACAGCTCTGCAGTGTTTGGGCAGTTTTGGAAGTGCTGACCTAGCCATATAGCCTCCACGAGGATAGTTCAGTAGAATAATAAGCAACGTTGTCAGATGTCACGTTGTGGCAATGATTGGCTGTCAATATGCCAGTGACACAACATCTTGTGCGCTGAGGGGCAGTTTATTGGCTGAAATCATAGCTGGAGGGGAGGGTAAGCCAGTCTGTAGATGTGACATACCCGAGAAAATGACTTATGAAAAGCTGCCACTGAACAAAGCGAGGTAGAGCAAATTAGAAAGAGGCAGGAAACTGCAGATATGCGCCAACGTTTATATGATAAGAAGGTTTATCAAGGTGCAGGCAGTGTTTAACAATGAGGCTGTAGCAGCATATAAGATCAGAGGAACCATAGGAGGTTCTGCTGTCTGCACACCCTCCCTGAGGCATTAGATCTCAGGAAAAGGCAAATATTTTCAGGGTAAACACAAGTGACTAGCTCTCACATTGCTCTTTTTCAGCTTGAGAAAATTCAGCTCCTTTATATGCCGAGACTGCAGAGCCATTTGCTTCGGAAAAATCTCCCAGACAGGAAAGCTAGGTGAAAGACATTTCAAAACTATTCGGTCTCCGCAGTGGCGAGAGTATTGCTTTATACAGTGCTGATATGCATTTTAATCTACCTTTGATCAACGTGTGAAATGATGTTGGGAGAGAAGAACATTTGTATCAATTACTGAGGGATAGTCAGCCGGATGGCAGCGGCTGATACCCTACGAATTAGCTCTAATTATCTCTTAAAAGTGACATGACTCATCTTTGTGGCTTTGCTTTTACAATTTCACTGTAATGTAGAGTTTAAGATATGTGGATCATTTCATATTTAGCATGAGATCTACAAGCTAATGGACACTTCACTGCTGTCAACATGGTAAAGCAGCTTCTACCAAATATGATTATTGAGGGATATAACAATCTAGATTTTCTGGGCTGATAATTATCATCTTGCTGTGGTTGATAACACCACATACCATTTTAAATTATTCACACTAACATTCACACTACAATGCAGGTACAAAGTGAAATGAGCGTAACGCCCTATTCAAGCTAGATTCGTTTTACCAGAGGAGGTCCGGTAATGTAATTTGTAATGGATTTGAATGGCTGATTTATATGGGATACATTTCTACATATTACCTCAGATTGCCCAGACCTAAATGTCATAGCCTAGCCATTCATTTCAGCATTAATATAAGAATTAAACAGATCCACGCAAACAACAAAACCAAACTTCCAGTCAGTACCAGACAATAAAGCATAAGGATACTAAAGTGGACTCTTTTAATTTAATGAATGTCACCATCAGGACAGAAATTGCTCTGCACTGCAAGAAGTACCTTCAGATGTTTAATTTTATTCTTCTTCTGCTAATTAGCCCATCACCAAAAAGTATTAGATTTCATTTATCTTGTTTTGAACTTAAGTATATAGGAACTGTGCCAAGAGCTCCATTTTTGCAGTTAGCCTCGTCTCCCAGTCACCACAAAAAGACAGAGGTGTCAGTGTCTATTATCAGGATTTGTTATGACATTACTGTGAGGTTGTTTCCAACATAAAGAAGCTCAGAGTTTAATGAACTTTAGAAGGCAACTTGCTCAAGAATTATTTCTTCTCGTTGGCAATGACTTAAATTACAGGTAAAACCCCCCAGGTGAAACTGATTCAGCTCGAAAAGGGCTTTAGACAGGTTAAAAGTCTAAAGGCTACCGCACGTGGGACATGCTGTGCAAAAAAAAAAAAAACACTATTGTTTTCAGTGAAGGGCCACACACTGTTGCTGACATTCGGAAGTGAAATGTGCCAACGCTCACGCTACAGCTTCTTGTCAACTGATCAATTTCTCCAAGTGCAACAGAACTCCACTCAGCTTTTACCTATTACTGCATTAAACTGAACTCAGAATGAGACCATTTACACCAAGAAAGGTAGTCAATGTAAAATCTTTAAAATAAACAGACAAATGCTAATGGTTTGTTACTATCTTGTCTCTTTTAGCTTGAAAACACTAGATATCACTGTTGCATTCTACTCATACAGATTTAATAAAATTCACAAATTGGAATCAATTTTATCAATCTGAACAAAGACAACATGAAAAAAGGCTAGACTAGACTAGTTTTGAAACGACTGCCCGCACGGTTATTTGCAAGTGATCATATTGGATGTATTGGATGTACCAACTTTTTTGCATGGATCGCTGTGGTAACTATGTAAGCATCAGTAAATCTTGGCACTCCTGTCACTCTGGATTTGTCGCAAGTGACAGACTTTGAAATATAAATTGAGCAGTCTGAATCGCATTTCAAACCACCTCCATATGTGGTTTGGATCAGATTTGCGAAAAACATATTTCATTTTTTTCTGTCCAGATTATCAAAAATCACCCTGGACACAATCTGGATATACCAGAAGTCAGATATGGGCTTGCAGTCTGAACAAAGCCATATTCATTAGGCTGTATAACTATTCATTAGGCTGTATATGACTGAAATAATACGTTTTCAAAGACTCATCAGATCAGATTAGTAGTGTTCTTTAGGGCATTTATCCCATTTCTAGTTGAAACTCTAGGGCATTTTCCTGTTTCCATTTGAACCCTGGATGAACAATCTGCAATTTTTTTGTGATATGCTAAAATTGAAACACTTGCTAACTATTTCTGCATTTTTCTCTATAGCATAACTTATACAAGTGTCTGTATGTGCATGAGCAAAAACAGGGCACCACGTTATCAATTGTAATTACTGACTATACTGGCAATATTGTACTGATTATTAAAATAAATAAATACATTTAAAAAAACAGAAAATAAAAAGAAAATGATATCAACAAATCATATTTTGGGCATGATATGCACGAATCTGATTTTACATTCAAATATATTTAATTATATTACACCTAGCAAGCTTTTTTATACTGCTGAACTTGGCGCTAATCTTGATCAGCAACACCAAGTATTAACACCACCTTACAGGTCACCCATTTCGATGTGGTAGCAACGTTCCTGCTAACATCTTCTATAAGCCTTTGAAACGGTGAACTGACACCTGCGAGCGCACCCTTCCACCAAATCCACATTCATCCAGATTAGCTCTCTGCAGCAACAGATGCTGCAGCTCACGCTAAACCAGCCATGCTGAATTCCCATAATTAATCTCCTATTACTTTCCATAGCTCTCCATCATGTCAGTTATCACACTAAAATATCATCCTCCAAGGAGACGGTGTAGGCAGGGATGTACATAAGCTCCTAGGCTGAAAAATACAAGCACTGGGTAATGCTAATAGCATGGGATTGCTTTAAGACTATTCTGGTCTGTTTCTTTATGGGGAAATAGATGACAGTGTATTTGTGTAAAATCTTGTGTAAATAGTGAACCGGGTCAGAGTGATGGGCATGTCACGATGCACAAAATTCACACCACTGTAGGCTGTAAATACTGCAATACATTTTGGCCACCATAACACAAATAAACCAAGTGCTAGTTACACAAGGTACTGAAAATAGCAGCCTCCTTGCAATCCAGAAATTAGCACATTCCTAACAGAAATATTCTGAAACCCTGAAAAAAAAAAACAGATTGGCAGGGAAAAGTCCTCAGTCACTTCAGGATTCTAATATCGATGCTGATCACGGCAGTGCAATTAGAATATTAGCAAACGTTTAGGCATTTGTTGTTGAGTCATTGTTGGTGTTTTCTCATGAACCAGCATTCTGATACAGACACTTGACCTTCTGGAGTTTTTCCTGGTAACTGGAAGTGCAATAAACAACTTGGATCGCGCTCTGCATATTAGAGTCTTAATGAGACGAATAACACTTTAACGCATTGTCATGCATGTATATGCTTGAAAAATGACTGCATTTCCCAGTAGAGGTGTGAAGGTTCATTTCAACATGTAGGCCATTACAGATTAGCTGACTGATTGCTTGATTCAAATTGGGTTGTAAAGAATGACATGCTTGACATGCAGTTAATTTGTTTTTCCTCTGTGTTTTCCTCTGTTAAAGTAAGGATTCAGCATTAAATCAAGTTCACACAATTTTCTCCCCACCCCAAATATACTTGATCTGTCGAGGCATATTTGATGTCTGAAGTATGCTGCGAGAGAGTATATGTCATGGAATCTTGCAGCTACCTGTTAGTGCTATGCATATCCAACTGTGTTGAGTTGTTAAGTTATCTCAAATAGACTTAGCCATGTGGTTTCTGTCTCGGATTGGGTATTGTATGAATTTGGTTGATTCAAATTCTTCTTTCCGATTCTGCTAATCGACTGCTAATCGGTTTTTATTGATTCCAAAATGGTGAAATGTTTAGATCTTTAAATCTTGTTAGATCTTTCAAGGATCCATGAACTGTAACTTTTATACTGCCACATCTATGGTTGCAACATTATCAACAGTGCCACACACTTTATCAGTTTTGCCAAATTCTTGCATCTCAATTTCTTCAGTTATATCAGGTCCTGTTTGTACTTTCTAGACTGCTTTTGTTTTTAGTTCTCTGTCCCATTTTCTCCTTCACTGATATGTGCTGCCACTGTTGAGTAATGATCTTCAGAAATACAGCACACAGGTTTGTATTTACTGTATTGAAGTCTGAATTTTGTCTGAACTTTTATCCAGTTTTATAGACAACAGTATTTCGTACAGTGTCAGAAACCACATAAACCAATGCACCAAAATGGGAACCGTAGGTTGATACGGATGTTCACTAATTTTCATGTACAAATTTGCCGATGAGGATACATAAGCATCTATACAATGTAAAAATCAAGACTACGTCTATCAGGATTACCATTAGAGAGAAACAGAAATTTAATTCCTACAGGGTTGTAAACCTTTCAGCACCGCATCTCAGTTTAAAAGTCTGCACCCGCATCCACAACCGATTTCCCTCAACTTGTTTTCAAATGTATATTTCTGCTCACTGTTCATTGTTCTTGTGCTGCAGATTTTTTTTGGCCTTTTAACCCCAGTGCTATCACTTGACAGAGTAAACCAGCTCCAGCCCAACGTCAAGTTCAGTCAAAGTACCTTTTTCGCCATATTCCATGTTTTTTTTCCTTTCCCACAACTAACCAGATTTCCATTCATTAACTCTTACAGATACTCGAATATCAAAAGTTAGCTGCAATGCACGTCCCTACTTCGGACCCTAAAGGCAAACCTGAATGAGATTACTTAACAACTTGATAGATCTTGTTTTTGGAAAGTGCCCTGCATGAAGCTTCCTGGTAGTGCAGCTGTTGCTGGCAATAACATTCCTTGTATACCACAAACAGATTCAAACTCCATTATGGAGAATTCTAACTGAAAAAAAGGCTACTGCAGACACACACATACGCACGCCCACATACACGAACATGAACATGAACACAAACACACACCCTCCCAAAACACACACACATGCGCGAACACACACACACGCGCACACTCTTAGTCAAAGTTTGCATTTCTAAATACAACATCATGCACAACCCATCAGCAAACAACTGCCACTCAGTCACTCCATCTCCCCCAGAAAAGCCCAGAGCCCTTGAATTAAGTCAATCATTTAGTCGTAACAAATTAATTAAAAGAATAATTAAATCATTAACACATTAAATATAGCAATTAGAAATCATGTCTTACATGAGTGAATCTGAGTGGATTTGATGAGGGAAAGCGGAGAGAGCAATGGAGTGTGCCAACCCAACACAGAGTTGACTTTTTTCTTTGGGAGATGCCAAGGAGGACTGGTGCAAGGACTTTACTCCATAATCACCCTCTCTTTCTTTTGCTCTCCTGCTCTCACATTGTGAGACTAAGGCCAAGATGTTCTGGATGGAATTATATATTATCTCAAACATTATATGTCTGGAATATCAAATGAAGATGAGCCTTGTCCACCTCTTCTGAAGATTCAGTCGTGGAGACTCTTTCTTTAATTAATCAGTAAATAGTCTCCGTTTCAGTCGCTCTGCAGTGATGTCTGGATTAGGTGCAATTTCACTGTGGATTTGCAGAGAGTAAGAATGACTGGATGCAGGTACCATGACCAATCGAGAAGAAGCAGCGATGACTCACGGCAGGTTAAATCCCACCTTGCCATGTCTTTGCAGTCATTTGATTCGCTAAAAATGACTGACTTGGATATTAAACACATTCGCTTCTGCTCAAAAATGGAGCACTAATTCTGCGGCACTGCTATATGGCTACATAATACTGCCCCATGAAACTGAAGCTAATCCATAAACGACACTCTGATTGTGTTTCGCTGACTATGGAATAAAAAAACTGTAATTTGAGCAATTTTTAAAATGTAAAAGGAATGAAACGTGGTAGGTAGGTTTGACATCATGAGACATGCGAATGATTCAGCTTTCACGCTCTGCCACGCATGTGACATAAGCAAGGATGATTCTTATCACTGTACCTGACTGACTATATAAGGTCGTTCTGTTGTGTTGGTTGCATCCTTTGCAAGTGAAGTATGCCTCAGAGAGGAGTTCGAAAGCAATTCAAGCAGTTAGAAGAGTTGGAGAGGAGTTGCATCGTAGGGCTCTGGGAAGTCGGATGCTCTTATCGACATACTGCGCACCATACCGGTCATGTGGATATTACCATAGCACACTGCTGTTGGCAGTGGATAGAAGAAGGCATGAACCAGTAACATGAAGGATCTGGGAGACCTACACAAACCACGAAGAAGGAGAAGCGACAAACTGTCTGAGATTCGTGGAATGACCCAACACCTACGATTGCACACATTCCGTGAGCAGTGATGCCATGTTAACACTACATCAACGTCACCAAGAACTGCACTGGCGTTGTGCCAAACTGGCATGGGGTGACCCAGAATGCCAGCGGTTCATCTTCAGCAACATGTCTATCGCTTTTGTTTTGGTGGAGACGATCAACAAATCTGTATGTGGAGGCACTGTGGTCTGCGCCAAGACGAACGGTTTGTTGTCACACATCACACATCCAGAAGGCCTGGTGTCACTCCACCTCCACCCCTACCACAATATCTGCAGGAACTGAATGGGATGGATTATCACAGGGCACCATTAGGAACCTCTACAACTCCATGCCGAGACGTCTGCACGCTGCATTAGCAAACATGGCGGCATGACGTCATAGTGAGAGACGCTACTTCTGTATGTGTAGCTCAATCAACACTGCCCATAACAGTCTAAGGCCCCATCCCTTATTTTTACCCCTACTGCTTGTTTTCGAGTGTAACCCTCCCCCTTGAATCTGAGTTACAAGGCATAGTGGTTGAAGAGGCTTTTATGTAAACAGACAAAAAGCATTCATGCACAACTTCAGTTTTACACATCAATCAATCTAATGAGTCACCAAATAAAAAAGAGCACAAACAAAAACTACATTACTTCATTAACAGGCTACTAGCAGTGCTCTGTAGGCCACCCTGTCAGTCTGCAGTGATAGCAGAGGAGGGTAAAGTTCAGCTCCTCACTGCTTAAATACATTTAGGGCATCATATGCCTTCAAAGACAGGGGGCTGGCATTTATTACTGCCACCAAGAATTCTTTGGTGATATGAAGCTTTTTAATTGCCAGCTTTATGACTAAATTTCCCCGTTCCACCTTAAATGGTGCAGCAACCTCAGGTACCAGAACGTAACTGCTGCACCATTTAAGGTGGAACGGGAAATTTCGCTAGGTAGCGACTGAGTGACCATCAAAGCTATAACAACAGTTATCTTACAATACAATGGCTTTTTAAAAGAGAAAATACTTTGGTCGCATCTTGCCGAAGAGTCGCACGGCATTCTGGGAATTTTTTCATAACACTCCCTTTGAAATGTGTCTCTGAAAAATCTCTGTTTGAAGGGCCATGTAGGCCTAACACTTCGCCTTATCGCTCCGTCTCAACAACAACTGGGACAACCCTACCCCTAGACGTGAACGCGCAAAACGGATAAGTGTTAGGGGCAAAGGGTGAAATGGGATTGGGCCTAAATTTATCAAGTCAAGTCAAGTAGTTTATAAATCATCATTTATTGCTCCCGGTAACCTTTATCTTCCTTCCAAATAGCACTGCAATCTGACACTTCCTTCTGGGTGCAACTATTTTTTTGATGATGAGTGGTTATTATATATAGCCACAAGCATCTAAAACAGACACAAAGCATATATTTCAATGTTCACATGTGCATGTGGCAAACATCGCTGGCGTGAAGGGCTCCAGTGATTAACATAGGAGTGAACTGCTTGTGGTGCGGCATGTGAAGCGGTGCAGTTACCATTTTGCTGGAACTATCAGAAAACAACATCTCTGGCATTAGACTGCGTGTTTATAGCCATTTCATGTAATAGCTTTCTGTGTGGTAGCTTTTGAAGACATTAAGCCATCTGGTTCCTATCACCACCATTTCAGACTTGGCAAGTTTCTCTAGAAAGGAGCATCAGCACAGCAATTGTGTCGCTCTAATGAATTTTAATCATGTGGAAATGATGTACACGTCATAATCAAATACATTCAATGCATCAATCTTTCCAGTGTACTGTAGCTTTAGTAATGGCAAAGAGTACAACAAACCACTATCCCTGATGTGAGAGGAATGAACTGTAGTTCAGGTCAGATTACATTCAGACTGCCTGAGGGAGCTTGAATCTAGAGAACTTGTATGTGATCAGATTAGCAACAGAATAAAAATAGAAAGAGGTTCTCTTAGTGCAGTGAATAGGTCTTCCCCAGCTTAAACAAGGGTGCAATTTAAATGCCAGATGTCCATAAAAATTCTCTTTCTCAGGGGATCAATAAGAGTACAGTGCATCAGCTGCATCCAAATGTGCACGTGGTATGAGCCGCATCTACAATTTGTCATTTGTTAACTGTTATTGCAATACTGGCCTTTGCAATGTGAGGCTGCCATATGCAAACGAGATCTCTAACCAATCCTAAAATACACTGAAAGTTGCTGTGTGTCACTCTGAGTACTCTAAGCAACCACAGATGTGGTTTCATATATTCTATATTGTATATTTATGCATATTTAGTGCATATATTCTAATTACATTCCACTTTTACTTCTTACTTATTTTCTTACTTACTATTCTGTTTTATTCTATTTTAGATATTCTCTCTTTATATGATCATATTGTTGCATGTGAGCACCAGCTGTCAAAGCGTTTTACTGCTAGTTGTACCGTGTATGACTATGCATATGACAAACCTTGATTTGGTTTGTTCCAGCGAATTAGAAACCATAACGCGTTTTCTTTCTGTATTGTAATGTATACCCAAGTGAAACAGCACCACAGAAGAATCTCCGATCTGAAGTGCTTTGCTTGATGATTGTTGCTGAAGACGGAGGTGAAACATTAAAAAACGAGTTAATAGTACTTTTCCTTCTTACTGGCAGACAGTAATGCATTTAAAACTAAGAAGACATAGTAAGAAGACATTTTAGAGGTAAGCAAAAAGTCAGTGCACTCCAATCAAAGATTAAAGGAGAACAAGTCCATTTTAATTTCATGCTGACTTTAAAGAGTAAATTTTTGCATATGACAAAGTTTAAAAAACAAAACCAAACTGTACACTCGTTTTTTCACAGCTCTGTGTACCAACTTCTATACATACCTCACAAAAATATCAAACTTAAATCACTAAACTTAATTTAACATGAGTGAACTATTTTGGTCAAAATAATGAGGAGTGGAGTGCATAGTGGTATTGGAACCATATCGGTATCAGCAGATATGTATTGCACACTGAAGATGTTTTGTACTCTGGAAGAGAAGAGTGTTTAAGCAATGCTGGGCCACTGCACCAAAATTTCTGCACATTATTCATTTTACTGCAGGTGTGTCCCTTCAGAAATAAATGCTACTCATTTTTCTGTAAGGCTAATCCACCTGGTTTCAATTTTCACGTTTTATAAACATTTGTGTACAAGTATTAATACTTACATACATGAAAAATACTGAATATTGGGATCAGCTCACAATTCCCATATTGGTGCATCCCTACAAAATAATGCAGGTTAATCTTTAAACACATCACACTAATTTACCAGTACATTTCAGGATACTCTAAGGCATACTGCAACCCCAAACTGTAGCAATATAATTGGAAAGCTAGTATTTACCTCATATCATGCAGCCCTCTGAGGACCTTTTAAAAGCTACAGTAACCCATGTGCTACAAAGCAACGTTAAAAGTAGAAGGTTTTGCAAAAGCAGTTGATATCATTAATTCCCTGGTATAATCCCTGCACTCTCATGTGAATAAGCATGGTTGAACAGCTCGTCAGCTGCTGAGATGGCACCTTTTTCTAATGGTTCCCAACAGGACTGGTATCATCAAGTGACTCTTGATGGTCTTGTGCTAGGCTGGGCTATGAACCACTGTTTGATGTCCAGGGTTCATGAAGGATGACTAATGCACACAGGGTCATTTGGGTCACGTTTTGAGTAATATTGATTGATATTTCAAAATACTGCCAGAACTGCCAATTCTCTTACATTAGCTAAACACACATCCAAGTTGGCCAGCACTTGCTGATGGGGGAAGCAGGAGGCTCGCCCTACCCACCCAGAGAGAGTCTATTTTTACACCTTTTGAAAACGGCAACTGTGTCCCACAATGTGAACAATAATGTAAATGTGAATAGACCAATGGTAGTCCTCCAAAACTTCTGGAGATACACTCTTCTTCCAATAATATAAAGTGGCTTCAAAAATATTTGGACATTTTAACCGCTGCTAAACAGTAAAGAAGTTTAGCAAACTGATATTTCTGTTCCAGAGAGAAACACCTTTCGTTTGGTGAAAACTTGGAAAAGAACTCCAACCATGCTGCACTAAGAGTAATGTAAAACAAAGAGGTGGAAACATCAAATTCTGGGACTGTTTCTCCTACAGTGGTGTGAATGAGCTTGTGTTCACCGATGGGATCATGAACTCACAAGTGCACGACAATGACAGTAATTTGAGACACGTTAGCTGTTTTGAGAGACTACTAGCAGTCTATCAATACTAGTAAGATGTCAAGTAAGATTTTTTTGTTAGAGTAAGTAGAATTACCAAACCAGGAGCAAAAAACACACTAAAACATTGTGTATGCATGTAGCTGACAGTCACAGGAAGATTTAGTTTTTCAGACCACGTCATACATCTTTATGTAGTAACATCACACACAGGCTCAATGATTAGGTCTTAAAATCAACATTATACCTATGAAGATATTACGACTACTCTCAACACTCTTTAAACAGAGGGTTCAAGGGTTCTTCAGTAAAGACAATGGCTATTTATGGAACTATTTTAACACTTAAGATTTAAAAGAGAATTAAATTATAAATGTACAGGATGGAAGTGTATTAGAGATAACAGTGTGTTAAACTGAGCTGAAAGCTACTCAAACGGGAACGTTTTCAGATTGGGTTTAAAAAGGACCAAACCAACTAGTTCCTAATGATCAAAGAGTTCTGCTCAGAACCATGTACAACACATTCTTCACCAATTTGAAGAACTATTTCACTATGTAAAGAACCATTTAGCATGTATATGGTTCTTTAGGTGTTCGTGGTTCTATAGAATCATTGTACCTCATTCATCAACCATCTTAGGAAAACCTACTTTTAAAGATTCTGATGTATTAATGTTTTCTTATTTGGGACTGGTTCTTAGGTAAGAACAGAATGTATGCACAACTCCAGCACACAAAGGTGTGAATTTGGTGGTTTAAAAATACACCATGAATCTGACAAAGACTTTTAGGACCTTTCTCAAGAACAAATTTTAGAAAAACACTTGGTGAATGAGGCCCACTTATTTTATTTAAAAAAGAACCATTGAAGAGCCATCCTTTTAGGAAAAAAGATAATGTACTTGCATCATTGGAAGAAACTTCCTTCAACAAATTTTGACTGATGTCCTTTTTAATGTTCTTTCAATGCTTTCAGATTTATCCACTCAGGGCAGGAGTCTGAATGTTGTTCTACCACACGCTGCATGCAATTACACATTTCCACCAGAGGGGTCACCAAATCTGTACAGTGTAGCTTTAAAATCAACAGCACTTAGTTTGACATTTAGTTTACCACACTAACGACTTTAACACAACACAAATGTGCAAATTCTTTTAGGGCCTTTGTATACTGAAGGCTAAGAGTGTTTCTTCCTCCCTCTGTAAAATTAGGTTTCAGAGAGAGGAGGTTTTGTTACAACAGCAACACTATGTTACTTAACTTCAAAAGCATCAGCAACTTTAAATGAACAATAAATGTGTCCATTAGAGGCATCGCAAATGGGCTCTCATCAATACAGAGTGGAGAAATGACCTAATGCATATCTTCCTCCCTGTTTGGCTCTGCCTCCCTGAGTTTGCAGTGTTCTTAAGGCTTGACTGTTTTATGCATAACTCAAAGACACACAAGCAGCAAAGGGCAGCCAGTACACAAGATGCAGCAGACGTTAGTGGTGGAAGACATTAAAGGGGCACAAAATAATCAAACACACACACACACAACCCCGCACACTCGTGCACAGCACTGGTGTGTTCAGTAGGTGAGTCAGGCAGGCCTGGTGGCTTGTCGCCTCTCCATGTAAGTGGACTGCCAATGAGCTGCCTCGTTTGAGGGGTTTCTAAATAATGGAGGGTGCCAAGAGGCAGTCGCGCGTTGACTATGGAATGGGCCCCGGGAGAGAGGTAGGCGCTTGTGTGTGTGCGTGCGCATGTGTGTGATCTGAACGACCGTCCTCAGGCAGGGGCACATGGCTCACTGGTTCTGGCCGCACGCACACGGGTAGAATTGACCAGCTAATTGTCTGTTTATCATTTCGGGAGGATCAGAAGGAGGCCAAGGCCTCCTATTGCCCTCTGTTTGGCACTGTCTATTTTTTCCCCTCTCTGCCTTTTTCTTTGTTTTTTACTCTTTATCTGTTTCTTGTGCTGTGCTGTCACCTTTTTTATTATAGGGCAATCCACCCTTTTTATCCATTTCTGCATAAGTGCACTGTAGAAAAACTTACCTAAAATTACAATGATAATAATCAGGGTAGCTGACCATGATATTGACCATTGGTGTTAAATCCCAACATAAACTGGGGACCATTTCACCATAAAACAGCATTAATGTATCTCAGCACCACATCATTCTTAATAATAATGTATTTGATGTCAAAACCTTTTTGCAAAACCTTACTGCAGTGACCCAGGGTGGACTGGGTTTACCACAAACAGCTGCTCAGATTCCTCCACGTAAGTTCTTTGTTGAAGTGCAAACATACAAATACACTGTTTACAGTCTTGGTGACAAAGATTAAAATAACTATGTTAAGCTCAAGTTTTAAATGACTTCATTAGCTCCATAGCTAACCTCTAGCAATCACTGACAGAAGCTTCGAGATTACATAAGTCTGAAGGCTGTGATTCCAGACAGACCCTATACCAACACCCAAGTAAGAACAATGAAGCCCCAATAACACTGGCTCTCAGTGTTTGCATACCATAAGCCGAGTCTAAGCTACACCATGATAGCTTTAGAATATAATATACATATAGTTTTTCAGACTCCCCCTTGTTTGTAGACATATTATATGTCTTATATAAATACAATATTTCCAAAGAACATTATAACTGATAAGTACTTTCAGCTAGTTTTAATTAACATTTATGTCAAACTTCTTTTTCCTGTACTGGTGTGCCACCCTCACAGAGTGACTGTGGCTCCTGCTGGCCCTTAGACGTGGGTGTACACAACAGGATCACTATTTATACAGGCACCAATGTAAGAGTACACATCACACACACAAAATATGTAGCATTAGCAATTTGACCAATTAACCATTCCTTTAAGGTCCTTAGGTGTGGTGCATTAAATAATTAGCCCTGGTGATGAGGCACATTTCTGCTGTCATCATCACACTATCATAAAAGAAAATGTGTCTACCATCAGGCAGCGTAGAGTTGCAGGAAAAAGTAATCTTCTGCATTGATTACTAATAAAATGTGGTCTGATTGTGATCTAAGTCAGTGTTTCTCAACCCTGGTCCTGGAGGCACCCTGCCCTGCACATTGTAGTGGATTACCGGCTTTAACACACTCCCTGCAACTCTGAAAGGGCTTGTTAATGAGCTGATGAGTTGAATCAGGTGTGCTGGGAGCACAGAAAGCACTTAAATGTGCAGGGCAGGGTGCCTCCAGGACCAGGGTTTAAAACAACAACAGCAAAAAAAAAAAAAAACACTGATCTAAGTCACAATAATAGACAAATGCAATGTAACTAAACTAATAACACACAGTTGCACTTTTCATGACTTTTATTGGGCACACTGAGCAACAGCCACAGTGCAGGCTAGTAACAGTAAGCAGACCTCTGTGTTAATGAAAGGTGTTTCAGTGAAGGAGAGGAAATGGGGAATGGTGGGTTTCAGAGGTGCTTTGTCCTTTAAAAAAAGGCAGCACACAATGTCTGGTTACTGTACAGCATCTTGCTTCTTTTATGCAGTGACAGAAAAGATGGAAGCACATGGAAATGTACAGTTTTTTCACTCAGTCGAACACCGCAAGTGTTTTTTTCACTAATTTTGGCCAAATAATTCCGGTTGCCAATCATTTGGTGCATCCCTAGTTTTTGTTAGCTATTTCTACACTCCTACACAAAGAAACCCACAACTATTTGTACTCGTCATCTGTCTGATGGGCTTGCAATGGAATGTGATGGCTAGGGGTGTTTGGGAGAAGCTGGGAGTAAAATCTGTGCTCCTTTAAGGTATCAACTATTTTTTAGAAAACAAGAAATTGTTACTTTCAACAGGATTGTTGTGTGCTTGAATTATTCTAATGCTTTATGGGTATATGGTGTTTTTACAACAGTTTTTGCCTAGATAAATGATTTTAAACAACATGGTTTTTGTCTTTGTATGTAACTGTGTGGTAGATTATAATCACATAGCCATGCAACCAGATAAACATTCCGTGCAGTATACTTACGCATATGGTGAATGTGTGCGTGTTTGTGCTGTAGCTACACGTGACCTCTGGCTGCGGTACACTCAAGCCTGTCCACACAGCGGGCCCTTAGCAAATCCTTGCTCTCAGTAATGGTCAACTCTCCATCTGCTAATCCCTAAAGCATTCCGTTTGCACTCTCTATCCCCCTACTCCAGATTGGTGCCCTTTGAAGCTGAATTGCTGCGTTAAGCAGTTGTGGAAACCTGAGGTGCTAGCAAGAGGCCCAAGCACCAAGCACCTCATGGTGACCACCTTCAAAATGGCTATGCATCTGGATTTTCGAAAGGCTTCAAAGATCACAACACAGTCGACTGCTGGTAGGGTTGGACAAAAGGGGGAATTCCTGTTGCTTTTAGTGTCAACCTTAAATTGTGACAAGATGCTTAGTAATCTGGCAGCAGCTGGCTATCTGCTGCATTCTTATTTTTCCTATATCAGAAAGCAGCATTAACAAGATATGGATCAAGCACCATAAACAAAATCCCAAGCAGATGATCCTGACAGCTGCTGCATTCTGAAAGTTTATCATTCCGTTTGCTGCCAGATCAAAATTTCTGAATTTAAATGATATTAATCCAAAGGGTCGATTATGTAGTCATGCTCCTAATGCACCAAAACGCTCCCACACTTTGCAAGTAACACTATTCAAAAGCGACTTTAAAATATGTATCTGTAATATCTGGATTCATTTTTTAATTTCTCACATACATTAAAACTAATGAGGAAAATTGAGAGGTTAAAGCCACAAATTCTGGTCAACACTTGCATATCTGCAAAAACAGACGTGCATATTTCTTCTTTGTTTCATAAAAAGGGCCTTAAAATAACAGAAACTTAGTTGCACCCAACACGCCACTATGTCAGTGTCACTGCAGTGCTGAGAATGGTCCACCACCTAAATAATACCTGCTCCGCGGGGGTTTATTTCTAACCACTAATGTTATAAAATCACATATTTCTCACACATTTACACGTCCACAATTGCTCATTTATATTAACTTATTACTTTTTTATATGCTTGAGTACTCAACATGCAACTCAAGAATTTGGCAATAAACTGTAGTAAGCTGCCTGTATGCTTCAATCCCCTCCACTCCAGCCCTATAGAGTAGAGGTAATCAAAAGGCTATTTTTTGAGTGCACCAGCACAAAGGCATGTGAGTGATCTCTCCCATTGATCCAAAGTGTCTACATATTTTTAGAGAATTGATTTTATGCTGGAGTGTATTCCGGGAAGCACTAAAACAGGAGCGTGTGTACCCGTGTGTGCATGTGCATGTTTGCTCAAGTGAAAGAAAGAAGATCCGCTCAGATGTTCTAGACGTTCTAGAATTCATGAACACAGCAGGAGCCTATGTGTCCTCTCTTGCCGTCACATGGGAATTACTCATATTAGAAAAGCATTTGTTTGTTGCAATTGCCTTTTACTTTTTCTATGATCGGTTAATTTTGCTCTACCTTCCACTACAGTGTCAGAACTGGTCCTCAGTGTGCTTTAACTGTACAGTACAGTACAAGACGTGATCTGACAAGCCTTAAAGAAACATGCATAAAACCATGAGCATGCATCCTGAGCATGAATGACTGAATTTCAATGGATCAACCCAAGGTCTGTTTGCTTGCTGTAGCCATACTGATGACCATCTTCTATTGCTTCTCAACAGGAACAGACAATTATAAAAATGATTGTTTTTGACTCATATACAGCTCCATGTATATACTTTTTAATGTACAGCATAGTGGATAACACAAGCTACATGTGGGAAACCTGGGTTTGTTTCTGCATTCAGGCAGTGCTAAACCGATGAAAGACTCCTGACATAACACTCCCCAATCATTGTAAATCTCAAAAGGCAAAAATATGGTATACGCTTTGTTTTTTAACTCTGTACAAGAGAACAACAACAACAACAACAACAAAAAAAGATCTATCTTGTCTACAGCTTGTCATTGCTGTGTTATTTATCTGTATTTTACATCTTAAGAATGTTGGCTCAAGAAATATGTCCATTAAAGACCAAGGTAATCTCAATGTGTTTTTTTTTCTTTCTAATTAGGTTAATCTTGTTCTTTCAGGCAAACAAACAACATGTATTAAATACACCCTTTGAATAGTATTCTAATGACCAATTAAATGGCTTATAAGTTTCATCATATTTCTCTCCCCTCTCTTAAACTGGGTGATTCTAATCTCGGGTAGTGCGTCTGTAAGCATTCTCCTTACCAATCACAAAGGCCGACATCTCCTGCTCTGCCAACATGAAACATAAGAGTCAGAGAAGCTAAGCGAGCTAAAGCTAACCCAGCATAAGCAAAAGCTAGCAAGATAGACCTCCTGTCTGTAGCCACCTGTCCTGTTAATTAATTTAGCCATGCAAGAACATTGTTTGTTCATTTATTCCTTTGTTCAATCACATGATGCTTTGTCCATCCGTTTGTTCATCCATTACTTTTTTCATCTAGTTGTTGCACATGAAAGCTGGATATTGATTTTAGTTCTGTATGAGTGGTGGAGCAGATTAGGAGTGTTAGACTGAGAGCTGTCAAACAAGCTGTTCATTAGCCACGCCCACACCATTCTCAGAAAGGTCTGATCAGTGGTTTTAACCCACGTCTGTATCGGATATAAGGCTGTTATTTTTCAGTTAAGTTTTGCTTGAAGTTTAATATAACTCTGAAGTATCATGTAACTCTTAGTATCATACAAACATTTAATATTTTATTCTGTGTTCCCTAGGACTTTAAATGTCCACTAAAGCAGTGCTGCTCTTAGTTAACTTTGCTTTTGGGGTACCACGTCTACCCAACTATAGCTAGCCCGGATTGCATCCGTGACTTTCAAATAAAACCAAATGCAGAGTAATATATATAAGACCTTGAATCTTCTGCATTGTTGCTATTGCTGTTTATGTTTACTGTTTACACTAGTATCAGTAGGGAAATCATGACACCACTGCATAACCACCAGAAAACCCTGTGGTTACAGGTACCATTATGCGATGAGTAATGGATACTGGTACTTAAGTACAGCAACCAACTTTATGCGATACTGCAATGTCTGATGGCAAAACATTACTAGACTACATTCTAAAAAGAGATTACCAATCAGAATCAAGCTTTATTTGCCAAGTGTGTTCCCACATACAAGGAATTTGTCTTTGGTTACATCAGCTCACAATGCACAGAGTAAGACAACATTTCACAAAGTACAAACACACACACACACACACACACACACACACACACACACACACACACACACAATACCTTACATACCTGGAAACCTTACATTGTGTGGAACTGTATATGTATATTAAAGTGCAGAGTGCAGAAAAACAATAAATTACCAAAACTTTAGCAGAACTCTTTTAGTGCTTTATTGAACCTTCTGTCAAAAGGTTCTATAAGGGATTACAGACAAAGAACAGATTCTCCATGATGAAGAACCATTTAACCACACAAAGAACTACTTAAGCTTTGAAACAGTTCCTTGACTTGTTTTGGTTCTATACATCACCACTCTCTTTACTAAAGAACCTTTGAAGGACCCTTTTTTTTAAAAAAAAGGGTATAGATTAGCAGTCACCAACCTTCCTCCTGGTCCTTACTATAGGGCCTTACTATTACTTCATTAGCTCAATTGAACTTCAGGAGCCCTCAGAGGGATTGAGTGAACACCAGTGTCGACTTCGGATGCAGAAACTGTGATCTGATGCAATTCAGTTATCAGTCTCGGAAAAAATGACTACAGAAGCAACTTTATCATTTTGCTCTGCCACTTGGCCAGTTAGCATGCTGAAGTTCAAACAGGTCAGGACAAGTAGGAAAAAACACAAGCACTTTAACAGAGCCTAGCGCATCTTATCCAGCCTATCAAGGACTTCTGAACAGGTTCGTTAGCTGAAGCAGGTGTGGACTGTGGTTAGAACTAGACACAGGAAGGGAGATCTTCAGAATGAGGGTTGGTGACCTCTCATGTAGCCAATTCATAAAGCGCAGGGAAAAATAAGTGAATAGATATTTCAGCTGAAGATGAATCTGTACTTATAAGACTCATACAGCCGCAATGTGATCTGAAACCAGTAAAAGGGTCTCTTTTAACAGTTAATAAAAGCACTTGGGTTTGAGAAGCAGATCCCAGAACTGCAAATGTTATCGGATTGAACAATCTTTAGACTGAATTGCCTGAAGCCACAAACAGAGCATCCACACGCTTGGCTCAAAGGACAGCTTCCTGCTCCTGATCCTCATTTTTAACTAAATGGTGCAAAAGGATGCTTTAGAAAATTGATTTCTGTAGCTTAGTTAATCTGTGTGTGTTTTAATGAAACTATGGGGAATTAGCATTAGTCGACATTAAAATGCACAAATAATGGATTAACATCCCGAATTCATTATGGGCTAATGGTAAAGCTCAAGCACAGGCCACTGAAAACATACCTAAAGTGTTTAGCCTCTGTGACAGTCTTTCTCCAAATCACTGAAGCTGATACAGCTGATAACACATTGTTGATATGCATCTGCTCAGATATTAACGCCGTCGGCTGGCAGTGAGCTGAAAATTAATTTTTCTGAGGCCCGTCTGTGTGCGGTGGCCATAATGACAGAATGACTTTGAAGAACAATTTGTTTGCTATATTAGCAGTGATACAACATGATGATAAGCTTTTAATCAAAACTAAATCCTCTCTTCACAGGCTGATAGGCTCTTATTTTCTATATAAGACCAATGACAATTTGAGCGAAACCATACAAGGGTGTTTAAATCGCACTTGAAAAATCATTTTCAGTGTTCAATTGCTTCACTGACAAGCTAATCATCTACAAAGAATGCTCTTGCAAGAATAATGAAATGTTCCAAATAAAACAGAAGTAATGTATTAGGGGGCATCAGAATACAAGGTTAATTTCAGAGGCATGATGAGATCTGCTTGTTAAGACGTGACATATCGACCTTACGTTCGGGTCTCTTAAGCCTGGGCTAAGGTTCTTGTCTTTTCCAACATGGTGCAGCGCTGTGTCCCTTGTTGTCTGAATAGAGCTAAGTTCAAAATTCATCATTCTACCTCTTTCATTGTGATGAAAAAAAGAAGAGGGAGCTGCAGTTGATATCATTTTTACCCGAATGAAGAAAAACAAAACTTGGCGCCAGTGAACTCTAACATAAGCACCCACTGGCAAAAGTCAAATTGACCCCTTGCAGGTACCCTTGATATGGGTTTTATAGGTTGTTTCTTACTATGAACCCACATCTTTGTTTCAGTTGCTAGTCCTTTTCTGTGCTGCCCAGCTAAAGCAAAGATAGATCACCTGGCTAGCTATCTTCGTCAGCCCTTGTCTGACCCACTAGTCTGACAACTGAAACACAAAGATGTGGGTCCATAGCAAGAAGCACCCTGTAACCCATAGTCTATATCAAGGGTATCTGAAAAGGGCCAGTTTGGCTTTTGCAAGTGGGCTTTAATATAAGTCAAGTATAGACAATGTCCACAGCTTAATGAATTTTATGACACCCTTTCTCAAGAAGTGCTTAGACTCAACAGCCATGGGCTCATCAAGCAACTGACTGATGAAGATGAAAGATGTGAAGATATGAAACTAAAGACAAATGCATCTTACAAAGCAAGAGGAGACTATTTAAAACACCTAGATCTAGTCGACCAAGAGCAAGTCCTGAAAAATCTGCTCATAGACCGGTTGGGTATATGAACCAAAACCCTCAAATCACTGCGAAGGACCTGCAGTCGGGTTTAACACAGGATTAGTCATGCACTGTCCACTGTGCAATGTTGTTACACAAACATCCATTTACATGGAATAGTCATGAGAATGTAACTTTAACTGTCAACTCAACGTCTAACGTATGCCAAACAAATTAACCAGATGCATTTTGGGATTATGTTCTGTGGTCAGATAAAACAGAAATGGAGCTCGTAGGCTATGATTACTAAAACAAGGTTTGGAGAAACAATGAGAAACATTCAAATAAAAGAACGTCTTACAAGCTGTTAAGCATGGGGGTGGATCTATTACACTTTTTGGCTGTGTACCAGGCAGTGGCACAGTAAATGTTGAGGTGATAGAGAAAGGAAAAAAATCTTCTAAACATCAACAAATCCTTGAAAATGATGTCTCACAATCAGTGAAGCAACTACAAAAGTTGGATATTGCAACAAGACACTGATCCAAAACAGACACCAAAATTAACCTTAAACTACTTCAAGAAATGAAAGATTAAGGCTTTGAAACTGCCTTCGCTGACTTGAGTATTATTGAAAATCTGTGGGCAGATCTGAAACATGATGTGCATGCAGGATTACCTATGAATATTTCTGAACCATCAAGAAGTGATGGTTCACTTCTTGGGAGGCCAGGAATAGAAATACTTCTTACTGGCTACAAGACACATTTCGAGGCTGTGATTTTAGAAAAGAGGGTCTTGTCAAGCACTCAATGAATGGGTGCCCAAACTTATGCACGTCACATTTCCGTTGATTTAATCCAGACGTGGTATAATTTGACCAGGAATGCCCAAAGTCTTGCACACAGAACACTGAGCCACAAGATGTCTGGAACTATGTGAGATGCGCATTCAATTTGTAAGCACACAGCAGAATATGCAAGCAACCAAGAGGCCAGCTCTACCGTTAAAGAACAACGAAAACATGATAAACACTCTCTGTGAACTCTGTCCTTAAGGAAAATCGTGAAGCATAAACTCAGCCAGCTGTACCACTCTCCAAAAACACGTCACAGATCAGCTTAAAAGGGCAACTTTACCAGCACGGAAGAGCATCAAATCAATGGTCACACTTGACTGATTATATTCTGAAACGTGGTCTGCCTGCTTCTACAAATCCGAAAGCTGAAAGCTTCACACTGAGTATCCTGCAAGTGAAAACCTACAAGACAAGAAGTTCTTTTATAATTCACCTCCTGCAAAGATCCATCGCTCTGGACATCTAGAATGTTGGCAAAGTAGAATCCAGAGACATTCCGACCACAACCAATACAGAAAACTTCATCTGTCAACTCCTTCAAGCAGAAAATAATCCAAAAGACACAATAAAAAATTAAACAACAGCCAATCTAAACATCAGTACCATATTTTATAAGCTTTCATTTTATTCTTTTTATTCTACATTCAACTTCAGTCTACACTGTTAAATTCTCGGACTAGATATTTAATTCCAGGATAAACCATTAACTGTAAAGCCTTTTCATTATGTGGAGGTTCTTTAAACCCTAAAGAGGGTCTGATGAGTTCACACGTCAAAGAACAATCAACTGAAATCATCCACCGCTCCAAAAATCCCTGAACAGCACCCTTAATTTAAAGAGTGTAGTCTGGCAAACTTGACCTCTCAGTCTAGAACTCCCTTCCTGGAGGACCCATCACCAACACCTTAAGGTCCTTGCTCTCCTAGACCTCAAAAATGGGCATTTTTAAAGGCTCTTCACTTTCATGGATACCATGTGTTTAGAGGAGATCTTTCACCCTCGTCTAGCATGACATGATTAAGACATCAGCTCCGCGGAGATAGACCCGGGGATAACACTGTCAAAGTCCAGAGTTGCTCATTAGGATGCCAGTCATACTCCATTCTCTGTGCTGAGGAACGCTCCCCTATTTATCAGGCAAATGATCACGGAGAGGAATCAAGAAGAACAACTTAGCATCGAATATACAGCCAAATGTTAATACCACATAAAGATATTCCCTGGCATTAAATCCCCACTGGAACCCCTCGTGCTCTCGCAATCGCCGGCTGTAAAACGGCGACCTGTAATGTTCTAGTGCCTTAGGGGCTTATTAGGAAACATAAAAGCCACATAAGACCTTCATTCCTGTTCTTCATGAACGGGTGCAGGTTTCTCTCTTTTCTTTCCTTCCTTCATGTCTGGCGATGGCATATAGGAAAATGAGGCTGCTCTGCTATTCAGACGGCATGCTTTGTTTGCAAAACAGGTATTACCCGGAGACAAATTCCAGTCAGATACTACCGTGTTTGGTACTGACAGACTGAGCGATGACGGAGCCATATCAACATGAAAATGATATGATATCCATTTACAATAAGGCACTGTTTTGTATATGTTAGGTAAATGCAATAAAGCATAATCAAGAATCCTATCCACACATATGAGCAAATGCTCTCTGAACTCTCCGAATGTAATTTTACTGACTGTGCTAAGGTAGCATAAATACCTCACTTTCCTGACATTTCCTAGCCTCGGAATAAGGAAGTATCTGCGCATTCATTCCAGTTGGAGAATTATTCATTTTCCAGCATGTGCAAAGTTCAATACCTGAATTTCAGTGCAGCCCGGGCTGCGGCAGAGACAATTACAGGCTCTGCGCTCCTTTACTGAATCTGCTTGCAGAGTCTATTATCTGAGGCCCAAAACAAATCTGGCAACAAGATCATACCTCTCCTTATCTGCCCTGTAAGAGCAGAGCACTGCAGTTAAATCACATCTGCACACACCCCTTCCCCCCACCGGTATAAATGAAAAAGCTCAGCTTTGCATCCGCAGAAGAAACTGAACTCAGCTTTCCATCTGCAGGAGAACCGTGTGTGCGCACTTGTGCTTGTGTATGTAGACAGAAGCTATAATATTAAAAGTATAGCAGGGCTACAAGAGGAGGAAAACAGAATATAAATGGAGTACAACTGAATGATTTGGGCAAACTATCTAATTGCGACCATCATCACAAATGCGACCCTTTTCTGTAAATTAATCTCCGGGCCGGGTAATCCAACACATCCATTTTTTCACGCTTGAACGTTGGATGTAGTACACCAGACAGTTTCCCCACAAGGTTGAACAATGTATGATATGATTAAAATTGAAGCTCTAGCGACTCTACAATTGTACTCTAAATTGCAATTAAGATCCAATCAATCCAAACCAACTGTTTGGCTCTAACAAATATAACAAATGCACATAAACACACTGTTAAAAATGTTTTATGTCAAATTAACAACTTAAATTATGAAGCAATCCCTGAGATGTCACAGCTCTCCATGGTCCGGAGTCACCATTGTAACCTGTAGGTGGGTATTAGTAACAACCAAATTCAGGGAGAGGAGGAAACAAACAAAAACAATCCAACCAAAAATGTAAGCAATTTCCCTTAACACTTTATTTGGAGCTGTCATTTGTAGATGATGAATAATCTCTAAATAGCTTCTCAGTGAAGTATCTGTATTAAAGCATCTGAATACACTAAACTCCTGGAGATGTACTGTTGATACATTACTTACATTAAGATGTATGGCTGATATGTTAAATTAAGTAGTCTTAATATGTGGTACTTCCATTAAGCAAAACCTAACCTTACCCAAAACCCAACCGTAACCTCAACCCAACACCTAATCCTGACCCTTACTCTGGCCCTAATCCTAACCCTAACATTAACCTCAACCCAAAACCTAATCCTAACCTTCATCCTGGCCCTATCCTTAACCCAAAACCTACCCCTAACCCTGGCATTAACCCTAACCTTAACCTCAACCCAAAACCTAATCCTAACCTTCATCCTGGCCTTAATCTTAACCTCAACCCAAAACCTAATCCTGACCCTAACTCTGTCCTTAACCCAAAACCTACCCCTAACCCTGGCAATAACCGTTGACAGAAAGGGTACATTTAAAACCACTGTTTTAATCAAGTAATCGAGTTTAGTCCAGTGATCGTGACAGCACTAATGTGTACTTGGATGAACAAAACACAAATTAAAACACAATGGCGCAGTAAAAGCTTAGGACTCATCCATTTAAAATGGGCCACCTAATCTGCTTCAAAGCAAGCGAGAGGTGATGAGACTGAGCTGAAAAAGATGCCCCCAAGGCGAAGCTGTGACAGGTGAGCCATCCATCACAAAGCAGACGCTTATTATACACGTGCCATCAGCCTGACAGGCACCTGCCACCACCATAAAACTCTGCTTATACAGCTTTCAATGAGAAGAAAGTGCAAAATACATGGACTCAGTTATAGAGGACTGCATTTAAGTTGCTTCTAATGAACGCTAATAATGATTGTAACTTCAGGAAGGCTGATACTTAACTAATGTCGTGCCATGTTATTTTATAGCCACTGTGATCAGTGCTCAGCTGTTAGTATTTGGGTAACATGTTTGTAGTGACAGCTTTGTGTGTGTGTGTGTGTGTGTGTGTGTGTGTGTGTGTGTGTATGTATATATATATACCCCCTCTGTCATACATACATATGACCTCTGTACTGATTGGTTGCCCTGTACTGTGCTTACTCTAAAACCAGTCCAGACTAAGACAATGTGAATTGGCGGGACTAAACTGATGAAGGCTGAAAAGTAGGATCTACAGAAATGTATTGGTTCCTATGACTCTCGATCACTAAAACATTTAAAAGTTGGTCTGTTTATCCAGATTGGTTAAGGGAGTAAATGGTGCATTTGGAAACTTTCACAATGTGGGGAAAAAAAAGAAAAAAGTGAGGAAAATTGAGTATGGGTCCTTAACACAAATCAACTTGGTGAAAGTCATTGGTGCAGTATAAAGAATGTCACTGAATCATTCTATTATGTTGGGGCACTCTGAGTGGTGGAAGCTGTTAGCTGTTAGCATTTCTGACTGGGAAGGATTTGTAATCCTTAAAAATGACGGTACCCAGAGCATCCATGCGCATGGACTCTGCCTTCCAGCTTTTCCAAGTAGGTCATGGCAAATCAGTGATGCTGAAAATACTCACAAAAGGTGTGACCCAGCTCCCCACAGGTAAGAATGAAGGCTTCGAATAATAGAACAATTGGAAAAAGACTGTTACTTTTACAGTTGTACCATTCAGCAGTCCTGTAGCTGTTTGCCATATTTACATACGTATGCAGAACACAGAATGTGGTGACATCTGGCAACATTTTTAGAAATGTGTGCTGGAAGCTGCGGTGTAGCTTGAACACAAAGCTGGAGAGTTTTCTGTGCGCTCTTTCACTGTAGTGTTCCGTGCGGGTGTTTTTCCCATAGCGCCACGGCTAAAGTGGCCGAGTGGCTTTGCTGCGAGCTACGATAGCACTCAGTCTAGCAGCAGCAGCGTGTGAGTCCCAGTGTTGCTGCCCTGGCCTTGCCTCTATATGAGGAGTGTACATTGCGGTGTGATGTCCAGAGACTTGGCTTCATGCACAGTTAATGTCTCCGCTGTCCGGATGATTAACGCAGGCCGTTTCACGCTCCCGAACGGCCCCCAAAAATGTCCTCCCCTTTCGCCTCGCCTGCCACACTCTTGGGCCGCAGTAAAAATAGCTTGCCGCCAACCTATGTACTTGCTTTTGTTCCGCTGTGGCAAGAGCATAGCGATGCATTCTGTCTTCTGCTAGGTCTTGACTGATTTTTACAGAGGAAAAATTTCATAAACAATTCTGTACAAGACATTCAGGCTACAATACATATTTTGTCATCATGCTTTCGCAGTATGTATTTTGTTAGCGCTTAACTTGAGCACAGAGACTGACTGTCGTTAGGGATGTGCATTCTGACTAATCTTGATATTCAAGAGTAATCCAATTCCTAATGACTCCTTATGGACATCAATTATTATCTGGCTACAAATTCCACTAAAATATTCGGAGTGAACATTACATGGTGCAAGAAGCTGGTGTGAGGTAATGTTGTCTTGTTCTGGCAGGCGTTCCAACCCAGCATCCACATGGGCCACTGCAGCATCTGAAACCACAATAGGTGTGAATAAAAACTCAAATAGCCCATAAGCAGCTAAAAAAATGACTTCTCAACTTATAGTGATGTTAGCCCCAGTTCTCAGCCTGGCTAAATACGAGCTAGATCTGAACGATTTGGGGAAAATATCTGCAGTAATTGTGATATTTTCCTTTTTACGACTACTATTGCGATTACAATATTTCTGTTTTTCCAAATGGGTTGTTTCCTTTGTGCGCAACCCAAAATACCATACGTTCATGGCAACAGCAAATTCCTCAGCCATCGCACTGACAAGACTTTTCAGTAGAGAGCTAAGCCAGGGACTGCAAGTGTGATAAAACTGGTGTGAGGGCTATTAATTTCAGTGATAAAGTGTGGAAACTGCAAGGCCTAGCAGCATGCCTGTGACAGTGGGGGAGTGTTGTGCTTGAATGGGAGACAGCTCTGTCCTTCACACTGTCTGATCTGCTTGGGAACAGCGTTCACGTCCAATGCTAATTTGAAAGACACCAGTGAAACTCTTGGCTTGATTTCAGGAGGCAAGATTTGGGCTGGCCCGACGACCTTCTCCGCAAGAACATGCAAAACTTCTTTACTCCATACGTCAGAAGCAGGGGAAAGGAGGATGACAAGCTGCTGAAATCATTTGAATATTTTGAACATAACGTAACAGCGTGAGCTGGGACACTGACTGCAATTCTATGGGTTTACACTGGATTTGATAAATACCCATAAACAACGGATTTGTTTTCCATCACTTTGTATCTAAGCCCTCATCTTCACCGCCTGGCGTTCTGTCATCCTATATGATACAATCCACAGCAAATATGTGTGCTGAGAAGATAAACAAGCCCTGCTTATATTTAGAGACTGAATGATAATTGCATTTAGTAAAGTTAAGTTTGAAGCAAATTAGCCCTCTAGAAAAAAAAAGTTGAAACAAAAGTGTTAAAATGGGGTTAATTGAATTTTAAGCCTCATCATAGAAGATTACCAAGCACATAAAACACCACTTTAATTATGTTATTAGCACGTGGATTAAGGCGTAAAGTATTTTTAACAAGTAATTATGGCCCGGCTGTCTGTACATTATAATGGACGGTGTGGACACATTGGATTCATTCTACAGTTTTGTCGTTCCAAGGATAAGCCAAGCTGAAGTGACAGCACTATGATGCATTATGAGGTGTTACTGACCACTATGGACTCATTTCTGTAATATGAATCTAAACAAATATGTCAGATAAAGAACTTAATTAGTTTAATGTATAATCACTGCGATGGTTTAATATGCATGAATATTCAAGCATGTTCCTTTATTCTTGAATGTTCTCGAGTAAATTATCCATAAGAACTTCAGATAGCATATATCACAGTACTCCATCAGTGCCAGTAAGGTCTACATCATGGAGCAACCACTCATTTACTGCTACTTAAATTGCAGTTTTAGTTAAGCGGCTTTCTGTGTCTGTACGGGGAAACACGTCAAAATGACTACCCGTGATAACCGACCATGCCATGTAGATGTGGCAGACAGAGGAGTAAAACTAATGTTGAAAAAACTCATGTAATTAAATTGAGATGAATGTATTCAATTTAAGCAATCCTTCCCTTTAATATCACGTTAAGGATCGGCACCAGCCGGGGATGGGGAGTCGGGGTAGTGGGGGCAGGAGGCAGGAGAACACATACCAAACATTCTGAAACTATAAATAATCCAGAAATTTTGTGTTATTCACAAAACTGTAAATAATCAGGGTATTTTTAGTCCTGACATTTGCTTTAAGCGAACGCGTTCGCATATTAGGATGGAAACGTTCAGTGAACTGCTGTCTAAAAGTGCAAATGAAGTCATTTGGCTTGTCAGCGCCTGTCATTAAAGGCCACGCACATGTCCAATATTACTTACTAATGAGTATTGATGACAGTTGATAATTACCAAATTACTGATGATATAGCAAATGCTTTCGCATCATTACATCTGCATGTTTCATTCGACGCGGGTGTGACAGGCTTTCACATAATTATTCCATTAAAAAGGCTACATAGCCCAAGCCCATAAACCACCAAGCAGTGATGTCAGTTCAAGTTAATATTTACCTCACCTAGTCCAGCCCACCCCCACTCCTTCCTTCCTCTTTCCCTTCCTGTCAATCCTTCACCCTACTCTCTTCTCTTTCTTAATCTTAATATATTTCACTCTCCATCACTCTCCTCTTTCTCCCTCTCAGGTAATGCACTGACAAAAAGAACATCTCATCCACTTCTCTCCGTCCTAACCGACTGTGTCAGCTGGCCGTCCCCACGGTCACCTCAGTCACCACGGCCACCTGACTTTCTGCTGACGTTCCCCGGGGCGCAGCGAGACTTGCCAGCCGCAGCATTCTGAAAGGCCTGTGCTGGCCTGGGGGCATGAAGCACACTTCTCCTCGCAAAGCTCACCAAATCCTCCCTACAATAACGCCCGCCACCCGTGCCGTCTCACTCCCTCTGTCCTCACAGCTGACGGTCTATTTGATCCTCGCCTTTTTTTGATGATGCTCTCCAAAAGTGTGTTTTTTCCTTGTGGCCGTTCTAATTAATAAACGTATCTTTGGTGCACTTGAGGTAATTAGTGTTGTGTTTTGCTGGAGGACCAGATGGCGAATTAGAATGGAAGTGAGTTGCTCAATCAGCTGCTGTTTGTCTGGTGTCATTAATTATCAAGCGAAGTATACATTCTGGTCCCAAAAGTTGATACTTTGGGAAAAGAATAATATTGTGCCTTCTGTTGCTCATTACTCCTTAAAGCTTAAAATGGCAGAGCACAGGTAGGGACGGAGAGAGTGCTGCTGTTGCCGCGCCTCGATCAACTTCTGCCGGAGGCTCTGCTGGAGATGACAAATGCATTTGGATTGTCCGTTGCAAGTCAAACGGTTTGCTTTCACACCTAGTTAATTTGGTGGATAAGGTTAAGTTACTCAGCAATTTTATATATAGAGTGTTTTAAAATGATTCATTCAAAAGTTTAATTCCTTTGAGGGTTCTTTAGTAAAGGTAGTGATTATATATGAAGGGATTTTTTTGCCAAAATGCACTACTTTTTCCTTTTTCCCCACTTAATGTACTCTGTTGGGAGTTACACATCCAAGAAAAATTCATTCGTTCATTTTCTAAGCCGCTTATTGTTCTAGGTCACGGGGGAGAGGGTGCCAAAGCCTATCCCAGTTCTCGTAGGGCGGCAGGCAGGAAACACCCTGGAAAGGCCGCCAGTCCATCGCACTCACACCTAGGGACAACTTAGCGGTTCCAATTCACCTGACAGCATGTCTTTGGACTGTGGGAGGACACGGGGAGAACACACAGACATAGGGAGAACATGCAAACTCCACAAAGAAAGGACCCTGGATGCCCTACCCGTGAATTGAACCCAGGTCCTTCTTGCTGTGAGGCATTCAAGAAGTATCAACACTATATCATTATTAAGACTACCTCCATTACTGAATTAAAAATGTTTTTGACAAAGTTTGTTATACGTCAGCTGTTATTCTTTACTGGATGTACATCATTTCTGAATAGCACTCTTCACATAGAACCAAGGAATAAAGAATAGGGGGTCTGGGTAACCCTAATTACCTCGTACCCCTTGAATGTTTGTGGTTCGTCCAGTTGGCCCTTCATAGCCTAGAAACTGTAACTACGCCCAGAATACAACATTACAATATGCCACAACATATCTACAAATCTGAAAGTTAATAAGTTAATATAAAGACCCCATTACCAAACAAAACAATAACACTTCCAGAGGAAGAACTGTAAAACCAGAGATTCTGTAACCTGAAGCAATCATCAGCATCTCTATGGAGAATGAGTAAGCAACCAGGCAACGCTGGAGAAACCAGCCAACATGGGACCTCTCAAATATCAGGGGGTATTTCACATACTGTATAGAACCATAACATCTCAGAACCATATGAACACTTGAATGTTTCTTTGCACGGTGTAATGGATCTTGCCCATCCTAGGTAGTAACCATTTACCAGTCCGCCGGCTTGAGAATGTTGGTACCCTGCTGACTGTGTGCCACTGCTGGACTACCCTTGGACCACCCAGACTATTGTCCTGCTTCTGGTTTTAAATTCACACAGCCTTTTACTTTAGATAATAAACTAAGACTAATATTACAAACAAATGAGAGAGAGAGAAAATGACTAGGCTTAATATAAATGCTTTTGTTGAAAATGATCAAAAAAGATCAAAAAAATAAGTCAATTGGACTGTGAATCGAAAACGAGCAATGAACAGTGGCTTGTGTTTTGTCTTGTGCTGTTTTATCACTGGTGGGCCGCCCAGAAAATGCTGAGCAAACTCCACTGGAAGGCCGTCAGCTGGGCCCTATCCTCATGCTATGAGGGATGATGGAGAACCTATTGTACAAAGTTCTTTAGAGAAACTTGACAGAACCTACAATGGTTTTGTGTAGCTTCCAAAAGAATTCTACTGTTGTTAGAAACCAAATAACCCTGTCATACTACAGATCCTATTTTGATAAGAGTACACTCCCTCCAATGGCACAGAGATACATGCAGACTCAATTAGGCTTACAGCGTGTAGGGCTTGAAACGTTTTCAGCTGGTCCCTGTCCATTCAGAAGAACAGCCCTGAAGCAGCTGTTTTTACATCACTCCCGTTTGGCACCACTGAAAGTTATGCTCTTTCTATCTCGTGTTCCCATCCCCAAATATGATCTACAGCAAACACCTCAATGAGCTCAAAGCAGCTACATAAAAAAAAAAACACGTAAGGTTTACCTTTAGTCCGGAATCAGCTGATCACTGCTCGACTCCTGCTCGTGTCCTCTCCTACTCCACCCTAAACACGGCTTCCAGGTTAATGATGAAAAACACATTAGCAGCCTTCACAGCCTCTTAACACTGTATGGCCGTTCCGCCAGGTGGCTGCTTGTTTGGATGGGTTATGTTGGAAAGCTAACGTTGAGCGGTCCAAATTCAATTTGTCTTCAGGTCATTTACAGATGCTGCTAAGTTCAGCGTCCAAGCAGCGATCTGAACGCTGTCTATAGTCGTGTAAACGCAAACTCAGATATGTCAGACCATCTCTCACTTCCTTTTAGGTATGCAAAAGTTGGTGATACTTCAATCGTGCTGTAAAACATCCGTGTACGTTAGAAGAAAGCCGCAAAACTGGTGTAAACATAGCATGAGCATAATGCTAGCGAACGTTAATTTTTTTAGCAAAGGCTAACCAGTCAGGTTTTAAAAGGGATATTGTATGCTAAATTTCTCAATGACTGCCTTCAAGTCCTCCGCGGAGGCTTCTGCTCACGGCTTCATTTGTGTTCAGGTGCTTTGGGTCAGAGACAATATAGCCTAGATGGGCTGGAAATGATCCTGCTTATAGTTTATGCTTGCTTTCCTTCTTTAAGAAGGGTTTATGTTGCTCTACTACAACCGAATGAGATGAATAATGTTTTTATCCGGTCAGAAGTATCAAACAGCATTTGTATTATGCCTATTTGATTTCAGCCTGCTGTGTTCATGTGTAGCTGTTGCTGCTTGATAACTGAAATACAGCCAGTTTACAGCATAACTGTCAGCGGCATGTCAGATCGGCACATCCGGGAACTTTGGTTTGAAACCCGTCCCTCCCCTTTTTGCGGGTAAACAAACAACACTTGCGTTTGACTGTAGTGTAAAATAGCAATACCAAACTGAACCAATAAGGAACCACCAGAACTGAATTCATAAACTATGAATATATGTCCACACTGCTTACCATAGTACGTAAACAATACATCAAGAAGATACATTTACTGTATCTCCAGTCCCCTCAGCATCAAGCTGGTACAGAAATCCAAATGAATGGTGGGAGGTGTTCTGTTTCTATCTCCAGGTAAGCAAAAAAGGGGTGAAATATTTTACTTTTGAATGTAAAAACATGTTTTGTATAATATTTTATATTATTACATGAAATATATTTCACTTTTCAGTCCCGCTCTACAAATAGTATGCTAGCTAGCCTTAGCACTGTGCTCTGAGCCTGAGCCCCAACCAGGACAAGGACATGGCAGGGGAACAAATCTGACATCAGCCTTTTTAAATAGTTGTTAATACAACCAACCACACAGAAACTCTTCATTATTAGTAGCTCATCTCATCTCCTAAATACGATATTTTTGACACGACTTGAAGGCAGCAAAGGAACCAAGGAAACAGAACTTCAATTAAACTCAAAGTATTATTTGCAATTATTCTGAAAAGAATAGCTCAGAAACGGCTATCAACATTTTGAGTCAAGTGACAGTCTAAAGTGCATCAGGTTATTTATTAGCTAGTTTGGTTTACGATGGATTTAGCTAAAGGACGTACAGATAAAGTGACTTGTAAGAGCGGCATCCTTTAAGCCTACTTCACAGGACTTTCACATGTTAAAGACAAGGCTGGTTTTGATTTGAAGGTTTCGTGACGCAGGACCCAATGCTGAAGATCAAAAAACCCGAGACACTTTCCACTGCCAGAGCTGCTGTAAAATTGCAGTTTGATTGCAGTTTGTTCTCTGCCTTCTCCTGAGAGAGAAAATGAAGCTTTGATCATGTTTGGAGAAATCATTTTGTTCATGAGAAATCGAAAAAAGAGAAACTCCGATATCCACTGAATGTCCAATATAAAAGCAGCTTGATCTGGCTTTAATACATATCAACAACTTTGTACAATAACCACTGTTTTGGCTGTTAGAATCGCTAGGATCAGCCTCAATAAATTGCTGTAGTCTCGGTAGAACAATCTGTTGAGAACTGGTGATATTTACTAGAAAATCAATCAGTTTTTGAGCAAGTAGAATAAATAAGAGTTTCCGTTGGGGGAGCCTCTAGGACCAAAATGACAGAATAAAGGAGGAGTGAAATGTTTACTGGCATCCTCATGTCTCATTGTTGATTTTGCCTTTCTAATCATCTGGATAGCATGTCAAGGACAAAATGTAGCCTTTGAGTTTCATGTGAAACCATCTAATTGATCTGCATTCATTTGAATTGTTGTAATTGTAATTCCAGGGCTTTAGTGGCTGATTGGTGAAGACCAACATGAATGCAGCCTGACCAGTTACTAGCTCAGAGATGTATGATGGATCATCAAATACTGATGCCGCTTTATCAAGTAGTCACTTTATCAGGTGGGAAGATTGCAGGGAAGTGGAGTTCTCCGGGTTTCCAGTTCCATTGTTTGGAAAAGGGCACGCTGAGGGAGACCTCCTGCCTGTGCGTGGTTGCCGAGCCAAAATGAAAGAAACAGCTCTTTTCTCTGGGGCTAAACTGCAGCATTAATGGAAAAAAAATACAATCGGATCCCTCTTCTTTAAAATTTAATGCCTACTCCTGCTATATTTCTCAAAGCAGAGAAAAGGTTATTCACCCTCACTGTGAGATTCGCGTACAGTTTGAATAATAAGAGCATGGTATTACATTTTAGCTGGACAGATATGCTATCAGATGTAGCAAGCTATTTCTAAAGACAATTCTGCTTTTTTTTTAAAGATCAGCGATGCTGCTTTTGTTTTAATTCATATGCAAAACCTGTCAGAACAATTTATGTATGTTAGGAAACAAGACTCTGCAGGATTATCATCATTCATTTCCCAGGTTCGTGCAGAGTTGGCAAAAACATAAACATCAGCCAAAAATAACTGACTCGGCAAGTGAGTCATCCATAACAATGCACCTTTTCCGGTGCTTATAGAGATAATATGGAAAATTCAACAACCGGTGCTCGGGTTCAATGCAAATACGCGCAGGTACTTGAGGTTCCATTAGGTGGAATTCCTTAAGGAACCAACTGCTGTTGTGAAGCTTTTACTAGGCTGTTTTGCAGAGAATCCAGGCAGATTAATCTAACATGGCTCCTGTTTGCGAGGTGATTTCACATTCTTTCCTGCACAGACATATGAGGTCAGACAAAAGAAGGAAAGGACAAAAGAGAGGGGCAAGTTTGGGGTATCCAGTGCGTTTCTTTGAAACACATTTCCCTTTATTGGCATGGTGAGGCTGATGAGAATTGCACATAAAAAATAAAATTCACAAGAAAGATAGTACAATAGGTAGAACCACAAAGGCATTGGTAAGGACTCAGCAGAAGGCAACATGGATAGGAGACAAAAAAAAACAAAACACAAAAACAAAAACAAAAAAAAGAAAGGTAACAACGAACCCCCCTCCCCTCCCAATCCATATAATCACTATAACCACTCACATGTGCTCTCATTCATACACGCACACAAACGCACACAAACTTTTCCTTCCAAACAAAATATGATCATCCACATACAAATGTCTACAGTAGTGGCAAATCCCTCAGTAGTTCACATTAGTAAAAACTCTGCCACACAGTTGAAAAAAACCCCGCTGGGGATTGTAATATATTGCTACTCTAGCAATTTACAAAGCATTTTTTTTATATCACAATGATTAAAGCCACATATCAAATGGGACGTGACACCTTTACCCAAGCTCTGTGCAGAAAGAAACCGCTACAGAAAGAACAAAGAAAGAAGGGTTTTCTCTCCCCTCTGATATTGCCTCTTTTTGCAGATGCAGTCTCATCTACACAGTCGTACTTCATGAAAGGTGTTGTGTGGTCTGTTGAGATTCATACAAAACATCTAGGGCTCGTTTGAAAAGAGACTGGCTTTCTTATTATTCTCACTATAAATTGGACATTAATTGAACTAGAAACCACAAGGGTACTTTAAGTGTCACTTGGAAGAGAGTGCGATATCTAGGCAGCCTCACCGTCTCTCTGATGTTATGTAGGGTTACTGAAAAGGCATAAAACAAAGCCTTTTTCTTATTTAGTGTAACATTCAAAGAGAAACTGTTATCGGCCAATACCAGAATGGCTTTACTTCGAGAGGACAAGGGGTATGAGAAATATGAGAGTTGTTAGTGTACCCATATGTGATATTTGTCTCTCTTTAAAACACACATATCCAAACTCTAATGTACAGTACATACACAGGAGCAAACAGTAGAAGTATTTTCTCAGTGTGATGACATGTACTAAGACACCGGAATGAGTCCCCAATGTTTAGACAGAGTCTGGGTACCAGGTCAGGTCAAACCATACAACAACATGAGCTAAAATACAACTTCAAAAAAATAATTTATTGCTTTTTATTTTTAACCTTTTTTTTAATACATGTTTTTGTCTTTCATTATTACTATTAATTTTTTTATAAGTATCATGAATAATGTGAAGATTAGTATTATATATAGTTTTATTTTTACACATCAAATACAAGATTTTTTGTTAAAAAATTCAGGAAAGGAAACTGTAAACTTTAGTTTGGCATTCACATAACCAAGCGTGTGAGGAGCAACGAGACAGATTGTGGTATGATAAAATACCTGCAAAAATGAGTTTATTGCTTTATGTGCTGTAGAAAACAAAACAGGGGATAAGGATCTGATATGGCTGCAAACCACCTGACAAAGTAATCACTTTTTCCTTTAAGCAATGAATCATTATGTGCCTAGTGGTGATCATATGAACTTGTATTGTTGTATGTTTCTGGCATAGAAAGGCATAGAAAATAGATGATATTTCAACAGAACATTGTACATCTTTCTCAGCGAATGTTAAATAACAAATCAAATAACAATATAAATAGCAAAATTTGTATTGCACATCATAACAGATGGCAACTATAAATATTTTGATCAGAATACTGAAATAAATACATCTTTTCCTCATGAAAAATGAGTACATGAGTTTCTCCGTGTTTGAAGAAGAGCAATCATCTCTTAGTGAAAGTGAAGTTCCAAAATAGCAACAATAGAAATGATTGGTGTGCACAGAGAAATAAATTAAAAAGCTTATTGATTCCTTCAAAAATCTTGGGCTATTGTTTTATACAGTCATGGAGATAAAAACAATAAACTATACATGTGTAGGAAAAACACTGAGAGAGCTTAAAATCAAATTAAACCATACATAACATGACATTTTAAAAAAAGCATCTTTAAAAACAGGAAAACAAAACAAACAAACAAAAAAATCTGTTCGCATGCTCCTCCCAAGAGCAACCAATCTCCATACACTTTTTTACAATCATATCACGTCACCTAACCGCCATGTTGGTTATACATCATTGTAATGACCACAGATCGACATTCTTAATTAAGAAAATTTCATCTTAAAAAGGCTGCATTTTACAGTGCATAGCTGTAACAAATAAAGAACTTTGCCTTGATATGTACACAAAATAAAAATATTCCATTTAATAGTATTTGTAAATATCTGACTACATTATTTTCCCCAAAATGTAGACAATATTATCTTGAACACCCAAGATATTCATCCCATACTCTTAACAATATTGTAACACCACATCCAAATACCAGGTTAAATAAAAAAAGGCCAAAAAAATGATAATAAAATAAAAACAGACTGAACAGGCTGCACGTTTTCACTCCTCAAAGCACTGAGATTGGAGTAGTGCATGGAGAAAATTCGTGCTGAGATCACTGTCTCATACAGCAGCACAGCACACGCACATCTGTGCACTCCTCTAAAGGTTCATTGGCTATCCCCACAGGTAAAGTCTCACCTCAGCTTTGCAGCAGCTATGTTCATGTAAACTTTGCTTTGAGATATACATATATATCTTTCTCTCTCGCTTTGTATATATATATATATTTATTTATTTCCCTCTTTATATAGGCTTTCCTCTTACACTGAGTGTAAAACTTTTAATAGTCTCAAATTCAGAGGACTGAAACAACAGTGAGGTATCACAAATCCCTCTCTTTGTAGCCAGCAGGTGAGTTGGAGCTCGTTACCTTCTCAGGCTGCACTGGGCCTCACGCAACAAGCTGTCGAAATCCATAGAGTCATACTTGCTTTTAGTGGAAGCTGGATCAAAGTCGTCAGAATGGGAGTCTGAAAGAAGCAAGAGATATTGACAGAATTTGACATCAGAGCGGAGCAGGGACACTGGCCTCACGGCCAGTTCTTGAATTTTAAACTCTGTGAAATAACTTGCTAAAACTGCTTTCCAGTTCTGTATATTTTTGACCAGCCTGTGAGAGTTGCTTCAGTCTTGAATACTACTGGGACATCATAAGGATGGTACTGTACAGCTATAAAATCATGCCATGGATTGAAAAACTAAACTTTTAAACTCTTTAGCTTAATCAGGCAGTGTTTATTTTCCATAATGTTTTCTAACAAGACCTTTTTTGAAACAATATTTGCCTTAGTTCTTCAAAATGACACACATATCCAAACTCTAATGTACAGTACATACACAGGAGCAAACAGATATATATACACACACACACACACACATATATATATATATATATTTTTTTTTTTTTCTTTTCACAGCCAGTTCATGAATATTAAACTCTGTCAAATAACTTGCTAAAACTGCTTTCCAGTTCTGTATATTTTTGACCAGATTGTGAGAGTTGCTTCAGTCTTGAATACTACCAGGAAGTCAAAAGGATGGTACTGTAAAGCTGTAAAGTCATGCCATGGATTGAAAAATTGAAACCTTTAAACTCATATTTTTGGACTTATGCTTAATTGGCTTTGTGTTCCTCGGCCCATGATATTATCTAACAAGACCTTTGTTGATCTCCAAATGAAACATCCTTAATTAAACACACTGTTATAAAACTGATTGGCAAAAAACTAAAATAAAACAAAACTATCAAAGCCGGTGGCAAAAATGAGAAGCCAGTCAAAGTCAGTCAGTGTAGGGCGTGTATTATGATTTGTAGGTTCGATAATAAATACGGCTGTCTTATCTCTGGTGGCAGGCAGCTTCACAAATGGGGCCCCCACACGGACAGCGGCATAGTTGGGGTGTGTGAGAAATGGGAATGACCATGGCAGGCAAGAGATGCCAGTCGTGATCTAATACTATGGCTAAGGGGAGGATTGTGTCACGTTGCGCACCTTGAAGGATGAAAAATGCCCCAGTGCTCTACTTAGAACTAATGGACAGTGTCTCAGAAAACAAGGAAGAGAGAGAAAAAGACAGCCCCGAGCTGGAACGGAGGGCACTGCTTGGGTGTAGCATTATTCAAGTCACTTTCTTCCCTCTCTTTCTTTCCCCTCTTTGTCGGAACCTGTCACTGCTGTTCTGGCCAAATTTAATGTAAAACCCTCCCGTTTTCTGAAAGGAGCGGCAGCATGAAGGTCTCGCCATCCATTTGCTCCAAGGTAGGAGGTAGTCTCCTAAACACAGTGCCTCTCTATATGGCCCCTTAAGTTAACAAATGTCACCCTGCTTGGATCTGGGGAATGTATGATATCCACCATCTGAATCCCTTTGGCCTTACCCTCAGCCATTGAAATACACAGTAATGTCCTCATTATTTGAAGGAAAGTGCTCTTGTTCCCTTCCATTGACCTGCACAGCCATCAATGACACAGAGACAGATCTTTCCACTGTCCCCTACCATTACGCATCCCTGACCTCACATTTTCCAGAAAATAAATGTGAAGTGGCAAATCGACTAACTATTAAAGTCACCACCAGACCCAACCCCCCTACCCCCCCACCAGTATAACAGGAGAAAACGATCTTGCTTTTGTCTGCAATGAGCATCTCTCAGTGCTTGTGTGTTTAGACACTGCCCTTAGGATTCCCCTATTTCATCTTCCTGTTCACCTCCCATTGGAAAGACCCTATGCCTCTTCCACTAAGGAGAGTATGGCTGGCTGTTACTTCATGCTTGCCTTTATAGACATTATGATTAGAAGGGGTCCTAGCTCAGTTTCTTGAGGAACTCCATTAACCCACAATACATAATACAGTGTAATTCACTACGGAAGGCCTATATGCTATGGAGCAGCATGTAGGTTATGAAGCGCTTTTTTGAACTCAACACTATACATACATGCTTTTAGGTCTTAAACATAGCATAAGCCTCTAAAAGCATTACATGAAAGAGGAAGTAAGGGGGAATGGGAAAGAAGGAAGAGGGAGGTGGGGGAGACGAGCAGGAGAGATGTGTTGTAAGGAATATGGGGGATAACGGGAGATAGAAAAGCAAAAGAAAGAGGAAGAACGTTAGGAGAAGATAGAGAATTGGCAAGATATGGGATAGAACTGACTAAATCGGAACACCCCCCCCCCACCCCCCTCCAATCACATCTCAGTCTTAACCTTAGCCCGCCCCCCAGTCTATCCCTCCTGACACGTGCAGCTCAGTGCCATGATGATCTTGTTGAACATCCCAGCAGCTGGCATCAGACAGAAGCCCGCATGGGAAGAGTGAACTGATGGGACTTGACCTTGGCTTTCTCTCTTTTCCTCTCCATTTTTTCATCGCTGTTTCTCCAGCCACCCAGTGAAACAAAGAATGAAATATGCATGCACATGTGTACGGTATCAAAACCGTCACTGGGGCTTTTCCAATTTTGTGGCGAATTGCGGCTACTACACCGATTAACTGTGAAAAGTGGCATTCTACTGGTAATGGTGTACCATTTGCATTTTTCTGCATACCGCTTTAATGAAAAGACTTATAGAGCTATGGATCTATTTTGAGTGCAAAAACAGAGTGCCTGTTGAACTCCATATGCCCTCTTCAATGCCTAAGAGAAAGATACTGGCCTCAAGGGGATATAGCAAAAGCATCCTCTTTGATTTTAAGGCATCACTCAAGCCTTTTGCTTCCCAGCTATTTTCTCCTACTTTGAAAGGCAGCCCTTTGTCTGTCGTGACTTCAGGCACTTATGTATGGCCGGAGCCAAGCTGGCGCACTTACCCAAGTCTGTGTAATTCGATTTGAAGAACTGCTTTTGTCCACCGAAGCAGAGCTCAAACTGAGGCTCGTTCGACCTGCGCAAGGTGTGTCCATTCTCAAGGGCAGCAAAGGCGTCACAAGTGTAGCGGTAGGTGATAAAGCCAAAATTGTCCCTGGATCAACAACAGAAAATGAAGCGTCAGACTATGCAGGAGACATCAGCTGGAAGCTTCACGCTGATGTTTACACCATATAAATGCAAAGCTGCAATCAATAAAAGTGTGATGTCTCGACATTTTGGGGGTCAAATCCTACTTGTATTCAAGCCAGCCTGTCTTTTGTGGAATTCGGCCAGTTTTCGTATTTGGTTAGCTGTAAGGTTATGAGAAGAATATGTGCTTGCCCTCTTAATCATTTGCGAAATGGGATGAATCTGTAACAATCCTCCCCCCCCCACACTTAAATGGAAATTGGTCCTCCTTGTAACGTGACGTCGTGTGCGCACACACAAACCTACTGAAGGCCTTACCCGTCATGTCTCAAGTTGATGGCGCACTCCTCGATCTCGCCGAAGACTTCAAAGCGGCGCTTGAGCTCAGAACGTGTGCTGTCGGCACGAAGACGTCCCACGTACAACACCCGCCTCTCCTCCTGGTCATTAAAGGCAAGGCAGAGAAAAGGATTAGAGAAGTGCAGCGCCTCTGTCTTCCCTGTCTTTCTGCCCTTAACCCTCGCTCCATGACTGTAATTAACATTCACCACTGTGGGAAAGCCAAGAGCAGTCCAGAGAGAGGTACTGGAGGACTCTCCTTTTGTCTTCCGCTCTCGCTTTCATCCTGTATGTGTGCGTATGTGTATGCAATAGAGCTAAACTCTTCCCCTTATCTGACGTGAGAGTCAATTGGAGCAGCTTTGAACAGCCCACTCATCTAGAATGTTCCAGTTCATGACAACTAAGCATTGACCATGGAAGTATGATCACAAGATAAAAGCTAATGGGAAATAGAGCACCTCTTCATCTTTCTCCCCCCCTTTCAGCCATAACATACAGTGGCTGCTGTGGATCTTTTATAGAATAATGATCACTGGTTCTATCAATATAAAGCCTCAAAGATGATGCATTTATGAGACCACAAAATATGCAGCTGGCCTCAGCTGTAAGTGGCGCTACTGCCTCGTTCATAAAAGAATAAAAAGAAGAATTTTCTGAACTTTGACGCTTTACTAGCTACATTTCTGTTAAGCCACAGCACTTTCAGAAAAAAGGTACTCATCCGTCCCTAGGGTGGTACGCCTCATGCCACTGGAGTTACTTTGGGAACTTTATTGTACCATATTTTATTGTAGTGAACTGTATTTAAGCTACACTGACTCTGGTCTTGTATTTCATTATTTTTAAAGTGTTTGATAATGAAACTGCACAAACCCATGTTGTACTTTTGAGGGTATGTTTATATTTTTGTACCTTGGTGAATGAAAATGAACCTGCAGAGTACCTTTTTTCTGATAGTGTAAGCTCAAGACACAGTACCCTTGAAATGTACGAAATTATCCATTAGGCACACGAGAAAAAATGTTCCACTGTTCTACAGACTAAAAAGGACAATAAGGTCACAGTGCAAAACAAGAAAACTTAAAGAACCCACAAGGCTGAATATATAACTATGGAGCCATTTAATTCAGTTTGCTAATCATAAGACACAGCATAAGCCTTGGGCTGTTTTTTTGTATTACTGACATTATTTATTTATGCACTCGCTCACTTACTTGCCATTATCCCTAAGATATACGAATACATACAGTATGTAGTCATATCCAGAGGCCTGCTGTAACTTACACATGTAAATCAATTGCCTGGCACTAAACTAATGGTACATCTTGGCACATGATGCCATTCTCAGGTCACGACATTGCCCTTTCCTCTGATTAGGCAAATATATTACAAATTAACCAGAAAATTCTGCTTCTCCCCACCCCCTTCCTTCTCCAGTCCCTTCTCCCTGCTATCACGTTAGTGTAGAAGACAAAAGTGTTTGCTGAATTGGTGGTTTAGTTGCTGACAGCTGATAAATGCAGCGAGGTTTTAAAGATGACACCCCGAGGCTGGCGCTTCATATGAAGCTCTCACATCCTCTGGCCCCCCAAACCTCTCCTGACAGCTCGGCCCGCGCTACCCATAATTGTCTCCCTGCCGCAAAAGGGGGGAGGGGGTAGGGGAGGCGAACGGTGAGACCAAGTCACGCGTGCATTATTTGACGTGTGCATTTATCAGTGAAGGGCTGAAGTGAGTTGGAAACCTGTCTCATTTCACACTGTGGTCGGGCAGAAATCAAGAGAACAGAATTGGTATTTTGTTTAAGCGGAATTGTGTTTAAAATAGATATCTGCTCTAAATCCAGATTTCAGGACTCGCATTTCCATAGCTTTGATTTGGGTCGTCTTATTTTAATGCTTTTTTTTTTACTGTCTAGTCGATAGCATTTAGCCCATGGTGTGATTAATAGGATCTGACACCATTCTGAGACGCTACAGAGACGTTAAAAATACACAACCGGGAGATAAAGAGGAAACGCGTGTACCCTGAATGATTCAGAATTCAAGGTTTGCACAAACTCCCTCACTGAAAGAGTTGGAGCAGGGAGTGTGAGAGAGAGAGCTAGAGAGCAGTCTGCAGAAATGTGAAATTCCTATAAGAAATAAAAACAAAGAAAAAAAATACTAATAATAAATAAAAGGGGGGGATTACATGTTAACTCACTATTGCTTTTTGTCGCTGCCGCTCCCTCTGTTCAGCCCTCTCACCCTCTCGTTTTTCATAGTCCCGCTGATACTCCTCCCTCTTCAGCTGCTCATGCTGGTATTCTTCATAGCTGTTGTACCTACGAGAGAAAAGAGATTAAAAACAGATTTTTTCACACAAAAGCAATCATGCGTGCACTCTCATGTCCTGAGACGAGAAATGGCCAGATCACAGTGGACCGAGGTTTGCTTGTTTGTTTTTTTGGAAGCAAAGAAGAAAAACAAATGCATTAATAAGACGTCTTCTTGCATTGCAAAAGGTTACGGCTCCCATAGGAAGCACTCCTGAGGGAGCACGTCAGGAATTGGGCAGCTGCTTCTGTCAGCACAACTTCACATGCCATTACTTTCTGCTTAGTTTGAGCTTTGTGCCCAAAAGTGGAACTTTTTTCCCTTCATTTGCAAATGGCTGACTCTCTCTGCAAAAATAGGATTTCAAATCTTGAAAGCAAAATAGGCTGCTAACAGTACAGAGATGCAAAGGAATTTTGTTAGATATTTACCTAGGCCTCCGACCAAGAGTAGAATGAGATTGGGACTGAGGGCTTCTGCGAGTTCTGGCTTTGAAAGTGCTGTTGTCAACAGTGTGACGAGACCTGCATGTCAAATAACAAAAACACAATTTCTATAAATTTGTTATTTATTTACAATAGAGTTATTATAATTCCATTATTCTATTATTAGTAGCTTAGTTCTTATTAGGATCTCTCTTTTATACCCTTTTAGGACCACAACCAGTCTTGCCTTTGCCTTGGACATACACTTACACATAAATATGATCTACACTTCACAAGAATAAAGGTTCTGTGGTTCCACTTCCCACCCATGTCTCATGGTCATTTGGTGACTCTGATACATGCTATTAAGATTGCTCTATTAAATGGCAGCTTATTACTGTGTAGGAAACCTGGCATATCACAAATGCTGCTACTTCATTCAGAAGGTAGTCTGACAAGACAGCGTGCTACCTTGGGAATGTCTGGGAACTCCCATTTTTTTTGGAGAGCTCTCTTTCAGTACTATTCCTTTTGCCTTTGGTGCAAAATCAAAGACAGCACTATAAATATTGTCTCCCTCGTGTTCTGTGATGATGTAACCCCCTTTAAAGGGGTCCGGTACTTTCATCTCCCAGGGACCGAGTGGCTAACACTGATGAGCCAAAACAACAGCTGCCACTAAAAACAACAAAGCCCTGTCAAGCAGTGAGGGACATAATCTAAAATCCAACATAAAAAGGATGGAGCTTGCGATGCTTAGAGCTGTGAAGTTCTTACACACTCTGACAGAAGACTTGCTTGTTCAAGTAATGGCAAAAACACACCCCTATTTCATTAAGTGGCACATAAACAGGCATACTTCTTTCAGGATGTGCAACATCAGCTGTCTGGACTCAAGTGCACATGTTGAGAAACCTTAGCTCTAAATCAGTTGTTAAGTTAGCAGTAGGCCCAACACAGGCCCTTTAATGAGCTTCATGCATTCATGTCCAGGCCACTACAAACACTGTGACTATGATATGCAAGTGAGATGCTTCAAAGGTACTTACCAAGAGGGGGAGCGGCTGTCTGGGGACTGGGAACGGGAGTAAGGAGACCTAGAGAGGGATCTACGTCTGTGGTGTGAGGAAGACCTGGAGCGGGACCTGGAGCGGGACCCAGACTGGGGCCACCTGAAGTGCCGTGGAGAGAGCAGAGTTGAGGGTGGTGAGACCGAGCTCCGGGATGGCGAGCTGCTGGATGGGGAACAGGAGGGTGAGCGTTCAAAGAGAAGCTCCAGCGGAGTCCCTTCCCATGAACAAAGAAGACGCTCACGGCCCACCTCCAGGTCCTCAAAGTTGGGCAAACCTGTGTGCATGTAGCTCCCAAAAGGGTAATGGTTTTCGTCCCCGGAGTCACTTTCATCTAGTGGCTGGGATCCTCTCTGCTCAGCCTCATTGAAGAAAGCTTGCTGGGGTTTACCAAAGTGCTTATTGAGCTCGTCCCGTATCTCCTGGTCTCGCAGCAGCTTCCTGCCAGCAGAGTTGCACTCTGCTGCGGTTTTGGCACCCAAAGTGGGGTTGTGGTCCTGCCCCTGAGCCTCCTTGTCCAGAGAAGCCTCCTGAAGGGTGGGGGGAAGGCCTTGCAGCTGCCTGGCCAGAGAGGAAGACGAGGGGGAGACGGAAGACGAAGAGGATGTAGGAGTAGAAGAGGACGGCATGACTGAGTCTTTACATTCTACATGCCGGCCCTCCACTGGCCCAGTTAGTGAGGCAGCTATGGTGCTGCCATCTCGTTTTGTGCTGGCAGACTGGCAATAGTCATGATCGCCAAAGACACGGGGCGTGGGCCGTTTGCCCCGGCGCTCCTCTGAGCCTCCCAGAGGCAAGGCAGAGGATGCCTTGCTCAGCTGGGCATAAAGCTCAGTCTGCTCTGGGCCCTTCCTGCAGGAGCCACTGGATGGCTGAGGGCACGGGCCTCCATTGCTCAGCTTGGCCCTCTTGCTCGTCAGGGCTGAAGAGGAGCATGAAGACAGCTTGGTTTTGAGTGATACTTTGAAAGGGTTCTCTTGACTGGCTTTGTGAGGAGGCGTGGTAGGTGGTGTCAGACCTGCACAAAGGAGAAAAGACAGGATATAAATTCACAATGCTGTTTTTATTTATTTATTTATTTATTTATTTATTACAGTGTTCTGCCGTTCTGCCTGGAGTCCATCTACTCAGTCAACGAGCACCCTTGATTAAAAATATTCCTATTCACTCAGCCCTAATCCTGATCTGTATTTTATTGGAATATTGACAGATTAATGAAATCTCAGATGGCACGGTGAAAGAGCATGAGTCACATCACATCTGACCTTGGATAACCCCGTTCATTAGAATGAAATAAAAACACTGTCTCTTAGACAGCTACATCTTACTAGCAAGAAACACAGGACATGTACAGAACTCTAAGGTTTCCTTGTAATAAAACCGGATTATGGCAAAAACACGAGAAAGGTCTTAAATAATCTAAATCCAGCACTCGTGTGGATGTTGACAGCATACTTAGTACATGTATGCACCGCATGCTTTTTAGTTTGGAATAAGAGCTCAGAGGCTGCTGGGGAATTTGTTATCATTCTCCTCAGTCGTGCCACCTTATCCCCCTCATGAACCACAGCAGTCCTGACAGATTTATGTGGCACCAGATGGCAGCTATATGAGAAATCCTGAGATGTGCCATTTTACGACATTGTTAATGCACTTGCACAAACAACTGGATGTAGTCCTTCCCCCTCCCTCTATCCCCTCTTATCTCTTCCCTATGTCTTTCCTTTCTGGAAATGATCTGTCTGACAGTCGTCTGAGCTGTACACATCTTACACCTCTGGTTTTTATGGGACCGTTCCTGGATTTGTAACCATACTGAATAGCTCTGATCATTAGTACTTAAGGGAGGATAGAGGCAAATATGAGGGTCAAACTCAAGCTCTAGGGAAAGCCCCTGTCTCTCGTCCTTAGCTCTTATAGCACCCTTTACAATTGTCTATGGACAAATGTGTATCTGTTGGAAGGATGTGGTCCCAGTGTCAGCGTGGCTCATGCGATATTTCAAACAAAAAGGCGCTCAAATAGATGTATTGTTACAGTGATGCAATGAGTTATGAAGAGTAGGGAGGAGTGGTGCTGCCAAAGGATCTTCTGCTGCACCAGTGAAATGCCATCTGGGCAAAACAATGCACGCATGATCGTTAAAACTAAGAGCCATTAGCACCTTTGGAATAAATCAGAATTAGATAAATATATGCCGCTCAGTCAGTGATGGATGTGACATAGGCACAGACACTAATCATCCAGCTGTGGGTTTCCTCATCTGTTTCCATCCGGGTGTGAATTACACAGGGACCTCCAAACGAATTACTACCTAAAGCTCACGGTGCTGATCCCTGTGGTAATCTCAAAAAGCCATGCGAGGAGTGACACATGGACTGACCTGGGTGTCATAGATACCATAATTAAAGACACCAGCAACCCACAGTAAATCTATTAGAGAGGAGGGGATTAAGGAGCAGTATTAAAGCTCCTGCTCTCTGTCTATTCTGCAGGTGTCTTGCTTCAGTCATTTTCTCCACATCAGCCCTAACTAACTTCGGTATACTCTAGCACATCATTACCTCTGCACTTAACATAGCTTTACCTCAACTGCTGCTGGAACGTCCACTGAATCCTATGTATGGCAATGTGCCGGTTTTTGCTTCCTAAATGGAATTTTTCTCTGATTAAAACATTTCTGCTGGTTTTGCTCTGACTTGTTACCAATGAATCAGGTGTTACAGGAATTATCCTCTACAGCTCCACATTATCTCAGCGTGGAGAGCTCAAGGTAGACCACTGGAAGTAATAACAGTACAGGAACCTGGCAAGCTAATCCCTAAGTGGAAAGGCTCTACATCAAAGTGCTTGCTTTAATGACTGCTTCACGCTAATATCTAATCCCAAATCTGTGTTGTATAAAGCAGGCAGGATGACAATTTGTGTAGCATAGCTACATTTAGCACTAAACGGAGCTAAACTTTGCCCAAGGTTAGGAGACACAGTCATGTGCAATAAATAAAGGGAAAAATTAACAGCCCCTGATGGTTCCTGAGCATAACTTCAGTTGCTCTAGGGGAGACCCAGTGTAACCTTTAACTCTTGTGTAAACAAAAGGCTAGGTAGCAGTTTTAAATAGAAGGCTCCACAGAAACGATAGATTCCTCCTAAAATCCTCCTGAGTCTGTCAACCATGAGACAATCTCTGAGTGAATTACCAAACAAAATGTTACTCTAAATCTCAGGGGTGAGTCAGATCTGTGCATTGAGGGCCATTACTTGGTGGTAAATGAATATCAAATGACCCATTCATTTTGACACATTGGGAGAAGAAAAGGGCAGCCATTTTGTTTTTATTGACCTGGAATGATTAATCTCCGCATGGGGGCTACTGAAATAATTACCTGCATGATTTACGCTGAGAGAGAGAGAGAGAGACAGAGAGAGAGAGACAGAGAGAGAGAGATATCTGCTGAAGCCTTGTGTTTTAGCATCAACTGACATTCCTTTCATTTGGCTTTTAATTACTCTTTTGCCTATACCCATCAACAACACAATTTATTAAAAAATATTTAGTGGACAGCAATGATTCAATGATGCCAGTAGGAATACTAAAAATCCCTCCATATCGATCCGTTTGGTAAATAGCATTCTTTCCAAAATAATTGGACTCAACATCAGAAGTTGCAGCAATGTCTGTAATCAGATTACCAGACGGCAAATATACAGATAGTATCAGTAAACCAGATTACATGCCAAAACTAATTAAAACAATACTAATGCTGCATCTATTTGCATGTGATGTATTGAAGTAGAGTGACTCCCAGTCAAAGTACATTAAAATCTAGACCAGAGGAGAAGATTAAAGAAAAGAAACTTGCCTATAAAAAGTCTCAGCAGCAATTTTTTCTCTTTCTTCTCACTTTCATAAAATGCATATTTGTTCCTGTTTATTATGCTTGTGAATTATAAGCAAAGTGTACTGATTTGCTCACCTGGTGTTCCAGAGATCTCCACACTCAATGTGCGTTCAATGGTCTTGTTCTCAAATGGAGATCCTTTGTGGTCACTGCAACACATAAAAAACGAGCTGATATAAGTACAGGGAAGAGGCACTTTTACATGGTTGTGTGGTTTTACAAATGGAAATGAAATCTAAAAAAATGCCTCATTGTTGGAATAGATCACTTTCTTTGGTGCTTTAGTTCAGATTTTGTCTGCTCTACAAGAATGGTGGAAAAACTCTCTCACTTACTTTGGAGACTCTGGGGTCAAAGGAAGTGGCAAGGTGGTTGGTTTGGCTGCAGAACACAAAGGAGCATGGGTAATTAATTAACTAGATCACACCGTACCCAAAAGATATCAGGTCCACATCTACAAATCAGTTTCAGATTTCGATCATTAACAGTGGTGATGTGGAACTCCCAACCCAATACAACGTGGCTAGAGCATTATCCAGCCAAATGTTTAAAAGAAAGCTACTGGCTTCTAACTTGACCCCTTTTGTTTGCTTGGTTTTTTTTTGTTTTTGTTTTTTTTTTGTCTCATTTTTGGTCTCATTGCTCACTTTTTGAGGCAAGATGAAATGATGGCATGTCTCCAGATATGCAACCCATGTGAAAGTTCCCCCACAACACAGAGGACAGAAAATCAAAAGAGAATGAGTTGAAAAGAAATAAACAGCACACGCATTACAAATGGTAATGATGGAAAACGTAAAATTGAAAAGTAAAATATTTGGCATGCAATTTAAACCAAAGCAGGAGAAGAAAGAAGAGTCGAGGAAGCATGTGCAGTTGCCTGAGGCTGCGACTGTCTCCGACTGTAGCTAGGGAGTATCTCTCAGTTAGACAGCTATGTCAAGGCAGCCATGTTTGCCTGAGACCACATGGAAATTCAGCACACTTGCTTGTTCCATGCTAGAAACTGGTTGACTCCAATTGCATTTGTGAGTCAAGGTTGCTGGTTCAGCCGCCCCTCATTTTGTCACAAGTGAAGGGTCTGTACCCATTCAGAAGGATTGCCTCTGGAAAGCATGATGCAACTGGCTGCATTTCTAGGGAGCCTGGTGTAAGTTAGCATCAGGGTTAGTCTGTAGTCAAACTGGGAAGCAGTTAGAGGAGGAGAGGCAGAAAAGAGAGGGTAGGGATGCAGCAATGATTACCTAACGGTGGTGGAACCTGGTCATCGGGGTGCCTGCAGAGTGCCTGTCTGTGTGGGTTCTGCCCTTGTGTGGCGGAGGGGGTGTGCTCTGGAACTAAAGAGTCTGGGAAGAGTGGATTTGGCGAGCCCCATGGAAATGACACAGGGCTGCCTATGACATCATTATAAACATCCACCCTATTTTGCCCCACTATATCTTTAGACTGTCCTGTCTCCTGCTCTGATTTCATTAACCAACTTTCTAAGTCCAAGTCAACCAGCGTCGAAAGCTCAAGGTCTGATGGGTCAGCCTGACAAGGTTCTTGAAAGTCTGGAACAGAATTTTCTCTCTGTTGTTCCTGACTAGCTTTCAGTATGTACCAATCCCGCCCTTTGTCTTTAGGAGTCATTTTGGGTGGGTCTTGCCTGTTTGTCTTGGGGACATTAGGCATCTGCAAGTGGGCCCGGTAACGGGCTGGCCTGGGCCTGGAGGTAAGCAGCTGGCTGAGCATGGGATGCTCTTGCTCTTGCCTCCTCTTCCTAATGGTTAACACGATGTGCCTGTCGGCACGGCTGGCCCCAGTCCAGCCGCCCACCTCAAGACAACGGCCACAGCTGCCTGCGCGACCCGTCTCTCTAGGCGGGAGAGAGTAAGAGTGCATGTACCTAATGAAGCGGGCGGCGGCCAGGCTGCCTGTGTCTGTACCCGGCTGCAGGCCCGGCGGCCTCCCCTCTTCACCGGAGCAGGCGTGGCCGCAGCCACTTCCACAGGATGGCACAACAGGGGCGGATTGTTCCCCATGTGTACACCGCCGCCAATGCCCTGCCCCCTCACCAGCCACACTACACGCTCCATCTGCCTGGCTCTCACCTCTCTGGGCCTGTGCTGCCAGCTGCTGCTGCTGCTGCTGCTGCTGTTGTGATGACAGGGAGGCAGAGGAGGTCTTCTTCTTTGAGGCATTAGAGGAGGAGCAGGAGGACAGGGAGGAGAAGGAGGAGGTGGATGAGGAGGACGGAGAGGAAGAGGACGAACAGGACGAGGTACCAGGCCCACCCCTGTCCTTGCCGCAGCCCGACCAGGTGCTCTTGGCTTCACTGGCTCTTGTCTGGAAGGCATCATCGCTGGAGGTGAGGTACTTGAGCAGCTCCGTGCAAGGGCGTCTCACCTGCCGGCTTGGCTGGGGACAGACCCCTCTTTGTTTGCTGTTCCAGGGGTTTTCCGTCTAGAGAACAGTAAAGAGAGAGAGAGAGAGAGAGAGAGAGAGAGAGAAACAAAAAGCATGTAGAAAAAGAAAACAGGGAAAGGGAAAGAAAAAAATGGGAGTCAGCACATAGGTGGTGTTGTACTCTGCACAGGGCAATGCAAGCATGTATCACCCATCATCTTAATTACGAGGTCTTGGGATAGCTCCGGTGAGATCCGCATGCCAGCAGTGGGGGGAAGGCAATGCAATGTCCTCTGGGAGCCTGCCATGTGCAGCGCTCCAGAAACAGAGGAGTCAAAGTCATTAAAGAAAATTAACTCCTCAAAGGGAGGCATGTGTGAATGTGCAAGAGAAGGCTACACGTGATGTGTACAAATGACTGATGAATTGAGTCTAAATAACAATTTGCAATGTGATATACTTGATAAATATAGGTTAACAGAAACACTTTGGGGCATAGAGCATAAGATGGCTTGAACTAATAATTCAACTTTTAAGGACACATTTAACCCAACAGCACCGCTGAGCCTGTACTATTATAATCGGTATCACCTGCTAAGCTTTGGAGGGAAAAAAGCCAGCAGGCAGAAGAAAGAAGAGAAAAGCATTGGAGAACAGAGGTGCAGTACTTTGAGGAAGCATGAGGCACATAGCTACCTTGGTAACAGCAGATGTTGGTCTGATCCTGTGGTTGCTGGCTGCATGGTTCTGTGCCTTGCCCCCTGCGTATTGATTATAGCTGAGCTGGGAGTTGGGGGGAGCCAGGAGGAGCTTTTTCAACTGCAAATTAAGTACATAAACAATTAGATAAAGGATTAACAAACAACTGTTCAAAGGCAGGTTTCAAAAGTCATATTTTGGTGGCATTTTTATAATTCCTAGTTTTTTTTATTTAATTGCAAGTGTTGCCTGTAAGTCTACCAGGCTACCATGGGCATAGACTGTATAACATGGCAAATGCTAGCTGTTGGTTTAAAATGTAAGATTTGAATTAATTATTATTATTACCTACTTGTATTTGTCTGAACTGTTATTTTTTAAAGCATTTTGTTTTGTTAGGCTGCTTGCTACTGCATAGTTCTTTTGCACTGAATTCTTTTTACAATGCATTTATGTACTTATCAACATATACTCAGCAATAAGTCAATGATAAGTTGACATTAATTAGATTAGATTAGATAACATTCACCTTTATTGTCATTGTGCCGAATACAGGTACAGAGCCAATGAAATGCAGGTAGCATCTAACCAGACGTGTGAAATACAGTATTGATTATATATAAAGTGCAGGACGGTTACTGGGGAAAGTGATGCTGTGGGTACACTATGTTCAATCAAGGGGAGTAAAGTGGTAAACAATATAGATGTTGCAGGGACAATCATACATATATACAAAGTTAGTGGACAGAATGCAAATGTAGGTTCTATGTACTGTGAGAGCGGCATGTACAGTAACCGCCTGTGCAGATATAAATAGTGCAGCAAAAGATTGTGCAAATATGACCATAGCCCACTATTTGCTAATATGACTGTTATTAGTAATAATTATAATATTAACAATAATAATAATAATAATAATAATAATAATAATAATGGAGAACACAATATAATATGAGGAAGAAAGCTATAAAATGCTGTAGAGATGTTTGTATCATTGATATTAACCAGAAACAAGTGGAACAAAACATACAGCAAATACTGTTTGTGTTAAAGGGCCAACCCAAATCTAGTAAGTGTTGTCAAAACACATACCCCCATGTGTACTTTCAATATTTCTGTGATGAGCAAAATAGTAAGGTTAGGGGGAGGTGTGAATAACTACAGGAAACAGGTCCAACATGGTGGACAAAACAGAAAAATTAGTACTGACTGTACGACCAATTAAACATAAATAAACACATTCAACACAGTGTACGTGACTCAACGGAACAGGGCTCCACAGTTGTAGCACCTTGGTTCAGATCCCTGTTGTGGTCCTAAACGAACTTGATCCTGGAAGACTGCAAATGCAGTGTCCTTTAGCCCATAACAAGTACCACTGCTGGTATATATGGTATCCTGATCACGTGGAACCTTTTGCAGCCTTTTATAAAAGGTCACTATTTTTTTGGAACTTTCACTGAATCTCTTAGATGCAGGGATTACCAGTGCACAATAAAATTATGGCTTTCTTGCTCTTTGCTGTAGTTTGACTGCAAAGGGTGCTGATACATCATGCCAGGAGCACCACTGTGCGTGTGTGTCTTTCTGGAGTAATGTACAATGCAATTAACACCTCAAGAACACTGATCCACTTCGATTTGCTCTTTCATCTGTGCTGTATGGCTTAGTTCTGCCCACAGACGCCATGCTGGGCCTGCCAGAGCTGCCGCCTGCAGAGCCTGTGCCCGTTTTTGGTCACAGGCCTGCAGCATCTCCTTATCTGGTGCATGCGAGGGCCAGGCAGGGAGAGCGGGGGAAAGAAACAGAGAGAATGTGGCACCGAGAGAGGCTGAGTGAGAGGGAGAGACAGAAAGAGAGGGGCTGGACATGGTTCATGGCAGTAGGGGATTGGGGGCATGCAGAAGCAGAGGGAGCCTTACCAGGGAGGGCTCCTCTGGCTCTGGGGTGCGTGGCGAGCCGTCAGGGGTGGAGGGACAGCTCTGATCGCTGGCGTTGGTCACGTCCCCATCTGCCAGGGCCTCGAACGAAGGCAATCCGTCCTCGTCCACCGGGATACTGTCCAGGGTTTCTGTGAGCACTGCCAGCAAGTTGGCCTCATTTTCCTCATCTATCTTCTTAGGAGGTGGAAAAGGAAAGGGGCGAGAGAAAGAACAGTGGGAGAAAATAGGACAGTTTAGTTTGGAGAAGTCGATTTCTGTCTGTCTCTTATGTTGGTGCAAGCACTAGAGGGAGGGGTGCTGCTCCATTGTTAATAGAATATGGAGGTTTTTTTTTATTCTGCAGTGCTGTACAGGAAAAAGTGTGCACAGAAATTTCTTTCAACTACAAATTGCCTTAGCCACATGAGTCAGTGCTGTCAGTCATACATTAAGCATGCGGCTTACTGGACCAAAATAATATCTCCCCTAAGAAACCCATTAACTGGGCTGACACACAGCAACTACCCAGGGAAAGAAAAGGGAAGGGAGGGGGAACAATGGATAGGAAGTTGAGTTGCTCCAGTCTCTAACTCTGTTCTGCACGGAAGGGAGGCAGGTGGCTTGTCCACAAGATGTTGCAAACACTTTATACGTAGCATAATTATCAACAATTATCATTGGTTAATGCTAAACGACTGATGAACGATGATTTTTCGAAAGCAGCATTAGAAAACTGACAATACAGACTGTGAGAGATGATCTGTTGTCAAGTCGGAAAGGCCAGCCATTTCCCATTTCTGTATGAAAAAGCTCATTGAGAAATCTTTCTTGTCAACATAGGGGTCAAGGTAACATGGAAGGGGTGGTGCCTGTAGAACAGCAATGGGGAAGGAGGAGGGTTGTGACAGGCCCTGAAAGTTCCACTGCCAAAACACGTAGGGACTTAGCAACCACAGAAGATAAACACCCAAACTGCTGTGGGTCATGGCACATACAGCCCAACAAGAACAAATCCTTTTATGCACACCACGGGATTAGTATCACTTGCCGATAGCATTCGGGCACAATCATTGTGGCTGCAGGCAAAGAGTCCTCTTTAGATAGGGGTGTTGCGCTACATAGCCTCCAGTCCCATGTGCAATGATCACCCTGTTTGATCCTCTTTCTATTCATAGTTTCCCATGATTACATGCCAGCATGGCTCGTGCTCATACAAACAGCTTTTGATAAAGCAAAACAGGGGCCATTCCCCATATCTCTCCTTACTTAAAGGGTCCCAGGAATTGATAGCATTGATTTGTTAAATGACTGGCTGAAAGAAGCAGAGCTTCATTGAGACGATTTTGAGAGATGCTCCCTAACTCGTTTTGGAAGACCTTTCAGGAGACTCTCCCTCATTCATTATTGAAAATGATAACAGGACAGATTTCAGAGATAACCAAACACCCACTGGGGCCTTTGAGCTCTGGTGGTAAAACTGCGAGGAGTAAATCGTTGCCTGTGAATTATCATGCTGTTTAATTGCTGGTTAATGGCGCCCCATCCCTTCGCCGGACAACAGCACTTTAATATATAGTGCATTATGAGCACCAGCAGCCAATATGGGCTAAGGGTTTCTCCTTACTCTAAAAAGCTTTCCCCAGCAAGCTGATTACCTATATAACCCAGATCATTCAGTATTATTTAACACGTTAATATACTTGTCATGGAATTCTAATTTAAGTTTTGCTTCAACCTTTGCTGAGACTGGCATGGATGAATCTTATCTTAAAAGAATCCCATCAGAAGACGTCAATGGCACCAGAAATGTCTGCATCTCCAGCATCTATAGCAGTAAACAGGCTAGCATCCCTTAGTGCTCAAAGATTCTGGCCTAGTTACTTTACTGGTGAAAATATCTTTTACAATAGCATGAGACCACAGCTACAGTCACTCAGAGCATAGAGTCTATTCCTAGCAAAGGGACCTCTTAAAGGGCACATGGCCTTACCAGAAATTGCATTCCTGTCACTCTATCTTTCACCACTCTGTTGCCACTACCGGTAGCCTACAATCCAAAAGCTCCATTCAAACTAGTGTCACTGACACTCAAAAAGAAACAGAGAGGCAGTGGTCAGTGCCAAGGCAGATGCTGAAGGGAATATTTGCCAAAGAATCACATGCAATCTCTGATAGGCACGTACACCCTCCATTGATTGCCCTCAGCGAATGTTGCAAGGCTGCACAGGTAGGAAAAAAGCAAAGATGAATGAATAAATAAATACATAAATAAATAAATAAATGATAGCCAAGGCCTATCTATCGCATTTAATGGGAGCAACAGAATTAAAGAGCACTTAACAATCGTAGGCTAATTGTGGGGATCACAATATATTAACCTGCTTCAATTCTAAAGGGTGCCATTCACAGCTGTTTTACTCCAAATGCTTCAATTAGCCATAAAAGACTCTGGCAAGCACAGGGTAGCCTTCACTTCATCTCCACCTCTCCTTTACCCCCCCCCAACCCTCCAACCCCTCCCAGAGGCAAGGCAGCGCTCACGAGTCGTTCATTATCAGGTGAGGCCTTTTGTTATCAGGCAGGCTGTCTTTGAAATCGTCCTTGCTTCAACTCTTTTATTGAGTTCCACCCGAGCCATTGTGCTCCCAAGATACAATTCATGCCACTGATAACGTGCAGTGCTTTTTTTTGTACTCCTGCATATACTTCTGGAGTCCAAGGTAAATAGAGAAAATTTTAGTATGTGCTAATTGTTATAGTGAGCCACCCTCATGTCCGCCCCGGTCGGGTTTTGTGCATGTGAACAGGCTTGCACGTGAAAAGGAAAAACATTCTGAAGATAATACATTTCAGAACAAATACTCTGAGAGTTTCACAAGCAAAAACTTGCCCTGCCTGCACTGTAAGAGACATTAAATGATATCCATCTTGTCTCGAATAAGCTTTATCTCTCTCTGACTAACATGCTCGCTGAAAGAAAACATGTTCAATAAATTGGTCTGCAGGTTGCTTGCGGTTAGCCACAGCTTTGACCATTTAATTGCAGTGCATTTCTTAAACAAATGTTGAAGGCCCCAGATGAGGTTCAGTAAGTTGCCAGACCCTCTAATCACAACATGAGGAGAAACATGAATGTGTATATGTGTGGGAGACTGAGTCCTAGTGTTTAGGACCCAGTGGAGAAAGCACATTAGAACTGATAAACAAATAGTGTCAGTCTGTGTTATTAGTCTGCCCCCTGATTTCACAGCAAATAAATCAAAGTCACTTGAAGCAATATGTGAACAGTGCTCGCACATAACAGGGCAGTCGCACCAAGATCACTTAGGCAGGGGTTTGTGACGGAAGATAGAGACAGAGCTGCTAGATTGCGAGAAAATAAGGGAGCAAAATTAGATATAAAAGGGCTTTCAAGCAAGATAAATACCCCAAAACAAAGGTGCAACTTTCAGTCGGTGGAAGCACAATGTCAAACACGCCCAAAACCTACAATAAAGAGCAAATCCCTGTAATTTCCCATTATCCATCATATTCTAATGCGTCTACCAGATAATGTCACAGCGCATATAAAAATGGCCTAGTCTTCATCTGTCAACCGCAAAAATAGGATTCGGCCAGTGGAATGACTAGCACTATTTCAAACCTCATTTCCCCTGCAAATGATCCTGCAAGCCGGCCACTGATGCATGCTAGCTCCAGAGGCAATGATCACAGCACGCCAGGCTACCACATGGATTAACTTTTCATAACGCTCACCAACATTACAAGCCACCCCCTCCCTGCCACCACGCTGTAGATGGGCATGGAGTCTAAGGCTCTTCTCTTTGAGATTGAAAACAGCCAGCCAAAAAAAACCCAGCATGGTGCAGATGTCTCGTCCTAATGGACTTGATAGCAAGAGAGGACACAGCGGTGCGCTACCGGAGTAATTCTCGCCAGTCAAACGTATTGACGAGCAGCACGATTGCTTATTGGATCACTCCATTAGTGTCAATAGCGCTTTTAAAAAGGCACGCTTAAGTGGAGCACACAGCCAGTGGTGTCAAGTCGCACACCCTCTCCATTTGGGCCCTCTCAATGGAAGTGACAGATTTGAGCGATGTCATGATACTCTAAACACCAGAAGAAGAGGGTAAAAAACATAGATTTGTCATGTATCGCCTCACGGACATCACCCCAGAATCTACAGTAACTTTGTAGCTGAAGGGAAAACATTATTAACTTAATGTAATTTTAAAAACCTGAAAGGCTTACTGGTCTAATCATCAGCAGAAAAGCTGACAGAACATAAAGCCCGGCCGACCATTTCAAATGGTGTAAAAATAATTAACAAAAGGCAAAGCAGAATTTTGAGGTTTCCTTGCGACAGTCCTAATTTGATGTATTAATTGGAGAACGATCCTAATTAGACTGGCGTAGACTGTTTTGTGTGTGCGTGAGGGAGAGAAAGAGAAAGCCTTCAGGCCTCAAAGGGGGCCAAAGGCCTCCGCCCACCATCTCTGACGACAACTAGAAACCTCCAGCGACCACAACACGCCCCATGGAGAGATTCAGGCACACGCACATGAAGTAACCTCCCATCACCAGAGACAACAGAGAGGGAGAGAGAGAGAGAGACGGCAAAAAAGAGTAACAAAGCAACCAAGATTAAAAAGCACAAAACAGAGAAACACAAAGAGGAGGGAAAGAAAAAACAAATGACACTAAGGAAAAAAAAAACACGCTGCAGCATCTTAAGTACCGGCTTCTGTAACGTTTCTCAGCCACTGCGCTACAGCAGATGGTCAAGAGGCCGCTTCTAATGCTGTTCTAATAGTGTGTGATGTTTGGATGCTCAGACATATTGTTGCTCAGCTTTTTTTAGAGTGTGCCGCCGCAGTGCTGCCAGAGCCAGCCAAAGCACTCTCATGTTCCTCAGGAAAAGCCTTTTGCTGGGATCAAGCGCTTTAATGGATGCAGAGAGAGAATGCTGTGAAAAGACTTTTTGAAAGATGGCAATGAAGTCTTTAGTGCTGGATGATATGTGGACTATTCCATTATACTGATATCGCTGTCACAGTGACCAGGACCTAAAAGTTAACCATGATGAATGTTATTTGCTGGGAACTGGACACTGAAGAAACAGTAGGTCTCCATTTATACCAGGTTAAAGTGCACAATACTGTGCAAGGCAGGTAGAAAAGGACTAATTAGTCCAATCAGAAGACGCTACCTATCAGATTTATATGACGTTCTTCTAGCACAGGTCCACAGTAAGTATCCAATGGAGAGACAGAAAGTGCTGCTGCTGGTCACTGAATAGATGTAGTTAGAGAGAATGAGGAGGCAGTGTTCACTTTATCTTGCTAAACGAGTGATGTCACATTTCATTCCGAAGCATGGGGAGAGAAACTCTTGCAACATGGAGAGAGAGAGAGAGAGAGAGAGAGAGAGAGAGAGAGGGAAATAGAGAGAGAAAGAGAGAGCTTAGCTTAGGGGAATGGTACCCAAGCACTGTGTCTTTAACTGAAATCACAGGTATATCTGGCAGGTGTAAGCTAATGTGTATAGGGGTTTTCATTTGTTGTCTCTGGTTATTATACGTGTATGTATACAGCTTGTATGTGTTTGTGTGTTTTGTGTGTCCTCTCTCTTTAAGAGCGCTTCGTTACCCTCCGGATCCCCCTCTGACCTTTCTGCTGCTGGCAGGCTCATCAGCGGCACTGAAGCGGCGCGGCCTGTCATTTATCACTGAAACCAGCAGGAAGGGCATTGCAACCATTGCAACCAACAAAGCCAAGCAGGCCAAGGCAGCCTACCTCGCTCAAGTGCATGCATACTTCTACGTGGGAGCCTACATGCGTGAGCGCGAGCACACGTGGATGAGCGTGTGCCGAGGGTGGAGGAGGTTAGATCCCCAATATCAAAAATTTATGGTAATTGAAACCGCCAAATCTTTGTGGAAATGCAGTCAATTTGATTCAGCAGCAAAAGGTCACTCTATTCAATTTACACTCAATGCTGAGTACAGTAGCCAGCAAAACACCTGAAAGCAAATGATCTTATCAGAGTCTGCTATTGCCCCCTCACCTCACTGCATAAAAGCTATTTGCTGATTACTAAATAAATGCATTATCTTTTACCTTGACTTCCACTGCTAGCGCTCTCTCACTTTCTCTCTCTCTCTCTCTCATTGGCCCTGGGGTGTTGTTGAGGGAAGCTTTGTCAGACCTTGACTTTGTAAGGGGATTATTCCTGTGTGTTTTTTACCTTCTAAGGGTATGACTTTAGACTACAGCACATGTAAAGGAACGTAGGTGCAGCTCAGGTAGGAAAGTACAAGGCTGGAATAAATTCCTAACCAAGACAAACAAGCAGGAAAACTGGACGTCAGCAGGATCTTCAACATCCTGACCAGCAAGGTTGAACTAATGTTCAAGCGTATAGATATGTACACTTCATCGACTATCTAGGAACAGTGATTGCAAAACGGCAGGCCATTCTAGTCAACTCAAGCATATGCTGACAACCAGTGAATAGATGAAAAACCTTACAGTGAAAAAGACTTTTTACCCTCTTATTCCAAATGTAGTAGACCAGGGAAGACATGTTTGTTGCTTGAGCTTTTGCACTGGAGCTAGAAAGCTAATGTAGCTACAAGAAGCTCATACCTTATTAGTAAGCACAGTGCAAACTGCATGACTTAATCACATAACTGTAAAATGCTGTTGAGTAACTTTGAATAAACTTGCATGTTTGGTTTCTGACACCGGCCAAAAATGTGTACCATCTAAAAATCACTTTTTTTACATCAGCAATTTATGTGATGTAAATTAGATTGGATTGGATTAGATTAGATTAGCAAGCTGTTGCATTAAAAACCAATATACTGGTCATTTGTCACTGTTTTTCAGTGTAGACTTTTACCCAGCAAACTTAAGCCTAAAATCATGTATGCTCTTCATGTCGTGACATCCCACATCATTCCCGTCCAGCCCAAAAGGACCACGATTTAAACCACTGTTGCATAAATCCAGAGAGTAGCAGTGTTCCCGGAATTTAGAATTCCAAACTCCCCCACACTGGAGGGCTGAACTATTAAATAATCGAGAAGGTCTCCGCGACGAGGCGCTCTCCCTTTCCCTCTTTTTGTCTCTGAAGTGAGGTGAACCAGACGCCCAAGGCTTATTGGCTCAGCGTTTCCGGCCAGGTTAGAGAGAGACAGGCCCCGAAAGGCTCTTAGAAGAGATTACCCACCCGGACTAAAAATAGCCCACACTGGCTTGCCCCTACTACTCACAACGTAGCTAACGCTAATGCTCCAATTCAGCATCCAAGAACTACAAGAGCCTTCTGAATACTATGTGTGTGCTCTTAGGGCTGCAACCTGGGGATGCAAAAGTTGGAGGGCCTTAAATAGGATATAAATGTATGGACTATGTGGCCTGTAAGTAATCCGTAAATACGGAATATGATTATGCCTTTGCAGGCATGCAAACGTTAAATCCTCATGTATCCCTCATGTAATCTGTGCAAAAGTTATGGCACATTTTATATTTGTATGTTTATCCCAATAACTCAGCAAATAAACAGCAATTCTGAATGACAATTAAGGAAGGAAAGGGCATATTTAAGTATGAAGTATGCAGAGCATGTGTTATGATCGAAATGTATCATTTGACCAGGGTTGTACGAGCATTTGCATACAACTACATCTCTGAAACAACAAACTTTATAGGATGAGTAAAAACTTTCCTAAATTTAGGACATTAATGTGACATGCATGTCATTTTGGACCATTTCTATTGATCCATCTATCACAGACAGTTCACACGTTGTAAAAAGTAGCTGTTTATTTAGTATAAAAAGTTTTGAAATGTCATGAATTGTAAGTTATGTAACTATGAGCATAAAACCCTTGCAGGTTTAAAGGGTTAACGTTAGCGGTAAAGGAAGGGCAGCAAATGTAAAATCTGTGCGAAAGGGTGAACTATAAACAGAGCAGCTTTATTTGCCCCAATAAAAGGTGATTTAATGGGCTGATCGTCATGTCACGTTAGGCCCCCCATTGGTGTGTGGCCTTGCTGGTAACACAGGGTCACATGTGTGACCCCACCTGCACTGCTTCAGTCCTGAGATCAAATAGTGGCCCGGTCGGATGATATTTACACCACTCAGCTCAGCTGGCATAGTACAGTGTGTCCCTGGGCCATGACAGCCAAAAGCTTTTTATAAGCAGACAAAACTCTAGACATGCCGGGGTGGCTGGGTTAACTACTACTCTCTCACACTCACACACACACACACACACATACACGCACACACACACTTACACAAGCTCAGAGGAGCCGCATCAAGAGGAATGCTTATGGTAATCCATACTGGTGACTTGAAAGCAATAAATAAAGATCTGTGTGCAAAGTGTAAACTCTTTTGGATCACAAGCATGATGTAGATTATTTCAGACTAGGGTGGTGATATGGTCAAAACAATTAAGAGTGATTAATCACATTTGTTCATTTAACTGACTGCACATTTATTTCTTTCAATAATTCAAAAACATTATTTTCATTATATAAATGCAGGAAACAATGCAATCACAGGATTTCTACAGCATGAATTACTGATAAGCAATGATGGCAAAAGTCGATGCATGTTGCAACTCCTCCATAACTATAGCCCCTCTCATGTGCTGCTATGTCACATCTTGTTTTGAAGGAAACTATAGCATATATGCCTATATGCCATTTAAAAGCTGTATTTGAACCATCGGGACAGAGTCATGGACACAAGCAGTGCATTGTTACAGCATGTGAGCAGGTGGGCTGCAGCCAGGAAGTACAGCTGACTAGAGGGATCAAACTAGGAAAATGTGTTAACGGTGTTTATAACGCGTTAACTGTGACACCACTAGTTCAGACTCTAAATATAGGTATGCACATGCACATACAAACATACGCAATCTGTTTCCCCAAAATCAGGAAAGAATTATACATTCACACCGCCAAACACCTCTGTGTGCTTCTGCAAAATGAATTCTTTCATTCTCTCAGGGTTGCACATACGCACAGGTATTTCTGATGTTCCCTCTCTCCTCTCCAGGGGTGTGTATGGGGGTAAAGGGGTGTTAAATGGGCTCTAAGATGAGTGTCAGGTAGCTGAAAGGAAAGCTCAGCTGGGGGCTGTTTCCGAAAGCTCAGCCTAAAATCAAGCCTCTCTCCCAGTCACCAGCTCTGCACTTTGTACCATCTGTTAAAATTACGGACACCACGATCCGATGCTGTGGGAGCCGATCCAGGCCTATTTTAATACACCAGTATTAGCTGTATTAAGTTTGATCTGATTCCAATCCTTCCCTGAGGCTATTTTACTCCATTGCTCTCTATTTTCGCCCCTATCGTAGAAGTCACATACACAGACACTGTCCACAACTGTGCACAAGGTACATTCTGAGAAGTTAAAAAAGCAGTCCAAGTACCTGCGGTGTGGAACTGTTTAAAGGTTAAAACTGAAAGGTTGTAATATCTGCAAAGCTGGTGACTATAGTTAATCTAGAGACCTTTCGTCAAAACACAGTAAAACTAGGGGCACATAAAATACAAAGGTGTTGCGATTACACAATTAGCAGTAAAAGTAACAGTGCGTTCAAGGCTAAAGCACTTCAGTTATGCTGGAGCAACTGACAGTAGTCGTAGACAAGACACCATAAAATGGCCATTTCAAAAAAAGCAGTATCAGTATCAGTAGGACTATCACTATGAATAGAGAGTATGGGGAGACAGCGAGTGATGGAAAAAGAGAGAGATATGGAGAGGGAAATGCATAGAGAGCGAGGAAGGGGGTGGAAGTGTGGAGAGCCAAGCAACAACCATAAGATGTTAACTTGCTCTTTTCAAAACATGCCCTACGGGGACAATTTTCCAACTGCAAGTGATGCTTCCTCCTCTCCCACCCTCCCTCCCTCCCTCCTTACTCTCCTCCTCTTGCTCTTTTGCTTTTCATTACTTCTTCCCTTTCCCACCACGGTGAAGGGGCTGTGGGTGAATATATTCGCCTGCTGGAAGTCCAGCATCTTCTCTCAAACTAGCTAGCTTCTCTTAGAGGCACCACAGCAAAGCGGACAAGGCTGAATTGTCCGGTCTGATTGAAGTACATGGAAGGAAGATGGATAATTTAACACTGTTAAGGGCCGGTATGTAGGCCCACGCTTTAAAAACTACATAACATACATATTGGTGTCATAGTAGATAGTGAATTATTCATAGTGATTAATAAATAATTAGGATGAACGATACACTTGGAATCTACTACAAGACTATACTTTACTTTGAAAGGAGAATTTCCGTTCTGAATGCAGAAAAGTTATAGAAAAACTACCAATTCAGATTTATTTACAATGGTGTTTATAGGAAGCGGAGCGAGGGATGAGTTATATGTTATCAGAGGTTTTATATGCAGTGTTGATTATAATAAAATGAAGGTTGGGGTACTATTCTGCCTTGCAACATCCTGGATGAATGGACTTGAAAAGTGTTAAAGGGGCACATATCCTACATCTTATGTATTTTAGTTCTCCATCATGTTTTATGAACCAAACATGGCCACAACGCATTTTTGTTCCTATGGAATAAAACAGGCTGTTTTTGTTACTATGCCTTTAAGACTAATCTAAGATAAACAAGCTCTGTTCTGATTGGCTGCCCTGTGTTGTGCCTCATTCAGAAAAGCACTGTAATTGTAGCGGAAACGGCTTCGAACTTCAGTATAAGTGGGCAGGGCTAAACTGCTGTAGGCTGAATAGGTGGATATATGTAATTGAGCTGGTTCCTGTAAGATCAAAGAAACAACAAATTTGAAATACAGCTTCTGTATATATGGATTGTATGGACTTGGAGAGTGAATGTTACACAAATGACACTTGCACAAATGGCAGAAATAAAGTAATCTGAAGTAACAGATTGATTGGTTTTCCATGATATGAAATATATATTTCACAACAAAATCTAGTTTCAGAAGTACTGTAAATTAAAATAGAAGCATCAGGCAGCCCATTCATGACCATTTCATGTAATACATGTCCAGGAAACCAACCAAGAAACCTGGGCTTCAGTGCTTAATCATAGATGTGTATGTTTGTTACTAAAGGAGTCTAAAAAACTAAAACAGTAAACCAAAACTTCACTGAATGCTCTGCTGCACCGAGATTATAAATTACAATGAAAAAGATCCTCCACGTTATCTCACAAACAGAGCGCTTAAATTACACAAATGCCTTTAAAGCAAACAGCAGGATCAAAGCAGACCTGTAGGCAACGGCTCCTTGGTGGTGAGATGACACAGCACAGTAAACAAAGATGAAAAAAAACAAAACAAACAACAACAACAGTCACTACAGACGCTGTTAAACAGCAGCAAAGCATATAGTCGTTTTACCATTGTTAGCAGTGTCTCTGAGTTGGCTGACACTGAGCCACTTACGAATGCGTGTGCTTCGAGAAGGAGAGAGGCGACGCAATCCTCTGTGTGTGTGTGTGTGTGTGTGTGTTTCATAAGTGTTCACTTGAGGAAATCATATTATACAGCACAATATGATAATGTGCTCGGCCCAGCTGAACTGCTGCAGCTCAAGTAGTGGTGTGCCTTCAAATGTCAGCATAAATTTGCAAATTAAACATGCGAAGCCATCAGCAGTCACTGTTAACGTGTGTGTGTGCGTGTGCGTGTGCGTGTGCCGAGGTATGCTTGTTGACTTTGGAATGCAGCAAAGGCGAGGTGTAATCAATCACCCTCTCCTTCTATTGTTTGATGTATGACTGGGCAGATGTGTCTATGTGATAGATCAACGAATTAGTAGACAAGCAGGAAGCAAACTAGCTACTGTCTGGGGGAAGTCTGAGTGTTTGTGTGCCATCTGATATTCTGTAGACTCCTCTACTTCTGTGATTAATGCCCACACATGCACACGTCAGTTATGAAGAAGAACCATAGTAATACTCGGCGGGGGGGCGGAAGGAGGAAGTACCTGTGAGTAAAAGTAGAAGTGTTCTTAGAATGCTACCTGAGTAAAAGTACAAGCGCTCTATCTATATTTCCCATTGAGTGAAAGCACAAAAGCACTTACTGGTGAAGGGCCCATGTCCTACATTTACCCTCCTTTTTATTTCAACCTTATATTTTTCTCTCCTTTTATTTCCCCTGATGTCCACCCACGACATTTGCTGTGGTTTGTACCAAAAACAGTCTTAAGTCATTTTTATTTGACCATTTTCCAGCTTCTCTTAACGCCTTAGAATTAAACAGGTTGTTGCATATTGTTGCTGTACAAACAAATAAACAAACAAACAAAATGTACTACAAAATTGTACATTTACAGGACATGACAAACCATTATTGTAAATGAATGTAAAGCAATTACAAGCAATTTTGGAGCATTTCTATTGGTCAACTCATTATGTAATGTGCACACAGCGTAAAGCAGTGATTCCCAACCCAGGTCCTGGATGACCCCTGCCCTGCACATTTCAGTGCTTTCCCTGTTCACATCCAATTAAACTAATCAGCTGATTAATAGGTCCAAAAAACAGTAAACTATACAGAGCAGGGGGTCCTCCAGGACCAGGGTTGGGAATCTGTGATGTAAAGGACACCTGTTGTGTTAAATGGACATGTTTTTTGTTTTTTAGGACATTGGTGATATGTAAATGATCTCTTTCCTGATAGTTGCCTTGTTCAAAAAAACAATCCAGTTGGTATAACGTCAGAGACAGTGTCCTGCTGTAAACTGCTATAGGTTAAATAGGCTGATATGTGTAAATGATTTTTAATGACATCACAAAAATAAGAAATTTAAAATAGGCTGTTTTTGCAGCTTAGTTATATGGAGTATGTGGACTAGGTATGTTTTGAAACTTGATCACTGTTTACGTAATACATCAAACACTTTTATTCCAAAAAAATGCAAGAACAGAAGATATGGTATGTGCCCTTTAAGTATCGAAAGTAAAAGTACTTTTATACTTTTAATTAACATTAACATCTAATTTTGATGATAAACAGACCTGTGTGGCTGCAGATATGAACAGGTTTTTCAGGTCTGCTGTTACATATACAAGACCAAAATCTACTGTACAACTCAAGATACTTTTATTTTTGATACCTAAGTATTTTCACAGGCAAATACTTTGGAACTTTTACTCAAGTTGAAACATACAGGGGTTGGACAATGAAACTGAAACACCTGGTTTTAGACCACAGTCATTTATTAGTATGGTGTAGGGCCTCCTTTTGCGGCCACTACAGCGTCAGTTCGTCTTGGGAATGACATATACAAGTCCTGCACAGTGGTCAGAGGGATTTTAAGCCATTCTTCTTGCAGGATAGTGGCCAGGTCACTACGTGATGCTGGTGGAGGAAAACGTCCTTCTTGGTGGTATGCTGACATTACCCTGGATACCGTGGCTCTTGATACATCACAAAGACTTGCTGTCTTGGTCACAGATGCGCCAGCAAGACGTGCACCAACAATTTGTCCTCTTTTGAACTCTGGTATGTCACCCATAATGTTGTGTGCATTGCAATATTTTGAGCAAACTGTGCTCTTACCTGCTAATTGAACCTTCACACTCTGCTCTTACTGGTGCAATGTGCAATTAATGAAGATTGGCCACCAGGCTGGTCCAATTTAGCCATGAAACCTCCCACACTAAAATGACAGGTGTTTCAGTTTCATTGTCCAACCCCTGTAGATCTAATACTTGTGCTTCAACTAAAGTAGCATCTACCGTGAGAGCATCTACTTTTACTCAAGTACAGAGGCATCGGAATCATGTAATACTACAGGACTTTCTACAGGATTCCCATACTAATTTTAGAGCACATTCACACCAGCCTCATTTACTGTGAACAATCAAGCCTTTTCCTAGACGTTCTTTCTTATAGATCAAATAATGCACTGAAGCTTTCTGCAGGTTTATTGTTCTGAGCTTGTTCGACACCATTGGCCACTGCAATGGTGGAACGACCTGCATGGCAGTATAGAAACATTATAGTTTCTTATTGTGTTACTACAGTTCTTTTATAAAGCAACACACACCATCACCATGGCAGTAGTGCATCGTGAACAGCTGAGTGATGGGTCAATGTGTGGTCAAAGTCTTGCTCAGTCAACACCAGCCACATTCACACACCTCACAAAAGCGGGGGTGGCGCCTTTAGCCTTTTACTTTGTGACCAAGGCAGAATTCCACACTCTGTCTGGCAGCACACTCATGCTTTCAAATGGCAATAAATCCTCATTGCATGATCTAATACAGTAGGGCAGTCGCTGGGCAGTTATTTTGACTAGGTGTCAAGTGTCCTCAAAATAAAAGGCCACAGCGATCTCTCTCGGAGCCAGGGACTGTTCCGTTCTGTGCAGTGTACATAGAGAACACACTTCTGCTTTGGATACAGTAGCAGAGGCCATCCGAGGGCCAGCACACTGGGCAATCACATACTATACCCAAATATACCATACATATATACAAGTATATCGAGAACGAGACAGCCTCTCCACAGAATTTGCAAGGAGCTGTCCTCATCTGAATTGCAAGACTGCTGTTAGGACGAAACAGAGTGTGCTGGTTACAGTATGTCACTTTGGAAAACAGCTGGGCCACAATTACTGGTATATTGTATGTGGAGATTAAAAACCATGTAAATTCGCCAATAGTTCTTAGATTCAAGCCACTGAGATGGTTATACAGCCTTTGGCACGTAGAAATTATAGTTTTGCCCTTTTGTGATGTGACTGATAGAAAGACTGACGTTCTATACTCACGTCAAAGCTACCCTTCAAACGGGCCGGACGTAAACAGTTTCACCACCCCCCAGTTAATCATCAATCAGGTGGCCTGTTGAACCATAAATTCCTTCATTTCTGTGAAATTTTGCTACTTAGTGACCATTCTTTTACACATTAGCCACTTTTTTCAACTGCTGATTACCTTTAAATTGTAGGCATGTCAAACAAAAACTGGTGGTCACACTGAGTGCCTGGCATACTTCTAGAACAGATTATTGTAGCTGTCTAAGTGGATGTATACAAAGAATGCAAGCTTGCTGGCACTGAGCATTGGTATATGTTGTTGCTGTCATATGTTATATGAATATTTTGGAATTTATATATTTACATTCTATTAATTTGATGACGAAAGGGTCAATGTGAAATTTTGAACAGCAAACATTAAGTTTAGTATATTTTTTCCTTCCATACAGTAGTTGTTTTGGAGAGATGAGCTGTAATCATAACAGTGGCAATTTGTATTTAAGAATGTGATCCAGAGTGTTCATTGGAAAGATGCAATAGCGCTTAAATGCTTGGACGTATTGCTACTGCTATTGCTAAATGGCATATAAATGCCTGTATCAGTATATCATCACTGTCAGAACAAAACCTGAATTTATTGTGTCACCATTTCTGTTGGTCCATTTGTGATATATAATATTAATGCTTTAAATCATATGAAAAGACAAAAAAAATGGAGATACAAGGTTTTGCTCCAACAGCACTGATACATGAATGCGTCATTATAAATGTGAACCATGCCTTTTTGAAGACTTAAATATGCTGCATGTAAATGCATGTAAATACACATAACAGTATCTACAGTATTTGGCATGTGACAGTTTTTAAATATACATAAATTATGCAAAAAGGGCAGAAAAAGAGAAAGAAGGGTAAAAAGACCTTGTCTTTGAGTGCTGTGTCTTTCACAGATTTGCTAGTGAGTTGTTCTAACCCCTCTCCAGTCAATTCCCAGGAGAAGGCTGGTCAGTGACAGTGCAGCCCTGCTGACTAGCATCATGGGGCAGAGGAAAGGCCCCCCCGCTGGCACCCACCTCCACTGCGTTTTAGCCCCAGAGATGGGCCTGATAGCAGGGAACTGAACTGGCACTGAAGGGCATTAGCTGTCACGTCACACACAGTCAGTAGGCAGCGCTGCCCTACTGGCTGCTATCTCTCTCACTCATCTGCCTGCTAGCCAGCCCGGCACGGGCCCTGTAATAATGGGACATGATGTAAAAATGTCAGAAAAGAGCAAGACATGAAATAAATGACTTCACTGAATCCGATTCATTAAAAAGGCCTGAAGCTAGATGCGCAGGAGGGGAGGGCTGAGTGCGTGTGGTGTAACTCGGACAGGGACTGAGAGAGAGAGAGAGAGAGAGAGAGAGAGAGAGAGAGAGAGAGAGAATGTGGTTGCGTGTGTGCATGTGTGTGTGTGTGTGTGAGAGAGAAAGTGTGTGCCTGAGTGTGTGAGATCAGAAGACTAGGCAGGCCACCTATTAACTACACTGCAGTCATGCGGGTTAAGAAAACATTGCCAGGGGTTTGAATGGGAGCAAGGGGAGGAGATGAAAAAGTTCTGCCAACTCACTTTACACAAGAGCTGGCCATTTATTAACCTGTCTTCACATTGCTGCTGAGCGCTGTAGTGACCCACACAGGCCAGCAGCGGCAGTGCACTGGAAACACGCACACACAAGTGTGGATTTAAAATAACCTACACCACTGCTGTAGGGCCTACTCATAGCCCCTGGCCAATATCAGGGCTATAGGCATACATCACTTGCTAAATGCAACATAAAGGATAAAAGGGCTACAGCATGTATGTGGCAGTTTTTCAAACCTCTAGTCAACACCATGATGCCAGCATAATGTTGTCCTAGAACCAATGTTGTCCTAGAACCAATGTTGTCCAAGCCAAGAACCACTTAGGAACCTTTATTTTCAGGAGTGTAAAAACTGACATCTCTTTTAATCTAATCTCTCAAAAAGTGGAGGGGGTGTGTGTGGGAGGGGGGCTAAGTTCTTTGAGCAATGCCAGAGGAAAACCACTTTGGAAACCATGATCGAAAATGAGATTTGTGAGTGTGAAGAGCCTTTTATAGCTTTTAGAAAACCTCCACAACAGTTCTATACCAGTTAAAGGGTCCCACGTAGGGCCATACTGAAACCATCTACAGTAACCATCTACTGGAAGGTTGTTTAGAGAACCAAAAGTGGAATCCAGTTTGGCACCTTTTTTAAAGAACGTAGTGTAAAATTGTAAAAAAACATGTAAAAAATGAAATTTCCTCATTTCTGTACTTTCTTTGGCACTTATCCAATGAGGGACATGATAGAGAGGTAGGAAATGACCTGAATTGAAGGTGTAAATCAAGGCTGCTCAAAGTGAGGCCATTGTTATCCTAATCCTACCCCTACACTCAATGATTTAAACATGCTTGTCTCCTGTATATAACTTATTCAATTCAATAAATGTGTTTTTGAAGTATGTTAGTAACAACACATACACTAACATACACTACAGATTAAGGTGCCTTTTGTGTGGTCCCATAGAACAAGCATTATTGGTTCCTTAAAGAACTTTTAAATGAGTGGTTCCTTAAAGAAGAATGTGTGTGAATGAAATATGTGATGCTGAAGAAGCCTAAGGTATAAAGTAATGTAAAAGTAAGGAGAACCTTTAAACCAGTAAAGAACCTTTACATTATGTGAAGATTCCTTCAACCTTACCACTCACGTCTCATTTACAAACATGGTTCTTCAGGGAAATAAAAATGGTTCTACTGTGGCCTTAGTCAAAGAAGGCTTTGTAGCACCCCATGGATTTCAGCCCTCCCCGAATGCTCTGCAAAATGGTCAGGTTTTCTTCTTACATTATAGTCATAAACTGTGAGAATAAGGATATCCTAACAGGGCTTAGACACTGTTTCTTAGCCCCCTGACAGTGATACTGTATTCACAACACACACACACACACACACACACACACACACACACCGGTATTTTTATCCTGCCCTCTCTCTCCTCTTCCTCTCACTACAGGAACCAAGAGGCCCCCACAGAGTGACTGTACGACACCACAGAGTCACTGTACGGTCCCCAGGGCCAGCCGGGCATACAGCCTTGTACATGCTCTCACAAACACAAACAAGCACCAGCGAGCCTGAGAAAAAACAGCCACTGCTCTTTTACCAAGCACTCTCGCTTCCACTGGCGAAGAGCAAAGCCGCGCTATCGTTTTCTCTATCTCCACAGATAAGAGCGTAATGAACTAGCCAGTTAGCACAGGCCTCCGCCACTTTGTTTCATCTGCCACGTTTCTTCTCCTCTGGACTTTGCTTTCTGTGTGAGTGATGGAAAATGCTACAGAGTAACAAGTGTAAAGCTTTAACCCCCTCCTCTTTCAGCAACTTGGCACCAGTGAAATGGGCCGGCCTCGTTTAGAAGCTGACACGCTTGATTTACTACTAGAGCAAGATGAGATTTCAAACAGTGAGCTGGAAGAACAGAGAGCTACTCCAGTGACTCAAAATAAACTATAGTATGTGCGGCATTAACGAGGCAGGTAACGTGCGGGTCGCCTGAGGTGTCAGCCCATTGCTTTCTCCATCCACAATCAGCAGCATTATGGCTTAACCACAACTTTGTGAGTTTATTAACGGCCTCTCCTACAGCAGTTTAAGGCTTGATAAGGCATCTATGACAGAAACACGATGAAAGGCAAAGGTTGGTGGCTTATCACAGCATCTGGATCCTCGAGAAACAGTCACTTTGTACTTTCCGATGGATAACGAAAGTCCAAACACAGCAGTTTATCCAATGTTAACTGTTATGGCCTTCAAAGAATCCAGCATTCACCCTACTTCCCATTATCTCTAAACACTGTAAACTAGGGTGTGAAAATCCAATACTACGGCACCTTAGATAAGGTTCCAATCAAAGTCTTTAGTGTAATACATCAATGAGACAAGCCCATCCCATGTCCTCTTCCATCTAACAGACATACGCTAGTAAAAGATGGCCTTCCTTACCTCAAACAGGTTGGCCGACTCGTTGCCATACTGGCTGGAAATGATTTCTGATTGGTCGCTGTACCACTTGAGTCCACCCAGAAAGCTATCCGCATCCAGGTCGCTGACATCCAGTTCGGAGAGGTCCAGTTCAGGCAAGTCGGGGCAAAGGGGCTGGTCTTCCCCAACCAAGGCAGCACACTGTAAAAGAGCCAAAGAAAAGAATTTCCTTCTCAGTGAAACGTGAGATGATAACAGGGCTTTAAAAGTACAGAAGGAAAACAAACCAGCAAATCTCAGACTACAGAAACAACACTAAGATTACTCAGTAACTACTATAAAAGTGACACAGTACCTGCATAAGAGCTTTTATGTGGTTATAAGAATATAAGCTTCTATACAGTTAAAACTCCGTCTCAAGCATGGGCCCATGTACTGTTTGAACACGATGTTCCTGAATGGTTCTATGCTTAAACAGAGGACTGTGTGGAGGTTCTTTAAGGACCTTTGCACTTACACATCTCATTAATAGCCACGGCTGAGAGATTCTGTAGTGGCATCACTCCACTGTGTTCAGTGTAGGCCTAAATCTCTCCAGTTTTATTCCATTTTGACACTTAATTCAACGCATAACAAAGCTGTAATTTCTATCTATCTATCGTATACTATCGATTTGCTGTTTCTGTTGGAGAAATGCATTTCTGTTGTGCAGTACTGCCTATTAATATTTCGACTGTTCACCGGCTGCCTCACTATGCAACAGTGTGACAGCTGCTGCGTGGCTCCTCGAACACAAATTATAGGCTTCATCGAACTGCTAACGCTGGGATCAACACACTTAAAACCTGCCAACCTTCAATTCTATCCGAGGCTTTAGAACACTATGGACCTACAATTGGCTTATGTTTTCCGTGTAAACAAGTTCCTGGGATTATTTTGCTAAGCTGCAGAGTGTTGTTATTTATTTATTTATTTATTTATTTATCTGTTTATTTTACTCTTAGCATCCCTCAGCATATGCACTTATAGACAATGTCATGCTATCTGTATGTGTAAGTAATGAAAGCACTGGAGGATCATGTTCTAGCAGGTAGTATGAGAACCCTCAAACAAGGAACAAAGCAGCCATGAATCAAATGTAGTGCTTTTGGTGTGGGTGTGTGTGTTGGGGTGTGTTTGGGGGTGGGTGGGGGTTTGTCATCTAGGCCTTAGGGGATAAATCATACAGTAGCTACAGTAAAGAATGCTGGGAAGAAGGCTGCGGGCCGAAACGCTTGCGCTGCATCCATAATGTGTTCACCTTTGCACTTTTTGCTCTGCGCACCCTTCTGAGTTTTAATTACGAGCGCGTAACTGTGCTTACGCATCGCTTTCCAACGCAAACGTTTCCTCTGTCCCTCCGGTTTTTTTTTTCTTTCAGTGATCGGAGCTTATTTGTGCAAGCTTGGCGCAAAGAAAAACGCGTTTTGCGTGTGTTTTTAGTTCTGTGCGGGGACCACATGCCCCCAGGACGACAGGAAAAGATATATTGCTGTTGTGAAGTAAGTAATGCTGTTTTACGCAAAACAAATCCGTCTGGTTACTCAGGTGAGGGTAAGGGAGGGGTCAGGGCGAACAGCCTTCAACTACAGTATACAGGCTTTAATTTAAAGACCCCATAAACACAGCAATACAAACTGAGTGCGAAGGGCAGGTCTATGTATGTGAAGTGAGAGAGCGAGCGAGAGAGAGCGAGGTGGGGGCGGGGCTACCGCTTACCCACGAGGCACACGAGCATGACGCCAGAGTTCGACTAAGGGCGCGTGGCCACGGTACCCAAACACACACACACGCAAATACGTACATTTACTTACGCACACACACACACACACACACCATCAGTGAGCCCCACTTCAGCAACAGCAGCCCAGCAACCCCAAATGTGCGTGCGTGCGTGTGTGTGCGCGCGCGAGTGAGCGAGCGGAGCTTTGATTTAGCGCACGAACTGCGGCTTCATCCGCCCTGCGCAACGCCGCGCACCACCAGCTCACTTTACAGCGAGGAGAATCTAAACACACACAAACCATTTCAGTGTCTGTAGCGACTTCCTCAGAGAGAAAGAGAGAGAGAGAGAGAACGCTATTGCATTTGCGCTTTACTGGAAAGCAGCCCGCGAGACTGACTGGCGAACGGAAAGAACAGCAGGACTGAAGTAATGTACGCTAAACAGGCTAAACATAGAGAGCAGAAAAACTCGATATCCAGCGTCAGACTTGAGCCATCTATGCCATGAATAATTGAAACGCTCACAGACTGCTCCAGTATTGTAGGCTACATTTACTGCTCCAGTACATAAAAGGCAGATATAAACAATTGCAGGCAGTACACAGATAAACAGCCGGGTAACCAGACAAGCAGACACATGTATACATATACATATATGCATGTATAGGTGTTTCTCAGCCAGCAGACTAATTCCCCTGAGCGCGCTCGCAGTGCAATCTCCTCCTTTCACTCCAGTCCCCGTATTTAACCACGTTAAAACACCTGTCCTGCACCATGACAGCACATCAGAGCAGCCTGCAAGGCTCCCTGCGCTCACGTTCAGCATCGCCTGTATGACTTTCCTTCATCCACAGCGCTGGTGAAATCCCGTCAGCTGGACGGACAGAACCCCCCCCCCCCCACACACACACACACCTCTCTCGCTCGTTTCACATACAATCACGCTCCCTTCCGAACGCGCGTTAGGGTCTGCGTGCACTTCTCATCCCTCCGTTTTAAAACGGCTGGAATCCGAGAGAACAGGAGAAGTTGCAGTGGACAGCACCTGGCGGGGATACATGAGAGCGAACCCGAGCAGCAGGTACCTGTACATACGGCACGGCTCGTCGCTCAACCTGCTGCCCAATCAAAACAAAAAAGAAAAAAGAAAAAGAAAAAAAGCATGCCAGACAAACCCACCAAAAAAGCACGATTGCTCTCAAAAAAGGAGAAAAACAGCCTTTCCTCCCTCGACCCGTGTATTCCCGTGCATTCCGGAGCTCCGTTTATATTTCGCTCAGGGTACCGGATCAAACAGCCACTTCACTCAACGCAGAACGCAGCCAGCGTCCACCTTCCCCCCAAGCCCAGCTCCGATGCTCAGTTCAGCCTTTTTAAGTTTGCCGTTATTTCTCACCTCTAGTTCTCTCCACACCGCGTCCTGGTTGCACCTGTCCCACGCCATCCAGACACTGAATGACGGTTGCGAGAGAAAAATATGTGCGTGTAAAAACCAAAATCAAAAAAAGGGGGTAAAAAAGAGAAAAGAAAATCAAAAGGATGACGAGAAAGATCCGAGCGGTTCCAGCTTGCTCTCATGCAGGGAAGTGCCCCTCACTGTGCGAGAGAGCGAGGGCGACCTGTCTTACAACTGCTCTCCATCACATGACAAAGCTATTAAAAGTAGGCAGGCGAGTGACTCCCCTCTCGCCGCTACTCGCCGGCGACGTCACGGAGACGAGGCGTGGCCTCCGCGTAGTAAAAGCCATCCCGTGCTCGCTGTTTTACTTTTTCCCACCCGTATTACCGCGTGACCACGCCCACGCCCTGCGCGGATTGGCTGAGAGGAGTCGGCCTCCTGTCCTGCGGTTGGCTAGACGCTCAAACTCCCAAGCAGACCGCCGTTCGCGCACACGGTAAGTGATGAGCCAATCCTAGGCCGGGTGGGCGTGGCTAGCCGGAAAGCGGGTGGGAGAAAAAGGAACGTTACCTCCTTTCCCTCCCTCCCCCACCGGCTACCCTTAACGACAGGTTTATGCTAAGAGACTCCAACGCGGCTGCTTTCCTCCTAGATTATCGAGTGGAATTGGAAGGGAAGTGAGGAAAAATGGCCAGCCCCTATGTTTTCAGAATCCCGTCAGTCGTCAGTGGAGTCGTTTAAAGCAAACCAGGTTCAAAGGGAGGCACGTTACCGGCTTCAGCGAGAGCCGTGTTCCTGCTCGCTAGTCAAAACACACGGACGGATCTGTAGCTATCTGCCGCTACACTGTTGACTGTGCCGGGCGGCTACATGTATTAGCGGCGTAGCAGAGACTCTTGTCTTTCCAGCGAGCTGCTTTCTCTCTCAGTGTAATTGCTGTATTGGTGCTGCTTAAGAAAAGCTTTTAATCCTTAATTACTTTCGCTCGGCGAAGTAAACAGTTGCCGAAGGGGCCGCGTTATTAGGCAAATCTCAAAATCGTTATCGCTGATCTCTAAAACACACGCAGCCAAAAAAAGATGTTTTTTTCTCTTCCTTATTTTCGTGTCATTTCTGTGTCCTTTAAAAAGTTATTTAACACTTTTTTTTGTGTATGATGGAGTGGTCTCTTTTTATGCGCCCACCTCGACAGCTGTACAAGGAGCGGCAGCCTGTTCGTTCCTTATGTAGCCTACAGAGTGTCCATGCCAGAGCACAGGCTCTTCTCATTCAGCCCTCCATGTGTTTCTCCATGTGAAGCGCACGCTGCTCTCCTGGAGCAGTCTGGCCTCAACCAGCACAAAAAAAGACTTGGCTGGAATGGAAAATCATCTCAACTGCCAGATTAGTTGTATCCGTTCGCCGCGGCCACGGCTTCTTTTTTTTCAAGAAGCAGCAGGTGACAAGGTGTACAGTGTCAACATTTCATGTGTACGAAACACTGCCTCAGAGAGCAACAACAACAGCAGCTCTGTAGACAGTCAAAACAAAGCATAGAGCACAGACTTGGTGGCTAAGGGCAGCCCACTAGCTGAGCAGTTAATACCGTCTGAGATTTCTTTTTTTTTTCTTTCCTGGTTTCAGAGGAGGAAATAAACTTATCTCCTTTCCAAACAGAAGAAGAGTCATCCATGAGACTGGATTCTGGATAACTCTGGATGTCCAGCACAAACCAAACACACCTTTGCATGACATGCTACGTTTCACACAATTATATCCGTGGCGTGCTGGCTGTAGGCTGCACTGTAATATTGCATTTCATGACACTCTAGAAGAATATAATATATTTGGGGAGATATATACAGCGCCCAAAGGCTTCAACTCTGTATATCTAATGCTCCGTTGCTGAGCCAAACGCATACACAAAACTACAAGCAGGATGGATTTTTCATAATATGTGGAATCACTTGGAGCCATGGTGGCAAACGCATGTGCTCCGACATGCTCTATATGGACAAATAGCACACACAACCGTTCCTATCTCTTGCATGATTGAGTAGATACAATACCGGCGTCAGATAAATGAGTCTGCATCTTCACCAATGGTGCAGGCTGGAGCAGAAGGGATGTGAGTGGATGGCTGCATATTGCACGGTAGAGGCATGTGAGACACACACACACACACACACACACACACACACACACAGGCAAACCTTATCTGATTGTACTAGTCATGCCAATTAAGAAAACGCAGGCTAAAAATAGGCTTGTCTCTGTTGTGATTTTCTTTCAAATGGCTTTTGATTAGGTTTGCTTTTTTCCTGCTGGCTGATGAAGTCTCCAAGACAAGTAGATAGTCTGTTCTCGACAGAGTTAGTCTACAGGCAATTCATCGTGGAAGCGTGTGGTGATCCCATGTATGAACGACTGTACATTAATTTGACAATGGACTGTTGATTTAGGTGTCAAAAAGGACCCCAAAAAAATCAGCTCAACACCATCACGAGATGCATAATTCAGAATGTCAAGGCCTAATAAATCATGGCACCATAAAGTTCAGCGAGGCACAGTAATCCTGAAATATGGCAAATTAAGAGCAAAACTATGATAAGATCTCAATTAGAGGCAGGCTTTAATTCAGATATGACCATATACATTTGCATGCTGGAAGCGTCCCATGCGTTTCACTGGCCAGTAAAGATAGTGTATGTATAATTCTTTGCAGATAAGGTTACTTGCCCATAGAAATGCACTGATAAGCCATGTCTACTGAAAGCTTGGAGACACCAGCCCAGTAAAACATTTATTAACGTGGGCTTGGAGGCAGATTTGGGGCAAAGCCCGGGGAGCTTACCTTGCAGTTTGAAGGCATCTGTGCTCATGTTTGCTAAGCTGACTTTTTTCCTTTTGTGGGCTGTATTCCACCATTTGTTTTTTTTTTTTTCTGTGGCGGGGGACACCATGTCTCTCAGAAACCAGGAAAGACTATGTCTCTGTGGTTTCTCCCGAAAACGTACTGAAGTGAAATGGATGCATTTTCCTATTTAGCAATGTAAACGACGGTGAGTAAATGATTACCCATGCATTGAGGCAAAGCTTTAATAATCAGCCTGGGATCCATGTTGTTATTCTTTGGCATTCTGTCATAGTGCATGTTATTGCTGGCAGCATGCAAGGATCATGCTGGAACTGCAGCAGGCCAATCCGAGTAAATTCTATAGCTAACATATTGCATGTCCTTCAGGATGGGTCTGCTGCCACAGCATGCTTCCTATGAAATCCAACACAGGCGGATATCAGAAATGGAAAAACGATATACGCGGATCAAATTCGATGCGAAGGAATGAAGTCATGTCTTTATCCATATGATGAACTGCCCAATTAATATCTCCAGGAATACTGATCCAACATGCAGTGCTGCATCTAACAGTATACAGCATCTCTGAAGCTCTACTGTCTGAGAAGCGAACACGTCTTATCATTAGACATCCATCCATCGCAAAACATAAAAAACAAAAGGAAAAACAGATGAAAGCTACTTTAAAGAAAGTAATGAGAGGGACTCACATGAAATGCATTTCCACCTCAGCACACAGGATACCATCTTAAGTCTACAAATAAAGCTAAGGATAATTACAGCAAATGAAAGCCCCACACTTCTGAAAGGAAGTCATCTCCAGAGAAGAATGAAAGAAAGCCATTCAGCCCCACTCTAGCAGAACAATAGCCTTTCTATTGACGAAAGTCAGCCATTTCACAGAGGGTTTGGAGTGTGGCTGATTGCCACCTTGGAGAGTCCAGCGTGTATTACTGCGGTGAATGCCGTAGCTGGGCTGGGGCACGCTAGCCAGGGCTCAACTATGAAATTGGAAATAACAATGGTGCGAAACAGCAGCGTGTCAACAACGGCAGACAACTCCAGAGAGAAGTAAGGACTTGGTGGGGAAGCCCCATGTTATTTTGTAGAGAGGCTTTACGACGCTAAAGCCTCGCTCCCACCCCGGGTGATAATATCATGGTCATGTAAGAGAACAGGGCCCAGATGCATGGATTCTTGTTGCAGCAACGTGTGAAAAAAAGCCTCCCCATCTGCGCCTGTTATTAAGGTGAGTTAGAATCACCATGCAGTCATGAAAGATGCATGGAGAACAATACAAGTCTGGCAGGAAAACAAGCACTGGCAGGGCAGCGTTTTTACAAGTCTGAAATGACATATGCGCATGAAAGCTGGGGGAGATTTGGATGCTAGTCCATGACTTGTGGACAAACATGGGGAACTGTGGCTTTAAAAATAAAGGCGCCAAGAACGTGTCTTTGGGGTGATGCCACAAAATAGCCTTTCAATTGATGACTCTTTAAAGCAGAGGTTTTCAGCTCCAGTCCTTGAGACCAACTGTCATGCACTGTTTTAACTATCCCTGCCTCTATACACCCCATCTAAGGACTTGATGAGCTGTAATATAAAGATTCTATGCCAGTTAAAGGATTTGCAGCCTTAGCTCTAAGCTAAGAACCATCAGATGAAGCACAAAAAATCACACCGACCTTAGTTACTGTTGCTATACCTGTCAAACTTTCAGCTCAGGGCCCCTGGTAGCATTTGTAGCACTTGTGCTAACAGACTATAAGGTTCAGTAGTTAATAGGGACCCATTCTGCTTTTCGGGTTTTTCTCTTTCCTTTAGTGCGTATGGAGCTTTTTATGCATATGAACGGTCTGCAAAGTTATAAAGCTTAAAGTACATGCCAGAGGGAGAAACTCTCTTCCGCAGAAACCACTTTACTCAGTTGCCTGAAATAACTCATTGGAATTCCAGCCCTTTCCTCTGTTAAGATGACACATCTCATAACACAGTCCTTAGTGCCCACCTACCGGCAACCTTGGCATACCCGCACACAACACAGGAGAGCTAAAACTGCAAAAATGTACCACTCTGAAATATCCTACTGTGGTCTAGCTTGCAAAGGTTGTTCAGAAGGTACCTGACTTTCAGGATCGGACTCTGGCTCAAACCGGAGAGCTGAGAATGCCGCCCCTTTAGATGAGCTATACTAAAAGCTAACACTGGAGCTAGACATACAATCACACGTCATCTTATACACAATCTTTTAGCAGACTTTAATGAAATGTGTTATTTTTTATCTTTAAACAAAATGACTATTTAATTGTATATACAAGCACAGACCTGTATATCAAGCTATCTGTCAGCAACTATGCTAAGAAAAGTTACAATTGTTGACTTAATTGTTAACTTAGCTGATTTTAACACTGTTTTGCAACGTCATTTGTTGTTAGACATCACATCAAAAGATGGATTAGCAGTTACAGTAATCCCGATAAAGCGTGGATAAGATAAAGGTAAATCCAAAACTAAAATAGGACTACCCTCAGATGACCAGTGTGTGTTTCAAGTACATTTTCCATAGTAACAATTTTTTACATCTCTTTTACAGCCTTAATAATTCTGATTAGTTTACAGCCAGCACCGTTCTCACTGTAAGTTTGTTCTGAGAAGTTTTCTTTCATTTTGAACCAGTTGTGACTGGCTGAGAGATGACAGTCTATATTTTGGAAATGGTCACCTGCAACAGGAGTAGAATTCATTTGGAGAATTTTGGAAACTTTGTTCGTCAGCTGCTGTTTATTGACATGTGACTGTTACTTTACCAGTTAGGAGAGGAGCCTGTATTTTTAGAGTGTAAAGAATGCTCCTCAGTCATTCTGGATTTGAAAACAAGTCCAAAACATCTAAACGCGTTAGCTATGTTGAACTGAGGGACGTAGAAAGCGCATTAGCAGCTGCTTTTATGAGGCACTGGTATGATTAGAACTAGAACTCCCTTTGTGTGCGAAGATGAGTTTGCCTCTCTTGCTCCCTCAGCAGCGTGTTCATGCCAGTGAAGAATTAGGTCACTATTTGAGTGGTGTGCTAGCTGCAATTCTATGTTAAAATCATATCATGAGCTGGTGGTGTTGAAAAGGGGTGGGGGTGGGGTGGGGGTTGGATGGGGTGTAAGGTGAAACATTCAGGAAGCGTTATCAAAAAGCTGTGCACTGCCCATGACCAGCCTAATTATTTTTGAGAAAAATGCGAGGGGCTGGAGGAAAAAAAAAATACATGTGAGATGCATTTCTGTGGCTGGCCTGCATACAGGGGTGGAACGGTGAGGCTGAAAATCCTTACGGCATCATAAAAACCAGTGGATCATCATCTTTTTTTTCCCCTTACAGAGGGACTTTCTCCCCCCACCCCGCCCGAGCTCTGTTGGGCTGTGCCATGAAGCAGGGAAGGGGCAACTGGGGAAGAGACAAAACAGTTCATTTCCATCTCCACTGAGGCTTCTCCTTACAGTCACACAGACAGAGAGAGAGAGAGAATGGAAAGAGGGTGGTGAAGAGTGAGAGGGCCAGAAATAAAGAAGAGAGAAATCGGAGAGACACATTGAGAAGGCGGGAGAGAGAGACAAACAGAACGAAGAGAGATAATGGGGAGAGAGAGAGAGAGAGGGAGGTGAAGAGTGAGAAGGAGAGAATGGAGAGACAGACTGAGAGGGAGAGAGAAAGAAAGAACAGAGAGAATGTAGATAAAGAGAGAAAGAAAGAAGAGAGACAATGCAAAGGAAGAGAGAGAGAGAGAGAGAGAGAGAGAGAGAGAAAGACAGAAAGAAAGACGAGAAAATGTAGAGAAAGAGATTGGAGGAGTGAAAGAACCATGAAGAAAGACAGGAGAGAGTAGATAAAGAAAAAGAGTAAGAGTAAGAAATATAGAAAGATAGCAGGAAAGTTAAATAGAGAGAAGGGGGATGGAGAGAAAGAGCAAGACAGACTGAAAGAAAAAGGTGGAGAAATAAGGGAGAATGGAGAGATAAAATAAGAGATGGCAAGAAAATGAACAAAGAGAAGGAAAGCAGATAACGAAGAAAGAAGAAATATACAGAGAAAAAGAAAGAGACAGAAAGAAAAATGACAGAGACAGAAAGAAATAAAAGAGATACTGAGAAGGAGGGAAAAAAGAGAAAAAAGAGAGGGAAAGTAAAGAGCAGGAAAGTGAAAGCAGAAATAGAGAGAAAGAGAGAGGAGTGAAATCAGAGATGGAGTAGTTCCCAGAGATAGAGATGGTTGATAAGAGAGTGATAAACACACATCTCAATGTAAACAACAGGAGAAGTGTATGAATTTGCCATGGAAACAAAATAAGAGATAACTGGAGAACAGCAGATGTCCAGATGTCCCACCCAAACCCCTCTCTCTACACTCAAAGGCCACCGTCACCCAAGCCTACTATCAATCCACAGACCTAAAGATATGTGTCTGCTGCAGGCCCAGCATTTCTCCGTTTACAGCATTTCCTGCTTATGAGGTGCATCTTACCCATCACTGACTGTGCTATGTATTCATTTACAGTAACATCCACTCCCTCCCCCTCGCTACATGCTATAAGCAAAGCACTGACTAAGACTAAAGTGAATACTGCAATGCACGCAAACGGCCATGCAGCATCTTTCACACTTATTTATATGAATTATTCTTCTGTGAGAAAATTTCATGAATAATTGCAAATCTGATTCACTCAGAATTAACCACACACTTTCCAGCTGCTGAGCCCATGTGAGAGGGAAAAAAATCAAACCTCTCGGAGGAAGCTGGATGCATATGCATCCCAGTTATGGTTCATTCATGTTCTTTGCCTGTTCTCTAGAGCCGCTGACCACAGGAATCATTTTCCACTGTGGTTTGTGCGGCATTCTCAGCTTAGGTCTGAAATCTTCAAAGCAGTTCCCATGATGCTAATGAATATTTCTCGGGCTACTTCCTAAAGTCCTGACGCATTAAGTTTATAGTTGATGTCTCTCTCCATTTATACTCAGTACAGTGAAGTGCAGAGGCCTAGCTAGCCTCAAAGTTAGCCATGCAGCAAAGTGTCAGCACCACAACACCGGCATAATTAAGGTAAAGATGGTTGGATGGTTCTGAGATGCTAGCAGTTAAGGCTAGTGGAGTGGAGGGAAAGCCCTCAGTGCATGGTAATACTGAAGGAAAAGTGGTGTCTGCTTTTCGAAAGAAATTTCAAAGGAATAGAGTTCATGACCTTAAAAGTTACTTCAGAGAAGGTACAGCAATCCCTCTTTTCCCCCCACTAAAAATAATCAATGCAGTGAGCACCTCATTCTCATATCAGCAGGTGCTGGAAGTCTGTGGTTAGTTCGTTACTATTGGGTCATGCTGCACTGAAGAGTTCCTAGAAGGTTCTTGGCTTGGGCATATAGTTCTAATTCAATGAATATAGAACATTTATATTATGTGGAGGGTCTTTAAACCTGGTTATTTAAACATGTGCATCTCAGTAACAAAAAGGTTTTGGTGGAGAACCATCAACTGAAAGATTCTTTGGGGAATTAAAAGTGGTTCTACTATGGCAGGGCTGCCCAAAGTCATTTGATTCAGCCTGCAAGTTGCCCTGCACAATTACAAGGTGCCACAAAGGGTTCTATGAGTAATGTCATAGAAAAGCTACTTTGGTTATCTCAACAGTATAGAGATGTGTAAGTGTGAAGAATGTTTTCAAGGTTTAGTGAACCTTTGCATAATGTAAAGATTCTATTCCAATTTGAGGGTTATTCTTGAAAAATTGGGTTCTTCTCAATCACACGCCTCAGTTATTAAAAATGCTTCTTTAGACACACATCTATTGAAATGCTCTATAGGCACCCAAAGGTGGTTCTTCTATGGCATCATGCAAAGAACCCTTTCTGGCACCTTTGGAAGAGTGCAACCCACTTCTTATATTAAAAGGTTCATTTTACTTTGACATTTGTAATTTTAATTTTAGTAACAAAACAGGTAGCATAATATTATGCTAACATTTTAACAGTATATAATAAGTAAGAATTTTTGTTAAAAACTTTCCAAAATTCAATAAAATTGTCACCTGATTGAAGAAACAACAGTTTTGATGGAATGTCAAAGACGTCTATGTATCGTGTTGCAGAGATATCTCTAAAGTTAGCATGCTAATCAGCTAGCCTTGGTCCACCCTGTCTTGTAATATGACTTTGTACCTGAAGGGCGATAGCAAGTCAGTGCAGCATCGAGTCAAATCAGTGCGTAAGTGGATGAAGAAGTAGCCCTGCTGTCCAGACGGGGTTTTCCAACCTCTTGTCAATCATGTTTAAGGTTCTGCTCCCAGTTACGTCATTTAAGCATGTGTAGTAAATGTCAGCCATTATAACGACCACTGCCGGCCACTCTCAACAAGAAACCACGTTCAGCGGGAAACAAAAGAAGTAATGTAAATAGAAGCAAAACAGGAGTTATCATAGGCCCTCTTGGCGAGTGAAGGAATAAAGTTTGATGGTGTGCTTGCAGCATGTGGTAACAATTGAAGAAGGAGGAGTGACATATTCTGGCAGTATGAATTCAACAGGTTGTGTCATCTTGCAAACTGCCCCTTTAAATACCCAATTTGCAACCCACATAGCATTTTTATTTGCATACTGTTTTTTCTTCTTGGTCCACAGTCCACCACAAACACACAAGTTTGGCCCGTCCAAGACAAAAGTTTGTTCACAGCTCTGTTCTGACAGTCTTTATTTTGAACAGTACAGGCTTTTATCAAGGTTGTTTGTAACCGCTTAGCTCAGGTGTTTCATGAAGGTGCAATAACAGAACTTCTCTGACTTATCTTGTAGCATTATTCAGGCTATATTAGCCTGTGAGTAAACAAATACGAGCTGATGTTGTTTGCGTCCAAACACATTCCCAACCAGTCCCTTCTCACAACTCCGATCCCACATCGCCCTGAGGGCTATAATTCTAACTGCCCTCATTTCTATCCCTCCCTCTTCTCCACCTCCAGGTCCATCCCTCCATCAGTGCCTCTGGAGGCTAGCTGCGAGCACCGCGAGGCTTGTCAGCGCGGTAAACAGGATTTATCAGGCCGCAGTCGGCCCCTCTCATCCAGCTGACGCATGTAATTAGGGAATAATTGGCACATCATCTGGACATGAGGGAAGATGATCCACGTAAGGCAGAGATACGCAGACGCAGAGGAGCAGACACAGAGAGAGGGAGCACGCTCAAAAAGCAGGAGGAAAAAGAAGAACTCAACTGCAGGCAGACTTGCTAGTTTGCCTGCGGCTGAAACACTTTTGAAACCTTTTGATTAATAATGACTGCTGGGCATTTATGTGTTTATTTGGGGGGGTATAAACGCGGTAAACCTCCAGCACACAAATTGCCTATTCACCTATTCAGATTTTAAATATGTTGTAATATATTGGCAACACTTAAAAATATAGGAATATTTGTCTTCCATAGTAGAGCAAAGAGCCATTGTTGTTTGTTTGTGTATTTATTTTTAACACTTTATCGCACACTCATTCGTCCGTTCATTCACTCACTCGTCCGGCTTTTTTCCCTTACTCTTTCTCTCTCTGTCTCTCTCAAACATTACACTCAGTTCATTTATTTACATACTAAGCTATTTATTGACTTTCCCTTCGCTCTCTTATGCATGCATTTACATACAAACTCACTTACATAACATTTTTATTCATTTACCTCTTCATCTATTTCCATTCTAATCCACTTATGCTCCTGGTCACTTACTTATGCACCAATTTACATACTAAATGACTCGTTGGGCGTTTTTAATTGCCGGTTATTTATTCACCCATGTTTTTAGTCAACTCTCGGGGCTTGCATATACACGACTCGCACAATAGTACATTATCTGAGGCCTCATAGGGCCTAGATCTGAGGGCACTGGGTGAGACTGTGAATCTACACGTAACAATAGAGTTATTAAGCGTTCGGCGTCTGTAAACATGGTGTCCCTTGGCCATGATGATGATGCTGGGTTGAATGTCTAAGCTACATTTAGATACATAATACTTAAGCCTTAATTAGGGTGTCACAAAATATGTGAATGTTTCGCTCAATTTCCTCTAATTGACTCCAATTTCCAAAGATGACGAGTTCCTGTGGGGGGGTGTTATTATCAGTGGAGATGCCTCAGGGCCTTCTAGGCCTTCGGAGATGGCCTAGTGATTGCTGGGAACTAAAATATGCATGTATGTAATTTTTTGTTCATTTTCATTTTATAAAATCATCATGCATGTTGTATTTAAACTCTACAGGTACTGATCATTTTTTTTGCTCAATTGCTCAATTCACATTCTGTATCCAATGGAAAATCATTACTTTTATTCCATGTGGTCTCTAAGTAGATACAGCAAGTTCTTCCATCGGTTCGAACTTCAGGTGCTGAACTGAATTTCGTGCATGCCAGAAAAACTAGTATGATTAGTGATAGTGGAATTAACCTTCAAGGTTTGATCACCCAGTTTATGAGAAAAATATCACTCTAGGTTATCTTGAAGACATAGATACATCAGTGGCTACAAACATGAACGGTAGTCGCCCCAGGTTTCAGTCAGGTCTTATGCTGGTGTCAGATTCAACATGATTTTGACATGATTTTGTCATAATACAGGACATAATCAAAGAACAGCAATGTGGCATCTGGGATGCCCCACAACACCGCAACAACAAGTCCATTGTATTTCTTTGTCTACTTTGTCTAGTCTAGTTTGACATCTCCTACAACATGTTCCTTAACATTGGCCAGTAAGAGGATAAAGTACTCTCTGGCACACATATGTAAATATGGCAAAGAGAAAGGGGGGTATCGCTGTTGTAGTTGTCAGTTAGAACAATAAGCCACAGATAACATATATCACCCCATATATCACAATAAATTCCGCTCAGAATTGATCAGTGTCACAACAAAAAGCAGGCACAACAAACACACTATCAAAATGCTAACAGCTACGCACTGATCACAGTAGTTATAATAAAATTGATGAACTACAACTACACTTTAAACCGCTCTGTGAAAGTCAAACTGTTCTTAACATGTTAACAAATTAATTTCTTTTTGAAGAATAGACAACCCATACTGTCCTCTTTGCAACACCCAGGAATGGGGCCACAATCATTCAAGTCTTTATTTTCTTTCTTTTTTTTTCAGTATTCAAAACTGTTAGCATCACACTGTAGCCATGATTGACTGTTTCTTGACCCACCTCCCTGGAGACCTACAAACTCACGCAACGACGTGAATGATGATTGGCCAGCATCAAACATGTAGTGTTGCCAGACGTGGCAAGAATTTATGCTCACTTCAACTGACACAGTGGACATTGTGAAAGCTAAAATATTCTGTAGTCTTAAGAATTGAATAGAGTGGCAACTCTATACCAGGGACCTTTACTAAAGTCACTTTAAAACTGCAACAAACACATGGTAAACATTATGATGTCTGTTACTAGCTTCAAATACAAATGATGGAAAGTCTTTTACAAGCTTCAGATCTTTGTGTTTAGTGTAGAACAGCCAAAACATGTATATGTGCACCAGCTATGTTACCCCTAGCATACCATTCGACATCAAATAGGAGTGCTAGTAGAAATGAGCATTATCTTAAAAGTTTTATGACAAATTATTTACATTTATGGCCAAAATAGATACCTAGATTTGGATATTTTAGGTCAACCAGACAGTATTTCTCATTCTTTAGTGGTACACTCACTTGCAACACTAAATCCCAAGACCTTTGAAGCAACACACAAGCACCACTATTCCCCATATTCACATAGCGGCCTATTTGCTTATTACATCATACCCAGGATGGGAACAGGGGCATTAGTCAGTCAGATGTTCTTGGAAAACGGAGGAAAGACTTGACATGTCTCAATTTTGCAAACATCAAAAATGGGCAAACATTATCTGCAAAGATACTTAACCAAAGCTGCTTACATACTCTGTTCTAGCTATCGATAGTTTTATCATGGCAGGTCCACTAATAAAACTTCATGCTAATGTAATTAAAAAAAACTACTTATAGACATGGCCAAGTCATTATTGTGACTGAGTATTGTGCCTGCTGAGTAACATTGATGTGTATGTCCAGCCTATCATGTTTCAATACTGGCTATCTGTCGTTATATTGGGAAATGACATGGACACTTTATCCTCAGCTAGTCAAATCTCTTACAAATTACATAACAAGACCTCCCCTGACAAAACACATCCAGCTCCAGTAGTGCTCAATTAGCCTGTGTTTTGTGATGTGTGATGTAATAAACAACGTGGCAGCCATCTGAATGAGGTGAATGCTTGCCATATCCTGCCAGGTCAGTCACAGAAAGCTAAAGAGATTGCACAGGACCTTAAAGTTGCCTCCCAAACGTCGAACAAGAGGAAATGACTAAAAAAGTGTGTGCGACCATTCAACTGAAGCTTGGACGACAGAGCTTTGGGAGGAGAATGAGTGGGGGTATTTCAGAGAGGGGGGTCATGGTTGTGGACTGCTGATAACCCGCGATAGCGGCTGGGTAATTTGCAGCATGTCCCCCCTATCGCAGCAGAGGCACAGGGACACGCTGGGGCGCAGGGCGGGGAATCTTAATGGCGCAGCCAATGGCTCAGAGAGATAGCCCAGTTGTTTTTCATCACGTCAATTTCATGCCTCCGTTGCCCATCCCCTCTGCAAGGAAGCCAGGAGAGACAGACAGAGACAGGGTTGGAAAAAGAGAGAGAAAGAGAAATGAGAGAGAGGAGAAAAAATGAGCGTAGTGTGTATATCATTCTCAACAGGGCAAAAGACAGGGGGAAAGAGACGGATGGAGAGAGGAACAAGAGGTTTACCACTTACACCTTTAAAATAAAGATTCCTAAAGTGTTCTTGTTTTGGACACATAGCTCTCTTGAAACCTTTACTTGGTATAGAGCCTTTACATTATGTGGGGAACCTTACAAAGGTACTTCATATGCGCATCACATTTATGTATAAACGTAGTTCCTTAAAGAACCATCCATTAAAAGTTTTCAATGGTGATTTAAAAAGGGCTAAAAGTGGTTATTCTATGGCAGAACCCTTTTTGGCCTGGTGCTAAAATATAATCACAAGGGCGGCATCCACAGAGTGGTTCAAGGGAAAGCAAACGAAAATAGCTGATTTACACTCATCATCAAAAGAATACTTGCACAAATAGTTGCACCCAGAATGAATCAACTAACAGGAATGAAACTTGGTGAGTAGGTTTGACATTGTGAGACATTCCCGCTCGGCCATTGACAGATGGCTGCACGACGCAGGACTACATGCACGCAGACCGTTGCGATGACTGCCCTTAACACCACGTCAACATCACCAAAGATTGCAATGATGTCATGTCAGACGGTCATAAAGTGACCCCTACTGCAAAATCTGCAGGAACTGTGTGAGAATATTCCAGCTGCATGGGATGGATTATCACAGGACACCATTCGGAACCTCTACAACTCCATGCCGAGACATCTGGCATGTTGCATTAGCAAACATGGTGGCTCAATGGCATACTGAGAGACACTGCTTCTGTATGTGTAGCTCAATAAATATTGCTCATATCAGTCTAAATGTATCATCATTTATTATTCCTGGTAACCTTTATCTTCCTTCCCAACAGCATTGCAATACGACACTTCCTTCTGGGTGCAAATATTATTTGAATGATGAGTGTATGTACAGTCCATCTGTCCTCTATAAAGGAGCCACACCTCCAGGACAGAATCAGAAGAAGATCCTTATATACAGCAAACCAACAAAGGTCTACTCATTTAGGAAATCTGTCTGCTGATGCTTCCACACTGTAAAAATTGACCCAGTGTTTTTTTGTTTTTTTTTTAAATACGTTACTTGGCTGCCTTAAAATTTGGAGTTCATTGAAATTAAAATAATAGGTTAGCATGCATATATGTATGTATGCATGCCTATATAATGTATATGTATAAATGCATATATAAGGCATTATATGGCATACAAATCACCTCATGATACAAGGCATAAGTGTTTATAATTGCAAAGTTGTTATAATCACATGCATAACATTTTACAAAGCATACATATATGGCTTTATAAACTCAGGTTTAATAATGCGTTACAATATCTGTTCAGTTGCTGGTTAGCCTTTTATATTACAAACTATGCTCAGGTGCTGCTATTTTAGCTAAGCTAAGTAACTACTGTTGTGATAGGTGTGGGAATATGGGCCTCACCATATTCATGTTTAGAGTGTTGATGGGTGGATATTATAATGTGTTATGAAACATTATAAAGTAATGTTCTCCTGTTTTATTAAATGTTATGCATGTTGTTATGCAATTATAACTAATTATTACATAGCTATTATAGAGTATTGTGCATGCTGTAAAGCACCTATTAAATGCATTTATAAAGAATTGTGAAAAGAGAATCCATAGTGTTGATTTTCAAGTCTGAGGTCAAGACCAGCATCAATTTTCATATTGATGAGATCAATTTGAATTCAAGAGATCAAATAAATACCACACAGACTTGTTTTAGCAGGAGGACTGCAGTGTAGCATGTTCTTGTGCAATACAGTTGTGATCACTGAAGGTGGTTTACATGAAAACATCTCATTAGAAATGAGAAAGGGTGGTACTGGTGATATCTGTGATATCTAAGGGTGATATAGGTGATATCTAAATTGTTACACCCTCAGTGTTTCTTTTGAATATGTACAAAGGAGATGGAGAGAGAGAGAAAGAGAGAGAGAGAGAGAAAGAGAGAGAGAGAAAGAAAGATAAATAAAGAGGAAAAAAGAGCAGCACGAGTGCATATAGGGTGGGGAGGATCTAGGTCATGGATTTTTAATATTTTCTGGAAGCACTGCAGCAACAACAACAAAACAGCTTATTTCAGTTCACTTTTTTTGCATATTTATTATGTATTAGTATGTTAAACCAGCATGCTAAGTAAATTCCACCAGTATTGATTCCAGGCAAGGCATGTGCATTTTAAAAAACGTGAAGTTAAACAGAGCCCACAGAATTCTCTGGGGGAAAATTATAATCCTTTGTGCATATGGAAACAACACTGTCATTCCTTGACAGTGTGGAAAAACAAATACCTTACATGAGGGCATTTTTCCTTGAATACTGGCTATTTGTATGGGGCCAGATATTTCATATCTTTCGGAGTATCTGCCATGCCAAGTTCCTCTTCAGTGAAATCGGAATCTCGCGTGACGTGTCCCGTTTGCCTATGGGCTCCCTACTCTTTCCTGAGTCCAAACTTTTCCTTGCACTAACTTCTTTCTGATTGGTTTCGATCTATGCCCCATCAAATCAGCACTTAAACTACAATCTGTTTACTCATGCCTAGTAGCACTTTGAAGATCTAAGAACCCAATTTGAGCCAGTCTGCAGGGCTGTTAATGTGTAACTTCATGTGTTTTTTTATGGTTTTCTTGACCTAACGGCTCTAGGTCGACATGCATCGGCATTTCTATAGACAACACTGCTCATGAAGGTTGATTTGAAGGGCTTTGTTCTGACAGCTCACTGCCATGCACCGTCTACTTACCAGTGTTACATATACAGTATATACAGGATTCTGTCTTATTCGCATTTCTACCTCGGGCCTGGTGAACTCCTGTAAATAAATGGCAAATAAATGGCAATGCAGGGGGCCAGTCACCATGTCTCTGATTTATTGTTTTAACAAAAATAATATGATATCATAGTGAGCTGACATCCAGTCAGCTACTCAGTAACTATGCAGTTTATGCAATTGCTGCACACTGCTTGCTCTTGTTTGCAGGCTCTCTGTTATTGCTATAAATCTGTCTTTTTTGCATATATTCAGTTGTTGTGGAAGGAGTGATGATACCCATCATATACTCCTAGATAGCCTCTGCCACATGGTTTAATCCAGTGTCTGGTGGTATAAACTGCCTTAAAAGTATAAACCTTAAGGGAAAGTTTTTCCAAAATTCTTAGTTGAGGGTGTCCTGAGTTGTTTCTTGTAGCTAAGAGAAAATGCAGAGAGGTTTACTACAGTCACTAAGGCATGCCGTATAATTCCATCCTAACTATGACAACACTCCTTCATTAACCCAAGTTAGCCTGGCTAGCCTGGCTCAAGAGTGAAACTAATTGACCCTCCTAAAATCAGTTGCTCCTGCCAAGATTAACAGTGAACAGTTTAACCACCAGCAAAGAGCATCTTTCGCTTGGTGGCTAGCCCAACACATAAAGGACATGAACAAGGAAAACATCTGGGGAAAGTTTGTTTATTGTACACTTATAAAGTGTAGAATAGACTAGAAAAAAAGAAAAAAAGTACAGCATAGGTAGGTATGTTTTTTGTTCGTCATGGCACAGGAATAAAGCTTTCATTCCTTTTCATAGCCCAATGTTTCAAAATAGAGAAATACGATTAAAAAACGTTGAAGACAAGACGGAGGTCGGAGGTCATAACAACAAAAAACAATGGTCAGTTATGCTCCCCGCGTAAAAATACTGAAGCTGTACCCTTAAAATAACCACCCAGATACTGTGCAGGTACATCTTTGTTCATTAAGGTTAAACAATGTAAATGTACCCTCAAAAGTACAATAAAAGTTTTCAGTAAAAAGGCCGGAGACAGGACAGGGTGTACAGGGTCAATACGACTTAAAAATATACTCACACTGAGATGCACTCCAGTCAAGACCGGAGTCACAGTCTAGTATCTTTTTTTCTGAGCGTCTACCTGTAAAGACATTATTCACTAATAACGTACTGTTTTGATAGAAGGAGTCATGGAAATTGTCTTTTGAAGCTGTATCCTAACTTTCTCATTATATTTAATTCAATATATTTTTTCACTTTGCATCGCAAAGAACACACAAAGGTACATTCTCCTCTTCAAACATCTCCTAAACTTCTGCCATATCTTTTCACATTGCTCAGTGGCATTTCTTTACCTTAAATTATCAGAAGGAAATGACAGTTAAGAAACCGCTGTATGCAACACCTAGAAGATTATGGGACATTTGAGAGTTATGGCAAAATCAAAGGCTTTATAACTATGCATGTTTGTTTCTACTTTGTTGCTTTTACTTGAGTATGGGTTTTTGCTCCTCTACAAAGCTCTGTTTAAGGCTTGAGTTTGACACCTTCGGTGTAGGATGTGAAGACGAGCTCCTGATTTATGTGGGCAACTGGCCCTGTTAGACCAGCCTGGGTGAAGTTATTTCCTGAGCTTACAGACCACAGAATGCGACAACAGTACAAGAACATTTACTTTGACCTGAGATATACAAGGAAAGATTATAACATCTATAACTTACTTTGAAGACAAATTCAATTAGTTGGTTAATAGCATGTTTTTGGATGGTAGATCCCTTGTAGATGCTTATCTTTAATTTACATTTGGCTCAATATATGTTAAATGTTATGTCACTATAACTTTGCCTGATGTTGAATGTAATCCTCACAGTAACTATAACCATACCCTTGTTTCTGCAGTGAAACGTTACCCTAATGCTCGTAAATGAAGACTCTGAGGAATGTTCAGACAACGGAAAGGACATAAGTTTGAATGCCTACAAGTGCCGATAACCGGTTTTGACAAAGGGAAACTACGTAATTAATGACGGCACATTTTTAATTGGCCCTGTGTGGAGCAGGCACCACTGCTTTTGTTTATTAAGCCCTGCTGCTTCCCATATTAACCCAGTTAGGTTAATGACACAGGTATTTTACTTAATAGCATTTTTATTACCCCCCCTAAGTATGCTGCAATTAGTTAGCGACGGGCAAATTAAGCTTCCTCTACATAATGGCCTACCATCGCAGGACATCAATGATCAAAACAATCCATAATGCAAAGGCCGAAGAAGAATTATCATGAGGATAACGGATCATATTATAATGCTTCTATGGGGTCTCTACATCAACATTAACATATGCATTATAAATAAACATAAAATAGTTTGACATGACAGCATGCAGTTGGTGGGCAATGTGATAAGCCATAATAGGACACACAGCAGCAAGTTTAAACAAACTCAAACTATTAAAAAACAGCATCAAACAGACATGCACTGAAGTCTGTAATCTCCTAAACTGCAATCTAAAGTTAATCTTCTGTTTAAGTTAAGATGCAAGTCATTTTGATATGAAAAAGGAACTGCTAAGGCAGCAAAATCACTATGGAGGACACTTCTAAAGCAGTGGATGGTGACGAGACAAAAAGGTGAAAAAGAGCAATCTGCAGATTTCAGCCATCACAGCGCTGCTTTTATTCTCTCTGAGACGTTGGACTCTTCTTATGTTAATGCTGGCTGATTCACACAAGAATAAGCAGCACATGCTTAGCTGGTACACCTCATCTATGGTGCTGACACCCATTTTTTGGGGGTGGGGGGGTTGAAGTCTTAATTTGTATGCCTTAGGCTTTCCTGAGAAGAATCGTAGCAGCTGTGACAAAACTTTAGTAAGTTAATAGAAGCAAGAAATGGTGAAAACTTTGGTCTCTGTTAATTTTACACCAGTTCTACAGGTCTGCACTAGGGCTGCAACAAATATTAGATCATATTTGATGACTGAACCAGGGTTCACCAAAAAGCTGTTTTCATTTTTAAGTCGACAGTTTAAGAGACGCTGTTTCTGCTGTATATCAGCACTCACTGCTGTTCAAACACAGCCAGATCAGGGTAGGCAGATTGTGTAGGATCAGCATTGTAATGCAACTTGCTATTAAAAAATCATTTAACAGTGATGTGTTTTTCCATCACCATGTAGTATTTCAATAAAGTTTTAATGAAAAAATACACAAATCAAACACAGTTGGTACAGTGGATATTATATATACTGTATATTCAAATGTTTGAATTCAAATCCATTTCCGTCTGACCAAACGCTTCTTCAGATCCCAAAACAGTATTGGAATTCGTCTTCTATAGTGAGGCACCATTGAGGGTTAAAAAGGCTTACATTCTTTTAACTCCAGTCTGCTTGTTGAGATGTCAGGGTGCATGTATTACTGCAATGGTTGTCTGAGACTCTCATCTGTTTAACATGCCTCGCTGTGTTCCTTGTTATTTGAACACATCCAGAAAGCTACTAAATTGTCATTTTCCTGCTTTCCTTGTCATGAGAAAGAGAAGAGGAAATAGCTTAAGTTGAGAAAGTGTGTTACAAGTTTGGTGCCACTGGGCTCTAATGTTAGCTAGCTAGCTAAGCTAGCTAATGTTTGCACCCACTGGCAAATGCCAAACTGGCCCTTTTCAGATACCCTTGATATATGCTATGGGTTTTATAGGGTGTTTCTTGCTATGAAGCCACATCTTCAGGTTCTGGTTCATAGTCTCTTTTTTGTGCAGCCCAGCTAAGGTAAAGATAGCTAGCCTTAGCTACCCAGCTGTCTTAGCCAGCCCTTCTCTGACCAAGAAGCCTGACAGGTGAAACATGAAAATGTGGGTTCATTGCAAATCTAATAGTTGCAGCCCTACAGTGCACAACCCTTTTATTTTCTCCTGTTTAGAGTATTTAAACTCATTGTTCACTGGCTTATTCAAAAAGACTATAGACAAACCTACAACAATATTACTCTAGTACTGGCAGCACTTCACTGCCTTCCTGTTCAATGCAGAATGCATTGTAAAGTACCTTTATTTGTTTTTAGAGTCATTAATGGACTAGCAACTTCTCACTGTCATACTGCCTGAGTAAATATACTGTACTTCACAATGATGCATGTCTTACTTCATCAAGCACAAAACACAAAGAAAGTGTTGAGGGTGCCTTTAGCATATCTGTCGAAAACTGTGGAACTCCCTAACTCCCAAGGCACACAGCAGGCATCCTCAGTTAGAAGTTTTAAATATATATATTTTTTATTTAATCTTTTCTCTGTTTGTATTTATTGCATCATGTGACATTTTTTTTGTACTATAAAAGCTAAATTTATTCTTAATTATTTTATTTTTCTTTTTTTATATTTAGAATGAGTTATTTTTAGAATTTTTATTGCATTTTTTATTGTTTTAGTTTGTCTCCTCTATTCTAAATTTTACTTGCCTTCCTCATCATAAAGCACTTTGAACTGCGATTTTGAATTTATGAGAGGCACCATATTAAAAAGTAAAGTCTATTAATGGAAATAGCAATAATTTTTGCATATGAAGGCAACATTATTAATTTGTAGAGCTGCTGTAGTTTTCATGCCATAGTGTGACCTCTTAATTAGTCTGTTTCTCACACAGTAACACAAGGTGAATTCGAAAGCACCATCTGCACAGAACGTGTCTGTAAGAATGACAAGTATGTGTTCAGAACACCGTAAGATTCCAAAAAAAAGATTGACAGGAACTGCGCATCAGTATGTTGCCATGCATATGTGTGTGCAGGCATGGGGTGTTGAAGTGCTTTTGCGTGGCCAGCAAAGCTTTGCTGGCTGTGCCAGATTTCTGGCATCACGTGGCAGCCAGCTGGCATCTCATTCTGTGCCAGTGTCTCAAAACGGTAGGGGAACAGATCCTCATCCTATATAAATGCAGCCTGGCGGCTTTGGACCCCATTAAAAAATATGTTAGAGCATCGTGTGCCTGTATTCATGACCCTGGGCAAGAGTACAGTCTATAAACTGGTGCAATTAAACCAGGCACTTTCAGCCCTCGGGTTGGATGAAGTGATATATATGAGAGTCGAGACGTGATTTGGCAAAACTGTTAGATTGCACAAGGAAAGGTAGGTGGGGTGAACTCAGAGAGCCTAAATATAGAGTTACAAGATTACAAAGGGAAATGTTATACTGAAGCGTCCAGTGTATTAACCCTTAGACTCACTTACAGCTGTGTGGAAAACTTTGAATACCCCTGGCCAAATTATATTTTTGTTCATTTTGGAAGTGAAAAGAAGTAAAAACAACCTCTGAAGCAAACTGTTAAAAATATCCTTTTTCTGCAAATGTTAATGCAGTTACTTTAAACACTCATCACCAAAAGAATAGCTGCACATATAGTTGCATCCAGAAGGAATCAGCTGACAGTAATGAAACTTGGTGGGTAGGTTTGACATCATGAGACATGCGGATGATTCAAGTTTCACGCTCGAACACGTTTTTGATGTATGTAAAGACGAGCCTTATCTCTGTACCTGACTTACCCAACAGCCACAATTGCAAACATTCAGTGATGTCCTCCATGAATCATCCTGTTAGTGCCAACAGCATTGGCAGACGACTGCACAATGCAGGACTACATGCACACAGACCGCTATGACCACTGCCCTTAACACTATGTCAGCATACTATGTCATAGACTGCAATGGTGTCATGGAGTGTCTCAGAATGGCAGCGGGTCATCTTCAGTGACGAGTCTCGCTTTTGTCTTCTGGAGACAACCAACGAATCTGTGTGTGGAGGCACCATGGCCAGTGCCAAGATGAACGGTTTGTTGTCATGCGTCACACGTCCAGAAGGCCTCCACCTCCACCCTACTGCAAAATCTGCAGGAACTGTGTGAGAATATTCAAGCTGCATGGGATGGATTATCACAGGACACCATTAGGAATCCCTACAACTCCATGCTGAGACATTTGGCATTTAAAGAGTCAAACAACAAAGGCCTGGAGGGCTAAAATCAAATTATGAATCAAATTATTTTACCTGAATTAAATATAAAGTTACATTAATGATTGTGCATTAACATGTGCAGAAACATACAGAGGTTGTATTTACCTATTTAATTAAAAAATGTGTCACTTGGTCAGGGGTACCCAAACTTTTGCAAAGAACTATATCTACTGTATACTAGTAGACTGCCCAGTCAAAAAGTCTTTAGGGAGAAAGAGAGCAGTAGTTGTATATGACTCACAGACGAATGAACGCATTCTTTCTTCCCAAGTCACTCGACCATAAAACATGAATCATGCTCATTTCTGGGGGGATATCAGCATGTCAGAATGATGCGATATAAGCCTGCTATTTCTGCTGCCCACCGAACCCAACACAGACAAACAAGCTTCAATTAAACCTATCAAATTTGGTTGGTATGCCATACGTGTATGATTGACTGGGTGACTTTAGAAGCTTGATGTCTATAAAGACTAAAAAAGGTTCCTCTTCATTTCCATTGTTCTAGAATGTTCTTCTCCATTCACAAGGTTCTAAAATGTTCTATTTCATTCACACAGTTCTAGGATATTACTCTTTATTTTTGACAGCACCTTTATTGTTCTACCTCACTAACACTGCTTTAGAATGTTCTTACCTACGCATGTTGTTCTAGAATGTTGTCTACATTCCCATTGTACTACAGTGTTATCATTCACTCACACTGCTCTAGAATGTTATCTCAATATTTACACTAATATAGAATCTTCTCCTTCACTCACACAATTCTAGAATGTTGTCCTCCATTCACATGGTTGTAAAATGTTCTCCTTCTTTCACACAGTTCTAGAATAGTTTCCTACATTCTTCATTGTACCAGAATGTTTTCTTTCACCAACAAAGCTCTAGAATGTTCTTATCTATCTACACTGTTCTAGAACTTCTTCTTTCATTCACACAGGTCTAGAAGGTTCTCTTTCTTTCACACAGTTCTAGAATGTTTTCCTCAATTAACTCTATTATAGAATATTCACTAACAGAGCTCAAGAATGTTCTTACCTACCCACACAGTTCTAGAATATTATTCCAATTCATAATGTACTGCTACTACATTTTCCTTCACTGTCAGTGCTCTACAATGATTTTCCCTTTCACACTGCTCTAGAAACTTCTTATCCATTCACACTGCTCTAAAAACTTCTTATTCCTTCAGACTGCTCTAGAAACTTTTTTTCATTCACACTGCTCTAGAAATGTCTTATCCATTCACACTAAAAATGTCTTATCCATTCACACTGCTCTAGAAATGTCTTATCCATTCACACTGCTCTAGAAACTTCTCCTCCATTTACACTGCTCTGGAATGTCCTCTCTATTCAAATTGTTTTACCATGGTCCCCCAATTCAAACTGTTCTAGAATATTCTCTCGCACACTCATGCTGGATGATTTGTTTATTATTTCTTTTTCTAAATATTCTAAAGGGAAACTGCCAACTTCAGAATACTGACACTTGTCAGTTTGTTATGTGCTGGCCTAAAGAGAGACCCTGACATGAGTAGAATAATAGGGGTCTATACTATCAAACCACTGGCAGGCAAGTGTAAACCCCTCTTCCTTCATGACCAATGACAACTTCTCCCTTTTCTAAGAAGCAGGCTCTTTTAAAAGAGGGAAGTCGACTGCCTAAGAACTTCCATGTACATTATTTATTTATGGAAGTCTTTGGGGTTGGAGTTATATCTGGTTTATCAGATGATTTTCAAAGCCATGTTCAGCCTCCTTCACTGGACGTCACTATTCCATTCTGTGCCCTTTTGCTAAGCCCACCTGTTGGCACCATAATCCATAAATACCTAGTAGGTCCCTGGCCCACATTAGTCAACCTGACCATCCGTAGACGTATATGTGCCGGCACTGGTATGTGAGGCAGTGCATTGTATGTAATAAGTTTTACTGGCAGCCATTCATTTAGCACGTGGGTGATGATGTCACAGTGGAACAGCGAGCATGTTGTTTCATCCCCATACCAAGTTGCATCGGATAACAATGTTGACAAGATGAATATGTAATAATGACAGCCGTGAGGCTTTAATGGGCTGAGGGGGTGCGAAAGGCAATTAAGGAGTCAGCCGGGGAAACCAAGAAAGAGACATAAGAGATTGTGCTGGGGGAAGAAGACAGCAAGAGGCAGTTAAATAGTCAGCTAAACAGGTGTTTGAATGTGCCTGTGTGTAAAAGAGAGAGAGAGAGAGAGAGAGAGACTGGAGAAATTAGACTGATATAGATAGAAAGAGGGAGAGCAAAAGTACCTGTACACCAGAGCTTAATGTGTATGTGTACACCTTCTCATGGTCGGCTGTGTATAAGTCAGGGCGGATGTGTGCGGTTAGCAGCATGCGGGACCCAGCAGTGACTCTGTACTTTAACACTTGCCCTCGCCTTGCCCTCAATTTAGACTGGCGAGTAAACAAGTCAGAGATGTAAGAAGCAGTGGGCCAAAACAGAGAGTGTGATAGCACATCAGGAGGTAGTGACACATGCTAAGCTTTATAAATAACCCTCGGTATATAATAAGCACTATATGAGCGTGCCAGCTAGGCCGAGGGCTAGGCGCTCTCAGTTCTTCCATCCTGACATTTTGCCTTCATTACTTAACATCAACCTTAGCCCCAACCTCCACACACCTACATTCACTTTACATACTCTCATTCTGAACTCCCTCATGAAGGAAAAGGCGAGGGAGGTAAATTCTGGAAAGCGGTTGGATTTCTTTCAATGCATTCATTAATAGGCTCGTATTCACAAAGCTTCTCAGATTAGAAGTGCTGGTCCAGGATCTGTTGCAGTCAGAGAGGTCAAAGTATAGAAGATATGAATCTGACCTTAAATCAGCACTCATATAATACAAAGCTTAGTAAATATGAATTTGTCAGTTCCTGCATATTCTGGGCCAGTGCCATAACTCTGGTCTTATCAGAGGGGAACCCTTAGGGCCTTTTAAGTTCCTGTGAAATTAACCAAAAATATGCTGCAGATTTGAGCAAACTTTTGCATAATTACATTGTTAAGGTGTAAACAAAGTAATTCTGAGTGGTTTGGTGTCAAATACTTACCAAGTCAGAATTGTTCACAGTGTTAGGAACCAAACGTCCAAAAAGTTTACTGTATCTAAAAGATCCCATACAGAAAGCGAATACATGAAATTGTTATGAATGTGCTGTCTGATGCCTTGTGCATCGTTTTGTGATAGTTTAAAGATAAGACTTTGAGATAAAATGTATTTTAAAACATTCATGGGGTAAATATTATTTAATATTATGTACAGTATAAGGCAAAATTAGCCCCCGAAGAAAGTTTATGTTCTGGTCCAAGCGTCTACTGCGTTGGCTGAAGCTCTTGTCTTTTCAGCATGCTGCAGTGCCATGTCCTTTGTTGAGACCAAAAACACTACTTAGTTGTCATTCTAACACGTTTCTTGCCCCAACATTTCATGCCAACCTTTTTTTTTCATTAGTCTAGTTCTTAATACTTGTACCTTACCGTGTCAATTTCCATTCCCTCTTTCTCATTGCAAGAAAAGCGGCAGAATGACATTTGAGTAGTTTTTGGACTCAGATCTATTCAAACAACAAAGAACACAGCACCACAGCAGGTTACAAAGACTAAAACCTCAGCAAACACAGTAGAAGCTTGGACCTGGGTGTCTTACCATGAATTTGAAAGATGCTTTTTGACACTCTGTGGTGCCTCGCTGAATAAGGAAGTGATTGTAAAAAGGTTCACAGGTTCCACAATTGTTGTCTGCTGTTGGGATCTGAAGGAGCATTTGGACCAAGAAATGGCTATTACATCACAAGTGGCATCAGACTTAACTCTTTGTTGCTTTGTGTCAATGAGGTGTTCTAAGGTGTTCTATGAGAGGCGGATGTAGTATTTCATTAGTAGTGCTACAAGGAGTCCAGTTGCTATGGGCCAACCCCTCGATATGGGCACCAGAGGTACAGCACTATCAGACACTTTATTTGGCATGGAAAGATCCAGAGAAACTATTCAGTCCACATGACAGGTCAGGTTCCAACATTCAGTCAAGTATAACGTTGTTAACCTTGCGGTTTTCCATAATGAGAAATGCTAGAAATGCTCATACAAATGTACTGCTCTCAGAGAAGGAGATCCTTTTCTGACATCTCGTTTAGGAAGATATATTTTTGCGGCAGGGTCTTTCATTAGCTTGACAATAATGTTTCTTAAAGAGCTATCAACCTGACAGACAGCTAATTTAGACACAATTTATCTTCTATCCAGCGCTGTCTTCCATCCAAGTCTTAGAAAACGCTCCTTTCACTTCTTTCAGTTCTTTACTTTCATCATATTCTTTCAGTTGTGATCACTGGTATGATGGTTTATTAAGGTTCATTGATTGATGTGATGAATCATATTTTAGTAAATATTTAAAAGATGAAAGATTGTTCTTCTCTTGTGAGGAAAGTGAGTAGCTTAAATGTTGCTGTAATGATAAAGCACAAAGGCAAGGCCAAAAAAGAAAGCTTTTCTGCAGGCTGGCACTAAATGAGACAAAGCAAGTTGGCTCAGGTGGACGAATCCCCCCCCCCCCTTACTCTGCCTATGCAATGAGGGCCAAGATTCAGATCTTTCTTTTTTATTCTCCTCCTTAGTGTTCTTTGTCTCCATTGTTACCACTTAGGAAAACAAGTCGGACCGCTCACAGTCAATTATCTGCCAAGGTGTTTGACCGCCATCATTGTAAGCGATCCCGATGGCTGGGAGAAGGCCTCCGATGAGCCGCTCCTGAATTAACCACGAACAAAACCCCAATTCAGCAGAAGCAGAAAGAAGCAGCGGTTTTAAATAGGGATGGGAGAGAGAAAGGGAGAGAATGCGAAAAGAAAAGACTCCTCATAAAGTTGAATTTGTGCTTTCTCTCTCTCTCTCCTGCTCCTTCTCTTGCTCAGCCTATCACACACTGTAGCCAGTCTTTTAGTGTGGTATAGCTGGAATTGCGAGTGTGGCGCTTCCAATACCTTTTCTGTAGCGAGGTTAATTACTGGCGAGGCTTGAGAAAATTACATTCTCAAAATAAAGTATTATGATTGGCTCTCCACTGGCTATTTTAAGTCGTGCATGCTTTTTCATGTGAGATTGCTAGGAAACCAGATTTGCGGACTCGTCCAATATCGAGTAACCTCATTTACAGTCCCCTATTAAACGCACCGTTCTGACATGCAAATTACCTTGCCATCTCGCTGCCCAAAAAAAAAAAAACACAGCTACTCGCAATAAAGTTATCCCTTACTCTAGCAAATTCAGTACACTGTCCTAACAAGCTTCCTTTTATCAAAAGAACAGACCGTTTTCTTCCCTTTTCTGTCATCATCCTTTCTCCACTCAGCCTCATGGACGGTAAATGCGAGTTTGCTGACATTTCAGGATCTGGAAGGGCGCCACTCCTCAGTGATCAGAGCCGCAACATTATGAAGTTGTTTCAATGCATGATTTCCTTGAATTCTTTAGGCCCTTGGAGGAATTATGCCCAGAGGCCAGGTTGTTGGGTAATAGTCAACTCATGGTCATCCAACCGAACCCCAACACCCCCCCAACCCCTCCACTTGCTTTACACTATTGGTTCTTTTGAGTTGAATACACTAGAATGCATCATTCGATTGTCTATGCACACCTCAGTTATACACTAGTAGTCTATCTTTGATATTAGGTTATACCTTTATGTCTCTATATTGTCTTTTATGATGTATAAGTGTCTGCCTGTTTATAGCCTACTCCTGTATTGCACATTATTGTTTACCGCACTGTTTATGACGGACCCCAGCTGTATTCTTGGGAGAGATTCCTGGGGAGATGATCAGAGTGATTACCCATGACATACATGATTTTAGTCCAGTACAAATCTGTAATGTCCATCGTTTTACAGATCTGCCAACTATTAATTGTGGAGCGACTTTCCTTCTATACTTAGCCGAACCTGAAGCTCCATCAGTAACTGTAGTCCTGTTGTAAACAACCTTGAGACAATATAATAAGAAGTCTTTGTAACAGAAAATGACATGAGAAGTATAACTCGTAAAACATGGTATGGTTTCTTTATCCTTAAGCTCAAAACAGCATTTTTGGTGAAGGCCTTGTTAGAAAGAAGTTAAATATCTTAAACTATCTTAAACTATCTACCTCTTGCAGGCTGTCCCATTGATCAGCATTCTGGTATGCTACTTAACTAGCCTAATGCTGTTCTATCTATCTAACATTAACTGGATGTTAGTTTTTGTTATATGTTTGTTTTTAACCATTTAGCATCAGTCACAACGCTTAAATGAATGTCCAATGTGTTCCGATCCAGGCTATTTGGGGCAATTCGGGGAACCTACACAAATACTGCACATATCCTAGTACCAGCATTGCTGTCTACAATCTAGGCCTGTCAATATAATATCAATAAATTCTGATAAATCTATTAATTATTTGGATGCTTAATCAAACCATGCATAGACATATGCTTGATTCCAAAACACAAAATACACAATACTTAAATAATATTTTATTATTGTAAAACTAGTGGCAAAATAATGCATATAAATGGGTATGTCCATCAGGCTCATCTGACTGTAAACTAGGAATTATGCCCAGAGGCCAGGTTGTTGGGTAATAGTCAAGTCATGATCACCCAACCGATCCTCAACACCACCCCCAACCATACCACCCTGGTAGCATCCAACTGGCTGCATGCTAGGAGAATTTGCATAATTCTCATTAATATGCATCCTTATGCTAACTGCAAACTAATCATTGACGATTCATTGAGACGCTAAATTTTAATTGATATCTTTATTAACCATGAGCCGAGTTGATTTGAGCACTCGTGAAAGCCCTGCTTGAATCCTGACTCTTCTCTGAGCAGTGTGTAAATATGATGAAAGGCAGATCTAAGGCTCTGCCAGCATGTGCTCTCTCACTCTCAACTTCCACATGAGCAGCCAGTGTCAAGCATGGTTTAGATCTACGCTTCCCATCCATTAACTGGACACCCCACACACACAGACACATACTGACGCACGCATCGGTGCAAATAAACAAGATGCAGGGGATGAGCTCGATAGGCATGAAGCTCCAAGCAGAAACCAAGGGGGTGTGTTTCCATGCATGCAGCACACACACTGAGCACAGGATTCACTTAGCGAATGTTCTGCAAATAGGCACTACATGCTTCACATGCACATTAATGCACCTCGGAGCGAAGCGGACCATTCCAGGCCCTTTTACACAGGCTAACATGCACAATAGATGACCAGTAAGGAACAACCTATGTGCACAAATTCCCCCTACAGCAAGGAAGAAAATGTCACATCCGCGTTAGCTGAAAGAGTAATGATGCAGCCTGGCTCTGGCCATTGTTTGTACAGTTTTAGCCTGTACGCTGACATGACTGTTACCACTGTTAGCTGACTCTACTTGATGTATGCAGGTACTGTGGACTGCAGCCAGTTTTTCAGGGGGGAAATCTTTTACACACATTTATATGTGTATATGTTTTATATACAGCATTCTGTTGGAACTGGAACATCATTTGTGTGGACTAATGAACTGCAAACCTAACGGGTTCCTATTATGACGATATCATATTTGTGTCTTGATATGCAAACATATTCATACTGGTTATTGTGACAACTGCTGTTCAAAGCGAATTGGCCCGGCTGGCCTTTTGTGGTCTAGATAATAAAGGTGTGTTTGTTGTAGGATGCATCATGCAAGAAGTATGCACACACAGATGAGTTCTTGTTTGAGATGGGGATTCAAGTCAAGTCAGTGACCTGGATTTAAGTCACATGTTGACTGATTTAGTCCCGCCCATAAATAAAAAGTATATATGTGTGTATGTGTGTGTGTGTGTGTGTGTGTGTGTGTGTGTGTGTGTGTGTGTCACTTTGCCTGTCAGCTTTTTCATAGTCAAGCACAGTCATTACTGCAATGTGGTTCTGTCACAGGTCCCAGCAGCATCAGGTTCGACACAGCTTCAAATAACAAGCTTTTCATGATAGAATGACCTAGCTAGTTAGCATGCTTGCAATCCAAAGCACAGACCAACATTTCAAGTTGTTCTTCTCTTTAAACATTGCATTCACTGTATGTACTTCAGTATGTTCCTCAGACTTAAGGTTTGTTGTAATGAAAGGCTCCATATTTGAAGCCGTGTTGACAGGTTTTTAATGAGGCTTCGCTTCCGTACAATGTAATGCCTGCAGCAAATCACGGAACTAAACTGAAATTCTCTACTGAAGACTCAAAACTAGACTCGCACATACACCCAGGAGACTTGAGACTCAACTTGGACTCACATGAAGCAACTTGTCAGCTCTGGTTCTTGCAGTATGTTACAAATAAGAAGGCACATACCAATTTTAAAGTGATGATTTCCCCAAAAATCACATTCATGGAATTTGCCCCATTGGTCCATCAGCCAAAACTTGTTTGATGTCTGACGTTTTCTTACTCAGTTTTGCACTGGAGCTATGAGGCTAATGTAACTAGCAAGAAATGGAAGCTTATATGGTTATGCATATAGCATTATGCTAACTGCATGCCTAAAGCTTGCCTCAAACTACTTTGAGTTATTAGAATTTCAAATAGACTTGCATATGTAGATTCTGAAGCTGTGTGACATATTGCTGTTTTAAAGATGAACAAAAGTACTGACAATGCTGCTACTACTACTTTTTAAGCAATGCAGCTTATCGTCGCTGTTCAGAGAAAAATAAGTATCTTAATTTAATTTAATTTTAATGAAAGTTAATGGAACCAGACTTCTTCCTGGGCCATTTCTGTTGGTCCATTTACCATAATATACTCACACAATGTAAATGGCAGCTTATGTGATCAAATGATGCATAAAAGTAAAAAATGTCCAAATTGGAGATGCATGTTTTTCTTTGGACAGTGATGTTATGTTACCTTTGTCAGAACCACATAAGCAGGTCTACAGCCTCTCAAAAACTAAAGCAGCAAGCTTCAAACATCAAACATATTTTGAATGATGGATTACCTTTGAAGAAAGAGAAAGACTCTGTTAATGTATTTCATATAGTCCCAGGCTTTCCTGTAAGCCTCTTGAAACAGAAGCACAGGGCCATTCGGAAGCTACTCGTTGCTACTGTTCTGACAAATGTCACATTTCCCAATCAGCTGCCCCAGGAGGATCTCACACATGGGATTGAGTTTGGGGAGGGGGGTGCAGGAAAAGAAAGATGGAGTGCAAAGAACAAAGTAAGGTTAAAAGCTCAATCTGCCCAAGACCACCCGCACAAAAGCCCACTTCAGCTGCTGTATGTCGCTTTGAGTTGACACCTTGCGTGTGACGTCCTTCTAGTGTGGCTACCCCCACCAATGCACACACATTTCTGTAATGCCCTGCGATGTGTTAACTGCCACACTTTCAGACAGATCACAGACTTCAGGACACTCTTCATAATTAACAGTGAGACTGAAGAACATTCGCTTGGCCTTAAGTGCTTTTCCATTGGTAAGAATTATCATGGAGGTTTGAGGAACCCTCATGGAGGTGCTTATGCTAAGATGGAAGCAGCTGTGAGAGTCTCCTGGTGTAAAGGGCTTCACACTTAACCCTTAATGGCATATGAAAGGCGTTTATGGCTTCATTTTGGTTTTATATGAGGTAGATGATTACCAATTAGCTGTATCATGCTTTGTCTACTGAGTGGAAATTCAGCAGTCACCATCTCTTGGCTAGAAAACTACACCGCTGGGCCTTGTCGCCTTTCCACAATTTTGACTCCTTGGCTTCATACGTGCAAGCTACCTCTCAGTCAAAGTCAAATATTAGCTTCTCAATAATATATTTATTAGTCCAGCTCATTGCCCACCCCAACTACCAGGAATTTAAAGCAGCTCATTATAGAGGCAAGTGCACCCCATTCTGGGAAATGCAGCCGGGTTATAAAATGTAACTGGATGTTAATTCCAGCGTGTTCCGAGGAATAATGTGGATGAGTGGCTTTTCTTTGTAGCCGTGCTTGTAGCATGTGGATGACCTCTGAGAGCCAGTTTGCTCCCCAATGCAACGAGAAGAAGCCTGCAAGCATTGTGGTGGCCTATGACTACTGCTCACTGGCCATCACCACTCAACACAAAGGCTGTTAATTAGCCAAATCTGCCACGAGGCAACCCTCAAAGACCATGTGTAATAGAGAATGTGGAGAAGGGGTATGTATGTGTGTGGAGGAGGGTTGGTGTGTATTTGCATGGGGTTGGGTGGAAGGTCAGCGTTCTGCTTAGTAATCCAATGTGGCTCGTTGTGATTGGCATGTGAATGGGCCATCTCCTCATTGATAAAGTGGGAAATAAGGAAACACAATGTGCTGGGACACAATGGGGGAGGCCGATGTCAATACACACCAACAAATGTCACTAGGAGAAGGACCGGTCACACAAGGTGCTGCCACAGAGAGAAAGGTGAGGCAGCGTCGATTTTAAAGCTACATAAGCTTTAATATACCAATTATAGTTCTACTAAAGAGATGGGTGTGGAAGGTAAAATGTTTTGTGACATTCTTTGTTTATATGTTTCAGGATGTGAAAATGGTTTTAATGCATTTACCCTTAGATGTCATTGTAATCACCAACAATAACAAAAGCATAGTTCAATTTGATAATTTTTACTCACTCGTAGCTTCAATTGATTACATGTTTGTGCAAAGAGTAGATGGAACGTTATTGATGTGCATACAGTTAAGCTTTGTGGAAAAGAAAGAATTCCATTTGCCTGGTTGCAGGGATGCAGGAAGTGGGGGAGCCCACTTCCTGCATTTCAGCACTACTATCTTATAATATGTTATAATAATATATAAAACTTATAAATAGCTCTATATATTTTATATATAACTCTATGTATTTTTTCATTATTGCTAGATGTTGACACAAACCAATTGAAAACAACTGCTTAAAGCTGTAACTTTGTAATTACATGTGTCATCATGTAATTACGTTGGAATAGCACAGCAAAGTTCAACTTTAATGTAAACAAACTCTGGATTTCAAAATACGTGCAAGTCCAAAGTATGTTGTATGCATGATACACTGAAGTACCAACATATTGGATGGAATTTGTACAAGAATTTCCAAGAATTTGTACAGCCTACAAAATATGTCAGGGTGATGATATGGTAGGTCATGCAAAAATGCCAGTTTATATATAAAGCTGCTCAGTTATTTGTTGGCTGCATGAAGGGAGCTTACACTCAAAGAGCTTACAAACACAAGTGCATACTCGCAACATGTTGGGGATTTGCTAATTGATGCTCTCCTAATGACAGACATTTTATCTACATCTTAATTCCAAAGCTTGATTCACTGATAGCATGAGGTTCTTGACTAAGTCATTTAAAAGCCTCCTGGATTTGGGGTTTATGTAACAAGATGAAAGATAAGAAACTAGATAGGGGGAGCTTGTACAAACTTACTGAACAAGAAATAAAGGTTCTATTCAGTCCAAACTGATAGGCCTGTATCAACAGTGCTGGTATAGTCATGGACTATAGCATGGAGCTTCATTATAATTCATTCAGTATAATGCTTTCAGCTGATTATTGCTACATTCTAATGAACACTGTTGTTTTAACTTCATGCTAATTTGTAGGACATTTATGTAATGTATGTAATAATGTATGTATTGCACAGTGAATTAACCTAAACCACTGCTCTCTCAGCTTGAACTCTATATGCACACAGCAAGCGTACATAAAACATTTGTCTTCACATTTTCCCTAGAACTTTACACTGCCATAAATTAGCTGCTCAGTGCTAACTCCACCTCTAAGCTTAGCCACAATAAGCATTGACAAAGCACTAGTATAATCTCCTGTCTGCTTAAGTCCCTGGGCCACAGTGACAGTGGGAAGTGCTTGTTCTTTTGTCACCATAGACTTTCTCAAAAAACTTGGCAAAGCACATTACAGTCATCGGTCAAGCGATGTCACAATTAGCTGGAGTGGCAGGGAAGGGTGGCTCCGTCCTCAGGGATTGGGTTTAAATAATGTTTTGAATACTCTGACCTTGTTGACAGCAGTGTGAAACCTCCCAGAGCTGGAGATCAACCCAGACATCTGCCTGAAGATACACACACGCACGCACGCACACACACACATACAAGGGTTGTTTTTCCCTATCTAAGGTTTTAAATACCACCACCAGAGCATATGAATATGTGAAAGATAAAAGACAGTAATCACAAAGGAAATTGCAGGGGAACAGACACACACGTGTAAATATATGGAAATATTATTATTAATATCTATATATAGATAATAGATTTAAACAATACAGTGAGTTTGCTTGAATACAGGTCAACATTTACATACAGTTGTATGCAAATGTTTGGGTATCTACAGTGGCTGAGAAGTGCAAAGCAAATTAACATTTCAGAAAACAAAATTACAAAAATAAAAACAAATTCACAAACGAAAAAAAACTTACATTCAAGTAACAAAATTACAAAAGCAAAAACAAATTTACAAGACGTGAAACACTTTTTCCAGTACTGAAACATTTTTACAAACTCCGAATTCTGACGGAAAGGGTACGTCTAACACACAGGAAGTGCTTGTTGCAGACCCTTGTCAATCAAATTGTTTGCGGCGATAGAGTGAGTGTAGTTTGGGATGGTCACAACGCTAAAGGATGTTTTGTCCATTTGTGGCACGTGTTTTAACCAGGTCTTTAGAGTTTTTAAAAGAGCAGACGGAAGAAAGACGAACAGGCGACTCTAAACCATGTGGGCTGTGAAAAGTGGACTGTTTTGTAAAAGCTGTCAGCCATTTTAAGGTAGCTAGCGGGTTATCCACTATAGCTAGCGTTACAGCCCACTTACTTTCCTTAACATTTCCAACTCTAAGTGGTCTAGACGTTGCCTGTTCGTATCTTTCTTCCAGTCACTCTACCGCCGCAAACAGTTTGATTGACAAAGGTCCACTTCCTGTGTGTTAGACCTACCCTTTCCGTCAGAATTTGCAGTTTGTAAAAGTGTTTTGGTACTGGATAAAAGTGTTTCACGTCTTGTATATTTGTTTTTACTTTTGTAATTTTGTTTTCTGAAATGTTAATTTGTTTTGCACGTCTCGGCCACCATAGATATCCCATAATTATGGAAAACCAAATTCCCTTGCTTTTTGTAATAAATGGGTCTGAAATAACATATACACTATGTTAAAGTTTCATGATTTACCATTCACTACCCAGTCCATAGGATCTATATATGGAAACAAACCTGAAGAACCAACTCATTTAGGGATACGGGATAAAGAGAGGTTAGAAAATGGTCATACAAAATTCATTGTGGCCATGTTTCGTATATAACAAATATTGTTAACCTCGAAGAAAAAAAAAAATTGTTGGATCTGAGCTCCTAATGGCATACATATAAATGTATTAATAGTATATATCTATAGTGCTGTGCAAGAGTCACAGGCCACGCCTCATTTATTTAATTTCCAGTCCTAATGGCCATTAAGAAGAAGTTATTCATTTGTCAGGAGATATTTCTAAGGAAATTAGATATAAGAGCATACATAATGAAGGGGAAATAAGTGAAAAAGCAGGAGCTCAAAAAACTATTGAAAGTTGCAGAAAAAATGGGACTCTGTGCAAGACCTGGTAGACCACCAGAACTGTCACAATCAGATAAACACCACTTAAAGCTTTCATCTTTGTGAGAGAGGAGAAAATGAAGCTCCACTCTTACTTCAGCTCTGAAACAATCCACAGGTGTTTCTATCCATCCACTCCTACAGTGAGAAGACAACTTAACACTATGGATCTAAAGCATGTGTAGCTGTCAAGAAGTTAAACAGAAAGCTGCTGGTGTTCTTAGAACAATGGAATGGTCACTCCTGAGTTCAGATGTGTACATTATTGAACTGAATGTTTGAGATTATGTGGATTGTTAGAAGCGGAATATGCAACCAACTTCTGATTTTTGGAGGCATGCAAAAATATGCCGGCAGATTTCTTTGAATAACTGAAAGCAAGTCTGCCCAAAAGAATGGAAGTTGTAATACGAGTAAACGTTGGACAGAATAAATACTAAAATTGTTGAGGCTTCTGTGTATTAATCAGTTAAAAATCTTCTTGACACTAAAAAGGAATAAATGAATTGCTGTTTTGATTAGAAGTTAAATAAATGAAATAAATAGTCTCTTGCACAGTGCTGTATAAATAACACAAAGCAGTATAAGCAAAGTATATTACCTATTAACACGTATGTGATTTATTACCAAAAGGACTGCTCATTATATGTACGTGATTGGTTCAGTGTACCGTATAGTGTATCAGTGTATGATGCAGCACAACTCAGTAGAGGAGTATGACAGGACCTGTGGTCTTCTATTGGCTAACCATATCTATCTAGCCTGTGGTGGTGATGTGTGCGTGTGTGATCAGAGACGGTACAAAGGCTTTTCTAGACATACACATAAGCACACACACACACACACACACACACACACACGCACACATTTAAAAAAAAAAAGACCAGTCAGGATCTGTTGACCTCTGACAAATTCCAAGACCCCCACATTTGGCCTTCATGTGTTCAGCTGTCTCATCATAAAAAGCCAGTGCCTGTGTTAGCCACCATCATTTGTTTTTCCGCAGCAGCTCAATGAAACACACTGAGGATACAATTTCAACACCAGACATTAGAGCTTAAAGCCATTAATAAGTTTCCATTAGCATACTGAAGCATTGATTATAACTGCTGCTATATATGCTAGCATACACGACGCTAGTACAACTGTATTAATCATAAGCAGCAGATGTGGCTTTAGCACTATCTAAAGAAAGCTTTGGTTTTTATAACATTGTTTTTAGATTTGAAGAGTGCTGTCATTAGAAAGACTCCATCCCTACTGGTTATTATTAGCATGTGGGTTGCTAGAGCTCCACTCGTAGTCAAAGGGCAAATTTGAATTGGACAGGATGAGGCTTTCATGAGGAGATGTGGTGCGCATGAGAGAGGAGGAGGAGGAGGAGGAAGCCATAAAGAGAAATCTGAGCCCGGGACAGGTGCCTTTAGAGAGGATGTATGAAACAACACAAATAACATGTGTTCTAGAGCACTGGATACAGAGATGCTGAGTGGGTCACGCGTGTGCTTGAGTGTGAATGTCTAAGACCACATTAGCAGTGTGGAGGTTATCCTAGGAACAGCATGCAGCTCCTCTGAATTGGAAAATTTTGGAAACGTTTAACTTTAGCCGCTAAATGACAGATCATAATAAACAATGGGCTGCAATTACCAACTACTGTTCATATAAAGATATTCACTTCTTCTTAAAACCCATTTATGCAGCTGTCACAAAGATTTTGACATTCACCAGTGTTTTCTTACCTGGGACAAAGATGCAAACAATGCTGCAGTTTAAGAACACGTCATCAATCTGCCGTAGACTTTTTCCTAGAACCCTATTTAAGGAAAATATTATTACTACTACTACTACTACTACTACTAATAATAATAATCGGAAGAATAATAATATGTATAACTTTCATGTAATATAATTACTGTTTATAAAGAGTAAATAAAAAAGCAAAGAAAAAACAATATTTAAAAACGTATATTATTTATTCAAGACAAGACAGGGAGAAGAAAAACATCACGTGGTTGTTATCGCATCTAGTGTCATTGGTCAGTTCATGATTACTGTACAATTTTGACTTTTGTATTTTCATCTGTTTCTGCAGATACCACCACAGGATACCACTGTGAGTTTCTTGCAGTCAGTCCCAGACATGCTAATATGGTTTCAGGTAAAAACAAACACACTGTGACTGAAATCTCAGAATATAACTTCTGATAAATACTAGTGGGATGTAACTGAGATCTTATCCATGTCCTTTTTTGTCTTCAGGTTGAGAAATGAGTAACAATTCACCTTTTCCACCCTTTCCATTTACAAATATAACACAGCATATTTATATTATTATTATTAGTAGTAGTAGTTGTAGTAGTAGTAGTCATCATAGTAATAGCCTAGGTATCAGTATTAAGAATAAGAAGAAGAATGGATGAATAGAGGATATAACAATGGCCATCATAACCTTGTGGAGGCCACTGTAGCATAGCTAAAATGGCAAACATAATAACCATTTACTAAACTGCAAGTAACCATTTTATCAGTCAAACGGTTCTTTTAGTTTCCATGATTCTGTTCGTAATAATTTACTGAACAACTCCTAGATAGCCCGCTGTTTTAAGATAGCTAGCTAAAGTATAATGTGTTATTATAATACTGTTATAATATAAAGTTGTTTAAAAAACATTAGGGACTATTTTTTCAGATGGATATTAAACTTAGTCTTAGACTACATTATGGTCTCTGCAGGGAATCTCCTCTGGAAAGCCTTTTTAGTCCAGAAAGCCGGCTCTAAATCTTTTAATTGCTTTTATATACGCCGGGGACTATTGTATTCCTCAGTCTTCTAAATCCCAAACACACCTCAAACATGCAGACAAACAAGAGCACTACAGCAAAAACCGCAGACACAAACAAGCTAGCAATGGTAGGGAGCAAGGAGAGCGCCGGACAGAGGCTAAATCTGTGAGGGGGAAGAAGAAAAAAAACTTCCTAATCCCTGGATTGCTGAAACTTCGGAAATCCTGGAAATAGATTAGAAGGCGGGCAGCCGGCTTTAATAAGGCTGCCCATATTTCTCCAAAAGTCATGAAGCAGCACTTGCGTAATGTGCAAAGCCTCCAGTTCTCGCAATTATCATTTTCCATTTGGAGAATGATTCGATAAACAGTGATCGGGTGTGTCGTGAGCAAACTGACAGCAGTGCTGCTGAAAAAAAAAGGGCTGAGTTTAAAAGAGCATGCGGCCACTTCGGCACTCAAAGGCACCCCCACCTCCCCCACAGCTTTGGAGGGCTAATCGAATGAGGGCTGACAATATTGACAGTCTTACGCAAAAATGACAGTTAAATGCTGCGCGGGGCGCGAGGCAGCCCAGCATCATTTAATCCTGGGTGATGAGGATTGGAAATACCAGAATAGAAATTTTCATCAGCTCAGAAAGCTCAGGCGGTCCAGGGTCCGTCTTGTTAGAATGCCTTAGCATGGTTTGCGTAACTTTTGACAGCACATTTCTAATCCTGTTATTGTCATTGCAAGCCCAGTTCGGTGTTCAAGACTTTGATTTCCGAGGTAATCCAATTGAGCAGCTGGAATTCTGCGTTTATGCTTTGGTGGACATGTACAATGAATAAGGAACACAAAGTACAAGCCTTGGAGTATTACTCGAAGAAACCACAAGGCTAACTGGGCAGTTTTGGACAGGGTTTGACACAAAGTGATACCTCTTGTTGATGAGCACTTCATCCTGGGGGATTTAAATCATCATCTAAATTGAAAAGGATAATGGTTTCCCCGGCTTCCTGATAACACTTTCCGCGATCCTCGCTAATGCTTATCGCTCTGATCCACGGATTTGTGTCACCTCATAAGCATCCTTTGCAATTTAATTATGCTAATCTATCGACCAGTAGACAGCTGGAGTGGACAAGGCACACTGCTGTAATTGATGTGTTACAACCACAAATATTTACTGTGCTTGTCCCTCGATCAATTAAGAACACAGGTCAAGGATGAGAGGATAACTGGTTAGGTTGGAGGTTGAGAGCTGGGTGAAATGAACTAATCTAGTGGTGCCGTTAAACATACTACAGTACGAGTGTACCAAAGTTTACCATAAACAAATGCATCACTATAGCATGGACACTGTTAAATGTTTCAGGCTCTACTAGCTGCTGCCTAGTCCATACAGTTTCAGTCCATTCCACATATGGGAAATAAGCTGGGAAACCAATGTTGCTTTTGTGATGTCACAAAAAAAAACAACACATTGCATATAGCTGCCAGCAGTTTAGCTCCACCTACTCACGTTGCAGTGATTCGACCTGGACTGCTTTTAGAATGAGGTGCAATATATGGCAGCCAATTAGAACAGAGCTAATTTACATATGTCCGTCTTAAAGGGCCACTAACAATTGTATACTGTATTGGGATAAAGGGAGGCTGGAAATGGCCATGTATAAAGGAATTATGACTGTGTTAAGTGCATGGATCCACACTTGAGAGGATCTCAGAGGAAACAAATACACAAAAAGGTGCTGCATGACCCTGTAAAAATCTTCAAGTAGAAAGAGCTGTTGTCATCAGATGTAAAACTGAAATGGACTGAATTCCATTGATTTCACTTTATGCCACACGCTGTATCCCAGTGTTATTGAAGTACGTCGCCTGCAGTGTCTGACAAAGGTTTTATCACTCCTCACTAAAAATGTCCTCATCTGTTCCTCTCTTCTTCTGTCCCCTATGCAGAAGTGAGTGTAACGTGCTTTGAAAGGTATCCACTCTTTCACACCCTCGCAAGCCCACAGAGACTGCAGGGCCAGCTGTCCTTATCACACCCCCACTCCTCTCTCACAGCCCCAGCCAGGCCTGACCATGGGCAGCCACACCGGCAGACACGGGTGGCCAGCTGGAGGCCTGCCGAAAACACTCTGGGCCTGCACAATGAGCGAGGACTTAAAGGTGCCACATAGCAACAGGCCAGCCACTGCGAAGCCTGAGGAGGAGACGCGGTCTATTACAGGACTTATTGGGAGGTCTGGCATCTTACCCTATCACACGCACACAGGGCAGGGAAGACGCGCACACACACACGCACACACACACACACACACACACACATAACTTGCTCTTTCTTCTATGTAATCAGTTATTTATGAAGAGTTAATGCATAGCTGGTCTGCGAAACTGTTTGTGTCAGAATGGTAAAGAGCAAGAACAAACCCAAAGCATTATATACAACACCACATGCCAGAATCCTAAAACACAATTTTCACATTTTTAATAGACAACATTGGTGGGTCCTTACTATTAAGGCTACTGTACATATTCAAAACCATTGTTTTTAATGTAGCTACTATCACCGGCACTGACACAGCATGACTCATTGTTCAATTTTGCCTTTAATGCTTTAAACTAAAGCCATATGGAGACCACAGAAAGCCACAGATTACATGTTACCAGGTTAGACCAGATTATGATATAATATGTAAATAAATATACACTGCTCAAAAAAATTAAAGGAACTCTTTGAAAACACATCAGATCTCAATTGGAAAAAAAAAAATCATGCAGAATATCTTTCCTCATATGGACTGGGTAATGTGTTAGCAACAAAAGGATGCCACATTGTTTGATGGAAATGAAAATGATCACCCTACAGAGGGTTGAATTCAAAGACACCCTGAAAATCAAAGCGAAAAAGTGATGCAGCAGGTTAGTCCATTTAACCGAAATTCCATTGCAGCAACTCAAAAAGGTACTCAGTAGTTTGTATGGCCTCCACGTGCTTGTATGCATGCCTGACAACGTTGGGGCATGCTCCTAATGAGACGACGGATGGTGTCCTGGGGGATCTCCTCCCAGATCTGGACCAGGGCATCACTGAGCTCCTGGACAGTCTGAAGTACAACCTGGCGGCATCAGATGGACCGAAACATAATGTCCCAGAGGTGTTCTATTGGATTTAGGTCAGGCGAGCTGGGGGTTCCAGTCAATGGTATCAATTCCTTCATCCTCCAAAAACTGTCTGCATACTCTCGCCACATGAGGCCGGGCATTGTCGTGCACCAGGAGGAACCCAGGACCCACTACACCAGCGTAGGGTCTGACAATGGGTCCAAGGATCTCATCCCGATAACTAATAGCAGTCAGGGTGCCGTTGTCTAGCCTGGTCCTGCTGAGGGGTTAAGGACCTTCTACGGCCTTGTCCAGCTCTCCTAGAGTAACTGCCTGTCTCCTGGAATCTCCACCATACTCTTAAGACTGTTCTGGGAGACACAGCAAACCTTCTGGCAATGGCACATATTGATGTGCCATCCTTCAGGAGTTGGACTACCTGTGCAACCTCTGTAGGGTTCGGGTACCGCACCATGGTACTAGTAGTGACGCTGACCCAAGCCAACTGCAAAATCAGTCGGAAAAGATGAGGAGGGACAAAATGTCAATGACCTCCACCTTTTAAACCTTTCCTGTTTTGGGGGGCGTCTCATTGTTGCTCCTCTAGTGCACCTGTTGTTAATTTCATTAACACCAAAGCAGCTGAAACTGATTAACAACCCCCCTACTACTTAACTCACCAGATCAATATCCCAGCAGTTGAGCTGAGTTAATGCTATACTCTGATTAAAAAGTGTTCCTTTATTTTTTTTAGCAGTGTATATCCTATATATATAAAACACTGAAATAACATTAAATACATTATTACATTAAAATAACAACCAACAATACTATTAAATAGGTTTGTTTGGGCCACACACTGCAAAAGTTTGGGAACCCCTGATACAAAACCCCTGAAAGGACTGCTTTATTCCATTCACTCTGATTTTGTTGATATTTAGTAAGAAATCAGCTCCCATTTATCTCAGATAGAGGCATTACACTTATAGGGGCTGGTAATGACAACAACTGCCAAAGACTAGACCTGAGTACTACAGTACGTCCAGCTTCTGAAGACCTAACCACTGGGGAAGCTTGCTTGGCTGTATCTACCTAGATACCAGGTAAAAGTGTGACTGGACAACCTTTTGCTCACATTATGCATTGCTGATATTGCTGCTCATTTAAAAAAAACCTTAAAGCTACATCACAGTTCTCAGATTACTGTACATACCAGTTTTGTTTCCACAGCTACAGAGCTGCAATGTATCATGTGATACAGTGTGAGTATAATGCAGTTTTCCATTCACTAGTGTGATTTTCCACTGACTGGAGTCATTTCCAGACAGGTTTAATAAACTGTTTCCACCTGGTGAGGTAAAGGTACCTGACAGGGTAACCATCTAAGGGAAGAAGAAGGAGCTAAAAACAAATGGGACCACATGGAGCAGGCTCAGCTTTTCTCTGTCACTGCAAGGGAAGCTTGGGTTAAAGTGTGTAGCCAAAGAAACAGTAAGAGCAGCAGTATGTTACCAGCTTATACTGGACCCGTAGCACCCTGTAATCGTCTCAGGTTCTGTGTCTGCTTGGTTAGCACTTGGCTAGAGTGACTGAACTCCAAAACCATGAAGTGACTCAGCAGGAATAAGAAAGAAAGACGTATGTGTATCATCTTAATAAATCTCAATTAGTTTAAAATTTTGCTGCATATTTAACAATTGAAAAAAAATTCTTAAATACTCTCGTATTTACAGTCTCGTCAAATATACACATTTCATGCACAACTCAGACTATAATGCATGCTTCAGCCATAATGATAAACAACAGTAGTGGTTTTAAAATATGTATTCTCAGCTTTAAAAGTCTCAAAATCTTGGAAGATTGAGGGAGGCTATTCGATGACTCATAACCATATGCTGCTCATGGTTTGGTCTCTGCAATGATTGCAGTGTAAGCTTAATGACAGTATTTAATTGTGCTTGCCACTGCAGTGTCAGTATCCACTGTCGAAGAATATGCTTTACATATTGAGTGATGCACTATTTCATACCACCACGCCTGTGTATACTCTCAAATAAGCTCCTCACACTTCATGTTTACTGACAGGTCATTGGTGTTACCGTGCAAATTTATAGTGCATGCTTATGACATGCGTAAGTTTATACAGTTGTACTGCTGCTGTGACCCCCTGTTGAGGTAAGAGCAGTGCTGGTTTGCTCCCCCATGCTATCCCTCACAGCATGGGCCCTCATTCCATAAGCCTTCCCCCCCTCCACCATGTCATATGAAGCACCTTCAATAGGAGATAGGATGTCATGCAGAATACGCTGGGAGATGAAAGCCAGTCAGAAGACATGGGCAGCTTGTGGGCTTCAAGCTGCCCAATGTGAGCCATAACCACTGGAGGTTTTGCTTCCACTGCACTAGCATCAGCGACAGTGGGGGTCACATGTCCTCACTCAGCCTTCGGCTTCATCAAGGGAAAGGTGAAGGAGGTGAAGTTCATTTATGTTTTGCTGATTACAGTGGGCTGTCTTGACTTAGGGCTGCCTGCTGTGCCTCCCAATCATCGCTTAGCATTAAGGAACATTATGGGAGAAAAAGGACTAGTGCCATCAGCTCAATGAGAACTGCTTGGTCAGTTCTGTAAGTTTTATAAGTTAGAGTGTTTGCTCGGCTTCTGTGATGTTATTTCAAGGAAGTCTTTTAATACTGGGAATCAGAGGGCAGACATTAGCGGGCAATGTGGAGCGAATCTTTTTATATTTGATGCCTCTCTCTCTTTCTCTCTCTCTCTTACTCTGGACTGCACTGCAGTTGGGTCCAGAATCCTAACCAGATCTGCTCAGGCCCTTAAGTGGCTTTTTACGATATCAGAATTGATAGCAGCAAAGCCTTAATAGCTATTTCTCTGTAATCTTTCCTATGAAAGGCTAAACTATGGACTATTGATTGTTTGAAAAAAAAAGTGGGAAAAAGAAGCAGAGAGAGTTCTCGATCTGAATTAGACATCTAGAAGTGACAAAGCTCTTTATGGGCTGAGGAGATAAGCCAAGATTGAGCACCAAGATATGATTAATCTAAGAGCATTTTGGGTGGGGGACCAGAAGTGAAAAGCAAACAGCTCAAGTGAGACAGAAATCTGGTGCTCATGCCGTGTGTGGGCCATGGCAAGTTGAGGGCCAAACTCCTAGACATTCGAAATGAAGTTTGTTTGATGTTTGATTCGCTTAGAAATAAATATATTCGCCAAAATCTGAGCGTAGAATATGCAGAAGAGCAGCTATCTAGGCCAAGAGATAAACAGACTTCACTCGAGGATATATTTAAAGTTATTATTCTTACACATCAGAAAATGACTTACTAAAGCACACAGTTTTATTTTCTCCAGATACCGCTGGGTGTTTCATTGGATAACAAGACAATGAACCATTGCTGCGGCCTGCAGTGCTTACAGTGTTAGCAAGTCAATAGTGTGTCTGGGTCTGGAAAGTTCTTGCTAACATTAGCAAGTTTAGAAAAATGTTGCCTGCCCTGCTGCCTCCTTATACATCTAATAAGGACTGCCCAAACGCTCCGCACGGTAGATAAAGCCATTAATATCAGTCCTCTTAGCTTTGCCCGTTATACAGTTTTGGTGAATATGTAACTCGGAAGAAGCCTGAACTTGAGACACTTTTTTGCAAGGTAAACTATTTTTAGGAAAACAAACAACTTGGGAAAACACTCTGACGTCGCCTGAGGCTAAGACTTGAGGCACTGTTTACTCATTGTGTTAGACATTGCTCTTTCCGTGAACACAATGAACTAAAAGGGTTTATTCAAAACTAACACAAACAACTAAAGAGGTTTTTCCTAATAAGGAGTCAGGGATATGATAAGGATCACAGTGAGCTCTTTTGTTCAACAGTCTTTATAGTTTACAGTTTTCATGTATGTATATACAGTATATATCTCAACAAACCAAGCAGACCTATATCAAATAACACACTGAAAACAAGCTTCATTTTGGCCATCACCCTGCACAAAATGGCCTGATTAAAGTTCTAACTGGCCAGCAATGACATATCTTACTGAATATATCTGATGAAGTTGAGGCTGGCTTACTGCAAACTCAAAATAGCTCCCTTGTTTCAGAGAATATTAGGGCAAATCTAAATAAATACATAATTGTAATTTGTAAAATTTCTATTTTAAAACATTCCAAAGTAAACCAAAATAATCAAGAAAATGTGAAGAAGTAATAGTTTTGACAGTGTGTCAAATAAGTCTATGTGTTGTAACGACATCTACTGAAGTTGGCATGCTAACCAGCTAGCTCTGGCCCGTTCTGTCTTCTAGATGCTCTTGTCGAGTGAAGGGATAAAGTTTGTTGGTGAACTGGCAACAAATCATTGTTGTTGTTGTTGTTGTTGTTGTTATTAATAATATTTTAATAAAATTAATTAATTAAAACATTAATAGTAGGGGAACAATATGATCCTGCAATGATGTAAGGAAATGGCACAAGGTGGATTCACCTTTAACAGTCCACTTAATAGCATCCATGTAGCCCAGTATAGGTCAGTCTAAAAAAGCAGACAGAAGCTTTCCAATTGGATTGTTGGCTAAATGGTGCGCAGCCCTTACAAGTGAGCAGACCACCTTGAAGGAGAATGGTTAATGTAAAGCTAAAATGCCATACAATGGCAGGTTTGAGAGCATATACTGCATGTGCACCTACACGACATGTATGTTTATGCCAGACGCACATAGCAGAACACATAGAAAGGAAAGAAATGCAGAGGTAAAGCTGCTACAGCTAGGCTCTTGGGCCTCATGCAAAGTCTATATCAGCATTATGTACTGTATTGTACATTGCAGCTTGCTGAACTTGAGTTGGCGGCTCCATTTCATAAGGTGTCAGCAAATGACAAACACGGCCTGCAGTGGGATAACTGGTGCTAGCAGAGAATTTTAGAATCGTACAGCCTTAACCACTCACTAACTGAATTATGAGCTGATTAGCTGCAGTGCTAACAAGAGATACACAACTTGTGCTCTACTTGTGCTCAAATAAACCACATATATATATATATATATATATATATATATATATATATATATATATATATATATATATATATATATGTGGTTTATTTG
>CM067482.1:17047067-17118027 GCA_034552555.1 Semaprochilodus insignis
ATATATATATATATATATATATATATATATATATATATATATATGTATATATTATACACATATCACACCAGCAAAGCAGCAAAGGGCCAGATGGCATGGCTGGCATGCCACCAGAAGCATGGATGAAAATCACTTAAGCAAAACTGCAGAAAAATGTTCTACTTTGCTTGCTGCACTGGGCACTTCTGGCTTCAGACTGTTCATTTTTCAATTCTGGAGTAACAGCGATTTTGGTCTACTATTACTGCTATTGTACTGCTGTTGTAATATAATAATATTTGGCATCAGAATTCTTGTGATATTCTATCCTTGTGTAATTCCCCCTATCAAAAACATTAAATAAATCATTAAACGTGACTCTCCTGTTGATTATCTGCTGAATATGGTGTTCCTTTGGTGATAAACAAAACAAAGAGGACGACAGTGAAAAAGCTATATGTCAAAAGGAGGATGAAAGGAGGAGAGAAACGGGGGGAGGAGGTAGAGAAGATCAATAATGTTTATTGGGGCAGCTGTTTGGCTGTTTGGGTCCCATCACAGCATTGTGTGTATGTGAATGTAAGGTGATTCATGAGAAACCTCCTACCCCCTATCTTCCTTCCCAGTAAAAAATCTCTCTCCCTCCCTCTCTCTCTCTCTCTCTCTCTCTCTCTCTCTCCCTCTCTCATTCCATTCTCACCCAATGACAGTGTTCCAGGATTAATGGGGTCTCTATTCAAATGAGCACAGTGGTTATTTGCATGGCAGTGCAGCTGTGCATGGTGACGTGATCGACACGACTCAATCACTGGAGATTGGCCCCTAGATGTCAGTGGCTATAGTGGGACCTCATGCAAACACCTACATTACGTTAAGCAAAGCAAGAAGTAGATTTAGGCAGGACCATTTAGGCAAACGTAGTTGACCATTCAAGGGCACTGTGTTTGTTCAGGAGGAGTGTTGAGATAAGCATACATAAATCCTAGTGTCCTAGTAATGTCATTATTGAAGATTCTACATTCCTCTGCATGCGGTTACTAAATTACAGTGTACTGTTTTACTGTTTTAGTCAGTGCAGCAAAAACTATCCAGCATAGCAACTCACTAGGGCCTGATCAGACATGCCAAGCAAATTTTATTTTAACCCATGCAATCATTAGGGGTTGCACAGACTACTCAGTAATGGCACTTTAATCTTTGTTGATTATTCGCTGGTCATGTGATTATGACACTAACAACATGGATCCCTCAGAGAACACAAAAGAGGAGGTGTCTAGTGATTTAGGGGGATATTTCATAGCTCAGATTTCCTGTATTCTAACAATGCGAACCAGAGCTTGTTGAAAAAAGCACATCATGCCAGTCTACAGTGCTGTAAAGATCAGATACTAAACATTGTTAGCTCCAGTCTTGTAGTCCAAGACTACAGAAAGTAATTGGTGAGGGAGCATGAAGCCCTATAATCCTGTAAAAGCTAAAGCCAGTTATTCTTATTTTCACCAGCGCTCTAAATTTCTCTGGCTCTCCGGACCTCTGGGGTTCTGGGGTTCGTATCTTCCTTTTTCTGATAGCTAACAATGTAGTTCAGAGCTGCAAAGACTTCCCCTCTCCTGTGGTTTTATTCATGATTAGTTGATAACGACTTTTATCACAACTGTTGACATGACTATGTGACACTGTGCAATAGGGCGGCAACGATTAATCACTGCAGTCAACGAAAATCAATGACCAGATTAGTTGATGACTAAATGTAATAGTCAATTAGTTGGTGACATCATCTTCTCAAGTAAGGTTTATTTTCATCTTTACTGCCTTCATTCATAAAACAACCTCAAGCCAAATCTAAAAGCTGATAGCAACATAAGTTGACTCATAATCTATATAATTGATTATTCATTTTAAGTGATCAACCAATTATTCAATTATCAAAATAGTCATTTGTTGCAGCTCTGCTGTGGAGTATTTTATCTTTGAAACTTTTAGTAGTCAGTAGTCATTTTTACAAAATATGTGACCCACGTACAGGACCTTAGGCATAAAGGGATTAAACTTAGCAATGAACATGCTATTGAACATTTCATTTTGTGTATAAAAATAACTTTACATATACATGTACATTTAGCATTTAGCAGACACTCTTATCCAGAGCGACTTACAACCGTGCTTAGTGTTTCGTTGGATAATGTTTCCCAGCTAGTATAGTAAGGTCAGAGTCTAAAACTCGCCATGAGCTCAGACGCTGCCCGAACAAGGGCCAGTGCTGATACCTACAGAGAGCAATACACAGACATATATAAAGCATAAGTGCACTACCTAGCAAACCCAGCCCAGCCCTCATACCAAGAGAGAAGAAAGGTTATGGTCAAATTTAATACTCCTGTATATAGTAAAGCAAACATGATGCAAGGAAGAGCTTATGTGTCAAAAATCTCGGACGAACATAAGATCAGTTGTAAATATACTTGTCACCAGTGTGAAATGTCTTGTTGACTGTACACAGCAGCCCTCGCCTTGTGTGCTGCAGTTTCATCTCTATTTTCACCTTAAAAGGTTATCAAGCCCTCATATGCAGAGGAAAAGAAGTATTATGCCTGACTGCATACCCAATAAGGTGGCACCATCTAGTAGTATAGCGCTGTATAAATGAGCAGATATAAATAGGCAGAGACGCTGGAACATAATCAGGGTATTTGGACAAATTAGCATCAATGAATGGATCGCTGGTGGCAGTCAGAGTGATGTGGGATGAAGCCATAGTGTTTAGCCAAAACACTCCCAGAGGAAGAGATGTGTCACTCATCACACTGTACTCATAATATACTGATATGTTTAAGGTCTATTTATGTCTTCCTCTCCCCAAACAGGGCATGGCTAAATAAGTGTTTTGTTCTTTTGTTCTTCATTTTATTTGGCAACTGCTAAGAACTAAAGGGTGCATTACTTTATTAATATGCATCTTCAAGCGTGTAAGGCAGTTTCTGGAGCTTAATATTTTTCTGCATTTTCATCATAATCTTTTTTGGTCAGTCTGATTTGGCAACACTGGCATATTCACTGCTTTGTTTGATATATATGGACAGAGAACTAGAGCCCCCTTTACACTTGTAGTAAAGTAGTAGTTTTGCACAGTACCACCAAACTGGGAGTTGAGGGCTAGCAAAGCCTTTTTCCAGGACATGTAAAGCCAGTCACTGTATCTTTTCCATTGGGCAGATCAAAACCTTTGGAGGAGCATGCTAACTGCTAATTCTGTTCGGTCAGCTAACAGAAACCTGCAATGGTGGCACTGTAAAGAACTGATGTAAAACTACAGTGGAAACACTGCAATGATCTACTGTATTCTATAAATACAGCACATTGCTGTAAAGACTGATGCTTTCTGGGAGATACAACGTTAGATCTCTTCAGCAAAGTTAAGATGTTGGATTAGCTGTCATTTGTAAAACATACCAGGAAAATGATGGGGTGGAGCTTCCTAGCATTCCTTGCAGTTTTGTGAGTTTTTGTAAATTTGCCTTTCTCTTGTAATCTGTAATTCTTTTTTCAGTACTTAGTTTTTAACATACTGTGTTATTTATGACATATTTGTCTTCTGATATTCTTCCCCAGAAATACGTTTGAATGTATTTTACTTGTTTTGATTACTGGCTGCACTACTGCAGGAGCTGTGGGCAGCAGTTCTCCCGTGCTGCCTCTTCAATGAAAGAGCATTTGCTGGTATGCACAATTTTTTTTTCAGATTCTTCTTTACCTAGAAACTACGTAGTAGTGGAATAGGGCTTTCCCACCCTGGGAGCATAGAGAGGAATGGCACTTCAGTAAACACAAAGGCAGATGGTGAAGAAAAAGAAATAGGGTGGTGAAGCCTGGCAGCGGAGCCCAGCTGGAGAATGGTGAAGGAGGCAGAAATTTAGGTGGCTATGGGCAAGGACCAGCCGGCGGAGCAGGATGGCGATTGGCAGAGTTGCTCATGATGGTTTGGTAGGCATTTTCAGCATTTGTGAAGTGCTCTTCCTAGGCACACTGCTACCAGAGGATCTGAGACGGCATGTGCAGCCTGCTGCACAAGGTAGCCTTCAACTGTTGATGGCACGTTGGGAGGCGCTTTGCTCCAAAGCGTGTGCTGGACACAGCTGCAATGGAGGACTGAGGGCACACGTGGCATTTGTGGCTGCATTTGTGTTGATGGGGACTATGTGAGACCGTGGTGGCTCACTCCTATGGGTGCACTGCCGCTGGGGCCTGGGCAGCGGTTCCCTTTGCTGACTGTTCAGTAAAAGAACATTTGCCCATATGCTCAATGTTTCACTCTGCTTCTTATTTACCTAGATGCCACAGCACTCTAAGTATTATTGTGTTTTGTGTTAAAGTTCACCCTGTTATGATATAATTCACTGATATTTGGTTACCGTCCAGTCTGTAGTCTTAATGGCTGATATATGTGCAGGTAACTGATGTAATGTGATATTCAGTTCTTGGCTGGTAAACAGTCCTGCACTGCTGTGAGAAATAGCATGCCAGATTTGTCATATTTGCCCATTCTTTATTCCTTACATTGAAAGTCCATTTCTGAGGAGATTATACTGATTAAATGACATAAAAACATTACAAAATCTTGCATGCAGCTCCCCTGCTATATGAAGCAGTCTATTTTTTTCCCTCTAATCACCACAGATCTCATGATTCACCTTCCATGTGCCTACACCAGTGTTGTTACATAAATTCCTGTCCCATATAAATTTTTTTCCAAAAGGGCTCCAGAGGCACACAGAGGGAACGCGTCACACCATAATGTGTTCTAGGTGCAATGAAGGCTGCGGGCAGAGTTATTGGGCCTGGCACTGGCGTTGGTGAGTCAGAGAACACAGCCGGAGACTACAGACTCCCTGTCGAGAGAACATAAGCTCCATTGCGGAGCTCAGGCAAAATCTCCCCCCTCCGCTCACGCGTGCGGGTTGCCAGATTAACAATGCAAAAACCTTTGTGTGCATAATCTGCCTGCCATTGCAGCAGCAGGAGGCCCTGCATTTTTTGTCCTCAACAGCAGAAGTGGAGCAACGGACAGGTAGATTGTAGGAACATTTTATCAGTTCTAAGCAAGCTGCCATTAGACACAAAGTGAGGGAACGTACCATGTGATTAGATGCATTAAGTCATGACGCCGTATATCTGGTATGAGATAATGGAGAGTTACAGTATTGTGTATAAGTCAGAGACCACCCTTTATTTCTGTATTTTTTGTCAAATTTACTGTTTAGTTCGAGTTATTTTTTAGGAATTGATTAAATTTAAGATCATCCATTTGCAAAAAAAAACAACAATATATATATTAAACGAAACAATCATATGAGTCTGAAAGTATGCCAATCATGAAGCAACTATTACGAAGAGGCTGATAAGTCAAATTTCTTTTATTTGGATTGGAACATGCAAAACAGAACATGCAGGGCAACGTCTAAGACGGAACATTAGAGGCATGGGAAGATAGTCCTAAAGATATCTTTGAGTGCAAACTGAATGCAAACCTTCAAAAAAAAAAAGCTGTAATGCTTATGGAAGTTGCAAAGTCTTGCTTATGTGGTTTCTAAAAGATGAACAAAAGTATGTTTCGCAGCTTAAAACATAGTAGGGCATCCATTATGAAGCCTGAATTTTGTCTGTACTTTTGACTGTTTTCTAACAATAGTATTTGATGCAGTGTCAGAAATCGCATAAGCAATAAGCTGTTTGAGACTTTTTAACTACTAGACATTGAGTCAAGTGTGTGATGATATAGCCCCACAGTTTGCGCCATGCTAATTATTATACATGAGCTACTATTACTTTTTAGCTAAATTAACTGTGTAAGTCAAAAAAAGAAGATCTTTCTTAGCTTTTATATCTGTATATGTTCCCATGTTTGTGTGTTTAAGAAAGACAGTCTGTGTGTGTGTTTAATTAACTGCCTGCTTCCACCTCCTAATGGTTGTGCAGTGATGGGCACCTCTCCAGCTCACATTGCCCCGCAGCTAGCTAGCTAGCGTGAGTAGCCTGTGCTGTAGTTTTACACTCAGGCAGCGGAGAGAAGTGAGCGACGCATCATCCTGTGCGTGGTGTAATTGTTTTCCATCCTCAATTTTTCCTTTCAGGCAACAATATGAAGCTTTCCAGTTGCTAATACATGGCAGATATTAAAACACTAAGTCTCTATCTTTCTCTCTCATGCTTTTCCCCCACTCTGTGATTAGGGGGTGTCTTGGAGAATGGACATGCTGTTCCTCAACTGTGTGCTGTCAACAGCGGCTTTGGCAGAGTGGGATCAGATAAGGGGGGGCCCAGCGTGGAGCACAGTGCGCGAAGAGGCGGCTCAGCCACATGATTCCGGCTGGAAGGCACAGTCTTTGCCCTTCAGCTGAACTTTGGCTCACTTGAAGTGGTAATGTGAGGCAGGCCGGGCAGCCCGAGCCCAGCCAGGAGAAAGAGTCTGTGAGGGAAGCATGTGGAAGATGAGTCAAAGGAAAACAGAGTAGGTGTGGGCTTAGGATAGCACCCTAAAAGTAAGGTACCAAGAAAGGGTTCTTTTAGCAGTACCATACAAGAACCACTCTTTTTTAAGGAACACTTTTGGTAGATGTGTGCTTAAAGTTGATATAATGTAAAGGTTTTATACCAGTTAAAGGGTGTGTCCAAGAACCATATATTATTTCTCAGATATGTGTCATGCCCAGGTTTATTCCTTTTGTGTCTGAATTTGTATCATTAGGTTTGTATTGCCGTTAAAAAAAAAAGCTAATGAGCTAACAAGTATTGAAAGCTAACAATGACCCTAAAAGCATCTGGAAATTATAGTGCATTACAGTGTCATTTTAATTTTAGCAAAGTATTCTTTCAAAAGGTGGCTGGTGTGTTTCAGATCACTATTCTTTATTGTTTATTTGGTTTGCATAAAGAATGTGTTTATACACTTCAGATTTCATGATCCCACCAATGCAAGAAAAAACTTTACAGTGCTTTACAGTCCTCTTAGTACTGACTGGTTGAGGTTTTTCTCCAGGTTTTCTCCACATGTTTGATGTTGCCCTAATATATCTAGATTTTTATGAAGTAACTTAAAGATGTTTCCTAAAGTTTAGCAACAGTTAAATTCCTAAAGCGCCCAAACACTGTTTGGGGCTACTATATATTCATTAGCATCTCATGTCTAAATCTTCACACTGACTAAAAATAGTAGCAGCTGCCATCTTTGAAGAATAACTGCATAAGCAAGTCTATTTGAGATTATTTAACAACTATGTTTATTTATGACCCGTTGAAAGGATGTCACTGATGCTAAGGTGACCTAACATGCGCTATGATTAGAAACGTGGGGTTTTATTCTGTCTGTTGTTGGTGGTTAAGTTTGGTCAGATTGGAACAGAATTTTGTTAGGATATAGTCTTATTAAGGATGCATTTTGACAGGCTATAGTCAGATTGCAGTAGAATCTTGTCCAGTTACAGTCAGATTAAGATGAAATTTTGTCAGGTTGCTGTTAGAGTGGGATATAATTTTGTTGGGTTCCTGTCAGATTAAAATAGATTTTTTCCAGGTTATAGATCAGAATTGTGTCAAGCTACAATTAAAATAGGTTAGACTTTTGTCAGGTTACAGTCAGATTGGAACAGAATTGTGTCGGGTTACAGTCAGATTGAGATAGAATTGTGTCAGGTTACAGTCAGACTGATATAGAATTGTGTCAGGTTACAGTCAGACTGGGATAGAATTGTGTTAGGTTACAGTCAGACTGGGATAGAATTGTGATAGGTTACAGTCAGACTGGGATAGAATTGTGATAGGTTACAGTCAGACTGGGATAGAATTGTGTCAGGCAGAATATTGTTGGGTAGAATGTTCTCAGGCTATATTTAGGCTTGGACCCAATGATCAGTTCTACTTAGCATTAATGATAAGGGTGAAATGGCCAGCTCATTTAACCAATGCTTGTGTGAAGCCAATACCCAAAGTGTTTCTTTCAAGACAATTCTCAGTGTCTGATTAGCAGTGTGAGGGGGTGTAAAGGGACAAAGCCATAGGCAGAAAGGTGGATCCATGTTTGCATGTTAATCATGCATGACAATTTAGGAGAAGGGTTCTGAGTTCCAGTCTTCTGAACCCACTATCCTGCACAGTTTGGATCAGTGGTGTTGTGGCAGGGAATACTCAAGACAGTGCAGGGCAGTAGGTCTCTGGAGTTGGGAACCACTGATTTATAGCTTGCAGGAGATGGAAATACCTCAGTAGATTTATATCACAGATAGATAGATAGATAGATAGATAGATAGATAGATAGATAGAGAGACACTGCATACCTACAATGCTCTTCATTTGCTTAAATGAAAATCACACAGTAAATATTGAACAGAACTTCTACAGGGGGAAAGACAGAGACAGAGAGAACTGGTGTGCTATAAATAAGTGGCATAGCGTTTAAGACCATACACTTCAAAAAACTGAACAAACACACCGTAAAAACAAAAGCACTCACATGCTCCAGTACACCTACACACACTGATGCTCAAAGCTGTAAGGTACAATAAGGTATATACCGTAACATAGACAAACCCACACAGGTCCTCACATGCTCATATGAATATAGATATTCTCCTGTAATGTGGTTCTACTCCTGCCAAACTACTGCAACCCATCAAAACATCACACTTTTCCAACAGATTCTCACACACAGGCCCACATACGCACATGTGTTTACACCCACACATGCATATAAAAGAGTACGTGCACATAAACACAGCCTGTGGAAACTGAGCTGGTCCTGTGAGTTCAGTAGAGTCTCCTGGTGTGCTTAGGAGGAATGTCAGGCTGTCTCACTTTAAGCTGGAACTTCCTTCTATGGAGGTCCACAGGCAGAGCTGATGGTTGCTTTGGAGAGCTAAGCTGCAGAGAACTCATTCCATGCTCAAGAGCCTGCTTTTGGTTCCACCAATGGCATGTCAAAGTGACAGCTCTATGGCCCGGCTGGCCTTGCTCTCAGGATGCCTGTGACGGACAGGGACAGAGCAGGTGAATGGGGGTGAGGGCTTTCCATACTGTTCCTAACCTCAGGTTTCTCAGTTTATGTTTAGTAGAGTCGGTGTTCTACTCAGATCTTCTTCTTCTGGGGGCGCATTTTTTAGCATTCATGTTCAGTCATACATGAGCAGGCTCTACATGCTCACACCTGATATGTTAATGACCTCTGCAGCTTTTTGGCATAAGCCTTTGTAAGTGTTGATAAAGGTTGCAGATGCAATGGAATATGTCACTGTCATGTAGCCTTATTAATTACTTGTCTTATTTTTTTGAGATTTTATATATATCAGAAGTACTACGCCATATTAACCTGAATGTCATTTTGATCAGTATGCAAAGCACTTCAGAGCCCATCTTGTTTGCTGAATTGTATTCTATTAATTTCGGACTAATTCCAGTTTGTTATGTTGTTCCATCTTTACACCTGTTGTACATAAAGCTTGAACAGGTTTTGAACAGGTTTTGAATTTCATGTAGTCCTGCTGTCACACTCTTCCTCAGAATCTAACCAAATGGGCTGCAGGTCAAATATTATCTTACAGAACTTCTCTAATGTATCCATTTTCTGTTTTATGTCTGTGCTAAAGTAGAAACATAACAATAAGCTATATAACCATTATAGTAATTTGTGGTGTAAAGTGAGTCGTTACTTATAAATCTGTGCTCAGCAGAATGAGATACAGTTATTGTAAAAAAACAAACAATATAACCAAAAAACAAAAACCATGCTTCTCAACCAATCAGACGGTGCCTTCAAACTTAAATGAAGATGGTGTTGTGTGAACCTTTTTCTATTGGGAATAATTAGGTTCTATACACAAATGACTGAAAGTGACTGCCAGTGCACACCATAAAACTTGAGAACAAAAGAACTAGATGTTCAAAAAAATCCAGTGATCTTTATATAAGATGTACTTTGCTCAAACTACCAAAGCTTCCAGTGTTTTATAGCAATTGTGTTCAAAACGCTGCACTTCCCTTTGCACAAAAATGATGAGACAGAAGAATGCAGAACATTTGTTAAATGTATACATAAATAGGAAATAATACACTTCATTAAAATTTCATAATAAATTTTTTTTTTAATTGCACCAGGTCTAATGTCCCGGGGGGCCAGCAGTGACCAATCCCTGCAAAAACTTCCCATCAGAACAGATTTTCTGGATGGTAGCCTGACCTGTCAATTGGCCTGTCCAGCCAGTTGGTCAGTTGAACTAAAGCAGAGCAGCTTGCAGCAACATCCTTCATCAACAACCCCCTTCCCAATGTTCTGTAATTTCTCACATAATTGCACTTTTTAATGTACCCAGTATGAAATAGATTTTTGTGTTAAATTAGAGACTTGTACTAGTGAAGACTTTTCATAGTAAAAGCTGGCGAGCTTGTTTAGTTAACTAGCACAGTACTGCAGTTTAGGTTCTTAACTTAATAGAATGTATGAATAGACGAGAGAAGAGTGGAGCCAGGAGGGAAAGAGAGTGTGTGCTCAGAATAACTAATTCACAGAGCAACAGTTCAGTCTTTAGCCTCCTTGACTTACCTGATCACTCTAGCTGCTGCTGTAGGCTGTTTCCATCAGTCAGGAAATATTAAATTAATCCACCACTGCCCGTGATGATCTCCAATGTGGCATGTTAGGCACTACAGGAATAGTCTTGACGCTACTTCCTAACACACACATATGTTACAGCTGGTTTTACTCCAACAGAACCCAAAAGAACCATCTTTAATCATGTAGAACCCCTCTGTGCATACACACTTACATTCATAGTTTCCGCCCAGGCAGATTAAAGGTGTTACAGAGTTTTACATTACATGTCCCAGTGTTCTAGTGTCATATGTGTCATGTTTTAGTCATATGGAATGGAGGATTATTTTGACTTGAATGTTTAAGTTACTGAGCTGATTCTGGTACTCTCTTATGGTAAATATAAAACACTACTATATATGTGTCTGAGTAAAGTTGTTTATATGAGCCCTTTTTATTAATTGAATGTCATTTTTGTGTTAGCAGGGCTTTAGGTGTTTTAGCACTTGGGCCCTTAAGATCCTAGTTATGGCACTGAAAAGTACTGCTTGTGATCTTTGGTCAGCGGTTACAAGATCTTCAATAAAAAGGTAGGAAGGACCAAGAAATTGTTCATATAAAAAGTTAATAAGCCTTTATTCCTTTGACCACTTCTATGAATAGATGGATCACATGCATATTTTGACCTTAGCTACAGTCAAAACTATCAGCATTTTTTATCCGTTCACAGAACCGGCCGAGTGAGAAGCTTTTTCTTGGAAGAGTTCATTGATCTCCTTTTTATTGGAGACATTTTATCAGTGTACATTCTCAACAAACTAAACAAGATGTCAGATCTAGAATGTAGAAAGCTAAAGGTTTTTATGTGTATTTAATGTCACATGGCACGGTGTCACAATGTAGCTCATCCATGGCACATGGCAGGTATTTAATAATCAAAGGGCACTTGTGTTGACGCATATATGGGTGTCATAACTTTTTCATTCAGTTGTGAATCGAAATGTTTTTTTTAAAATCAGAAATCACTATGAGACGTATGACATATTACACAAGATATATGAAGAGATGAGAAATACTATGAGGTATACTAAGAAGCTAAGTTTTTCTATTAAAATACTAACAAATCAACATGCAGCATATCATTGCTGATTTCAATTTTTCTGCATAATGACATCAGCAATTGTTCTTTACATTGTGTGAAAAAAAATCATGATGAATTGACCAACAGAAATGGTCCTAAATGACTTTTGCAGTTCTTAAACTGAAAGATAAGAAGATTGTTGCCCTCTCCTGTAAAGTAACCATTTTTTCAGATAGTTGTGTTTCTTTGGACAGTGACAAAAAGTGAGCAATAGATGTATTTACACTACTTTTGCTTTCTGTGTTGCCTGCGATAACTGCAACTTCTAATGGGTTAAACACAAGTGGGTCATTCATAGTTCACACAAGTACCTACAGTCCTATAGACATGGATCTATGCCAGTACTAGTGTTTCTATACAAAAGTCAGAGACCACCCTTCATTTATCTAATATTGGCCATTAAGTTATTTATTCTTAGGAGATATATCTGAGAAGATCAGATATTATCAAGCTAATCCACCAAGGAGTTTCCAAAAACGATTCAACAAAATAATTAAAAGCTTTTCTCTGAAGCCTTTACTGAGAACAGAAAATGGGCAGAAATTAAGAAAACAACTTGCAAATCAAAGAAGCTGCTGGTGTCCTCAGAACAATGGACTGATAGCCCCAGTCCAGACCTCAACATCACTAAATGCAGTTGGAAAAACATGGATAGTGTAAAGCAGTAGACTGAACTTGGAGGTGACTGAACTTGAACTTGGAGGCATAGAAAGAAAATATCCATGCAGATGTCTTTAAAAAACTGGTCTGAAAGTCTGAAAAAGTCTCCTGTAAAGAATGGAAGCTGTAAGGAGTGGACTCACTAAATACAGAGAGATTTGATATTATATTTAATTGTTGAGGCTTCTGTGTAATCTTCTATAAAGTAGATGTGTTTCCCTGATATTGGAGTATGAATAACTTGTTCTTAACAGTGATTCTAACTGGGAATTAAATAATGAAGGGTGCTGTCTGACTTTTGCCCAGCACAGTATATGTATGCACTGGAAAGTTGTCCCTAAGCTTTACGTGAAGCATGCATAATTAGTTCTTGACGCTACTTTTACTGATGCTAAAAAATATAACTTCTACATTTATTGACTTTATATTAAATAAATGAAAGATGATCTTTGACTTTTGCACAATACTGCACATATCCCTTCTCTTGAATTTAGCCGTGCTGGCTGCAGAAGATAGTATCTCTTGGTCTTTTCTAACAGTATTGGTGAGTGCAGATGCTTTCAGCTTCCCAACAGATAAACCCTCAACTTGGTTCTCTATCTAAACACATTTTATCTTTTACCCACTGACTTCAATCATTCTGCCCAGTGCACAAGGACGCATCGGCTAAGTTCACATCAGTTCTGCTGCATTTGAATGAGCAGTGTGTGATTCTTTGACAGTGTGCGCAAATGATTGCGTGCCTGTAGCCTGAGATGCACGTATGTTTTATTCTGTCTCATGTTGTTTTATCAGAAACGTGCGCACATACACAGTTTTTCCTCGCAAGGCTCACTATGCCGGACAGCATCAAAAACATGCGATGATCATTAAGCACTGAGCACTCGGCATAAAAATACATTAAGGCCCATCCACCTGTGTGGGGGTCAAGGTCTAGATCCATCACACCTGGAGAGATGGAATGCATTGAGGAGTGAGTGCACTAAGTAAGAAAAATAAAAGCAAGCAGTCTTTTGACCCCCATGGCTGCTTACATATGGCCTCTATCCATCTTTTCGTATGTAATCCATAACACATGAGGCTCTAGCCTTTCCTCGCAATTAGCAGTGGTCACACAGCAACATGCCATGCTCAGCTTTTCCCTCAGGTCTGGAGTCAATGCAAGAGGAAGCTTTCCTTCTTCCTCCTCTCTATCCCCTTTCTCGCTCCTTGCTGAGTCTATATGTGCGCATATATATATATATATATATATATACACACACACACACACACACACACACACACACACACACACAGACATGTTTCTTAAGCATGCTCTGTCATCTCTACTGCTGTGTGTGGCCAGTTCTCATCAAGAATCTCAGTGAAGTCTTGGGCAAGTTGGAGGCATGACTGGCCAACAGTGCTATAAAGTGCATAGGCAGCACGCAGCAAGATACGGTTTGAGTACAGAGCCTCTCCTTCCCCACAGTTTTAGCTCTGGCTAGCCCCAGTGCTAACCCTACCAAGATGACTGGTGAGTAAAGTACTGCAACTGTTTTTTCAGGCTCCCCTGCCTAACAGCTCTGCAAGTTCTCAGGCAAAAACCGACACCATGATCTTATGTCTTTGTAAAGATATCACACTTTGGTGTTATAGCTAGCATGTTATTTTCTATTATTGTCAGAGACTTTTATTCACCGCAAAGGACGTTTTAGGTAATTTAAGATTTGCTGCCTTCTGAAGAAGAACCAAAGACATAAAATCTAACTATACTATATTGAATTTCATAGCATCATATTCTTTTCCATTGCATTGCTTTGCATTAGTAGTGCATCATCTCCATCTTTAATCTGATCATCGGCAATGCAAGGAGATTTGTGTAGTATCGGCCTCAGGGATGTAACATCTGCAAGAGGCAGATATGAGAGATGTCCTTTGTGACATCAGCTGTTGCAGTAGGATTTGAATTTTCTCAAAGTTGGGTAAACAATTTTCAACAAAAGCTCTATGAACATCATACGTGCAGTCCCACACCACAAGTGCACTATAGGCTCTAAAACAGCAATTACATAGTTAATTACATAAACTTTACATAATTTACATACTTAGTTACATAAAAATTACATAGCTACACAATTTGTATTATATAGCCAGAGATGGCATGGAACAGAATACAAGTATTTGAAATATGTATTCAGAATACAAAAATTAAATATCTGCATATAGTCCACTTTACATTTTTAATGGCAATATGCAGAAAATGGTTAGTTTTATAGAATTTTAGGAGCATACTTTCAGAAACTTACCTACCCAATAGTAAAAAAAAAAACATACAAAAAACAGCATTTGATGGTAAATGGAAATCAATTAACAGCTTCTTTACAAACAAAGGTTCCTACTAAAACCTAAGTAGATGGTTGAACTAAACTGTCTCATCAATGGTGGAAGTGTTCACAAGCATTAAGCCGCACTGGACTCCAGCATTGTGGGAGGTGCAGTGGCTGTTACACTAGCCATCAAGTTTGGAAACGCATTGCCTTCTTTTGAAAGAGGAGATGAGTAAGGCTTGTTAACAAGAAACAACGATGTATTTGTTCATGCTGATGAATGTGTTTTCTTTTATAGATGGAGAAAGTTTTGCCTGAATGAGTACTGCTTTCTTTGTCTTAGACACATAGTAAAATATTTTGCCATAAAGATGGCTGAGATGTAAACAGTTTCATGTAAATATGTAGGTTAAGTTATTGCAAACTTAATATAATACCAATAAAGCATGCTCATATGTGAGGTATATTGGCCCCAAAATGATTTGGTCAATTTGTGCCATTCTTAAAAATGTAATTCTATAAGGAAACAAAATGTCAAAACAAGTAACATTTCTTTTAGATCATTGCAAGGCTGTAATTTTCTTTTTGGCAAAATATCCTTTCAAGCAGTGTCTGTATTTCAGATTGCTTTTGTTTGAACAACTTCTTTTTTTACAGACTTCTGCAGGTTTGCATTCAAAATTCCTTTGTCTACTTCTGAGTTCATGAACCCGTCAATGACTGTATGAAAACCAGCCCCACCCTCTGTGCTTTGCTCTTATCGCAGCCTGATTGGAATTCTCCTGGTTTTCTCCACCTGACTTTGTTAACCAGTTTATGAAGAACCCTAAAGACTTTCATTGACGGTTACTAATGCTTAAATGGTTAAATTGTCCACATACGTTTGTAAAGGCCACTGTGTCATGTATGGGACTGAATTAAAGACATTTTGAGAAGTTAGGTGCACCCCAAACTTTTGACGGGGAAAGTACAAGCGCACAAACAAACATAAACACACGCACACGGCTGGCAAATGTGCTCCAGGCCTCTAAGAAAATCTGTCTCCCCCTAGACCGCATGAGGTGAGCATTTCTCAAACGCTGGGCCTTGCTCGCTCAATTTCTCCAGCACACCGTGGCAGCAGCAATAATCTGCCCTGGAGACAGAGTGACCAGCCTGCAACACACGCACACACACACACACACACCTAGCACACACACACACGCAGTGCGCATTGTGCCTGCTGTCTGATCCACCTGATGGATGTTTGTGAGGCTAACGTTTAATCCAGCACTAGCAGAAGCTCTCTGCTCTTTGATTACTGCAACACATCAGAGAGAGGGAAAGAGAGAGAGACAGAGACAGAGAGACAGGACGAAAGAGAGAAAGACAGACAGAGATACAGGATGAGAGAGAAGGGGGGAAAGAGAAAGAGAGACTGAGAGACAGGATGAAAGAGTGGGAAGGAAAGATAGAGAGAAACTGAGAGACAGGACGAGACAGATAGCGAGAGGGAGGGAGAGAGAGACAGAAAGAGAGAAAAAGAGAGAGACAGAGACACTGGATGAGAGAAAGATAGAGAGAGACAGTGAGATAGGATAAGAGAGGGAGAGAAAGAAAGAAAGACAGAGAAACAAAGATACAGGATGAAAGAGAGGGAGGGAGAATGAAAGAGAGATAGAAAGAAAGACTGGACAAGAGAAAATAGAGAGAGACAGAGACAGGACAAGAAAGGGAGAGAAAGTAAGACAGACAGACAGAGACACAAACATACAGGATGAGAGAGACGGAGGGGGAAAAAGAGAGCAAGACTGAGAGATAGGATGAGAGAGAGGGAGGGAGAGAGAGAGAGAGACTGAAAGACAGGTTGAGAGAGAGACAGAAAGAGAGAGAGACAGGACAAGAGACCAAGAGAGCGGTAGCAAGGGCTGGGGAGAGAGAAAGAGACAGAGAGAGAGAGGACATGAGAGAAATGTGTGGGGAGAGAAAGATTGAAAGAGAGACAGATGCACGGATATACAGGCAGATACTTTGAGAAAAAGTGTGGAGACATGGAAAGGTTTGGGTGAGAGAGGTAGAGGGAGAATGAGAGAGGGAGAGAGACTGAATAAGAGAGAGATTGGGAGAGAGTGAATGTGCGTTTTTCTTGAGAACACTACTTTAAGTTATCACTTTGCTCAGTCGCTTCAGTTTTAGTTTTGCTGTTCTGTTTATTTAGCTTCTACTGCTGCAGTTAATAAACATCATCTTGAATAATGAGCCATGGAGCTGAGCGAAGATGTCGACTGAGGAGCTCTCTCTTCCTCACATACACACACAGACACACACCAGCTCTCCCTCACCCAGCCGATACAGGGAATCACACACACGCAACAAAACCGTACTTTCCTTTGTGCAGAGAAAAGGAAAACAAATTACATTTCCCTCTTGTTGCATATTTATATGGAATCATGGGTAGAGCTTTGCTGAATTGATCGGCCCTGTTTGAGAAATACACCTGCCTCAATTTGCACAACTACATATCCATTACAGCCTACATATTCTTCATTATTACATCACTCGCCATTATTCCTCTCCCATCTTCTGATGTATTTCTCCTGGCATTCAACTAAAACAACATTACTTTAAGCATCCCAAATTCAAAACATAACTTACCCTATAAACTCAGATCCTGGTTTCTCAGATGAGATGTGCAAGTGTAAAGAACCTTTTTAGGTTTAAAGAACCATCACATAATGTAAAGATTCCATGCCAATTAAGGGGTTTGTCTTAGAACCTTGCATCCAAGCCAAGAATGAATTAGGAGCCTTATTTCTAAGAACCAAGAAGCTGAATACCAATCCACAATGAGAAATATAAACATGATTTTTGAAGAGGTGTTACCCAACAAGCCAAGAACCATTTAGGAACTGGAGCAGCGAGTGTTTTTCTTTACATGGTTGCATGGTTGACAAATCATTTGAAGGGGGTGATGCCTGTATTTGTTGTGGCTGGTGAGAAATGCCACTTAAAACTTACGCAAAACAGAAGCCTTATGTTAACCATGTCCAAAAGCGCTGTCGACTTCTCTGGGATAAGTAGCATCGGGGATGGACTATCACACAGCGGAAACATGTATTGTGGTCAGACGTATCCGTATTCCTGATCTATTTTGGAAGAAATTAATGCTATGTGCTCCGGACCAAAGACAAACAGGAGCATCCAGATTTATCAGCAACAATTCAGGGGCCTGTCATGGTATGGGGTCAGTGCACTTGACACAGGTCATTTACACTTCTGTGATGCGGCATTAATGCAGAAAAGTACACTGAGATCTTAGAGCAATATATGCTGCCTTCAAGAAGACGTCTTTTTCAGGGACGTCCTGCATTTTTCAATAAGACAATGCAAAAGCACATGGCTGCAGAAGAAGGAGGTACGGGTACTGGACTGGCCTGCCTGCAGTCCTGAACCGTTCCCAATACAGAATGTGTGGAGAATTTAAAAACAAAAAATGCGACAAAGTACTATTGATGATCACATACTGTTGCACACCTTATGACGTGTTTGCAGGAAGGATGGGTCAATATAAGACCTGAAAGAAGCTTGATATCCTCAATGCCAAAATGTCTTGTAAGTGGTGTGGGAAGGAATGCCAACCTTTAAGCTTTCATACTGGAATGTTCATAAAGAGGAAGAGCAAATGCTAGGACCGTATAGAAACTTTTAGATACTGAATTAATGTTGTCACTGATGAAGCTGGCCTGAAGTGGCAGCACACTCCTTACATTTTCAGTTTAGTTCTGTGCTTTTGATTGTCTTTTGGAAGGAATAGAAAAGCAGTTCATTTCCACAAAATAATCATTTTCTCTATTAACAGCAATTCATTTTTCAGGGGTCCTAATGAGGGTACTGATTAATTTTCGAGGGCAGGGGTTCTTTAGCATTCCACATCACCCCCTAGTGCTGCCCCCCTTTTAAGACTCCTAAAAAATCCTAGCAGTAACACAACTATCAAACTGTCAACTATCAAAAGCAGTTGCGTCAAAAGTGTGAGCACATGCCAAATGTTAATGACCCCGACCCATGCCCTCAGTAAGCCCAGAAGCAACCTTAACCTTCCTTGGTGATGACATGGTCATTGGTGGTTTTACACACTGTGCAGCTGCCATGACTGTGTCCGTGTTGACATAAAGAGCATGTAACCATTTGTCCAAAGAAAAGACATTAAACCCAGCATGCTACATTGACCACTAGACGGAAAACAGTAACTGCAGTATCTGTTGTTTATTAGCAGTAATAGCAAGCAATTCACCCAGAATGAGCTGATATTTCATCATTTACTATGTCATTTATATTCAAAGACACTACTTCAAATTAGTTGTTATGTGATCTCAAAATTGAGAGTTAATACTTTAAAAAGAATAATATTTATTTAAAAAGAATTACCTTATGGAATGATTCAGAGAGAAATTAGATGTACTCAGATTTGCACTGTACCTAGATGCAGTCGAACAGCCAAGGCATGTCCAAATGTTAATGTAGTTAACAAACAAGTCAACAGTCACCCAAGTCATTCCTGTAAATACATTCCCAAAGAATCGCTTAACCCGCTGAAACCAAACTATAAAAATTAACAAAAGTTTGTTGTGTGCTTATTGCCACATTATGAGGTGGAACATTTGATTGCTTGTTGTCTAAGTGCATGTCGTGCATTTTTTTTAACTAACTGTTAATATTACAAAGGATAGAAATATGGAATTAAGATATAAATGAGAAAAAAAGAAACAACAGAATGTTAACTTTAGTCAAGTATCCATATTTCTGCATGATGTCCATTGCAGCAATGCTGACGGCAGCATTCGACTTGTTCTTTTTTATACTGCACAGTAATTCATACTAAACCTCATTGAAAAGTCTGCAAGACACTAATAAAGACCTGAATGCATTTTCACCAGGCTGAGGCATGTTTTGGTGGTCTATGGTCTATAAGTGTTTGTTAGCAATGTTAGCCTCATGGTTTCAGTGCCAAACTAAAGAAGCAGAATTTGGACACCAAACATGTCTTAGCTGATCGATTACATCTGAGGCAGGTGGAAAATTGTGTAAATTAGATTTACTTTTTGCTGAACCATTCCTATGACTGTCTTCATGGTTCTATAATGAATTATGAAGTATCAGCGAAATGCTCCCTTAATAACTGAGGAGTAATTTAAAGAAACTTTCAAGTATGAGTGGAAGCACGATTATTCACTTTGAAGTCACACTTTTATCCATGTTGCATGTGAGAACCAAAACCGAAGTATAAAAATAAATTGTGAAGGCCAGTAGAATGAGACCTGAATGTTCATGCATGAGCATTACCGACCTACTAACATAACAAACAAGTCATGCATAAGCGAATGACAGAAGTCACTACTGAAGCTGAAGAAAAAAAATAACTATGGCAGTCTTCTGTGTTCCAGACATGCAGTTAGAACGATCGTTCCTCAAGATGAACCTCAGAGGTTTAAAACATTAAAGAATGAGGATTATTGTGCTCTATTTCTTTTCTTTGAAATCCAACCAGGTCAAAGCTGTAACTCACACCCCAACTCCAGCTAAATATGCCCAAGGACTTCAAACCCCAGCAAGGCCGGCACTACATTAAGCTTTACAGCCTTGCAGCTGCCCTGACACTGTCCATCTTGACACAAAGCACCCAACCGATTTTAGAAAGGGGAACCACACAAATTGATGACATATAGGTTGACCTTGACAAATTGACATTTGTAGCCTATAAGGTCTAGGAAACCTTGTTGTCCTGGATGCTAACTGCTGCTCATAACCACCTCTTATAATTATAGCTTCTGTGGGTGCAAAATAGGGTCACAACTTCATATAGCTTGTAAAAATAAAGGTAATCTTCATCAGGCAATCACAGTGACCTATAATTGCTGATACATGTTACACTGATGTGAGCGAATGTCCAAAAGGCGTGCTCAGTTTATGGTCTTATGATAAATGTATATCTTTTAACTTAATTTCAGGATCCTTAAGTACTTCAAAGTATAAGCATTTTTTTAGAAGTTTTTCTCGATAGAAAGTACCCTATAAATGATTTTGAAGATATTAAGCTTATTAGCTTTAATATATTTAATAATAGTGCTTTTAAATATCTGAAAATGTCTGAATACTTATTGAATATTTATTTATTTATTATTTTGATTATTTATATTTGGGACCACAGTTTGGACCACAGAATGACTGTACATCTGACATAACATATTATGTCAGACTCAAATAAAGCCAAATACCTGTCTGTTCTAGCCCAACCTGAGCCAACTCACTTCATCGAGTTTTCAGCCTGACCCTGAACTGAGCCTGACTCAAACCACCTCATCATGTTTTGAGCCCAAAACCAACATGAGCTCAACAAAAATCTGCCTGAAACAGACCCGAACCAGCCCTTCACCCCCATGGTGCTGACTAACACCTAATAACATAATGCCACTTAAATTACTGCATAGTCACAATAACAGCAGTTATTAGCTCCTGGACAATAAATTATAAATTTATCTAAAATATATATAATAAAATATAATACAAAAATAATAAACAAATAACACATAATAAATAATAAAAAATAAAATTCTAATTCTTCCTTAATTTATTCAGTTATTCACTTAATTTACTACCAAAATATGTTTAATAGGCTGCTCTCACACAGTGCAATGCTAATATAGAAAGTGATGATACAGAAAGACAGCAAAATGTTAACCTTCACCTGTTTAATCCTAAACTTGGGCCATGAGAAGTTCAAGTTCAAGACAAATATTTAGAAAGTTATGTCCAGCTGACTTTGGAGTCAATATTTCAAACTGTTCTCAAAATGATCTTTTCAATCAGTCAAAACAATCAGATTACTCTTTCACACATTTAACCACCTGTGCTAAGCACTATTGTTAAATGGCATCCAAAGCTTCTTGGCAGAAGACACTGGTGGGCCAAACAGCTGAACTAATGAAGCATACTAGAGCTAGGACCATGGAAAAGATAGAAGCTGTAGATGACTAAGGCTGACTTTTTCTGTGTTCTGTTTTTTGTTCTGTGGTATGTTTGAGAACTTAAACAGTCTTTAATAGAAGAAAACAGACAGAAGACTTTAATAAAATTTCAAATTCAGGCCAAAAACCCTTCACCACTATGTTTGGCAGAGACTTTAAAAAAGGAGAAACAGAAACCAAAACTCAGCCCTCCAAACAGTTGGACAGCGTAAAGCTTGTTGGGCTGCAGGGACAACAGTCTACAAAGCCAAAGTCAAACAGGCCTCAGAACTTCAAATCCGCATGAACATGACAATCCAAATGCTCCAAAGCTGCTCTGGATTATTTTCAATCCAAACCAAAAGCTGCACATTTCCAATGCGCATTTTCTGACTAACCCTGCTCAAATCACCAAATCATCATGCTGCACTGGGTTTAGGAGGAACTCCCAAGGAACATATAACAGCTTTTATTCACATTCAAGTGCATGGTCAGATATGATAACAAGTGAACACATGCAGGAATAGTTTTTGTTATTTAGCCGTTCTGTTTTTTCTGTGTAAGTTTGTGTTTACCAACCTCTACTAATGCTTGTAACCTGAAAAATCATTCTCATTTACACCAGTAATAACAATACAAATGGTACTGAAATGGTAAGTACTTCAGATGGAATACAGTCAACATGTTATTTGCAAATGTTGCAAACTTGAATCTGTATTAGTTCATAAGTCCTTCAATTCAGAGGCAACTATAAATAAACACTTGCTGGTGGTATCAGGCACGCATGGAAGATTGGGATGTTAGATGGCCGCGATGCTGCACTAGCATGTGGTAGAGGATTTCATGACCAGGTGGATATATTTTTATGGAGTACAACCAATGGTTCATGATCCTACTGAATACTTTTTATTGGGTTTTTATTGGCTGGCAGCTCTGTATGAATTGGGGCATGTGTCAAGTAAATTAAAAGCACATGACAGTGTTATATTGGGGCGTGTCATTTGCATACTGGATACATATGAGAAACTAGTGCATGGGTGCTTTTTTTCCACATGGTTGAAGCTGATTCATTAGTTGTGCTCAAATCAGTGTTCAGTTCAATATTTAATGTATCAGACACCAGGTTTGCACATCATTCTGGGCACTAAAATTTGTTACATCCAATCAGGGCTGGTGTGTCCATATAGGTGAACTAAGCAGTTGATTAGAGTGGTAAATTATTCTGTCACCTACGAGGAACTTGATTGCAGAGTACAGCATTTTACAAGGTCTCTGTGATTGGCTGAGGAGCATGTCAGTCACTGCCTCTTATCTACACTTTACTAAGACCCACCCTTAACACCAGCTGACCTATCGTGGCTAAACAAATGGACTGGATTTAAAGTGCAAGGTGTTCAACCACAGTGGACAATTCAACTCATACTTGAACTGAATCTCACTATATTGCCATAACTCCTCTGTAACATAACGCTTATTTGTACAGCTGTACAGATTCTGTAAATAAGAGTCTACATGTCTACTCAGCCTCACTTGTGTATAGAATATCCACATACATAGGTACAGATATCCTCATATCTCTTTAGCTCTGTTCCTTGCTCTTTATTATTATTCTTATTCTTTATTCTGTTTACTGTATCTTATTGTACTTTTTCCCCAGTGTAATACTTGGTAACAGTGTGGGTTCTTGTTACATCTTACAAGAAGCATAGGATGTGGCCTAACCAGTGTGGAACATTGCGTTACCAATAAAACCTGAGAAAGAAACACAGAGCACAGCTGGTTTGTGGCTAAATTAGCCAACTAGCTAGCACGTCTTTCTGACTATCAAGTCTTCCTTCATTTACTCTCTGGATTTAGTGTAATATGTAGCAGAAACAAATTCACAAAGTTGTTAATAAGCTAAAAAGCAGATGCATATAACTGAGATTCAGTGGATAGAGATAAAGAAGCGTTTTATTTTTTCATTTCCCGTTTTCATTTCCCATTCCACCTTAAATGATGTAGCAGTTATGTTCAGATGCCTGTATGAGCTCAGTTAAGGGGAAATGGAAATTCTAGTACAAGCTAAATTGAGTCTATCAAATTCAACGCAAATTCAAATGTGAGTTTGGCCACAACATCAACCACTCTGGTCCTGGTATCAGCGAGTACTCAAAAATATGTACTTTTACTCATACTTGAGTATAAATAGGCATTGATGCATCTCTAATTAAGATGGTAACAAAGTCATTCAGAGTGGTTTGATGTAAAATGGTTTATGCAGACAACCAGGCCATTTCTTATTGTACAATGGTAGCAATAGAACCCAGGGGTCACAGTTTCAACAAAGCAAATTTTCTAAAATGACGAGTGCACTTTATAATGTCTTCTGAGTGTTTGTATTGGGACATTTTGGCAAAGAAGCAGACATGGGATGTGCTCTTTACTGAACACTGTAGCAGGGAAGTGGCAGGCAGGCCATTAACTTTCTTTGACAGTGAATTTTCTTTGACGGTAGGCACTAACACCACCCCACTAAACTGCCCCACAGTCCAGTACAAAATTGCCCATGCAACAAGTTTATACAGCTTATATAAGCTAACAGTCCCAACAATTTACATGCTTTTAAGTCTATTTTGCTGTGACTTAAGTGCTTCCCAAGAGCCTCTGCATGAGGCCATGCCTCTTGTGGGTCCCATGCCTTACACAGGCTGGTAGCAGGATACTACAAATATGCAAGAACTGTACATGTAAGAAGTTTCTGTGATGGAGCCAATTAAGCATTAACAGATGACAGTTTCTTATTGCCGTCACTGTGGTGCATTTGAAATCAAACCACTCTGAATGACCTTGTTTACATATCACAAAAAAAAAAAAAAAAAAAAAAAAAAAATATCTATGAAATTCCCTAACCTATGAAATAGGCCTTGCTCTCTTGGCAAAAATCCAATGAATTAAATCCATCTCAGCTCTCCCCAAATTTTAATCCTGCCTTCTCTTTTTATAGGACTGGTGGGTCCTACCAGTACTGTAAAAAGAAAAGGCAGGAATAAAATTTGGGTAGTTGCCACTATAAGCACAGTGTAAAGTAATGAAAAGGTCAAAAGCCTTTCTCCCTCAGGGCCACACGAAATAACATAGAAAGATCTGAAAGAAACTATAGGAGTTTCAAAGTGATGTACTGCTGTTTGGACATGGCAGTGTCTAAGCATGTAGTGCAGTCATCACACATTGCCGGCTTTGTCTTATGTGAAAGGAGTTTCCACTTAACAAGAGATGGCACCAGCGCACATGTCAACATAGATGGCAGTGCCACATGGGCTGGAATGCAGGCAGCAGAGCCACGTGGCACAGACAGGCACACAAGGGTAGCAGCCCATGCCAGTTAGCCCGAGGCACTCACCACAAAATGCTTTATCTGCCAAATAGCATCACACACATACTGTAGCACCTAAAGCAGCTCTGTCATCATCTGCAAGGCCTCCAAGCTCAACCTGCCTTGCTGCATTAAGGTCAATTTTAGATCTGGTCAATAATAGATTTCTCACAAGGACATTCATTTAATCTTAAATAGCATAATGGTGACATATGTTTATGCATACTTGAACGATCATGGTTATGCAAAACTCACATGCGGCAAGCTTGTAATTCATGCTTGATCAATAAGACCAAAGAGAGCATGGGGTGTATTATATCAGGACTGAATCTTCAAAACCGTATGTTTACAACAGAATGGAAAATGTACTTAAAGCTGCGCTATGTATTGGTTTTAGCTATAACAGACAGATGTAGCCTTACTGAGTTGGAAGACAAACATTAGAGCATGTAAAGCCTGAAATAATAGAAAGCCAGGGTCGCTGGGTCAGTTTTTCAGACCACAGTCTAGATCTTTATGTGTTAACATCTCACGCACAGACTCAAAGGAAGGTCTGACTCCATGCTTAGGTATGGAAAGCAAAACCTTTAGTGAATAATCAGTAGTAGATAATTGACTTATATCCTCAGAAGGCTTTGTGTTGTTTTCACCAAGTACTGACTGGGTTCTCTTTGAATACTCTTTCAGCACTCTCACAGTAATCAGATTCATCTGCAGGGTCCAAAGCACAGCCAGCGCTACAGAATGATTTTAATCATGTTGTGTGCAATTGCATATTTCCACCACAGAGGTCTCTAAACCCCCCAAACCTACATAGTGTAGCTCTACATTATAATACAGCATATAGTTATATAGTAGTACATGGATTTGGATCATTCCTATTGATCATGAAATGTATCCCCAGCAGAAAGAGCAACCGGCACATTAAAAATGGTACAAAAAATGGTGGAAAAAAGGAGACAGTGTTCTGCTAATACAATGACAACATTGGATAACATACTGTTAATGACTTTATTAAATGGTTCTGTTTTGTTTTAAATTCACACAGACTTTCCCTGATTTCCTTACAACTGCTGTCAGTTACCCCAAGGTAATGTTTACTCATGCAAGTGGCACACAACCTCCAGTGACATTTGATCAAATTTAGATTATCTGTCTCCTTTTCACCCAGTTGTTATATTGAGCTTTCCATGCTCTGCCTATAAGTCCATTCTTCCATAGTAACTGTTGTGAGGTTGGACAAGCTTTGAAGAATGTTAGCAAAACCTCATTTGAGCTAAAGGCCAGAGTATATTGACTGTACAAACAGGAGCAAACCCAAATGTTCGTTTGGTGTGCCATATACATATTTGACTGTTAAAAAAATGACTGAAAGTGGTCTTTAAAAGTGCTTTGGTAAGAAACCCTTACACTGTTAGGATAGATTGATTGGCTACCAGATTAACTACTAGATCTAGATTAGTAAATGGACTAGTTATACAACATAGTTCAGCTCATTTTAAACATGAAACTAAATATTATACATAAATTAATTAGGCTGAATGACAACAAAGCAAAGCAAAATAAAAAAGACATTCCCATTCACCCTTAGTAACTCTGAAAACAGGGCCTGAAGCCAAAAAAACAGCTGAAATAGCGGGGCCTGGAGGACAAGGCAAATGGCCCTCAGTGCAGCTATCAGATTGGCCTTGCTGCACTGTGGGTCATCACTGGGCTTTATTATTGCTGTGGCAGGACTTTGAAATCTACTGAAGTTCACTATGGGCCGAAAGAGAGTGGGCGATAGCATCGGAGCACGCCGGGCTGCAGAAGGTCAGCCTTGTATTAACCTGCACAAGGATTAGCTAAAGAACCACAGGGGGGATTCACTCACAGCTCTGAGCAGCCGTAAGGTAGGGTCCCCAAAAGGTGGCCTCGGCAGGTGTGTGTGGGTGATACATAGACGATGTGTGTGTGACAGCAAGTGACCGGGCAGGTGTGTGTGTGAGTGTGCAGGTTAGAAAGTGCTTGTGTGTGAGTATATGAGGCCTAGATAAGTATTCAAGTGTGTTTATGTGTGTGTTTGCACATATACACATGTGCAAATGTGTGTGTATGTGTGTGTGTGGCCCCTGGCATTTCAGCAAAGCACCTCTAAAACATGACCGCCTGGGGTGCAGCACATCTCTCCAGCTTGCTTATCTGCTGGCACTGGCTGGCTGCAGAGGGGGCTCTGGGGCACATCACTACATTTCTGTCTAACACACACACAGACACTCAGCTGATGTAGGGGACTTGCAGCTCTATGGGGGGTCTTCAGTCTGTCTCCCTCTGATCTCCCCATAAGGCCTCCAGGGCTGCAGCACAGGGTCAACTCATCACACCCATAAACTCCTTTGTAAAGCGCATATACATCAACAACATCGACAAGAAGTTCTTGAGACTATTCATATCCTTTCAACGCATTTGTGCCTTTTAAAGCAGCCTACTGAGGGGCTGCCACAAACACATCATTATATGTTCAACCAATTAAACCCCAAGGATCTCTGAACCCTAAGTGGTTGTTGGGGGAGTAATCAAAGTACTCAAAAAAGTTATCACAAATTCCTAAATACTTTAATTGTCATAACTTCCTGGAACAGTTAATGTCACTCTTTATTACACTCACTGTCAAGAGTAGTTGCACAAATAGAAGGAATCACCCGACAGGAATGAAACTTGGTGGGTAAGTTGGACATCACGAGACATGCTAATGATTCTGGTTTCATGCTCGGCCACACTTGTGACGTAAGCAAGGATGGGTCTATTGCTGTACCTGACTGACCCAATAGCCACGATTACAGACATTCAGTGAACAGCGATTCCCTTCATGAGTCATCCTGTTAGTGCCAGCACCCATTGGCAGACGGCTGCAAGATGCAGGACTACATGCACGTGGACTGTTACAATGACTGCCCTTAACACTACGTCAACGTTACCAAAGACTGCAAAGATGTTGTGCCAGACTGTCATGGAGTGACTCAGACTCAGAAGACTCACCTTCACCACTACGGCAAAATCTGCAGCAATTTACTTAGGTAAGGCTGAAATACTTTTATATTCACATTAGCAGGATTACATGCTTCAAGAGAATGTTCACAGAGTTTACAGTGCTTTCTGTGCTCATGCTCTGCTGGTTATATTCAAAATCAAAGTCATGCAATCAGCACATGCATGCAAACTACATACATAAGGACAGGCATGAAAAATCTATATAGAGGAAATGTACATTTTAAATGCATTATGTGTCATTTATATTGTAGCCTTAAAGACATATGACTAATGCAAGTAGCAAAATTCAAGACCTGTAATTAATTACAACAACTTAAACTGTGGTGTATTATTCTGTTATGTTAAGGGCTAATGTTACTGTAACATTACATTACAGTAAAACGTAATACTGTAATATGACCCCAAACCTCTTATCATGTAATATGCCTCAAAGCCTTTTTTGTGATTCGGACCTCTCTGGTGTAAATGTATTTTGTAATGTCGGATTTGCTTCAGATTCCTTGCTTTAGTGAGTTCACGTGATGATTGCGAGTGCATTATAAGACTACTCAAAGAGATCTCAAAACTCAGTGTAGGATGTGTCTTCTAAGGATGTAAAATAAATGATGTACTATTGTCATGATATCTTTATCAGTATAATGTTGACTTTGCATTTGAGCTCAGAAAAAGTCACACAAAATCTGACCCCACAACATTACATTACTATTTCAGGATTTACAGGGTGACTTGCAGCAGTACATGGACACAATTTTTACTGTGTTTTTACTCTTTCAGATAAATAATACTAATAATAATAATGTTCAAAAGGTAACAATTTTCTAAACACTAATAGGGACTTTCTATACATTACACATCAGATACAAGTCCTGCTAGTGGATCTCAATGCCATTACTAACAAGCTGATAAGATCTGCTTTGACATATATATACAGGCAATCCTCTTACACTTTACGGGGTGTGGAAACATTATTTTCCTTAATCCCCTTAAAATTCCAGTTTAACTCTTCCTTTTCGGCCATTCCCACAGTTAATGTAAAGGAGATTAAGAGACAGTTGTGCCATATGATGGTATTGTTAGCTCTTGTGAAGGCTAAGGTTACATGATCAGGAACCATGCTGAGGTTTGAAGTGATGAATGTGGTTGCTAACTAGGGGGAACTCAGTGTGATACTGTCATAATAGCAAGTCATAATAGCGTCTTACAAATGATTCAGATTTGCGAACTGTTAGAGTTTGATTTATAACTATTGATCATTAAACTTGTAGTTTATTAAAACAAACTACATGTAATTATAACTATGTAATTACTATATAATACTATGTAATAACTATGTAATTATATTGTAACAAGTTTAGCAAAACAACACAAAACAAGTATCATTTCTAAGGGTTAAAGTGGTGATTACTGGTGGTTTGATTGCTAAATCTCATTAAATCTTTAATGACTGTTCTAAAAAAGAGAAAAAAAAGAATATAAAAAAGAGGGGTGTGGTTAAATGTGTCCACATGATATACAGTGTTAAATTAGACCTCATTTGAGTGCACAAGCTCTGTTATTTTGCTAAGGGACAAGCTCTGAAAATCAACAAGTTCTATGCTTACAATCGGGGAAATTCCTACAAGCTCAAAGCCTAAAGCTGAAGCACAGAAATCTTGTCCTACACATGTTATGAATGTATATAATAGCACCCAGCAACAACCATCTTTAATACAATATCTATTAATAAGACTGCTAAGCCAAACAAAGAGACACCTCAAAACAAAAGCCTAATGACGTAACAAGGCTTATAACAATAAACATGACTGTTATAAATACACAGAGATGAATCATAAAGTTTTTCAAGGGTGAAAACCCTGAGAGGACTGCATGACTTGCATGCACTTTAGCTTAAAGCCTTAAATGAACTGCATTTCAGGATGCTCAAAAATTACACTCGAACTCCATTGACATTCTCAAAGTTCTGCAGCCATAATTGAGAATATTACAGTTCATAAAGCGTGCTCTATTTAAGATTATCCATGGCTGACCTTATGAATATCATTTAACATGTATATTTGAGGAGGCAAAATGCATTTCACAAAAATGCTTCAGAAATAGTGAGAAGCATGGCTCCAGCACATTTGGAGACAATAAATATCCATACAAAATATCAGAGGACATTTTTTGACAAATCTGTCCATGTTTGGTCACCGCTGAGCACAGTGAGGGAGGATCTGAAGACATTAAGGTTTAGGTTACCGCCGCTGATATGCTTTTTAAAAAGCAGCCATGGTTCCTACACAGCTTGAGCTGGGCAATACTGCTAAATTTCAATATACAGTACTTTCCAGATGCACCATAGTAGCACGGTATTTGATCATATGTAAAGTTAATTAGCCTATGGTTTGCTAGGCTAAAATAATGGCTTTTAAATCTGACATGCAGTGGCTTGTTTTTCTTAGACAGTTTTGTTCCATTTTCCTCTTTTAAATTTAAATTTACACCAAAAGGAACAGAAACCATAGTTTCAGAACTGCATGCACTGGAACAAACTGGTTAACTTACAATCAGCAAAATCCTCAATTCTAACAATCTTGTTGCTCCATGCAATACACGCTGCAGCCTTTAGGTCCTTATTGGATATAGGATAATTTACCTACATACATACAGTACAGGCAGTGACACATGCAAGAAATGCATAAAATGCAAAAAATAAATAAATAAATACAAAAAAAACCCCAAAAAACAAAAACAGGACAATACAGAATGCTGCAACATCCACCCCACAATGAAACAAACATGTGATGGTGATTCATTCACAGTGTCCACAAAGCGGTTGTGACTTGAATATTTTATTCGATTTGAAGTGTGTGGCTTTTATTATTTATGATGAAAAGAGCTGCTCACATTCTTGTGTAAGGAGTATCGTAAAATAAATATTGCCTCACTGCTATAATGAGCATAAAGCTTTAATGGCACAGAAGCATAGATAATGTTATAACATAGATATATCAGTCTACTTCTCATAGGTTGATGATACCTTTTCTCTTTCTCTCCTTTTCTCTTAAAGCATAGTTTAAAGTGCACAGATGTCTCCTCTTTGTACACCTTTGTCCCTACAGAGTAGCATCATTTCTGGATTTTTGGATCTTAGTGACAAGTGACAAGAAGTGACAGGCTCTGAATAGACTGCTTTAATAGTTATTATGTCCATGCAGATTATCTGGGGGGATGCTGGAGACCCCAGTGACAGTAGAAATGTGCGTTATATCCATAAACTGATATCAATGTGTATATTAATTGCTTTATACGAGACTTTTCGTGTCTGAGAAATGCAGCCAAATCTTCTGATGCCAAGTGAGATAGTCCCCTGGCCTAACCTCTCATCATTAGCCTGGAACTCGCTCACATCAGCAGTCATTTGCTGCTGCTTCTCGCCTCACTGTAATGACCTGGATGAGCTGGTAGGTGGGTGCTGTGTGTAATGGAGTCGTGGGGAGTGATCCCACTGCCACATCTGTTACCCACATCGCCTTCATGTGTCATTTGCCAAGTACAGCAAAGGAGGACAACAGCCAACCCCGACAAGTTGATATCAGATTGCCATTAACGTGAAATGCTAATGAGTAAATTTGATGTCAAAAGAAGTGAGTCTGATGACCTTCAGTCAGTATAAATTTGGTTCTGTGTCCATGATGTTTATATTACGGGAACAATTCATAACGCAATGTGAATTTTGGGTAAATTCGAACTCGTTTTTTTTTTTATTTATTCTTAACCTCTTTCTCCTAGTTGCCATTCTGCCAGTACAATGGAACAGTTTTTTTAATTAATATAATCACATAGTTAAATAAATAAATAAATTAATTGATTAATAAATCCCCGTTTGCAATAACCTATAAATTCCTTTAATTCATTTTCACTTACTCTAGCCAATCAAGAAGGCTTGCATCAATCATCACAGATGGAAATTTCCATTGAAAACAGACAAGCAAACAAACAAACAAACATGCAAACAAACCCTCATTACCTAAACATAAATACACATCTTCCTGCCAGTTGGCTTCAGTAAAAGAGGCGAGGGGATGGTTCTGGCCGAGTGGTGGGGGTAGCTGTGTGCTGGTCTCATGTCTATCGGTGTGGATAATTGAATGTTGGAGCGTTCTTCCCCGCCTGTCTTTGTTGTTCAATCAATACAAGAGCTAATCTGTATTAGCAGAATTAGCTGCTCTGAAACTCAGATGTCTGGACCTTTTCAGACGGCTTGTACACATGTCAACCTTTTCCCAAAGCATGGAAAGACATGAGGATGGTTAATGGTTATTGCATCGTTTGACAGAGCACAGTGAAATGAGGGTCTCTACATACATAGCAGGTGGAAGATCTGAGGTTCAATGAGAGTGAGAGAGAGAAAAGAAAGAGAAAGAAAAGAGACCTATAAATTCTCTAATGCAAGTTTAATCTCATTTTACTATCCTACAGTATATTATGCAATATACATTGTTATATAACTGTAATTCCATAATAATTACATAGTTATATTACACAATTAGACCTACCGTCAAGTTATATTCTATGTCAACAGTGTTGAGTTGAGTTATCAATTTTATTACATTTTTTTCTCTTTCTGCAAAACAAGTATGCACATGCAGCAATAACTTTTCATCAAGTTCAAACCATAATACAATAATATCCCCCTTTTTGTACATACATGTGTTACTGATTGAACGTTTGACTGAATTTCTTCTCTTATTTAAATGAATTGTGAGTAAAATCCAATAAAAATTACAACATACTGTTGTTATAATTACATAATTATTAATAATAATCACATGATATTAAAAATATTATAGTTGAATTTCATAATTAGACCTACCTTTAAGGTTTCTGGCAACCGTTTTGAGTTTGCACTTCCTTTACCAGTTGGCAAAATATGACAAAATAAAATGCATCATAAGACTTTTTTTCTCTTTCCACAAAACAGGTGTGCACATGCAACAATAGCTTTTCATCGAAATCAAATCGTAATAAAATAATATCCTCTTTTTCGTACACACGTTATTGTTTGAACATTTGACAGAATTTCTTCTTTTATTTATTTAAATTACGAGTAAAATCCAATGAAAAAAGACAAAATGCTGTTGTTATTGCCTGTTATCCGAACATGCATTATGAAAGTGAATTACACCTAGATATCTTTAAATTATTGCCTTCAAATAAACTACTAAACCCATAATTATACATCTGCACCTGGTTACATCAGAGACCTAATGCATTGAATGTGTCAGCATAAGAGTCGGGGAGCAGGAGAGGAGCAGGGGTTTATTTATAAAGTGAACAGGACGCTGTGGTGAATTAGCATTAGGGCCGAGAGGCCTGGCCCCTCTAATTAGAGGTGAAAGGGAGATGGTAATTAAATCTCAAAGGACGGAAATGGAGGCGCCAGAACGGAAAAACAACACACACTCCAAACGTGTTTTCTCAACGAGGGAGCCGACGCGTTCTCCTGTGAGCTGTAGTCTCGGGACCAGTTTTAACACACCTGTCCTCACTGTGTGTATCTGCATGTGTGAGTAAATATGGGGCAACAGACAGATTACCGCTGAACATATGCACCACTGACCATAGCACAAGATGTACCATTTAATTTGCCTTCTCTACAACCTTAAAAAAAAGGAAAATCTGATTATGCGCTTCATAATGCTGAGTCATTTAAAGCTAACGGCGAGCTTAGTCTTCATTTTCCACCTGATATAAATCACATCGCAGTAAAGGCCAGCCTATTACTCGTATCACTTTAAACTACTTTTAAAGTGATACGATGGGCCTTATCGCTGTACCTGACTGACCAAACAGCCATGATTGTGGACATGCAGTGAGCAGTGATGCCCTCCATGAGTCATCCTGCTATTGCAATCACCACTGGCAGATGGCTGCACAACACAACTACGACACAGACCATTACGACAACTGCCCTTAACACCGCATCAACATTGGTAGTCAATGATGTCGTGCTAGACTGTCATGGAGTGACTCAGAATGGTCATCTTCAGTGACAAATCCCACTTTTGTCTTGGTAGAGACGACCAACAAATCTGTGTGTGGAGGCACCGTGGTTAGTGCCAAGATGAGCGATTTGTTGTCATGTGTCCAGAAGGCCTGGTGTTACTTCACCTCCACCCCTACTGCAAAATCTGCAGGAACTGTGTGAGAATGTTCAAACTGCATGGCATGGATTATCACATGACACCATTAGGAACCTCTACAACTCCATCCTGAGATGTCTGGCATGTTGCATTAGTAAACATGGCGGCCTGACGCCATACTGACATACTACTTCTGTATGTGTAGCTCAATAAATATTCATATTCATCTAAATTTAGCATCATTTATTGTTCCTGGTAACCTTTATCTTACCTCTAAATAGCACTGCAGTCCGACACTTCCATCTGGGTGCATGATAAGTGTAATAAGGACTTTAGCGCTGTCATTTTTGCCTCATTCATATGAGTGCTTGGAACATGTGCATATCCATGCTGGATATTGTAACATGCATCAGTTTGTAGAATTGAAGCTTTCTGTGAGATACTGAGTTTTCTATCACTGTATAAAAGAAGCATGATGCTGCCTTTATTGTTGGTTTCTGAGTAAGCATGAGCACTTTCAAAGTGGAACTCAGATTACTAACCGCTTGTTACTGATTTGCTTCATTAGAGTAAAAATAAAACTGAAGCATGAACTATTTGCCTGTACGTATTTGTTCTTCACGCAAAAAAACAGATGCATCAATAGTATTAAAGGGAACCTAATATGCTCATTTTCAGTCTTCATAATTTTATTTATTTTTTGAGCTTTACTGGAATAGATTTACATGCTTCAGGTTTCCCAAAACACAGTATACTTCTCCTACTGTACATCTTTATTCACCCTCTGTCTAAAACAAAATGTTAAGAGCTCCTGTGCATTTAAGCCCCGCCTCCTGATGAGCCCAGTGTGCTCTGGTTAGTCAGATCAACCACTTTGCTCTGATTTGTGAACCACCAGAGCAGTTAAAGGTGTTACCATGTTTGAGAGCAGGCCAAGCTTGGTGGTAGGTAAGGACTGTGTTACACTATTGCACCCTCTTGTAACAAAGGAAAATGGTTGGAACTCCGACTAGGCATTTCAGGCAGCTAAGAAAAGTGTTTCTAGCATGTACTTTGAGCTTTGTAACTTTGCAGGCTGTTTACATAGCTACATAACACACTAAAAGGAAACGGAAACAAACAGAAAAGCATAAAAGACCCCCTTTAAAAAGAAGAGACTTGTTTGCCTATTAAAATTGTATTAAAAATGCTCACAGCACTGGGAGCTTTACTGTAAGGGAAGGCCTGGTTTACTGTTTCTCCATTCATTCCACATTCTCCTATGTCCAAACATTATGAATACACTGGCATCTAAAAGCTGAATTAGCAATACAGTGCATAAGTTACGTATTGTACTCTTACAGATCTGTTACCGTATTGTGAAAACTCTACTAATCATGTGAACACTATTACAAAGCACAAAGCAGCTAGGGGCTCAACAGGGTGTCTGACAGCTTCTTCATACCATAAGGCACCTTTATAGCATCTGTTTTCATAGATAAATTGTGAGTTTGGAAACACACCCGTCGTTGAGCTCACTTTCCTACGGCCATGTCAGAAATGATTTATTCACGACAACTGGCCGGCGAACGAGGACCCAGGCGAGATGGACGGCTGCGTGTCCCATTACACTGCAATTTCGGCTCTGTACAGTCTGTAATTGCCATGGCTAACAGCAGCTGCATGCTTGCCCGGGACTGACTGTGACGGTGAAATAAGAATTGATATAGGGCTTCGCCGTCCTCAGCCAACCTTTGATGCGGGACATAAAAAGCTAAATGTCTTCCCAGGAACCCCAGGGCACAACATGTCTACTTCGACCCTCGCACTGCCCCACACACACCCCCTTCCCTCAACACCCAAACACACACCACCACTCCAAAAAAGCTCTGGAGACTAACTCCTAACAAAAACAGAAGCTTACTGACAGACTACAAAGCAAGACTTTGCACTTAGCCATCCTTGCAGATTAGTCTATGTGCAAAACAACACAAGAGCCTATACTAACTCTGCACACGGCTGAGTTAAGAGATAAATTGACTGAGAAGTAGTTTAAGGAAAATCTTGACTTGTTGATGGTAAAATGCTGGTCGTACCTACAAAAACAGTACACACTTAAAAACAAACGCCCCAAAAAAGATCCCCTGGAGAGATGTCATAGAAGAACGGTTTTAGTTCAGTGGATGATTATTTAAAGAAATATATTTGGCAATAAGACGTGCAACTGTGAAGACCTTTTTAGGTCTGAAGAACCTCTGCATAATGTGAAGTTTCTGTACCAGTTACAGTATTTTTTTAAAAACAAGGTTCTTCAGGGGTTCTTTAGTTAAGGCAAATATTATAAATAGAACAGTGGGACCTCAACCATTGAATGGAACCATTTGAATCAATTGTTCTTGAATGGTTATCCTCTATGATTGAAGAAGAACCATTGTTCTTTTCTTTGTTCACTCTTTGTTGAAGAACAAAGGTCAGGACCACCAGAGGACCACCACAGAGCAGGTATTAATTGGGTGGTGGCAGTCACACTGAAGTGCTGGCGGGATGTTAGTGTGTGTTGCACTGGTATGTGTGGATCAGACACAGCAGTGCAGCTGAAGTTTATAAACACTGTGTCCACTCACTGTCCACTCTGTTAGACACTCCTACCTTGCTGGTCCACTTTGTAGATGTAACGTCAGAGACAATAGTTCATCAGCTGCTGCAGTTACTCATTCTCTATTCCTTAATCAGTGGTCACATGACGCTGTTGGCTGGATATGTTTGGTGGGTTGACTATTCTCAGTCCAGCAGTGACATTGGGGTGTTTAAACACAGCAGCACTGCTGTGTCTAATCCACTCACACCACCCCAACACACACTAACACACCACCACCATGTCAGTGTCACTGCAGTGCTGAGAATGATCCACCACCCTAATAATTCCTGCTCTGTGTTAGTCCTGTGGGGTCCTGACCATAGAAAAACAGTAAAGGGTAAAAGGGGATTAACAAAGTATGCAGAGAAACAGATGGACTGCAGTCTGTAATTGTAGAACTACAAAATGTCCAACTAATAAAATGGACAGTGAAGGTATAAACAAGGAGGTGCTTTTAGTGTTATGGCTAATCGGTGTACATCAAAGCAATAGGCAATGTTCCTGTCCCAGACGGGTAACCCAAGTCAAAATTCAGCAGGGTTACAGCTCGGTGCTATGGAGTCGAGTGACCAGGCGTGAGATGTGGTAGGACGCTGAGGCTGTCACGTCTAGCTGAAAACGATCACACTCACTCTTGCCTACTCTCATTTGCACCTGGCCAGTATGTACCGAAACACATAGGCCACTCACTCCATATAATAAATAAATAAATAAAAGTGGTGGTGCTCAAAATTAGCTGGCAGGGTTAATACCCCACTAAGCTTGGTGGCACGCCTGATGGTCCAGGCGGTCCATTTGATAGAGAGGGGGTCGTATGGCCCTGTCCTCAACTTCTCTCCAGGGAAGTTCTGAGTGGCCAGGCTTGTTGATAAGGGGGCAGGCAGGCGGAGAGGTTGGCCAGCGGCTGGCAGCCGCTCCAACAGCTGCGGCTGAGGCTAGCATTCCGCCTGGGCCACCGTGAGTAAATAAGCACATGCCCCAACTAATTTTGGGGGTGGTAGAGGAGAAAAGTGGCTGCAGCCATGCCATGTGCTTGAATGGTCGAGTGCCACAGACAATGGAATGGAGTTCGGACTCTTCAAGGGCTGGCTGTGCCCGTGCTTGGCCATTAGGGCCAGAACACAATGGCCAAATATACACCCAAATATACTCTGCCCCCAAGAGGGCAGATTTATGTGCATTTGCACAATGTGCAGGGCCATGAAGAAGTGTGAACAAGAAGCCGTGAGGACAACCTCATAAATTAGGCCAGTAGGTACAGGATAATGTGCTCCTTTGTCAACAATTAAAATTATGAATGCACTTTTAGACATCCTACTATCAACTTATCATGTCGCTTCAGGAACATAGTTGCCAATTTTAGCCCATACAACACATTTAGTTCCTGAGAGCAACAGCAGTCTACAGTTTAGTGTTTCCTAGGGGTGGCTGATATGGCAAGCCATCAAAACAGAATATGATATAAGATGACATAAGAGATACAGTATATGGGATCACCATATTTAGTTTCTTAGTTGGAATAAGGCACCAGCAATTACACAGTGGTGTAATGGGCTTACTTCCAATGAGCTATTCAATACTACATAGTTAACACCTTAACATTTTGAGTTCAATGATCTTCAAGTTTACAGAGAGTTTAACACAGATTACTGTTCTGTTAACTTACTATTAGGAGTTCAATGCACTCAAAAAAAAAAAGGCAACCAGGTTACAAACTTTTAAACATTGAATCATCTGTACTTTTGCAGGTCAATGTTCTTACGATACCCGTGACATACTTAGAAAAGCATACTGTTATGAAATTTATCATGAGAATTATAATATACACCTCTTTTTCAAGTGCCAGTGCTCATGCCAGAGCTGGTGTTGGTTCCTAGAATCTATCAAACCTGTTAAGAATTGACCTCCTGTTTTACTGGTTTGGGAGCCAATTGGTTATGTGTCTGGATGTGGGCAGTCCTTAGTCCAGAAGGAGAAGTTGGTGGACAATGCCTAAAAATAACATGGTGGAACATGTTCTTTCATCAGCAGTTGTGAATTTTGTTTTTTGTTTTTTTGCGGTAGAAAAACGTAGAACAAATCAAGATGTGGGCACCGGCAGTTATGTGTTCCCTAATATGCTTGATTCAACTCACCTGTCAATTATCAAGCTCATCCTGATTACAATGCTAAGACTTGACTACATTTGTAGTAAATTACATTCTAGAATACACTGGCCTCTTTGGGTGCATCATCCTTGATTGGTTATGTCACTGAAATAGTTTGGTGGTGCACATCATATTATAATACAACAGGCTTTAAAATAGGGCTGGCTTTTACACTAGTATCCTTGCTGATGGTGCTGGAAGTAATGTAAGAAAGACCAAGTCCAGTCTAATCACAGACCTCAAACTGAAACTAGTCACCAAAATCGCCCACTGTATCTCACTCTGTCAGACCCATGCTTTTAATCAGACGAGGAAAATTACACATGCATTCAGAGTAATCCAATGCCACGATAGGTTTGACAAATCTGCCTTCATCCTAGGGAAGGAAAGCGTCCGGGTGAGAGGCATCTTCTATTCCTAGGTAAATTAACTGCCTGTTAAGTATCTGCACGAACAACCGCTAAGGAGACATTTACCATGCTCTATGGCTAGTAGTTTGACAAGCTACAAAAGGAGCATGCTTCAGCCTTCACTTACCAAGACAGATAGTACTGCTGTGCAGTAACCCATTAATCTAAAAACAGGCTAGGAGTAAATAAACAGGAATTTCTATTGCTACTGTATATCTTGCTATGCAGATTAAACAGTAAGTTACCTGCATAAAGCCAAAGTTTAAATTTCTCACTGAATAGTCAGATCCAAGGGTATAGTTTTGATCTCAGCAGTGGGGGAGGGAATTATGAATTTTGGATGCTGTAACATCAGAACCCACTACTACGGCACCCATAGAAATTGAAGTAGCCCACTGATCCATAAACCCGTGGTCTAGTCTACTTTAGATGGATTTTTATTGTTTATCTCATGCTATAATTTTGTCTTTGTCTCTGGGATTACGAAAGCTGGGCAGCATGACTACACTGTATTGATGGCTAGTGTTTAGTGATTTACCCCATACCTTTAACTACCACCTATGCCACAGAAAAACAACTTTTACTTCCCTATAAAACTCATTAGAGCCCTGTGACATATACGAGTGTAAGAGCGCCCTCTTCGTCAGTGTGTGTATAATGGTTTAATATGGTCAGACTTTCTAGATCTGTTTCAGTAAAGGTTTAAAGAACCTTTTAGTCAGGCCTCTGAACATTCTGGGGGCCAGGAACTGAAAGAAAAAGGGCAGCATAACCATGAATTAAGCCTAATTTGCAATATATTGTAACCAAATGTATATGGAAAGACAGGCTAATCACATTATAGAGGAAATGTTACATTGGCTTGCTTACATTGCTATCCAAAAAGGGATCTGAAGAAAGCTGTAATGTCACCGACAATGCTACATAATTCCTATGAACTTCAGGCCTGCAACTCCAACTCTATACTACTCATGGGTCATGGTTCAACTTGGGCTCCACAAGCATTAGTGCTCTTGAAGACCCTCTCTGGTGTATCTGATTTCAGGTTTGATTTTCAACTCTTGCCTGACACTATAAGAAAGCTTCACTTTGCATCTTGTAGTTATTTTGAGCTGCAAGCAACCAGCAGTAAGAGGTTGCTAATTATTTTTTTAATTACATTTTTGTTATTGTAAAAAGTAGGCATTCATACTAGACTCTTTTAAATAGAGTTGCAAGTCTAACGTTCTTTGCAAATACATATGCATAGCTGGTAAGATTAAAGCTTTGTTATTTAAGGAACTTGTTCAAATCCCTGTTTTGGATGGCAATGTAAGTATTTTTGGTTTCCTTTGTACCATGATTGGACTGTCATTCAAGATGCGATTGGTTGCAGTTTATTTCAAATGAACATTAATTATAAGAAAAAGAAGGTTCTTTTATGGTGGTGGTTTCCCAGATTTTCCATGTTTTTGCTCTACCCAAACTTGTAACAAGAAGAGAGGAGGGACCAAGACAAGCCATTGTCCATTCTTGCAGCTTTGTTTTTTAAGAGTGCAATATGGACACTGGAGGTGAGTGGGCCTCCACTAGTAAGTATAACTTACTATTCACTAGTAAGTTTCCAGTGGAAAGTCATGACCAACCTATGGACAGCACTTGTCTTTACAGCTGTTCTGCTGACCTACACTCACCTGAACCAAAACTGAGCATTGGGTCAGTTGGATTAGAGGTTTGCTACACACAGACCAACTCACCTTTCACCTTTACTTAAGCACCAAAGCCAAGCTGAGCCCTCACCTTCCCCTCTTCTGGGCCCAGGCATTCACATTCATTTGTTTGGATCACTTCCGCCTCAGGGACGCTAATCCGCTAACTGCTTCATTCATACGGATGACATCATCAAATCCTTTCTCCGATGTTGGCTGCCTTAATCCTGCTCATTCTCTCCCTGACTGAGTCTATTATGAAACACAAATCCTGCGGGTTTCAAGGAAGGGCCAAAACTGTGTTAAAGAAGCACCGGGCCTGTTAGCTCCTTCGGCATCTGTCCAAGTAACGAGCATGGCTGCACTCTAACACTGTCATTGAGAAGCGTGTCTGAACATTCACATAAGGCTAGAACACTGCGGGGTGAAGCCTTCATCTCTATTAGTTTGCGTGCTAACACACTTCCTGTGCCGCTGGAGTGTGAATTTCTATTGATTACAGATGCTCATGAAAGAGCATGTGCCAGGTTACAGGCCAAGTCACCTGTGTCTGAATGCATGGCTGCTCATGTGTACAGCTGTGTTTGTGATGTGACCGAATGTGACTGAAATCCCCTCCAGAATGCATATAGAGTGTGTTACACTGGAGTACAAAGCAAGCATGATATGAATACAATCACGTATCATTGCTTTCATAACAAAACCTCTGTTTTTATTTGATGCCCTTTACGTGTCATAGAATGTACTTACATTAATGTATGTTAAAGTTTTTACTTAATTTAATTAGACAAGAAATAAGCTAGAAAAACAGGCCGGTAATCACGCTATTACCCATGACAGCCATAGCAAACAAATCTCTTGGCCTCTTTGAAAATACACCCTAAAGATTACCCCTTTATAGATACACAGTAAGAAAGTGCACACCGTCACACATACGGCATAGTAACGTTTTAATAAATAAATAGTACAGCTGCAAGGAATCAGGCAATTTGAGGAATTTCCCTGTTGCCACGGAAGGAGCTAAGCACGGGGCCTGCGGCAGCTGTTGTGTGGCTTCACAATATAAGAAAAACATGACCTGAGAGATGAGAGAGAAAGTGAGGAACTGAAGGAGAGAGTGAACGAGAAAGATCAGGAGAGAGACAGAAAGCGGGAGGCAGAGAAAGAGAGAGGGAGGCAGAGACAAGGGAAAAGAAAGAAAGACAGCAAGAGAGAGGCAGAGAAAGAGGGGTTGAGAGAGAGACAGAGAAAGAGAGGAGGAGGCAGACACAAGGGAAAAGAAAGAGAAAGACAGCAAAAGAGAGTCAGAGAAAGAGGGACTGAGAGAGTAAGAGAGGCAAGGGGAGAGCAATAAATTGGGGAACTGAGGCCAAGAAGCGGAAGGGTGAGAGAATGAGAGAGGAAGGGTGAGAAGATACAGAGACACACAAACAGGAGGGCAGGGTGAGAGAGATGCAGAGGGAGAGAGAGAGAGGCAGAGAGATTATGGATAAGAAAGCAAGAGAGAGAGATTGAGAGAGAGGGGAAGGGAGCGAGGATAAGAGAGAAAGAGATTGAGAGACATAGGCAGAGAGAAGGGATAAGAATGTGAGAGAGACAATGTGTAAATGAAAGCGAAAGCAGGAGCAAGACACAGGGTGAGAGAGAGCGAGGCAGCATGAGGGAGAGAAAGGTGCAGGGTGAGATCAAGAATGGGGGAGAGAGAGACAGGCAGGGTGAGTGAATGAGAGAGAGAGAGCGACAGAAAGACAGAGCGAGAGGCTGTAAGCTGTGCTCCTTTGCGTGACAGCGCTGATGGGATTGCACATTGTCGGGAGTTTAAGAGCTTGAAGACTTGAGGGGCAAACCAGGACAACCTGGCTGCATATACAACCTGCACCCAGTTAAAGCCACTGAGCTCCTCATCACTGACCGGCTTGACCGGAAGACGAGAATGATCAGAACTGAATCTGGATCAACAGGCTGAAACGCTCTCCTTATTACCACCCTGGACTGTGAATGCTGTGATGAGGTCAGGGTTCGCAGCTTTAGCATTAATGTTAATAGAACTACATGTACTCATGCAGAGGATCACATGTGTATAAATACATGCAGTTATTAGGTATATCTACCCTGCACCTACACTCTCTGGCCAATGTATCAGCTATCATATGCGTGCACTTTGTAGGTTTCTGATTACTGGCTGTAGCTCATTTGGTGCTGCACAGTATTTCAGCCCCTACTACCCTGGCCATCAATGGGACAAGGGACAACCACAGGCCCACCTCTGACCTACATAGTACTCCAAAGCAAGTGTAACTGCTGTGCTGAGAATGGACAATCAGCCAAATAATACATGGTCAGTGGTGTTCCTATAGTGGTCCGTTTCCATTGTAGGGCAGGGTGTGGGGGTAGGTATTAAGCTATATATACAGTACACCTACAGTAGGAGTATCTGATTAAATGTCAATGTGGGAGTGTAGGTACAATGTAGGTTTACTTAATAAACTGGCACATACCTTATGCTAAGGTATTCCAAGAGAAGTAGCTATAAGAAGTAATAATAGTACAAGCACAAGAAGCTTTAGCAACATTGCTAATATGGTTTTGCACTGACTTTAATCAATGCGAAAGGAGTGAGTTTTATTAATATAAAGTAGGCACATCACATTCATAAATTATTAATCCATAGCATGGAGTAGGCATGTCACAATCATGAATTATTCACTGATAGCATAAAGTAGGCATGTCACATTCATGAATTATTAACTGATGACCGAGTGCCATATAAAGAATTGTGATTAACAATGTAATTGTAATTGTTCCAAGCTGTCAAAACTCTGACGACAGACACAGTTCAAGCTCAAATAAACAAAGGTTATTTACTCCTGCCCTCTAAATGAGTAATAGTAAGTGTCATAGTCAAGTTAAAACTTTCAGGAACAATTTACTGTAGGCCTGATGTCAGAGTAATATCTGAAAAACACCTAGTAGAATAAGCCAAAGACTACTGAAGTCATGCTATATGTAACTCCAGGTCAAAGCTGAATCTCTCTATGGCAAAAATGACTGAGATTTTTCAATCATCACCTGTGGGAAACAAAAAGGTTCCAATTCTGTCCATCAAAATTTTTTTTTTTCTACAGTTGGCGCAGAATCATCTAAATTAAAACATCATTTAGCTGCATGTGAACTAATACTGCCATACACTGAGTTAATATCATAAGTTGTGGCATCAGTGTAGAGTAAGATGCCCCCCACCCCTCCAAAAAAAAAAAAAAAAAAAAAAAACAGTGCTTAAAGCAAATGCTCTTTTGTTAGAACACAGCAGCAGATGATTCCTGCCATTCAGTGCAGACTGAAATGACTAGGGAGCAGGGAGGTCACCTCCATCCATCTCTATATGGCAGACAGCAAACCCACACAAACTACCCGGGCACAAACAACACATACGCACATCATTAAGCTTAACACAACAACTTCTTTATATTAAGTTGTTGTGTTATGACAGTCATGGCCCATCCATTACCTTCTCAAGGAAAGCTGTCCCAGCAACCTCACAAAGTCAGAGCTTTGGTTATGTGCTTTTGCATGCTGAAACCCCAACTCTCAGACTTGGCAAACCATGCCGCTGTTGCCTGCCCAAAGTGTTGCCGGATAACCCCAGTTAGAGCTTTGATGTTGCTCTGCAGACAGGTCCTTGCAACTGGACACTGTCCGGGTGTATTTGTTACTTTCTCTTTCGCTGTCCTCTAGCCCTGCTCCTCTGACAAGCTTTGTTGCACTGCTTCCTCCGAAGTCTGTGCTGCCCATCTTTGCCGTGCTGCTTTTTCCACCATTTTACCTTTGAGTTTGTGATAGTCCTATCCAGTCCACTGGAAGCTGCTCTCCCACTTCTGACACCAGTGTGGCGTTTGGCATAGAGTAAGACCCAAGAAACAGTGACACAAAGAATCCATGCACATTGCTAAACTAACAACAACTTATTTACAAGTCTCTCCTATCACAGCTATGGCGTCTACCAAGAGCCTCCTCACGTCCATGGCCACGTGAGCCAGTAGTGGGGTGCTTACACAGCCACAACTCACTAGCAAGCTTTGTCAAGTGTAGTAGTTAGGTTGCGCTGGCAGTAGTGGAGTACATTAGGAGTAGTTGGTGTCATTATATGATATTGAATAGTAAACTTCATTCTATGAGTTGTCCTTTGAATGAACAGGATTGGTGCTTGCTTTTAGCATGGATATAGTACTGCTCGTATTCCCACTCCTTAACAAACTCCAGTGACTTTTGGTTGAAAAATATGCATCGGAAAAACATAGAAAGTTAGGGCGTTCTCTAACAGAAAAATCCAGCTTGGATCTGAAGTTTCTAACACAGGCATGAAGCTGAGTACAGAATGACGCATGACTCCAGCGGTCTATTAAAATTGCTTATGTAGGTTTGTGTCAGTTGCCATACGTCATGGTTATATCTAGGCGTCATATAGCCTGTTATGAAAAGCTCCCTACAGCATTACCAAAAGATCCCTGATATGTCTCAAAAAATGTGCTTTCTGCTTTTGTTCATTTACATTTTCGTGCCGAAAATGCAACTCACCCAATTCCAGCTCTGTTTGCTGCAATGTAAACATATGACTGTGAAAACAGCCCAGGAAAATAATTGTGATTAGCTCAAATAGCTGGAATCAGATGATGATGTGATACATGTGACAGGACTATCATAAAGGCAAACCTGGATTTCAATCAGTTTCAGGCACAAGCATGTGGGTGTATATGATGATGTGAGTATCACTTTTTTTTTTGGTTACAAATGCGAGAAGGCATGCATGTGAGTCCACACACACATCATGCAGTCTGAATCGCTGTGTGTATCTGCCGTCCTCGCCCCCTCAGTCTTTCCTTCTCTCTCTCTGTCTAGTTTTACTAGTGTACTCTCCATCAGCCTGGGGACTTGTTTAAAAACAGCAGCCGTACAGAGCTCCCTGCCTGACAGCATTCTGATTGGCTGGGAAAGAGAGGCTTCGCACCAGAGGCAGCATTAGTTGTGCCTTTTTTTTTGCTCTTCCTCTCTTTCCTCTCTCTCTCTCTCACTCTCTCTCTCCTGTCAGTGCGGGGATGACAAGCGTGCGGGACGATCTGTCACCATGCTGGCATCATCAGAGAGAGACACAGGAAGATGTGTCACAGATAGAGTGTCACGCTCTAGCCCCTCTAGTGAGGGGGGAGAGAGAGAAAGAGAGAGAGGTTGCATGTCATATAGACCCGGACAGGACATACACACACACACACACACACACACACACACACACACTTAGGCCCATGTAAATAAACAGACATGGTAACGTAGGATTTTATACCCTATGTATAATGTGATACTCTCACACGCCGCTGGCACTCACACAGAGGGAGACCCTACATAGAGATTCTATGTAGAGCTTAACCCTTAGAAATCACAGTTATCAACAGTGTTAACAGAAGCGTGATGTAATTTCATGTTAATGATTTCTCACTTTCTCATTGTGCTGAAAGTGTGGATACTACACACGGAATAGTCACCACATATTTGTTGGTCAGTAGAAAAGAAGATATCGTATGATGTATCTGATGAAACAGTAAAGCTATACACACAGGCGTTTTGCCAAAATCAAAACCATGCTTTATATCTTTACCACATTGTTTGACATCTAAATGAACACGAAATGTCAAAAGTTCAGACATGCACGTGATGATACAGAACCTGGCGGCTCCTGAGTGCCACAACTGTCCAAGCATTGGTCCTGTCATCAGGAGATCTCGACTTCAATATCCTGCAATGCCACAGGCATCTGTGACTGGGAGTCCCAGAGAGAATAATAGGTCTCACTGTCTCTGGGTGGGTGGGATGGCCCTGCATCACTCAGCACAATGCTAGCACCTATCAGTGTCTGTGAGTCTGCCCTGACAACTTTAGACGTTTAAAACTTTAGAGAATAAAAACGAAGGTAAATCGCTGGATGACTGAATGGAAGATCCTCTTTTTCCATGTCATCAGTTGCGAGTTTCTCAAAACTAGCATTTCTGTAACCAGCTACTCTAAAAAACAGCTAATGGTAATGGCTTTTAACCCCTGAAAGTCAACAGATAATTAAATAGTAAGGCGTATTACTCACTAACATAGACCAAAATGCAAACTGGCTGAGTCATTCTGAGTCAGCTTATATTAGTATGTAGAAAAACTTTTATGGAACCTGCTGCTTATGCTTATTGTGTATTCTTCTGTGTTGGCCCACTGGTGGTGTGATCTATTGACCTAAATCACGGAGCATGAGTTAATCACTTATTAGCTACATTAGTTTTGTAGCGGCAGTGCAATAGTAAAGAGGCAGCTTTCAGACATCAGATTTTATCTTTTCTGATTGACTATATGTTGAAAATTGGGAGTTGAATTCAGAATTGGGAGAACTTCAAAAACTGAGGCCTGAATGGAATGACATTCCAGTCAGGCTTCACACTAAAGGTAGCATTAGCTGTTCTCTCTCTGTTTCTCTCATTGTGTGTCTCTCTCTCGCTCTCTTCTTTAGCAAACCCACCACAGTCCAAAAGACTAAAGGCCTTAAGAAGTTCATTATAGCCAAACATGGAGTCTTAAATCACTCCCTCTCATACACATATCACTTCTCAATTGCTTCCCTGCTGGAAAACACCCCTGTCCCTCAGCTAATAATCCTCACCAGCAGTCGCAATCCTTTTGATGCCCCTTAATTGTACACCAATGCAGATTCCTTTGGGATTCCAAGGATAAAAATGATTACACAAGGGAGTTCAAGATGTGGTCCTCAATAAGCTAGCAGTGCGAGAGGCCAGGATGGGTGAGGTATCATATAGCTTATTGACTATAACTGTAGCTTAAAAGGCTTAACATGCACAGAACAGATTATAAATAACATGTTACAGATGGCTGCAGATAAGCAGTACTCTCTATACAGATTACGGTTGGGAACGAGATATGATATATTAAAACATGGGAGCAATTGAACTCATGAAACTCAAGTTTAACTATGTAAATTCAATGTCGTTGCATGAGCAGTAGTTTGGAAAAGATATGGCGGCTGGCTTTAGGTGTCTCAGCGGAAGGATGTGCTAGCCTCCACCACCCAATGGTAGCACTGTTTGATGTTCGGTGGGAATATAAGGAAATTAGAGGGAAAAATGGGTATGAGAAAAACTTCTTGACAAATGGCCCAACATCCTGGCCAAAATGGATCTTGTGACATTAACTTTTATTAAATAGTAAATAGAATTAAACAGTTAAAAATGACAGACTATAAAGTGTTAACCATTACATCACATTTCAATTAGGAGAATTGTCAGATGGCAAGACACTGCTAATCTGGAAAAACAAAGTGAAGTTTCCTCAAGAGAGAACAGCTTTTGAGAGAGCTCATTTTCAGCACATGGTATCTCCATAACTACTGCAGGTGTTATGATATAATTACATATGGAGAGAGTTCATTATAGTGTCCTGTGCTCTTACTTATGGCTGCCTGAAGTCTAGAAAGCTGGCCCTCACGCATCAACATGTGTTGAATCCACATGATAGCCAGTTACACGTTAGGGGTTGTACTAGATCAGGGTCCACATCCCAGGCCTAAAACCCTCTAGCTGCTGACATATTTACAGAGTTGCTCATACATGAGTTGCTGGAGGCCACTGATACATTATTAAATGGACAGGGGTTCATGTTTCTTTCCACTGTTATTTATTGATCCGATGGGGGGCTTAAGAAGACTTAAGCAAGGCGAGCTGCCGTTCATCCGAGCCTGGCCTTCCAGCAGCAAGGTCTACAGGTTCCAACGGGGAAGGTGAAAAGGGCCCTGACTGGATCTACAGCACTAAAGCCAGCCCCCAAATCCCCCTCACCAAACCACCCAGCCCACCTCAGTGAAGCCGGCTGAGTTTTAATGGAATTTCCAGCTCAGCAGAATGCACCTGCTCTTCAGCCACAGAGACCCCCCGTATCGATTGGCCTGCCACGCCGCACCACCATTCATCAGGCGGCCCGTGACGCTCCAGCAGCATCTACACCTCCCACCCCAGATCCACCCCCTGGCAGACATACACACACACACACGCACACGAATGACTACACCCAGGTGCGTTTTACCGACACCAATCACGCGCAACAGAGGATCACGACTGCTGGAGAGGATTGTTAGCTGAGGGGCAGGGGTGTTTTCCAGGAGGGAGGCAATCGAGGAGTGACGGTGTGTGTGTGTGTGTGTGTGTGCATGTGGGAGGGAGAGGTGCAAGACTCCATGTTTGGCTATAAAGAGCTTCCTAAGGCCTTTTGTCTTTTTGACTGCAGTCTTGCTGAAGAAAACATCAATGCAGTTGTGCAGTTTTTGCAAAACTGAATTCAACTCCAGTTCCATAGTGTTTAAAGACTTTAAACAATGTTCCCTTTACCCCATATATAGCCAATCAGTCAGGACTTCTTGATGTCTGAATGCTTTCTATTTTTGCACTGCCACCATAATGCTACGATAGCTAATAAGTACTGGAAACTGCCCAAAGTAAAACATGTATATCCGTTTTTGTCAATTTTTATGTTTATGCATTTGTTCACTGCCAAAGTGGATTCTTGCTAGGAGCTTGTGGTGGTGGGGATAATAGTGGCTGGCCAAGAACTTCAGGCATCGTTGCATTCACTGTTCCTTTTACTGTCCTGAAATGATCTAAACAAGAGCAGAGCTTTCATTGACAAGAGCTTAGAAAACGCTGTCAGGGCTACTTCTTCATCCTCTCATGTTGGACTGTTCTTGAGGTACAAAGTGGTATGGCAAGACGGGATATGCCAGGGATAGCTGGTTAGCATGCTGAGACCAGTAGATATCTCTGCAATACGATACATAGACGTCTTTCAACTGTGAAAATTCTTCACATTCTGGTGATAGTTTTAGTTAATTTTGGGATGTTTTAAACTATACATAAACGATATTAGCCAATTAGGGAGAGATGTATTACAAATAGAATACTGAATAACATGACAAACAACATATTTCATGCTAGTTTCAGGTTGAAAATCCCATTAAACAATTTTGTTGCCAAACTATCCCTTTAATTTTGGTGGATGTCGATTGTCTTACTGAAAGCATGACTTTCGTTGAAGCAAATGTTACAAAGGAGATTTACAGTGCTAAGTTTATATCTTGGCATAGCGACAGTTGGCAGTCAGATTGGCCCTCCTTTCAAAGGCGGGTCTGCACATGACACGTGCCCTTCTGCTGCCATCAGTCACCTCAACACTACGGCTATGGCTCCTTGGCGATGTCATCATTACATCGCTATTCAATTACCCTGACCTCCACGCATGCCCTGGACTCCCACCCCTGTCCCGCTCCGTTGCTACAGAAGGTTAATTGAAACAGAATGCGCGGCTAATTTCTTTTCTAACGAGACTGGCCAAGGCGTAATAAGTCAAAGAGACATTATAGGGCTTTTCTTGAAAGAGCTTTGAGTGTGTATGTGTGTGGGGGGGGGTGCAATTCTTTGCTTGCTGTGCTTTTTCCTCATCTGAGAGATATACAAGAGCATGGGTAAGGGGAGAGAGATGGAGTGAGGGAACGAGACAGAGCACATTTTCAAGTTATTTTTCAGTGAGCAGTTGAGCAGAATGGTAGGTGCTACTCTGGAGCTTGCAGTGGACCCAGCAGGTCAGGCCATGCATGTTCATTACTGAGTGTGAATACATTTTCATATACATGCAGCCAAATGTCAGAGGTCATAATTGTTCTCATACCTGTAAACACAACCTTTGCTTTCCTTGGCCCCGCCCCTTGCAGATTTGAAAACACAACCTCTTGTGCTATTCTTCCCTGAACAATAGTTATGTTAATAGTGCCAAGGCAAGACAAGAATTTCAATGCAAGGTTACAGTTCACACTCTCTACCCATAAGAACTCTCAGCTTTGCCAGCATTATAATTCTCTCTCACCACCAGCCTGCTGCAACAGGATAAGATTTAAAAATTTTACACAGCAAAATAATAAGGTGCCAGTAACCGTCAACAGAGAGTTTTGAACAGCTAGTCATCTATATCTGCTTTATGTTCAGTTTTGGATTTCGTTGCTTCTTTTCTTCTTGTATTGCACTTTCTGTATCTGCTTCCAAAGCAATCTGAGAGATGTACTTCGATTTCCCTCCTCTTTTGTTTTTCAGCTTAATGTCCAAGTCTATTAAAAAGCAATTAAATATCACACAGGTAATGTGTATAATCCATCGTGCAAAGCCTGGATCAAGCCTAAAAACAGTAATGAGAAGGGGAACTAGTGCAGCTCTGCTAGAATTGTGGTCTTAGTGTAACTTTGCACTTTTTCACCTTTATGCTCACAGCTGAAAGCTATAGTACAGCTTCAATAGGTGTCACGAGTGTTGCATACCAATAGTGAGGTTTCCAATCTCAGTGCATGCTTTGTGACCACAACCATTGTAAAAAAGCACTATACAAACGTCCAGCAACTAAAAGGCTACAGGGTCAAATCTCAGGACTGATTGGGTATACCTGATTGTGCTCTTGTTGTGCTGCTCCCAGACTGGACAAATTTCCCTTGTAAGGGTGAGTACAGTTGTTAACAAATAAACATGAACTGATTTGCTCTTTGAATGTAAGGACAGCAGCTAACATTCCTTCTCCACTCCTCGTTCCTTCACTCTGTATATGCTAAATCCTCAATTTCTGTGGAGTTATGCATCCAGTCAAAACACACACATTATCCTGTCCAGAAAATGAGGAAAAAAGCTATAGCTAGCATTTGACACACAAAGACTGCAGAACTGGAGGTTTGTGGTTGGAAACTGATATATATTAGGGACTATAGAAAAGAAAACATTTGCATTTCAACTTTAGGAGAAAATAAAGGGATCTAAAACTGAAATATAATTCAATTGTGGAGCTGTAAATAAAGTCTTCTTTACATGGTGATGAAGGTAACCAGGCATTATGATGTCTACAAAATATAGCCATTTCATTTTAAATCCAAAAAGGCCTGTGAACCTACACGTGCCATCAGATTTTGTACATGCAATACTGTTGACGGTAAAATAATGACAAATCTGAAACAAAGTTTTCTTTAGGGACTGCTTTAGCTATATCTCTGCACTATTAACTAAAACAGTTTAGGGCTAAATCTTCTCAGTCTCAGACACTGTATTGATTTTCATGTATTTCACGACAACATTTACATAGAATGGATTTGACACCATGCCACTGTGACTTTGTTTTCATCTCCATGGTTATTATTAAAATTATGTAAACATATTTAGTGGAATTCTGTTTTAAGGGAACTGGAATCTTACAGGAGAGAGCTGTGTGCAGCAGGATAAGCTAATTAAAAAGTTAGTTTAGCCAGCATTGAAATAAACCATGCTTTCTTGCATGCACTTATACGGCATAATGAAAAGGCAAGCCCTGCTTTTGGCAGGGAGAAAGAGGGAGAGAGAAAGAGAGAGACAGAGAGAGAGAGAGAGAGAGAGAGAGAATGTGTGTGTGTACTGGATATATGAGACTGGGAAGCTTCATCAGATCCAAGACAAACACTCCAAGAGTTTCACTGGGATGGGTTCTTGGCTTTAGATGTCTATTTAAGTAATTTCTTAATTGTCATTCCTTAACTATTAGCTAAACAACTTCAGTCATGAAGTAGAGGTCCCAGGTCCCAGGCAAACAAACATACACTATCAAAATCTTTGTATGATATTAAAATTATTACAGTATTACAGTAAACAAGAGACAAAATGCTTAAATTTTCTGCTTGTTGTGCCTGCAAGACCAATATTAACCTAATTAGAAACAATAACAGATTCAGGTTCCTCAAGACTTTAAGGCACAAACCTTTTCAAACTTCAAAACCACAGAGTCCAGAAAGAAAGTTTAGCTCCTTGTAGCATCTGCACACAAGTATCAGAAAACAAAAGCTGAGCCAAAAAAAGCCCAACCAAGTGCAAACCCAAACAAACAGGTCACCAGTGTCCAGCTGAATGGCCAATTAGAATACAAAATCCAAACACACAATTCTTATCTTGCATGCCATTTGATTCCAAATCCTGCTTTTCTTTTATGTGTTTTTCTGTTTTGCTTTGTCTTGTCCAGGGGAAGGCCAGAAAGGAGAAGAGATGGAGAGAAGCATAAAAAATGAGCACTGATATGCAATGCTAGGCTTGATCAAGCGTTATAAGAGAATATCTAAGACATCCCAGGGAAGACATGCGGCCCCTTCCCCTCACTTGGATTTTAGTTTAGTCTACATGTGCTGCCTTCACATCTTTGTCAGATTTCTTTGTCAGTTTCTATTTCCCACTTGCAAACTCATGATTACAAAATTAGGGACACTGTACATCTGATACCAATTAAAATCAAAGCCAGTATCCTGATACTAACATCACGTGGTAACACTGAATTCACCAGCTGGTGTGGAGGGAGGAGTGGAAGGAGAAAGCAGAGGGAACTTCTTATCCTTCACTACTGTTAAATGCAATATTTTTTCTACCACTTGCCACATTATGATTATTACAACGAATGCAAAAATATATCTATTGTTATGTTTATATGAAGACTGATTCTCAGAAATAACCAGAACTGGAAATCAATACTTCTTAATCCACAGACTACAAATTGTTTTGTAGTAAGGTACACAGTTAGCTTGTTGGCTTTCTTGTCTTCCCCAAAATGTACATCCACCACTAAAACTGTCCATCTTCTGTCATGATGAAAGAGTAAAGATGAGCAAGAAGTTGGAAACTCTTATCCTACTACATGACTAAACACCTTAATGTAAGAACAGAGGAAAGGGCTTCACCTATTCAGGTGGTGTTTTAGACCATGTTTTCTCAACCACTGGGGTGTGGACTACGAGTGTAAAATTGGTGTTCAAAATCGTCAATACAAGTCAACACATCACGGCTCCCTAACTCCCCCTAACATTCTCTTTATTTGGCACCATTCTGCTTGATTTCTGGTATAAAACAACCTTAAGTTAGCCTAATCTGTTGATATTTTATGTTCAATCTATTAGGGTCACATTTCTGCAGGCAACTAAACACAGCTCTATTGAATATCCATCAAAAATGACATTTTTAAACCTAAAAAAAGAGTTTTATCCTGTGGGCCCTTTGTGCTTCCTAACACTAAACATGTGGTCCTTGAGGCAGAATAGGCTAAGAATCACTGTTTTAGACTATCTCTGCTGTATCTCACTAATAGCATTGCCTATCATTTATATGACAACATCATGGGCCCTCTTCACACCTTGCCTTAACAGGCATCCTGGGGGATCTGATCATAAATTGAGATCTGATCACTCAAACCTCGTTTGGAGGTGGTCAGGGACACATATGAGCACATAACATCTACAGTGTGAATGCTGAAGCACCTTGATGTGCCTTTGACAGCTGCGAAAGACCACGTAATTAGTTCTCTCATTCACGGAAGAGAAGAAAGCAGCCTAGTAGCTTCATTTTTCATTCGTTTACTCAGTTGTGTCATGTGTTTCATGGAGTCTAAACGTTGTAACAGCCCTTTCATTTACATGAACACAGACACATGAATTTTGTCTCTCAAACAACCGCACAGACAGACTGACATGATAAATGCGGGTGGTACCATGTCTCCTGTCATGCAATCTGATCACTGGAGAGGCATTCGAGACACACGAACGCCAGGTGTGAATGGCTACACGTGTCACTGTCCACTTATTATCAGATCACTCAAGACGGATGTTAATACCAAGTGTGAACAGGGCCTTATTCACTTTACAGTTGTGTCTTTGGGGAACACTGGCATGGCCAGTTGTAAAGACAAATGGATGGTCTTTCTAGGACCGTTAGTTTGTCTTTTGCTTGTTGTTGTTTCAGTAAAAGAGACGCCTCAGGAGAGGCACGGTAGGGGAAGACAGTTTCATTAAAGCTGTGTGGGTGGGAGAAGCCATAACAGCCTTGTGACAGGTGAGGGTACTGCTTATGTAAGCACTGCCCAAAATAAGGACTACCCAGGTTTGTCATAAAAGTGAAGAATAACGGCAAAATACATCTGCTATTTAGTGGTCAATTTAGTCAAACTAAACTGAGCAAAACTAGGATTGTACACAGAAGTTGTGGCTATAAGACTAAACGGAATCATCCAACAGGAATGAAACTTGGTGGGTAGTTTTGACATCATGAAACTTGTGAATGATTCAAGTTTCATGCGCAGCCACGCATGTGATGTAAGCAAGGACAGGCCTTATCTCTGACTGACCCAACAGCCACAATAGCGAACCATCAGCGAGCAGTGATGCCCTTTATGGGTCATCCAGTTTCCAGCTCCATTGGCAGATGGTTGCACAACGAAGGACTACATGCATGCAGGCGGTTACAACAACTGGCCTTAACACCACTTCAACATCACCAAAGACTGCAGTGGTGCCATGAGTGTCATGGAGTGACTCAGTCATCTTCAGTGATGAGTCCCGCTATTGTCTTGGTGGAGACGACCAACAAATCTGTGTGGAGGAACTTTGTTGTCATGCGTCACATGTCCAGAGGGCCTGGTGTCACTCCACCTCCAGCCCAGTGTGATAATATTCAAGCTGCATGGAATGGATTATCACAGGACCATTAGGAACCTCTACAACTGCATGCCGAGATGTCTGCATGTTGTGTTAACAAACATGGCGACCCAACGCTATACTGAGAGACACTACATCTGAATGTGTAGCTCAATAAATATCGTCCATATCAGTCTAAATCGTTCCTGGTAACCTTTATCATCCCTTATGAATAGCATTGCAATCCAATACTTCCTTCTGGGTGCAACTATTTTTTGGTGATGAGTGTATATTGCGGCTGTTGGAACAAAACCATAATGATAACTTTACAGAATAATGAAAAAACTTATTTTTCTTTTTAAATTTATTTTTTTACTTTTTATTTATTTTAATAAAATAAAGTAAATGAATACAAATAAAATCAACTACAATGCTGTTTAAGTAACATTTGCCTACATTGTGCTTTTTGGTTTCTTTGGAAGCAATGTTGGTGTACAAATTGACAAATAAAACAAGTAGACAAAAAAAAAAACAAAAAACATACTTGTGTTAGGTCAATGCCACAGAAAAACCTATTTTGCTCCCCAAAGAACCCTTCGATGGATGGTTCTTTGAGTGTGAAAACATCTTAAAAGTTTAAAGAACCACTACATAATGTAAAGGTTCTATACCAAGTAAAGGTTTTTCCTAGTAACAAGCCTTTTATTTCAGGAGTGTTATTATGACTTAATATGTGATTGTCCAGTAAAGAATGAAGAGTGGCTTTACCAGAGTGGCTTTCCTTTGTTCAGTCCTACATGCACACAAATGAGAACATCCTAGATGAGGTCTCTAAACAAGGTAATGGAACAAGCACATCCCAGACTGAATGTGATTATCATGCTTCCAGTTCCAGTCATGTTTTAAAAAGGCCCCCACATGCAACGTAGTGCACAATAATGCATGTCTCAGTTCCGATCAATATCCCTACTCCTCACGTTCAGAAAGAGGAGGGCCAGGAAATAGAGAGGCTAAAGAGCGAGAAGACGCCACTGCTTTATCAAAAATATATATTTCACCGGACCAGCTGATTTACTGACACAGCCGCCAATAATGACAAAAATGACTCATGGGTGGTGGACAAGGAGGAGGAGGGGAAAAAAGAGATAAAGAAGAATGCGCTTTCATCTTTTAATCAAGGTGCTGTCATCACAGCTGTGGCCATGTGCAGCCATTTTGCCATCTCTGGCTGGCCAACGGAGTCGGCTAATGGAGTTCTGCCATTATGCGCCTAAATGAAGGTGACAGATATTAACCTGCAGCTCCAGGAATAGGAGCGCTTCCTCGAATTGTGTCACTGAATTTCATAGGAAAAAAAATCATGGCCAACAGGGCAAAAGCCATAGAAATGGAAAACAACTGTAATTTCTAGAGCTGCCTGGCGTCACACGGCTTGAGCTATGCCCATTATGATAATTCCAAGCAAGTCCTGAGTCCTGAGCAGGCGTGGAGCTCTACTATTCCAACATGTATTAACTAACTACATCAACGTGCCTTTCTCGGAAAGTTCCAGACACCAGGCTCTCATTCAACTATTCATGCCCGGGTCTTGTGATGAATTCTTGTGGCTCCATGTACACGAATGAAAATCTGCTCTTGGAAACGAACACTGAAGAGTTCAGTCATACAGTAGGAACCTTTCCATTTTCTTAATTCATTTTAATTGTACATCTGTCTGAGGTTGTACTCACACTAGGTGATCTATACCATGCCTGAACACATTTGGCACCCAAATTCCAGTTCATTTGACTAGCGAGATTGCTCCATACTGTGGCCAGGCACAGTACACTGAACTGTGCCTGCTTGAAGAGGTGGGCCTGGGCATGGTCAAGCTGAACTTGGGCACAGTAAGTATCTAGTGTAATTGCTAAAAAGAAGCTGGTGGATTGGAAGCCAACTTGAGCCTCATATGAGATCAGAGCATCAGAGCTCTGGATATATCAAAAACTCAATGGCTCTGACAAATTAAAGGGAATTTTGGCAAATAAAATGTTGTCGCAGAGTGTGTCACAAAACTCTGCAAGTACACATGTTCATAGTTAGTTCTTGCATCAATGCAGTATTCTCTGTGAAATGATTTAATGTAGCTCTTATACACATGCCTGCTCAGTGAATCTTCTTTAGATCCAGTCAGTTGAATAAAGCCCTACCTGTGTAGTGGACGCCATGTGTAGGTGCAATGCCGCGTGCTGTAACTGTACTTTGTATAATATTTTTTCCTAAGCAATTTCAGACTATTTCTGCTGGTCTATTCATCATTATGAAATTTGGATACAATATAAAGAATAGTAGCTGTGCTCAAATGCTGTAGACAAATGAAAAGAAATAGTTTTGGACAGTCAGTGTGTAAACAGTCTAGTTATAAGTGAACAGTATAATTTATCATAAAAAATCTGTAATTGCTCTCAGAACTAAACTTCATGCTTCTAAAATAGTAGCATTTCAATAGCATGAAAAAACTTTCTAATCTTTAAAAGTGAGTTAATGTAATGCATGTTTTTTCCAAGTACATCTTACTATATTTATTATTAAGTTTCCACATTTATTCCATGTACACGGCATGTTATGATTACAAATGATGTAGCACAAAAAAAGAGTTGTAAAAATATAGTCACAAGGTTCTAGATTATAAGCTCACCAGACCAAAAATTAGTCACCTGTAACTGAAACGTACCTAATAGCATGTAATACCTCCACAAGCACGAATAACAGCTGCAAGTAGATTTGGCATGGACTGAAGTTTCTGGATGTAGGCACATCAATGTTCAGACACTCTTGCATCAAAGAATTATGCATTTGGTGGATGCCTTCCATGGGACAGCCCTGAGCAGAATTTCCTGTAGACTGGGATTTTTGCCACTGCTGGTAGACCCGTATGACCGTACGCTTCCATACACCTGCAAATTCAGCTGCTTCCTTCACACTATGACCTTTGGCACACCCAAATGCAGTCACTCCTTTCTGCCCAACATTTACATCTGCTTTGGAGCCATTTTCCACACTTCAAACGAGACATTAACTGCACTGTACCTTCTCAATCTAGCCCCATCATCCTTGTGCAGCGCCATCTGCAGGTGCCTGAAGTTACTACCACCTTCACACAAGGTGACTCTTTGTTTTTCCAGTGAGCTTATATTGATATTTTACCACATCACCAATTCAGTGATGTTAAGGTCTGGACTCAGAGGTGGTGTGTCCATTGTCCCGAGAACACCATCAAGTTCTTTGTTTGACAGCTACACATCCTTTCAGACCCATTGTGTTGAGCTGGCTTCTCACAGTCATAGGATTGACAAAAACATTTTGGATTTTTTCAGATCTGAATCAAGAGTGGAGCTTGATTTTGAGCATGTGGTGTCTTACACCTGACACTAAATACATCCTACTTCTCAAGCTTGGTATTTATAATCTTAGACTCTTCTATTTATAACCTTCCTTGAGCAATACTGAACTTACAGCACTTAAAACCTTAAAACACTGAATCTATCATCTCCACACAGTTCTTTATAATTGCTCATTGAGAACCTCGGCAATTTCAATATGCTGCTAGATGCAGACTCATGTTCTGTGAAACTTGATTCTGTCTATGTTTTGTATGCAGTAGTTATGAGGAGGGAAAACTGGTAAGGCTTTGGAATGTTTCATCATTCCAGTCAATTTCCAAGAACTTCCTCCTGCTCTCCTGAGTCCCCTGAGTTCACACACATTCTCCCTCTTTGTCACTGTATCTGTCGCTCCGTCTGTTGCCATGAGGCTTCTGTGCCTGAGTGATCAGGCCCACATTTTTTCCAGCCCATTCATGGTCTCAACTAGCAGCCGAGGCTCATTAGAAAGCCTGGAAAGCTGGAGGGCGGCCTTGCCTTCCGTGCCGCAAGAGAAACCGATACGGGGTTCAAGGCACAAGTGTGGCCGAGGCTGGGAACTGGCGGGGGGGAGGTGTCTGCTGAACTCTGAGCTTTGTTGGCACTGGTTAAGGGATCACAGCGGTCATGCGGTCATGAGACTGAAACCCAATCTGAGAGAGAGTTGAGTGGGCAAAGCAAAACGGTGCAGGTTGCAGGTTTGGAGGGACACCAAGCTTTGAATTCCTTTCTGGTATACCGCATCAGAATACATATACACATACACAATCCAGCACACACATTCCATTGGCTTCTCTCATCAAGCTTCTCAAGCACAGAAGCCGCTTTGCTTTGCCCACATTGTCACATGGTGGCAGTTCTGTGGAATGGAGTTAATGGAGCCACATGATGGAAAAGCATGTCATTCTTGCTTTTTTTAATGAACGAGTATGAAAACATTGTTTCCAAAGAGTATTGTTGACTCCCACGTTCACACATGGAAATTAAACAGCAAAAATTCCCCATAGTTGTGCTGTCATAAGCACAAACACATTTACATAAGACCGCCCATTCACCACATTGCCTGGCCAGTCACATTGAAGTGATACGTAGTGTTGTTGCTGCAGACGGTCTGTAGAGTCGCTGGAGTGGAATATGTGAAGAAATGAATTCACACTGTATTGTAACACTGGATGGATCTGGTGGCACACTAGTCTCAGGAGTGGGATATTCCGGTTTAAAGATAAGAACAACGCCCATCTGATGATTCATCTTGAAGGTGGGTGGAGCTTTTCTAAATCCATAAGCACTTTGTACAATGTTTTTTTTTAAGCAAAAAGAACCCAGAGAGCTAATGTTATTGCAAATAATCAGAATATTAAATCACTCTCTAAAGTGGCTGAATGACAAATGTGTGTAATGCATCTTGGGTATTGTAGTGGGTAAACATTTGATGAAAGCAGAATTGATCAGACTGCCACTTTATTGCACATTCCCGCTTGAGTTTTTTGAATGAGGCCAATGCAAGGCAACCAAACAGAACAGAGGATATTTACATATATCAGTCTTAAAGGCACAGTAATGCTAACCATACACTAGAAGACTCTGAAAAGACTTTTAAAAGTCTGACACAAACGTAGAATGTGGCCCTTTAAGTATTTAACAGTAGATACAGATCCCTTGCCCAGTGCTTGAGTGTGCTCTGGGTTTCACAAACCTGAGACGGTCCGGATAACCTCTTTAACACTTTACTCAGAAGAGGTAAGACATTAACCCGGGCATGTGATCCAGCCGAACGGCTCGGCAGTGGAAAAGTCGAGCCCGGTCTCTTCCGTCAGCGTTCAGTGGAAACGGTCAGCTCACCGTCATCATCGCTCTGGTTTAGCCCACTCGGCCTTGGCTGTGCGTCAGTCGGAGCTCAGGGCCTGGTGGTGGAGTGCGAGCTGTAAGGAGAGAAGGCAGCACTCTCTCTGTAATCTCCACAGACTTGATCCGTGGTTGTCATACAACGCCATGGGTCATGGCTGGGGCAGGCCAGCCAGTCACGAGGCCCGTTGCCATGGCGGCATGCAACACATGCTCTTTTTAAAGGAAGGAGAAGAGTGACAAGTGTACGGGTGTGCACCATGAGCGCTGATGTGGAAAGGCCAGAGCCACGTGCATGCATTTGTGTGTGTGTTGCGTCCAGACTGACGGGCCATCAGTGGTGAGGTCACTGGGTGAGATGGGAGCTACAGCAGGAGGCCTTCACTGCCAGCAGGCCAGGGAAACACACACTGAGACAGAGCCGTTCTTTGTGTCTCTAATGCATTTGTAGTGCACTAGCCACAGTTCTGCTTACTGAGACATACAATAGGATGTAGTAAGGATGTGCGCAGGTCCGATTACTTGAGCACTCTGTATCATCCCTGTCCCATCAGCCCCTCCTATTACCAAGCGTAATGCTGATCCTCATGATCTTGGACTCCCATCTGTGGCTGGGAGTCCAAGAGGGCATAACTGGCCCTCCCTTTCTCCCCATTGCTCAGAGCAATACTTGCTAACACGTGTGTGTGTGTGTTAGCTGACGTAACAGAATGTCGAGCTCTCCGATGATGTTGCACTAGCAGCAGTTTGAAAAAATGTGATGGCTTGCTTCACATGACTTGGAGGAAGCATGTGCTAACTTTCACCTGGCCATCTTGCACTGTGTGACTAGGGGAGACCTAGCATCACAATGACCACAATGATTGTGAAGAAAATTGGTTTAAAGGAATATAAAATATATAATGGCAGTTGGGCATGTTTTAGCTGACGAAATGACAATATGCTTGCTAACAGTAGCTAACTGCTCATACATGTGCACAGATAGACCCCATGGGTCTGTACAGTGCCCTCTTACAATACCCAGCGTATATTATAATTGTGTTTTATTCCTCAAGATCACCCCAGGAAAAGATGTTATGGTTGACTTGGGTTCCCTGAGCTCCATTGCTGGAGTGCTTCTGATTGTGCAGTACCAGTGCACTTATTGGTATTTTGGACATCCAACATTTTATGCCAGGATATGTTGATTTGAGTTGCCAGTACTATAGAGGGTAAGAATTCACTTTTTTACACTGGAGGTTGGAGTTCAAATCCTTGGTCAGTACAGCTAGTGTCTTGAATTACCTTGGGAAAAGCCCTTAAAGCTTTTGTGTTCTTATGAAACATGATTACACTGTCTCTCTTGATAAGAGAGTTTCAAGTGTGCTGTAAATGCAATTACGTTTAACTCATGGTCATTTTATATTGCCCTTTTTCCTTTAGATCCGAAAGTACCCCAAAATGTAAGTACATGGGCCTACTAACGGGGGCGATTTAATTAGTGATGCAAGGTTTTTTGGAGTTTACTCTTAACTCCTGCCACTGGAATCGATGGAATCAACTCCTCAGCTTAATTTTAACCAAGACAGCACCAGAGCCGATGATGATGAGGAGGCTAAAGTTAGCTTTAAAATCTGCAGCATCTTTTTTTACTTTTCCAGTCCACTTTAAAAGATGCAACAGCTACCTTAATGATGTGCCGGTGCCAGGATGTAAATACAGTGCTCTTTTTAAGGTGGAACATATTCCATCATGAAGAGAAAGAAGAGCTGTGTGAGTTTGTGCTTGAGCATTGTCACTACTCAAACTCAGACTTTATTCTGCTTTACACACTCTCCTCCAGGCCAATCACCATGAAAAGACACAGAGTTAACAGAGTATAAGAGTCGACTGCCAGGATTTCAACTCTTAGAATCATTGGCCAAGAGTTGACCCCAACCCTCTCTTGGAATCGACTCCCTATAACTAGATTTAGTGACATGAGACGATTAGTGACATATTGTGGGAGACAATACTACACAACGAAAACTGCAAAATGAATATGTAGTGTAAGGGAATAGTGTATAGTGCCTGAATCGAGACACACAGAGTGTCCCTCTTTGTGTTATCTCTCTTTATCCATCTCTTACAAACAGAAATATACAACCAGACAACTCCAACAAGCATTATGCTATTAAAGTAATTCATGTTGTAAATATTTCATGTGGGGCACAGTCGATACAAACTATTCAAAGTCTCCAGCACCCAGCACTCCAGTGCAGTTAAAGGTGTTCTGATAAAAATAGAACTGAAAAGCAAGAGAGGTCTTAAAGAGCCAGAGGCCAAGGTTCACATCACATGTGTATGAAATGTAGAGGGAGAGATGTGTTGTGAGTCACTCTAGCCTTCGACCCACAGGCAAAAACGAAGAACAGGCTTGAAGCTCAGACAAAGCTGCGATTCTCCCGGCATCCACACAGTCTCAAGAGTGACGTACAGTCAATTAAAAAGAGGCGTCACAGCGTTTGTGACAGCTCTCTCACTCGCTGCACAAGGGACATGGGAGTTCCTGTCTGAACTTGGACCTTGCTGCTACTGAGCCAATCGGCAAGCAGCTAACGGTGCTATTGCACATGCAGTGATGTATTGTGAATTTTCTGGCAGCCCTGCATGGAGAGGGAGTCCAAACCTCATTGACATGTGAGGAGCAATGTGAAGCAATTTTTGCTGATTGTGGAAACAGCTGTCTAGGGAATAGGTCCAAAGTTGACTCCATTAGAGTTTTGATAATAGTGACATCTACTCTTTTTTCCCCCCTACAAGATAAAAAGAGAAACACAAATAGTTTGCATAGACGGTACTGAAATAGTACTTCAGACTACCATATTTGTTCATGTACAATCACCAGCCACTTCATTATAAACGCCTACCACGTGGCTCCACTTTGCTGGTGCACAGTTAAAGACAGTTTATTGACCTATTGTCTGTCTCCTTATCAGTGGTCAGTTTCTGAAGTTGCCCTTGGCTGGAGGGTTTTTTTTGTTTGGTGGTGGGCCACTCTTGACCAAGCAGTAGCACTGATATATGTAAGCATCCCAGCAATGCCACTGTGCCCGATACACTCATATCATTGCCACTCACAATATCATGACAGTGTCACTGCACTCAAATGATATCTGATCAGCAGAGGTCCTGTGTTCAAGCTGACCTATCATAAATGACAGTGCAGCTGACAAATTGCACCGGACAACAGTTGAGCTTTCTTTCTCCAATGATGGGGAAATTAAAGTCTATGTAAAGCAAATAAATACATGTTCCGAGTTTGTGTTTGTGTTGCTACAGTTTGTGTTGCTACAGAAAACCGTGTTAAAAGATTGAATGATTAAAAGATCGGCAAGCATGTAAAATCAGGTTTTAATGAAAAAAGTTAGCAGTATTCTCCGCTCTGAAATGCTGGGAGCATGTCTGCTGAAGGCACTGAAACCACAACCAATCGCAGCAAAGAAGCAGTGTCAAATAGCACTAACAGCTTTACTGGATTTCGACAACCATACATGTTTAAGCCACCAGAGCCTGAATCCAATTCATAGCCAGAGGATACTGACCTACCCAAGAATGAACCTTGTTTCTCTCGTGCAAGACATAGCTAGCATAAGTTCACAAGCTTACCTTGCAAGCTTTTTGAGTCGGGTAGGCTTGGCTACTCAACTGGTAGCCTGTATAGCTGAAAGTACTATTAGCCTAGCTGAAGTTAGCAAAGCAGGCACAGTCTGAAGGGGGCCAGCAAGCCGCGAAGGGAGCCGAGGCTCTCAGTATAGAAAAGTAGCCGCTGCGCACTCACCAAACTGATGTTAATGTACTCAAGTTTTTATTATGTTGTTGTATTGGAGGAGGGGTCGTGCTAAGTTTGGCTCCTGTGCGTCATCAAGCCGTGAGTTTAGAAACAAATCTTTAATCATTATAAAGCCTGAAATTCCTTGTGTGTGTAAAGCTCATCCCCCCAAAAACAGATAAAAAAGCATTTTTTAAAACATTTTGGAAACACATCCTTCAATAATGCACAGCACAGTGCAAAAAGCACAAGCATCCTTTCATTTATTTAATTAATAGTTGACAGTTTAGTTAACAGACAATTACACAGAAGCCTTAACCACTAATTACTACTTCACATTTCCAGTATTTAGTACCTTGACTGTTTGCCTTTACTACAGTTTCTGATTTTTTCAGGAGGCTTACTTTCTACTTTCTGCAGGGATATTTTTACATGGTCCCAAAGTTCAGTTTTAGAAGTTGGTTGGATGTTCTGCTTTTCACAACCAAATAATACCAAAGGCATTCAGTGATGTTGAAGTCTGCACTCCTTGCATGTGATGAGTCATATTAATGTTTTCTTTTGAAGTGGCTCTTGGATATAGACAACGTGGATAGACAAAGTGGATATAGACAACTGGGCTTTGTTTAGCCCCAACAAAACGTAGCAAAATGTTCATTCAAACAGAAATGGACACAAGTGTTGCAACTATGACAGGTGAGAAGGCCGTTCTTGGTATAATTTGTGGAGGTTTATTTAAGAAAACTTTGCAATAAAATACTTATGACAAACATGTCTTATGTCTTCTAATGTCTTTACCTGTTGCTCACACAACGCTATTCATACTGTACTTTATTAGAATCCATTGTGTGCACTGCTCTTTTAATACAGTGGGATTTCCCAAGATGTCACTGCTGACAAACCCCTCGAACAATAGACAGCATACCTCAAAGACCATTGCACACTGTTTTGCACTTTTTCAAGTTGTTCATGTTGTTTAATCCAGAAACCATAGCAAAATGGTACACAATGTTTGGCGATTGAATGTGCCTTTGGTACTGTATATTTATCCACAAGATGCGACTGGACAAGGCGATCGGGGTCAGTTGTTGGTGCGGAACTGGACTCTGTGGTGAAGGTGGCAGAGAGAAGGACACTGCACAAACTGCATTTGTCCATTATGGAGGATGATGGACACCCATTGCAAACCATCATCATGGACAAAAGGAGCAAGTTCAGTGGCAGGTTGCTGTCACAGAGCTGCTCTACAGACCGACTCAAGAGATCCTTTGTCCTGAGAGCCATCAGGCTTTACAACTCTTCCCAGCGGGGCCGGAAGAGGAAAGAGGACAGATGAGGACTGAATCTCATGTTAAATCATAGGTTTATTTATTTGCACGATTACACTTTACTGTATATCTAAACTCCTGGACACACTAGACACTTTACCTAAAGACCAATATATGCACATGTGTATTATGTTTATTCAGTATTGTCATTATCTGCTGATATCTGCGCCCCTTGCACATTTAGTTATTATTGTTGCACTCCCTTTTTATCTCTGTGAGTTTTACATATTTTCTACGGGTCTACAGTTATATTTGTATTTTTTGTAGATAGACTTTCTTGTATATGTTTCTTGCCTCATTATAATAAGTGGGATATATTTATCCATAGCACACTGTCCAATTTATAGTTTATAGTTTAATAGTTTATAATATTGCTGAGCTGGTACCTACCCACTTAGGTTCATACTGTACAACCCTTTTTGTTTTGTTTTACTGTGCTGTATTGAGATACTGCTACTCACTGCTACATATCTATCTATCTATCTATCTATCTATCTATCTATCTATCTATGAATGTTTAAGTGAAACATGTTTCACTACTTCATGGAAATCCCATTCAGATTCAGGCACACAAAATTAAACGGAAACTTTGGCTATGACTCTTATGTATAAGAATGGTGATGTGATACACACTGACACTGATACCCAAATATGCTGCATGCTAAATCCATATTACTACATTTAGTACTACTTCCACTAACAACTCTTTTAAAAAAGAGGTAACAAAAAATTAGCTACCACGCCATCGATGTCTAAAAGCATGTCAAAAAGGCTTATTTAGTGTGCTGCCATTTGAAACCACTTTGGCTGCAGAAAGACACTTTTAATGGATCACTCTTTGAGGAACTATATTCATAAAATGTGATGTGTGAGCATGAAGAACGTTTTTAAAGTCTAATCAGGTTCTATACCATGTTTTTTCCCCCTAGAACTGTGCCTGAAAGCCAATAAGCTTTTAGGGTCCTCTGTGTTTAGGAGTGATGTGTTGTTATCCACTGGTCTTGTGCTACAGCCTGCTGTTGTAAAAGAGCTGAATCTATTTCTGGTGAGTGCGGCTGCCTCACACTGCTGTGGCGGGCTGCGGGCTGCACTCAGCCGTGTTCCTGGCTCGTTACTTGGCTTCACAGACAGTATAATTTCAGGCTGACATTGCCTCAAACGAACGGCTGTCAAGCCCAGTGCTGCCGTGGGGGAACTCGTGGGACGCCCGCTCAAAAATGTCCTACTCGCCAGTAGGGAGAAAAAAAAAGAAAGAAAGAAACAACAAACTGCACGGGCCCAGGGAACAACTGTTTAAGTTGTGACAGGAAAAATGGCCAGCGTGTGAGGGGACAGAGAGAGCAAGAGTGAGAGAGAGAGAGTGTGGTGAGAGTGTGTGTGTGTGTGGTGGTGGTAGCGTATGTTATCAGGGTGAATTATCATTCTAATGTAACAATGGGGTTGGTGTCTACTGTCATACTGCAACCATGGCTTTCTAAATAGTCCAGCAATGGTCAACATATTCAACCAAAACAGAACCACAATGGTCACTCACATCTTTCCTATGGCTACTCTAGCTTCTCAGGTTGCCTGGAAATGCTAGAAAATGCAGTTATTGTAGATAATAATTAATACAATATGAATCATTTATCAATAAAATAAACAGAGAAATCCTCTCAAAAGAACTGTATGTAGCTAGCCAAGTGTTTTAGTAGTTGCCATGTTGCCATTATCAGGTCAGCTAGTCACAATAGTACCACTACTTCAGACTAGACTACTAGACAGGAATTACCCAGTTGCAGGAGTATTGCTCATTTTGAGACATTTATAGAACGTAGTCCCAGTCCAAAGCATCATTTCATTATCACTGTCTGTATAATTTCATATGCAATATCTGCTTATGAGAAACATTCTGATCCCGTTTACACCTGGTAGCTTCATGTGACTAGTATCTGGATTATATGTTAATAAAATTATACATGCTGATAAGATACATTTCACTTGGTAGTCAAATGTGTCTCTGGTTAGTCGGACTATGGTCCAATGGCTGTGTGGGACAGAATCCCAGCGTCCAGTCTCCAGCATCCTCAATGATTATCTGAACTGGAGACGTGGATCACGTGCTGTACTGTGGCTCATTTTCACGTTCTGCCCCTGTGCAAAACTGGTGCATGTGCCTAAATGTGCAGCTTATAATGTGTATGATTAACCAAAAAAATGTGCTTCTCTTCCTCAGGCATATGAAAAGATAGGAGGCAAAATAAGCCATGATGTGACTGCAATACGTGCTCACACTTTGTGTTTTTGTTTGACAAACTCAAATGTTTGTACTGAAATAAAAATCACGCCCCTGTACAATGTTTTGTTGGGAAAGAACCTGAATTAGTAACCAAGTTGTCTCTTTGACACTGAGCTCGCATTATCTTTTGTGTGTCCAGTTTATTGAGGGATCCATTATTTCAGTACGCTGTTTAAATCTCGTACCCCTCTAGCAAGTAGTGAACAGGGCTATGTGCAGTTTGTGTGATTAGTTGCAGTTGGATGTTAAATCCTGGCACATTGTTGGGGCATATTGCGGGTACATAAAGGCAGATTTTGCGCTGTGTCTGGCTAAGAGTTTTGTGTGCAATGGTAAATGCCTGCTACACACAAATTCATCAGCCGCCAAGTTACATGCAGCAGCTGTGCAGTGCTGACCAAGCTTTCCAGTGTCTGGAAGGATGTGCATACATAGTTCTGTCTGGACAACATAGATGAAAAGTTGTGTAACAGCTGCTCTGGGTTCCATATTTATGTACGATCCAGAACGTAATGAATTCAAAGACAAAAGCAAAAGGAATACTGCATGGTTTAGCTCATTTAGAGTGTTGAATTAACCTATTAATAACAGTGTATAGTATATTTGGCTGACATATGTGTCACAAGTTCCTAATGCAGCTTTATCCTTCACTTTAACTCTTGGATTCCCTAAGTGACCTATACTGAACATCCTGGATGCAGTCACATGACAGTTTGTGAATTTGTCAACATGTGATCTCATTTACAAAATGGCAATGTGCTTGGTTAGTGCATGTGACAAAACCAGCTCATTTTAAAAGCATCTTTTGTTGTATCTGTATCTGTATTTAATAATTCTAATGCTTTGATAACATGTTCTGTATTACATATAACCCTTCCTAACCCCTTCTACAACAAAATGATGAAATACAGGTTACGAAAGGGTTGTTGAGACATGTTGCCTTAAAATAGTTACAGAAAGCACCACACGTTACTATAAGACTGATCTCTTATGATGAACAGAAAATGGGTCTGGGATCTTCTGGGTTAAATCCAAGGTCATGTTAGCATTTTAAATACATGTTTGAAATCATTTATTAAAATCCGACAAAAACCTCATGAATGGATTATAGCGTTTGGCTCAATAATGCATAAAAACATGCTACTGGTGCAAATCTCCACAATAAGGTGGGCTTTCCTTCCTAGTACCACAATATTGTCTTCTGTTCCCAACTTGCAGCATAACCAACATGCTGATTGGCTCTTCTCTTATAGGGTGGTTACCTGTTTGTTGAGCGTTACAAGCTTTAACCAGTGAATGTGACCTCATTTATAATGTCTGTGGTCATACCGCACAAAACCATTCCATTAAAAAAGGTATTTTGAAGCCTAGTTTATGAGAGTACCCTATTTGAGAAGAACATTGATTTGAAATTTCTTTGAAATAGGCAGTTGCATGATAAGCAGGTTCATTCACGTCCTCAAAGGGCCCTTCAAAGGGCCAGACCTTGGAGAGTCCATGGAGTGTTCAGACTGCATGCAGTGGTTATGTACCATAACAGAAAAGACAAGCCAGCTATTGAGTTTGGTAACACCTTGAAGTAAGCAGCAGAACAGCGCTGTCAGGTTTTGGTGCAGCTGGAATGCTGCATGTACATGTGTGAATGTGTCGGCTGGTTAGTTATTCATGTGTAGTAGTGTGTGTTTATTTAACTGTGTAAAGCGGTTGAGTTATGTTGTTTTATTAATACATTTCTGAATGATGCTATGAATTATAAATTAGCTTTCATGTTTCTTATATATTCATATGTGTGTGTTCTCTCCCTCTGTGCTACCTGGCTACACTACAAAGGCTTCTCCTTCTCTCTCAGCAAGCTGCAACCATGGGCCTTGTCGTATCCTGGTGCCTGCAGCACTCTCTCTGGCGGGTGGTTGTGTGCGGCAGTGAGCTGCACACAGGCTGGCACCCTGCACACGGGCACTGGGTGCTTACTGTGCCCTCATCATTTACATCCATTAAGCCAGGGATGGACGGAGAGAGCGGGCCGCCAGCGGCCCAATGCCAGGCCCAAAGTGGCTTTGTGCCAGGCCTGCCGCTGCCGATAAACACACACACGCACACCCTCCTCCCTCTGCCCAGTGCTCTGCCTTTCTTCTCCCTCACTCCTGCTAGCTTCCGCACACAGGCAAAGGACAGCCAGCTGCCAGTGCTGTTATTTTCTCTATTTCTAGTCTGAAAGGAAAGGATTGTATGAGTTGCAGGGAAAGTGAGGAAGAACTGGGATTTTGCATGTGCATGTATGGTAAAAAGTAGGGAACTGGATATTCAAGATCATACAGCATATGCAATATATGGCACATATACAACAACCCAAATCAGGGCTCTCAAAGTCAGGTCCAGCTTGGCTCATGAGTAGGGAAATCACCAAGCTGTGGTAATCTCTGACCCTCCAGGACTGGACTATGAGACTCTAGGTCCAAAGGCCCAAGACATAATACACATGTGAAAAGCTTGTCATAATTCTATTTTAGTAATTTCTCCCTTGTAGTTCAATAAAACAAGGCAAGAAATTCTGCCAATAATATTTTACTCAATATTGGTTTTTGTAGGAAAAAGAAAGTTTACTATCAATTCAGTTAGGAATTTTTCATTACAGTACCACCTCATTTTACATGAAGAAAACTCACAATGTGAAAAGTGCCAACTCCAGCAATACAGAATATAAACTGAAAGTAAATGTGTAATTGCGTATTAATGGCGAAGTGAAACAACAATATTAACTTTAG